>CM052366.1:21971800-23171800 GCA_028551485.1 Casuarina cunninghamiana | reverse complement strand
AGGGGATTCTGTCTTAATTGTGATGAAAAATACTCGCTTACCTACCATTGTAAGAAGCTGTTTTTGTTGGAAGGGGTGTTGCCAGGAGAAGACAATAAGGAATCTTAGGAGGAATCTGGGGAAGAATCGGGTGAACTAAGAATGTTATCTATTGCTGCCATGTTTGATGTGTATAATCCTAAAACTATGAGGATTCAAAAGAGAATGGGGACCGCAAGAGAGTTGGTTCCTATCTTGATTGATTTTGGGAGTACTTATAATTTTGTGAGTCATAAATTGGCTAGAAAAGTACAATTACAACCATTTTTCTAGAGAGAGTTCAAGGTTGTAGTTGCAAGTGGAGAAACAATCAAAGGTGGATCATTTTGTAAGAAAGTGGAGCTGGAATTAGATGGCATTACCATGATGATTGATTTTTTGTCTTACCCTTGCTTAAGCTAGAAGTTATTCTCAGTGTTTAATGGTTATCCAGTCTTGGAGTAATTGGTTGGGATTTCTCAAAACTACAAATGTCTTTCACTTAGAATGGCCATCTGGTTACTTTGTGTGGAGTACAAAAACTAGCAGATAAGTTAGTGGAAGCTTCTGAGTTAAGTTGTTGAATTATTAGCAACAAAGGGTAGCTTTACAATTGCAATTTGCACTGCATAGGGAAAATACTACATATTAGCCTAGTGGCTAGCAAGGTTTTACACATTATTCTCTACTTATGAGGATTTATTCAAAAAACCTCACGAATTACCCCTAAATTGCTCTCATGAATACCACATACCCTCAAGGAAGAAACTAAAGTGATCCATAACAAACCTTACCGTTATCCCTATGTTTAAAAGAAGGAAATTGAAAAGATAGTGTTACTAATTTGTTCACTGAAGGAGTAATTCGAGACAATAATAGCCCTTTTTCCTCTCCAGTTCTTTTGGTTAGGAAAAAAAATGGTTCTTGGAGGATGTGAGTGGATTATAGATCCCTCATCCATTGGTGGATGAGCTTTTGGATCAATTATATGGGGCTGAGCTATTTACTAAACTAGATCTTAGATCCAATTATCATCAAATTTGTATAAAGGAGAAGGATATCCATAAAACAACTTTTCAAACTCCATAAAGGCATTATGAGTTCTTGGTTGTGCCATTTGGCCTTTGTAACGCCTATTTACCTTCCAAAGCTTAATGAACAAGATCTTTAAACAATTTATGGACATATTTGTCTTAGTCTTCTTTGATGATATTTTGATCTATAGTGAGTAATGGGATGAACACCTTGAGCATGACAAAGTGATTTTTATGTCTTGAAGGCCAATCAGCTTTTTCTTAAGAAGGGGAAAATATGTCTTTAGGACTAGAACAATGAACTATTTAGGCCATATAATCAATGGTCATGGTGTGGCAGTACAACCATAGAAAGTGGCAGCTATGGTAGACTAGCCAGTACCAAAATTAATGAAATCATTGAGGGGATTCCTAGGGATAACAGGCTACTATAGGAAATTTATCAAGAACTAGGTATAATTGCCTCACCACTCACACGATTACTAAAAAAAGATGGGTTTGTGTGAATACTCAAGCTAAAACTACTTTTAACGAGCTTAAGCTAAAGATGACTAAAGCTCTTATTTTCAAACTTCCAAATTTTTCAATACCATTCATAATTGAATGTGATGCATGTGGAACTGAGGTAGGTGCAGTGTTGAGCTAGTACTAGCAACCTTTTTCCTTTTCTAGTCAAGCCTTACAAGGTAAGAATTTGTTGTTACCCACTTACGAAAAGGACTTATTAGCTCTCATATTAGCTGTTAAAAAATGGAGACAATACTTGTTAGGTACTCTGTTTACTATTAAAACTGACCATAAGAGCCTTCAGAATTTAAAGAATCAGAAACTTGTTACTCTTGCTCAACAACGTTGGTTGATTAAATTAGTTAGATATGACTTTGATATTCAATACAAACCAAGAGCTGAAAATGTGGTTGTTGATGCTTTATCAAGAATTCAGGAAAAGTAGTCAGTTTCTTCTACAAAGGCACCAAAACCTCAAATGTAATCTATAGTCACTGACTCTAGGCTATAGAAACCTTTCGGGTACTCTCAAGATACTTTTGCTATCTCTTCTAAGTCTACTACATTAGTCCCATCTTTTATGGTTTCTACATAGTTTCTAAAATCCATTGATCGGGAAAAGCATTCTATTTATATTCTTGGTATTTAGGAGCAAGGAAAAAGTAATACTCACACATAGCCTTAACCATTACATATTAAGGTAGTTTCTCTGCCAACTCCGGATTGGTTAGACACTATTCAAGAGGAAGTTAAGCATGATTCACACTTGCAAGAGATTCTGCACAACATTAGTACTAATGTAGTAAGGAAAGATTAGTAGTACAAAAATGGTGTGGTTTTTTACCAAAATTGAATCATTTAGGTAGAAATTCTACCCTTATTCCTATTATTCTTTAGGAATTCCATGGTGCAACACATGAAGGCTATTTCAAGACTTGGCAGCGAATAAAATCTGTTTTTCACTAGACACACATGAAGGAAGTTGTTAGAAAATTTTTCCAAGAATGTCCCGTGTGCCAACAAGTCAAGTGGCAAAATACCAAACCCAATGGGTTGATGTAGCCTTTACCCATTCTAGAGAATGTATAGGAGGACATCTTTATGGATTTCATAGATGAGTTACCAATATCTGAAGGAAAGCAAGTGATCATGGCGATGGTGGATAAATTCTCCAAGATGGCTCATTTTATGGCTTTATCTCATCCTTATTCGGCTGTAAGTGTGGCTTTAGTCTTCTTTGATTCCATTTTTTAGCTTTATGGTATGCTTAAAAGCATTGTATGTGATAGAGATGCTGTTTTTACAAGTAAGTTTTAGCGCCAGTTATTTGAATTGCAAGGTACATAGTTCAATTTCTCCACTACCTATCATCCTCAAACGGATGGTCAATTTGAGATAGTAAATAAGACATTAGAATTTTACCTTTGGTGCTTTACTTGGGATCACCCTAAAGAGTGGTTGAGATGGCTTTCATGGGCTAAGTATTGCTACAATACTAGTATTTATAGTGCTCATAATAAGTCCCCCTTTGAGTTGGTATATAGTTGTGCCCCCCTTTTCTTCTCTCTTATGTTCCGGGTTCTTCTACTCTAAAGATGGTTGACAAAGAATTAAAGGCTAGAGATCAAATCCTCAAGGATATTCAAGAAAGGCTGAAAGGTGCTCAAGTTCGTATGAAGAAACTTTATGATGCTAGGCAGTCCAAAGTGCATTTTGCAGTTGGTGATTTTGTCTATCTTAAGCTGCAACCATATAAAGGAACTTCATTGGTGGTTTGTAAGAATTTCAAACTCTCTCTCCTGTACTTTGGACCATTTGAAGTCTTGTAAAATGTAGGTGAAGTAGCTTACAAATTAAATCCTCCACCAAGATCTCAGTTGTATAATGTCTTCCATGTATCCATGCTCAAGAAAGCAATTAGGGATCATGTGGTAGTCCAGAAAGATTTACCAGTTTTCTTGCAGTCCAAAGATGTTATTAGTCCTCAACCACAAGCTATTCTGGATCAGCGCATTCATAAGAAGCAGTCTCAATTTTTGGTTCACTGGTAAGGCTCGTCATTGCAAGAAGCCACCTGGATTGATACTGATGTGTTCAACCAGCATTATCCTTCCTCTAACCTTGAGGCAAGGTTCCTTTTAAAGGGCGGGGAGTGCAGTAGACCAAGACTTAGTAGATACAATCAGCTAAAGTCATGTGAAGGTGGTATCATTTTAATAAATGTCTCTTTGATGTCGTTTTGTTTAGCAATGTATGTGTTTAAGTTTGATTGTTAAGGCCTTTGAGTCAGTTAGAGAATGTTGTTCAGTCGGTTAAGTAGTTGTTTAAGCAGTTGTAACTAACCGAGGGAATGAAGTTAGTTGGTTAACGGGCTGTTTAGCAGCAATACTTAACCGAGCAGTATAAATAGCTACTGGTTATGAATTAGAGGTAAGCAGAATTTCAGTTATAAACTTGTACTAGAGGTTTAGACTCCCTTCAAGAGTCTAGTTAAGAAGTTTAGGTTTAGGTTCCCTCTAAGAACCCAGAGAACTTCTTTAGTTCTTTCAAATTGTCCAAAATTGGTTGCAAGTTAAGGTGTAGTGAGGAGTTAGCTTCAGATTGGAGGCTAAACTTCCCTCGTCCTCGCATGCGATCCTTCACTAGACTAACAGAATTCTACTCTAGACCACTGCAATAAATGATAGCTTTCGAAATAGGGATCGTTGGATAAGACTTGGAAATTCCTCTTGGGCTTGCCGGAGGGCTACCAAAACCTCCACATAAACCTCTTCTACAGGGAGACGATGCTAGCTTTGGAGAAAAGCTAGGCCTTTGTGAAACAAGACAACCACCAGCGGTCAGAGGGCCAGCAGGTGGACAAAACGGCGAGGGTATGGCCACTAAATGAGATATTTTGGGGTAGGCCTACTAGCTTTAGGAAAGTTTACACGACAAGAAGGACTTCAATTTTGTTTCTCTGGCTTCTTAGACTTGTAGGGGAGTAAAGTAATGAGTATGAAGAGGGTGAAGGATTCAAGGAGGTTCTTATCGTTTTGTGATATTATAAGGACATATAACTAGTTTTAGATAATCTAGTTTGACAATCTGGGCGTGTTCATCACTTTCCTGCTTAATAAACATTCGGGGTTTCTAGAAAAGAGAAGGAAAACCTTATAAGCCTTTTTTGAAGAAATCGATTCAGAAAGTTAATATACTCCACTAAAGAATTTTAGAAATTTTTTCTTGAGGAGGGAATTCTTCATTAATATAATTTTAGCAATTCCCAAGAGCAGAATGCCATCTCGGAGTGAAAAATAAATAAAAAAATAGAACAATCATTTAAATGGACAATGAACACTGCTGTATGTCTTTTAAACAAGAGTCTAGCAAAGCACCCAAAAAACATCACTCCTTCTGAAGCCTAGTATGAAAAGAAACCCCCCGTTGACCATTTAGGGGTTTTTAGTTCGACATGTTATATGCATATTCCTTAGAAACTCAGGAATAAACCAGAGGAGGATTGTCAAGGAATTTTCCTTGGATATAGCACCTTGTCTAAGGGCTAAAGTGTAAGCGAATAGAGGTTGAGTATCAAACAAAAAATACCTTGCTGGCAGCGTGTCTTGCTCGTCAAAGAACAAAGACCCCTCTTGACGACCCGACCTGTAATTAGGAAGAAATAAAAGATTAGGGGTATAATTTCCAAGGATTTCCAGTCTAATGTAATTTCAGATTATGTTGAATTTTCTTCATGTGTCCAGATTATCACGCATTTGAGCGGACTTAAGTACAGATCTGCTACTCTTTTATCCCACAAAAGGTTCAGTTGCCTTTTAATTTTAGACATTAGGTTATCAGCTCCACCTCTGATTTAGTCGAACATTTATCTGGGATTAATGTGTTATAGTCACGGTGTTCGTGTTGTGAGCATTGTGCCATCGTGGTGTTTGATATTGATAAAACCAAGGACCCATTGTAATTCCCCAAGAGATGGCAGGTCGATGAGGGAAAACGGGAAGGAGAAAAAAAAAAAAAGTTGGTTCAGGACAAAACTTTTTCTTTTTGCTTGCGATGCTCTACTTTGTTGCTCAACAAGCGAAGTAGATGCCGTTAAATTTCTTCAATTACTAGCATTATGGTTGCGATTCAACTTTGTTGCTCAACAAGCAAAGTAGATACCGTTACATTCTTCAATTACTAGCATTATGGTTGCGATGCTCAACTTTGTTGCTCAAGAAGCAAAGTAGATGCCGTTAAATGTCTTCCATTACTACCATTCTCTCGTACCCGCGCGCGCACAGACACACACACACACACACACACACACACACAGAGAGAGAGAGAGATGAGGAGTCTTAGAATAATGTTGAAGCTTTATCGAGCTGCCATCGACAGAGACTGGATTGCGTTTAAGAGATGCTGTGAAGAGGATGAAACAGCTGTGAGGGATGGCAGTTCTTTGAATGGGAATACCGCGCTTCATCTTGCAACGAACAGCGGAAGTGTGCAATTGGTAACTGATTTGGGGAAGCATGCTGGGGATTCGCGTTGGCTGTCGAAGAATAACCACGGAGATACAGTACTTCATGAGGTTTCTAAAGTTGGAGATACCACAATAGCAAAGGACTTGATCCGCATTGACTATAGGCTGCTTAATATGAAAAATAATAGGGGTGAAACTCCTCTGTTCGTCGCTGCCGCTCTTAACGAGACACCAATGGTTAAGCTTTTGGCTTCAAAAGCTTGGAACATGAACATTCACACCACGCGGAAAGATGAGACAAACATTCTTCACATGACTCTACTCAGCATGAACTTTGGTAGACTTCGTCTCTCTTTCCTTTCAGTTTGCACTATCAAATCAAATTTCTCACAAACTTCTCTCTCTCTCCCGAACAGAAACAGCTCTGGTGCTATTAACAAAGATCAAATCACCCAGAGAAAGCAAGGTTCAAAATGGCATGACATGTCTCCAGCTGCTAGCTAACATGCCATCTGCTTTCAAGAGTGGACAACCCATGAACAAGTTGGAGGACCTACTCTATCGCTGTGTGCCTCACAAACACCTTCCCATCTGCATCTACCAATTTGTTTATTACATTTGGATTAATTATGGTTCTCTGGAAGCCGTAAGATTGGGCTAACTGGACTTCCATTCATAATGCAGGTCTTCCAGATTATGACGTCAGTGACCTCAAGAAGCTTGATGATGGTGACGAATTTGAAGATAGTGATACCAAGGACAAGCGCAATCAGAACAAAAAAGAACTTCTTGCTGGTATTTTCAATTACTTAAAAGAGCATAAAGTAAATGAAATGGTGGATATTAGGATGCATATTTATTCATTAGAACATTTCCTTTCTTTTTTTACAAAGTTACAAAAATTATTTAGGCCATTAACCAATTAGTATGAAATAGAAATACCTGTTGATTCTTGTCATTCCAGCAAAAACTGAAACTGGTCAAACAATACATCTTGAATGGTGAAAGTTGATTATAGTTTTTGTAATTTTTAGTGTTTACCAGTGAATGTGCCTCCTATTAGTCTATTTTTCTAATAGATTTAGGAGCTGTCTGGTCAGATTACCTTATAGTATCAGTTATAATATAAAATGAAAATTTTTGTAAATGTCAAAAGTCGAGTCTTAAGATTTTTAATTTGACCTTACATCGTTACATGAAAATATATCAGAACCAATGTTACAGGTTCTAGATTTGCCAAGTCTCCACCCTTATCCTCTAAAATATCGTCCAAATTAAGCCACGCCACTTTCTATCTCTACAAAGCACAATCGCAAAGAAAGGCTTGACACGATGAAAGAAATATAAGTTTGAAATGTTTTTGATAATTGATTAGAATTACTTTCATTTTAGAAATTGGAAGCCCTTTTAAGAGCACTAAAATATTTTAATTTCTAGGTAATGCAATTCTGGACAAAAAATATATAATCAATATGTTGCGAGGAAATACACCTAATTGACCACAAAACTTCTGAGAGTAAAACAGAAAAAAAAAAAAAAAAAAAAAAAAAAACCCTTCTATTATAGAAATTTCTGAATATTACAAAATTGAAAAGTATAAACTTTCTAGGAGACGCAAAATTTTTTGCCTCAACCATGCAACTACTCATCTACTGTAAGGAGCTAGTAAGCAATGAAGAAGGATAAAGTAAAGGCCTTATTGAATGAAAGGGATCTTAATACTGAGATGGCAAATTGCCTCTCTTTTTTTTTTCTTTTTTTCTTTTTTTGGCTCACCAGTATATAGATTATCTTCAGTAAAGTACAAAACATGTGCCACTGTACCATTTTAGAGTTTCATTAGTACATTCCATGAAACAAGGTTCGCTTCTCTTCACTATTTGACCTCCAATAACTAATGATATTTCTCTAATTGTTTACGTTACGCAAATTTGCAGAAATTTCAAGGAAAATTCACAATGTTTGGAGGCGTGTAGTTCAAGGTACAAATCACTTTCTTTTTATACCGATCCTCCCAGCAAGACTATTTGCACGATTTCCTCTTTCTGCTCTTGGTGGAAAAACCTTCGTTGGCAACAACAATTGGCTTATAAAGATTCGTTTCCTATGTGATGATAAGGCAATATAAAATCTATGTATGTCTTTTCCTCCAAAGTGGCGTGGATGTTGATTCTTTGTCGAAAGCTAATCTAACGTCGTTCTCTCTCTTAGGGCCGTTATTATTGTGTGCATCCTACAGAAGAGTCCGGGGCATAAAGAAGCGGCAAAATATTGTACTAGAAATTATGAAAGAACTAGTGGGTGATATGAAAAAACTAATGGATGATGAGAAAGAACGTGCTGAGTTGGAGAAAACCATAATTGCAGCCGCAAGTAACGGGATCATAGAGATTGTAAAAGACATTCTTGTAGCGTATCCTCAGGCAATTGAGGTCACAAACGAACGACAGGAGAATATATTTCATGTCGTAGTAAGAAATCGAAGAAAAGACATCTTGGATCATCTCCTAGATTTGCAAAATTTCCAATCATCGACGGTAAGGGATATCAACATTGATGGTGACAGCATTTTGCATCAAGCTGCGTATCACGACACGCATCAGATGAAGGACGGTCCTGGGGAGGCGCTTCACATGCAGTCTGATATACGATGGTTTAAGGTTTGCTTTAATTGCTCACATTCTTTTCCACAGCCATGATTTCCTTCCATTCACTCAAATAATTACTGCAGCGAGTAAGGAAACTTGTGCCTCCATATCTCTTGCACCACCGAAATAAGGAGAACCAGACTGCTGAAGAATTGTTCACTGCAGAACATAAGCAACTGGTGGAGGATGGCGGAGCATGGCTAGTGCGAACCAGTAAGGTATGCACTATAGCTGCG
Source organism: Casuarina cunninghamiana (assembly GCA_028551485.1). Taxonomy (NCBI): domain Eukaryota; kingdom Viridiplantae; phylum Streptophyta; class Magnoliopsida; order Fagales; family Casuarinaceae; genus Casuarina; species Casuarina cunninghamiana. The sequence goes on along the minus strand of CM052366.1, from coordinate 23,162,892 downwards.
GTCGTGATAGGCATCGTTGCTTTTGGCTGTGCCTATGCGATCCGTAGTGGTTGTACCTCAGAAGCAGATCACCGGTTGCTCCTCAAGGAAACTGCTTTTCGCACTTTCATTACCTCAGACATGTTATCGTTCTGGTTCTCACTGACTTCTATAGTAGTGTTCCTCTCAATTATGACGTCGAATATGGATGAACAAGATTTCGGAACGTCTCTTCCCTTGAAGCTAACGCTGGGCCTAAGTATTTTGTTCTTGGCCGTGGCAGCTATGTTGGTTGCTTTTGCTGCTGCAGTCGAGCTTGTGGTTTGGGAAAGGCTACAATGGACTGCAATTCCAGTTTACACATGTGCTTCTTGTCCAGTCGCTTTCTTTCTTGCGCTTCAGTTCCCTCTCTATCTCAATCTTTGGTCTGCCGCGTTCAGTAATCCGTAGAGCTTTATTGACTCTTCTTCGGAAACGAATGATCTACTGCTCTAGTCATTGGCACCTTAGATAGTTACTTGGAAACTCTGTCTGTGAGATTTGAATGCCCGCACTCCTTTCGTATGGAATTGGAGGCTCTAGATGTGAATTCAGCAATGTGGTCCCATTGTATTGATTTAATTTTTACATTCAGCTGATTTCTCACATAGTATGAAATCATTGGAACGCTGTAAGAAATTGATCACGAGTACATATGGGTTAAATCAAAGAAAAATTAGAACACTTATCAATAAATCATATACAATATTTTTGGGCTTGGGAGGAAATTATAAGTAATAAACTTCACATACTAAAATGGTTAAGTTGAAGGGGAGCTATAGACCTAGATTTGTATATATGATGGAAATAGCAATAATATTGACTTTTTTGAGAAACATACCATGTTGAATTGAGAGCATGTGTTGCCTATCAAGAGGTTCTAGTTTCAACATGAACTGTGTGCATGGGTATGTGTGTGAAAAAATAAATAAAAATAAAAATAAAAAGAGATATATCATACATCATGAAGGTTTAGAATATTAAAAATTGTGAATATGGAATGTAAAATACATAAAATAATAGAATAAGTTGCATGTCCAATGTCTGGTACTACAAGAAAAGTGACAGGGTGTTGGAGACTGTGTACTCGAAGGGTGGCAACATGGTGTTGAGTAGCAAAAGCCATTATAAGCCACAATGAAGTTTACCACATAGGATAATCTTGCTTGTGTAGATGCTTTTTATGAGAAAATATGTAGAACTTACTTTCAAGAAAAAACAACTAACATTTCAATTCTGAAAGTCATAGGAGAGAATTTTTTTACTTAAAAATATATAAATCTATTAAGAAAATGTCATTTTAAATTAGATTTAGATGTTTTTAATCTCCATCTCTTAGTAACTATAGTAACTTTTGTAATATTGGGGTATTACCCATTTGCTTTTGTACTTTAATATTATTTTAATATAATTATCATTCCACAAAAAAAAAAATCTGTAAGATAAAAAATGAACAGTCATTATTATAGATAAGTTTAGAAGTAGATAATAAACTTCTAGTAGTTGATGGGACAATATGCACATTGGATAACTGAAATGACTTGGCAGGGGAAATGTAGATGCCTAATTGGGTGATAGGGAGGGAGTTGCGATCACGTGTTGTAATTTATTGGGGCCCATTGTAAGGAAATGTGCTGGATAATTAAGAGGTGTTGTCACTAATACGATGAAGATTGGAATCTGGAAACTAGGTGTCAATGGACCCACAAAGGGAGGCAACGATACCATTGTTAGGTTTGCTTGCGACAGAGCACTGGTGGCCTAAAGGAGGGTAAAAGCTTTGTTGAAACATTCTTGGTAGCCACTCGCCCGGTGGCCCACAGGCAAGCAAATATAGCACTTGGGTGGTTGGCCATTGTAGCCTCGCGATTCTTGCTGATTAAGAAACAAGAAGAGTGATTACTTTAGAAAAAAAAAATTGTAGGAACAAAACAAAAGAAATATTCTTGTACTCAATAAAGAATAGGAGGAATCAATTTCTTGTGCTAAAATATAAGAAAGTTGAGATTCTAGTGAGGAAAAAAAAGCTTGATTCTTTGCTTGATACTTTCGAAAGAGAGGTTGAGTTAATTAAAAACAAATAATCCTTGAGAAATTGAATCAATTTCTCAAGAACATGAAGAACACGAAGAACACGAAGAACCCTAATAATATCTGAAAATGAAATACTTCAATTCGATGATTTGTTTGTACAAAACGATGTCTAATTTATAGACATATCACAAACGTATACAAAAGGAAATAAGAAACCCTATATCAATCTAATCTTAATTACATAATTTCAAATCTAGGTTTTGGAAACCCAATATCACTCTATATCAATCTATTTTGAATTTGAGGTTGGTGAATGATGAACCTGGACATGATTCGATAGCTTGGAGGAGGCGCTCGATCTTGGATGAGAAAGGAAACTTTTCCGGTGAGATTTGCCTATCCAGCGGTGCGCAGATCTGGATGGAGATTGCGGATAGGAGGGCTGCGCGTCGAGGAAGAGAGGTGCAGGGCTGACGTGGACTTGAGGTGCCACGTGGACGGCTGACTGTTTGATGAAGGTTGACATGGCAAGATGGGGTGCTGACGTGGCAATGTTGACGTGGACTGCTGATTTGTCTCTTAACACCCCCCCGCAAGCTGAAGGATCGCAGCGAACTGTAAGCTTGTGTTGAAGAATGGCGAAGCGAGAGGATGATAGTCCTTTGGTAAAAATGTCAGCAGGTTGATCCACGGATGAGATGAAGTGGATATGAAGTTTGCGGTTTTTGACTCGTTCACGAACGAAGTGGAAGTCAATTTCCACATGTTTGGTACAAGCATGAAACACAGGATTGGCGGAAAGATAGAGGGCAGAAAGGTTATCGCACCATAGAGTAGGAGGAGCAGAGAGAGGATACTTCAAATCTTTGAGAAGAGCTTCAATCCAAATAAGTTCGGCAGCAGTATCAGCCAAGGATTTGAATTCAGCTTCGGTACTGGATCGAGCGACAGTTTTCTGTTTGCGGGAACTCCATGAGATGAGATTGGATCCAAGGAAGATACAAAATCCGCCAGTGGAGCGGCGGTCATCACAGTCTCCTGCCCATCCAGCATCAGAGTATGCATGAAGTTGAGGAGAGGAGGATTTGGTGAGGAGGATCCCATAGCGAGATGTATCTGCAAGGAATCTTAAAATACGTTTAACAAAAATCCAATGGGTGCTTGTCGGAGCATGCATATATTGACAAGTAGTATTAACCGCAAAGGCAATGTCGGGACGGGTAAGAGTTAGATATTGAAGGGCACCGACAATACTCCGATATTGAGTGGGTTCGGGTACCGGCTCACCATCATGAAGAGATGGTGGGGTACTTGTGGTGCATGGAGTTGACACTCCACGAGCATCACTCATGTTGGCACGATGAAGAATCTCGTGAACAAATTTGGCTTGGTGGAGTAAAAGGCCAGTAGAAGTGGGGAGAGCTTCGATGCCGAGAAAATAATGAAGATTACCGAGATCTTTAATATCAAATTCGGTTTGTAATTGTTTAAGAATATTTGAAAGAGGGGCATTAGGGCTTCCCGTAAAAATAATATCATCCACATATACAAGAAGGAAGACACTATATGTGGGAGTATGTTTAAAAAATAAGGAGGAGTCAGCGGTGGAGATGGAAAAACCAATGTGCTGTAAAAATTGCGATAGTCGCTGATTCCAAGCACGAGGGGCTTGTTTAAGTCCATAGAGGGAGCGACGAAGGCGACATATGTGATTAGGGTTTTGAGAATCAGTGAAACCCTGGGGTTGTTGCATGAAAACTTCCTCATTAAGGTGTCCATGGAGGAAGGCATTTTTAACGTCTAATTGACGAATAGTCCAACCGTTATTAAAAGCAAGGGATAAAAGAGTTCGTATTGTCACAGGTTTCGCTACCGGACTAAACGTTTCAGTATAATCAATACCAGGACGTTGGTGAAATCCTTTGGCAACTAAGCGTGCCTTGTAGCGTTCAAGGGTCCCATCAGAGCGGCGTTTAATTTTGTAGACCCATTTGCAACCGATGGGTTTTATGTTGGGAGAGGAAGGGATGAGTTCCCAAGTTTGATTTTTAAGTAAGGCTGTATATTCTTCAGCCATGGCTTGGCGCCATTCAGAATGTTTGTTGGCTTCAGTGAAGCAAGTGGGTTCCTTAAGAGGATGAGACGCAACAGTTAAAGCATATGTTTGTTGACGTGTTAATGTACGTCGAGGTATGGTACCACCTTTGAGACGTGTAGTCATGGGATGAGTAGAGGAAGTAGAAGAGGGAAGTGGTGCCCTGGGTTGGGTAGGTGGTGGAGATATAGATGAGGCCGAAGTAGTTGATGGTTCTGAGGGAACCAAGGGCCTGGATGAAATGGGAATAGAGATTTGAAGAGGAATCGTGGGTGTCTCATGATTAGTGAGAGACGTGGATGCCTTGTGAAATGGAAAATTATTTTCATCAAAGGAGGCATCTGCGACTATGTAGAAGCGTTTGGAGGTAAGACAGAGGCATCGGTAGCCTTTATATCCTGTTGGGTAGCCTAAGAAAACACATGGACCTGAACAAGGCTCTAATTTATGTTGAGCATATGGACGTAAATTAGGGTATACAAGGCACCCAAAAACCCTAAGATGAGATATGGAGGGTTGTTGTCCAAATAATAAGTCCCAAGGTGTTTGATTATTAATGATGGGACTTGGGAGGCGATTAATGATGTGAACCGCCGTTTCAAATGCAAAGTCCCAATATGGGAGTGGAACTTGGGCGTGATTAATCATAGAGAGCCCGGTTTCGACAATATGTCGGTGTTTTCTTTCGGCGGATCCATTTTGAAAATGTGCATAAGGACTAGAGATCTGTTGATGAATGCCTAATTTAGAAAGCATGGAAGTGAAGGCAACGGATGTAAATTCAGAGGCCCCATCACATTGTATTGTTTTAATATGGGTTTGACATTGACGTTCCACAAATATTCAAAATTTATTGAAAATAGAAATAAATTGAGTTCGAGATTGGAATGCATAGATCCAGGTAAATTTAGAATAATCATCAATAAATGCAATATAATATTTATTTCCTGAATGAGAAATAATTGGGGCAGGTCCCCAGGTGTCAAAATGAATAAGATCGAGTGGAGCTTTTGACGTATTGTGAGTAATTGGATGAGCGTGTTTCGCACTCTTACTTAGGCGGCAAGCATGACAAATGAAATTAAAATTGCCTTCAAAATTTATTTTATTTCGTTGAAGCACTTTGAGTACAATAGGGTAATGGGCATGCCCTAGTCGAAGGTGCCATTTTTCAGGTATATTTTTGGATACATGAAGGAGAATGGGCTTGTGCTTCAATTTATTCGTTTGAAGGCGATAGAGCCCGCGATCGAGTGGTCCCTTAAGCAAAGTCCGGCCCGAAGGCAGATGCTGAACAACACAAAAATTAGGGTAAAAAATAAATGCACAGTTATTATCCCTTGTAAATTGTGACACAGATAATAATTTTTTTGAAATATTAGGGACCACTAAAACATTATTAATATTGAAATTAAAGGGGTTGGATAAGTTACCAGTATGGGTGATGGGGAGGCCCACCCCATCACCAACCGTTACTTGGTCTGCCCCTAGATAGGGCTGCAGAGAGTCCAGGCCCATTGGGTCGGGCGAGACATGGTTCGTGGCCCCGGAGTTAGGGAACCAGTCTGATAAGGTTTGGGCCGATGTTGAATCTGGGTAGGAGCCCACGGAGTCTGAGCGGGCCAACTGATTGGCCTGAGGGGTGCGGGCCTGATGTGAGTTGGACTGGGTGTATCTAGCCCAGCAAGTGGTGGCCCAGTGGCCAGATCTACGACAGATCTGGCAGCGGGGAGCGCGGCGGCGATCGGCGGGTGGAAGAAACCTACCACCGGCCGGAGGCGGAAATGATTGGGCATTGACCGCCGTGCTCCGCCGTGGTGGTGGAGAACGAATAGAGTTCCCGAGACGACCGCGAGACGGTGGATCGCGGTTGCTGGAGAAAGCCACCGTCGACGGCCGTTCTTGCTCCACCAGATCGAGTTGCGCTTCCTGGGTGAGGAGGAGGCCGCGAAGATCTTCACGGGTGAGGCCTTGAGTGTGGGTGTAAACGGAGATCGCCGTCGCCAGAGGTGCAAACGGCGTTCCGAGGCCCCGAAAGAGGTGGGTGAGGTACTCGTTGTCGGAGATTACCTCACCCACTCCGTTGAGCTCTTCAACGAGAGCGGTGATCTCGTGCAGGAACTCGGATATGGTGCGGTGGCCTTTGGATGCGGCCTGGAGACGAAGCCGGAGGCTGGAGGCTCGAGCAGAACTCTGGGCAGCGAATTCGGCCGCCAGAGCACGCCAAACTTCGGCGGCGGTGGACTGTTTTGTCAGTTGGCTGACAATTTCGTCCGAGCAGGTGTTGAGGAGAAGGCCCAGGGCGGTCTGATCGCGTTTTTGCCATTCAAGGAGTTCCGGATTAGGAACCTGGGTAGCGGTGCCGTTGGAGTCGGTGACCGTGACATGGGTCGGCGGAGAGGGTACTGATCCGTCGATTATTGGCAGCAGTTCCGTCGCACGGAGATATGGAAGAATCCGAGCCTTCCAAACAAGGTAGTTGGGACCTTGTAGCCTCACAGAAGCAGCCGGAATGGAGATTTGGCCGGAATTCCCAGCAGCGGGCATGGGGGATGCAGCAAAATCGGGTTGTGATTGCGCCATTGGAGTCGAGGATGAAGAGGATCGAATTGGGCGTTAGCCTGTGGCGATTGATACCAAATTAAAAACAAATAATCCTTGAGAAATTGAATCAATTTCTCAAGAACATGAAGAACACGAAGAACACGAAGAACCCTAATAATATCTGAAAATGAAATACTTCAATTCGATGATTTGTTTGTACAAAACGATGTCTAATTTATAGACATATCACAAACGTATACAAAAGGAAATAAGAAACCCTATATCAATCTAATCTTAATTACATAATTTCAAATCTAGGTTTTGGAAACCCAATATCACTCTATATCAATCTATTTTGAATTTGAGGTTGGTGAATGATGAACCTGGACATGATTCGATAGCTTGGAGGAGGCGCTCGATCTTGGATGAGAAAGGAAACTTTTCCGGTGAGATTTGCCTATCCAGCGGTGCGCAGATCTGGATGGAGATTGCGGATAGGAGGGCTGCGCGTCGGGGAAGAGAGGTGCAAGGCTGACGTGGACTTGAGGTGCCACGTGGATGGCTGACTGTTTGATGAAGGTTGACATGGCAAGATGGGGTGCTGACGTGGCAATGTTGACGTGGACTGCTGATTTGTCTCTTAACAGAGTTATACACTCTAGCAACATTACTAAACTTATATCCATTTGTTCCAATCAGGCTCTTATCTTATCAATTTGTTTGAATAGTTTAATGGTGATGAAATGAGTGATATAGAATACCAATAATATACTTAGCACAAGTACCCTATAATTGTCCGGTGGTATCTTATAATGTTTGTCAAGGTAGCTTTTCTTTTTCCTTTTTCCTTTTTCCTTTTTCTTTTTGTGAATAAGTGACTCGGAAAGGGGGATGTGGGGTATGTCGTTTGGTTGGGCCTCGAACTTCCAACTGAGCTAAGGCGACGGACTTGTCAATGTAGCCTTACTATTTTGTACCAAATTAGGTGAACTTGTGATAATCTAATGCTAGTTTCATCTGTTTGTTGGAACGGGCTTTGCTAATTTACGGGCAAACTTTTCTTCAAAGAAGGCGTCTTACGGAATTGAGAGTGCTTTAGACGCAAACGAGAGAAGTTCCAGTCATTTATTCACACTTTGTCTTTAATCAATTAAAAACCAGTGCGTTCTAGCTTTAAAATTCTGTTCACGTAACATTTTGAATCTCTCAACTTGCGTCACCAGTAATTTTGTTTGTCAATCGTTATATCTTCTCGTCGACTGACCTTTCATCCAAATACGTAATTTATTAAAAAAGAGATATTGTCAGTACTTTTGTGGAGGGTGTTTGAATCATCGATATTTAGCTTTTCCATGCTAAAGAAAACCAACAAAACTCTAAAGTGACATTGTAACTATTTCCAAGATATAATCATTCTCAGTTGGCTTTCAAACAATGCTATGCACAAATTCGATACTCCAAAATGAGAGTTTAGCCACTTCCAAGGTATGATCATCGTCAGTTGATTTCCAAACAACAACACGCACAAGTTCAGAAGTCCGAAGTGACGATGTAGACGTTTTAGTTACAATCATTGTTGGTTGACTTCAAAACAAAACTAGGACTGTTGCCAACGGACTTCTAACTAACGAAAGCAGAGCAACACTTTTTTAATATTTTTGGGTATGGATAAAACATAATTCGAAAGGGAACTAAACATATTCTGCTGTATATTCTTTTGCACAAAAATATTATTAAGATGGACGAAATTCATTTATGGTATATTAACTTGCATTATAAGAAATTTAGTTTGTTAAACATCATATTGCTCGACTCCAATTGCCTAATCATGACAAGGATTATTATACATGTCCTCTTTTCATTAAACATAATTTTAAGTAGGCAAATGGATTCTATTTTATAGCATAAAATAAATTCCAACTTATCAATGTATTAGAGTGTAGGTATTCATCTTAAAACTTTAAAGCAACATGTGAAAAAACACTTATAAGGTCAAGGACCTATTCTCACTCCATCATTTATAAGCTCAAGAGTTCATCTTTGCACTTACTTTCACATGCATGCTAATACAAATAGTGGACATAGATAGAAGCCCAGCTTCTGAGGATTAGCGGGTTACAAAGTAGAGGTCAATCTCTAACTTTGATACTAGGTTAAAGTGTGAGGAGTTAATTTAAAATCTTAAAGCATTAACAAAAAAAACTTGGATCCAGCATGCTCTTATAAAATAAATTCTGAGCTTTCTTCTTTTGTTTTAGAGCGTAAATAGATGTTATATTTTTAACATCTCATATGCACAAAAAAGAAAATTAAAGTTAAATGAGATTTGAATAAATCTGATCGCAAACTTTAATATTTCAGAAAAAGGTTCAAAATATAATTCAAAATTAATTCAGAAGCCAAAAAAAATAGTTCTAAAAATATTTAAAATTCATATCTGTCCTACGTTGGAGTACGTTCCTCATCAAAGTAGACCTGGAACACGTCCCTGGTCATCTACAGCGAAGCCACCCCGTGAGAAGTCTCCATTTAAAATCAAGACCTAAGGATGTGGTTTTTTCTTCTCGGAAGAAGATAGAAAGATCTCCTCTTTCTTTGTTTTGGCTATTAATGTGTCGAGGGTTTTGGGTGAGAACTAAGGGACGTCGATTCTTGGACTTCTTTATTCTCTTTCAATTCTTGCTTTTCTTTATTTTTCTTTCCAGTTGCTGTGCTCCTATTAGCTGACGGGTGGATCCTTGCGTCCATATATGCTGGAGTCCACCCCCGTTGGCCATTGAAAACGTGCGTGACTAGTCACGAACATCATGCAAATGTGCCACGCGACTATACGCACCCAAAAAACCTAGATTCCCAACAGTCTTCTCTAACAACAATCCCAGAATAAAGATTTGATCATGAGCTTTCCGTACTTGTTGGGCCTGACATCGCTAGTTCATCAAGCAAAGTATATCCACTAACTAAGCATATAAAGATGCGATATACTCCTTGTCAGTACCAGTCTATAAAGAGTAGCACTGTGACTGTCACTGCGGGAGAACAAATAACACGCTACAAAGAGAGAGAGATGGCGAGAGAGTTAAAGATTGATGAAGTGGAAGAGAAGGGCGCTGATGTGACGGAGTTTAAATGGTCGAGGAAGCCTTATAAGGCAGCCTTGAACAGAGAATGGCGAGCCATGGTGGAGTTCTTCAAAAAATGTGACGACGAGCGGCTGTTGGATAGTCTGACGGTCGACGGGGACACAACATTTCATATTGCAGCATATAGTGGAAAAGCAAAACTGCTCCAACAGTTGCTTGATCTTGTACCGGAGGAGAGGGTATTCGAAGCCTTGTCTAAGAGGAATGCTCATGGCAACACTATTCTGCACGAGGTGGCCACCACCGACAAAGTTGAAGCGGTAAAGCTGTTGATTCGTGAGCTGAAGCGGGGTTCCAGGCTGGACAAAGTCCAAGGACACAATGTGGCACGCCTGAAAGAGCTACTCGAGTACCGGAACGAACTTGGGGAAACCCCGCTCTACAGGGCTGTTGCGCTTGGCCAGACAAAGATGGCCAAATTTTTGGCTATGAGAGTCCAGGACATACGTGATCACTTCTACAGATATGACAACATGTCCATTCTCCAAACTGCTGTCATAGGCCAACACTTCGGTCTGTTTCTCTTTCTTTCTCTCTCTCTCAAAAATGCATCTTGTTACTTACATATCTCTCTCTCGCTCTCGCTCTCTCTCTCTCTCTCTCTCTCTCAATCCAGAAACCGCCGCTTGGTTGCTGGTTAAGGATAAGACACTTGCAACCGAAAAGGGAGCCAATGGCATGACATGTCTTCACCTGCTAGCGAAAATGCCATCCGCCTTCAGGAGTTCAGTTCGCCTGGGCACCATGGAGCGTTTTCTCTATTATTGTAAGTTTTGGGCTCACAACAGTATTATTCCTTGGTGATGCCATTCTTATTACGCTTTAACTACCAACAGTAGTAACATAATCAACTTAAACATACAGGCCTCCCTTCCTATCCTTCTCATCATAATGATTACGATGAAGATGACGACGATAGTATTTGTGATGAAACGCGGAGATCATCGAGTACAATGAAAGATTTGGAGAGCGGCCGGGATCCCAGCGGCCTCCGAGAATCAGGTAAATATTCGTATGGTAATATGTATACGAGGACTCGCTCCAAAAATTTACTATCTTACTTGTGTAAATAATTCAGGTAGTTTAGAATGTTAAAGAACGCCCATACCTATCTTACAAACAGGGTATGCATTTTATTTTAAAGATAATTTCTAAATAAGATTTACAAATTCGTTTTTATCATTCTTTACACACTCCATCGTAACAAAAACAGAGTTTTGTAACAGAGGTAATGCATCTCATTTTGTATAGAGAGATATTATCTTCTAAACTTAATCTTTGATATTATTAAAAAAAAAAAATTGGACAAATTGAGAGCAAAAATTTTCCAGGATTCCTTATATAGTTTTATAATCTTTTCATCATTTAAATAAAAGAATATTTTCTTCAATTCTTTTCATTCTCAATTTGTCCAATTTCTCTTCTTCTTTTTTCAGTTAGGCTCCGGTCAACAGTTAATACCCTGTTCCTCGTTTTTACAGTGCCAGAAATATGTTTCTAACCATGCGATTTACACATAACTGCAGCAATTTCAAGAATATATTATGCTATTTGGAAGGGACTAGCTGAAGGTGAGATCTCATGATTTCTTCTATATGGTTATATGTTTCTACTTTGTCTAGTTCCAGTAAAACACCAATAACCTGTTAAATAGTTTGCCTTGCTAAATGAAAGATTAGAGAAGAGAAGTTTCTCCCAAGGTCAATGAATGGATGCACTCCCAGTAGCATAATTTTTCCCTAGTCAAGGGTTGCTTGACATAAAAGTAGATTTCAAATACGTAGTTCGAAAGTGAGCCATCAATTACGTGAGATCATAAGATATTTCTCCGTAGGTAGTGAATTATAGCATAAAACTACGGCTCTGTATCTTGTTATATATCCCCAAATCATTTGCTGCACAAGATTTGGATCATTTCAACAGCGAGTATAATGTTACCTAATTGCAATGTTAAAACAAAGAGAAAGGATCTGGGATTTAGACCATGAAACGTAGGGTTTAGTTTGACTGAACAGCTAAAATGCTATAGTTCTACCTGTAGCAGAAAGCCCAAAACATTTGGCTTGAAGTTGATATCTTCAAGGCACTATTTTCTCTCTGACACACATATGCATGTTATACCATGGACAGAATCGCGGACTATCAAGAGGATTTGGAAGATGAAAACAACCCACAAATCCGCTCTAAAACTCATGGATTTGCTAGTGAAAATGGATACGACGTGGGCACACAGTTTTAAAGCAGAGGCAAAGACTGTCTTCTTAGGGAAAGCGGATTCTTTGGGCGAGAATGTGGATGAAGGAATGAAAGGAAAAGGAACAAAGGGGGAACAATTAACCACTGAAGAAAGTGAAGAAGAACGTGTCAGTGAGGACCTGCACTCTGAGGGAAATCAGGAAACTTACACCCCATTACTTATTGCAGCTAGCGAAGGAATACTAGAAATATTTGATAAGATGATTGAAGAGCATCCCCAAGCAATTGAGCACATTAGTATGGATGAGGAGAACATATTGCATGTGGCCATCAGCTACCGTCAAAGGGAAATCTTTCGCCGAGTAAAAAAGATGAAAACAATAATGGATTGTAGGTTGGTTTCAAAGATAGATAAGGCTGGCTATACCATATTGCATCACGTCGCAGACATGAATAACTATTCAGGAGGAACCAAAGCGGGTCCTGCACTCCAACTGCAGGAGGAGTTGAAATGGCTCGAGGTAATTAATTAAGCTTCCTTATATTCAATTGTTGGATCAGTTAGCATTTCTTTTTTTTTTCTTTTTTTCTTTTTTTCTTTTTTTTTTGCCAATATGATTTTAATAATTAAATTCATTATTTTCTCATAAACGAAAACTTCAATATAATTTGTAACTTAACGAAAATGTTAGATTATTACATATAATTACACAAAAAGCTGGAAAACACTAATCTTTTTTAAGCAAGATGAATAAATTGATGAGATAGATTTTGCCGTGTAAAAAACAAATTCTTAAAACAACAGAAAATTTGTTTATTTTACATATTTAGAGACTATTTTTTATGTAGTGTAATGTTATATAAAAATTACAAGAAGACTTGCTTACATATGTTCTTGGTTTATAAAGAAAGAGAAGAAGATTTTTTTTTGTCATCAGCATTACCTTCTTGTCAGTTTATTAGAACGAAAAGAGCTCATTCTCGTACAATGTCTCCCGCAGCGTGTGCGAAAGATAATTCCCTCGCACTATGAGATGCACCGAAACAATGCCAATCAGATTGCAGGCAAGCTCTTCGAAACTACACACACTGACCTTCTCAAGAATGCCCAAAGGTGGGCAAAGGACACCTCTCAGTCGTGCTCTGCGGTGGCAGTCCTTGTCGCCACCGTCGTTTTTGCGGCTGCGTACACCGTCCCGGGAGGCAATGATAGCAGTGGCCTTCCAGTTTTCCTTGACTCTCCCTTCTTCTTGTTCTTCACAGTCATGGACGTGATCTCCCTTGCGAGCTCCTTGACTTCAGTTGTTACATTCCTCTCGGTCCTCACGTCTCCTTTTGAGCTAAATGATTTCCGCACATCCATCCCGCGAAAACTGATGATCGGCTTCACCTTACTCTTCTTCTCTGTGACAACCACCATGCTTGCTTTCATGGCGACCATTTTGCTTATCATTCGCTATCAGAAGAGAAGATGGACTACGACTCTAATTTACACTGCTGCATTCCTTCCCGTCGCTGTGTTTGCACTTATGCAGTTCCCCTTGTATGTCTCATTCACTAGTGGTGTGCATTCCCTGTTGAAGAAAATAATAAAGAAGGTTCCGGGCTTGAATCTTCTTCCTCGTCTATTCAAGACCTCTAAGCGCAAGATCTATTAAGATTCGTTGCGACTTTTGCGTGATTCTCAGCTTAACCTGCAAAAGGAGCAATAACTCTTTACTCAAGATAATTTTTTGTTTGTTCGGATGTTGATATATTGTGGTGTACTTATAATTCTGATCATGAACAAGATTATTCTTAGATGTATTATCACATTCGGAATGAGCTTGTTCAACATGCATTGAATCTCTTCTCAATGGTTACAAAATTAGATATCTGTTACTCCTAAGTCTTCCAAAGAGAGAAAAGTAACACAACTCTAATTAAAGGTTGAAAAGGAATTGGAAGTAAAAAGTGAGGTTTAGAATGAGCCACAGAATATCATGAAATTAGTTATTTCTTAACTTTAGAAGCCGAATGTGATTACGGCTTATGGTCAAGTATTTTCAAATCTGAAGAGTAAGACCGGGTTGTCCAAAAGATTGAAAAATGGAAGACCACGTATCTTCCCATGAACACATAAAAAAGAAAAGACGGTAACAACTCGTCTAGGAATTGGCTAATGAGCAAGGCATGTGTCTATTCATTCAAATGCACCTTGGTTTAGGAAAATAGCTAAGTTGTTATTCGAAATTCTATTTTAGGGTTTTCCCTAGGTCCATGATTTTGGCCACTGGATGCCATAAACTTTATTCTTGAAGGAAGGTTGAACCTTTGGGTATTAAGAAAAAAGATCTATCTTGTTCAGTTTTATGTCAATTTATTGTGATAAGGTTGCCAATCTTCTCAATCACCATTAAACGGCATCCTATGAGGCCAACACCCAAAGACAGGGTTCATTACTGTATCAAAGTCGTAGAAGAAGTTTGAACGCATGCATTTTCAGCAAAAAGAATATCTTAATTATTTAACCTATTCTTATAGAAGCTGACTCTATTAACTAGAACCAAATTAGATTCCCTTCAAAAATGGAAAACAAAAGATTAAGATAGTAGTTCCACAAAAAAATGATTATGCAATCTAAATACATTTTCACTCTCTCGGGGTGGATTGAGATCTACAAAAGTCAAAATAGTTGTCAAAGGTGAAGTTAACAAGTTATACCTGTACAGATATCTACCCTTTGATCTTGGAGATAGCTACTCTATTCATTTAATAAGCAAGTATAGAGTATTTAACTTTTTTATACATTATGACTAAAGCATCATCACCTTTGCATCATGGCGAAAGGATTACTATCATACTTACTATGGTATTCAAATATCAACTTATTACTTCACCGTACAAAGGAAAAATATATAAGGTATGCATACCTAAAGTTGTATTTATATCTTTTCTTTTGCCATTTAGAATTAAAGGAATAATAAAAATCTTTAGGAATAGAGTAGTTTTTTTGCATATATAACTCTTGAAATCATTAAAAGAATTATAAGAGATAAATTTTATTGTGTCAAAAAAATCCTCAAAATGCTAAATATTTCTATATTTAGCATGCTTTGGGACTTGAAGAGATTGTCTTTTATTTGATATAA
This sequence comes from Casuarina cunninghamiana, assembly GCA_028551485.1. Lineage (NCBI taxonomy): Eukaryota > Viridiplantae > Streptophyta > Magnoliopsida > Fagales > Casuarinaceae > Casuarina > Casuarina cunninghamiana. The sequence continues at coordinate 23,147,731 of CM052366.1, read as the reverse complement.
TATTGTGTATTAATCTCACCATAAGCCCATAACCTTCTTACATTGATTATTGGTATATATTAGATTTTACTTGTTAGGATATTAAGATACTTAATATAGGAGGCCTAAAATCCAATACAAAAACTAACTCAAAAATTGGAAGAAATTTCTTTCATTTAAACAACTCCCCAAACATACGTCTTCGTAATGTAGGAAAATCCATACCATTGGCACAACCCCTCACCATGATGGATAAATGTCAGCCATCAATTGTGCTAGATGGTAGACTATAAGAACATTAAGGGAGAAACCTAGGATGAATGTCAGTTTATAGAGAAACTTGGTTTTAATACCATGTTAAGATAATAAGATATTTAAGATAAAAGGCCTAAAACTCAACCTAAATACTAACTCAATAGTTAGAGTAAACTTTTTTACGTTAAACAAGTCACCAAGTGCATGTCTTAGCAATGTGGAACAATTCACATTGTTAACAACCGTTAACGTTACTTTATGGAAGAAACACTATTTTGTTAAGTTATCCTTCTAGAGTGAGCTACTTTGGTGTTCGATTTCGATTTTCCTGATAACCATACTATAACCTTTGTCCTAGATTGTGCTTGCTCTAGACATTCATCTTGTTAATCACGTGTACCTCGTGTATCTAGGAAATTCTCTTGACAACCTCAAAGCACCATGTGCTATTAATAACAAATCTCAAAGGACAACCAAAACTTCCATTTTAAGGATGCCAAAATGTTACAGATTCAAATAAAGATATTGGGATTCAAGAGCAAATGCAAGACGGCAGTGTCTGGAAAGGAGTTAGGGTGTAGCCCATGAGTGAGCCTGTGATATGTCAATATTTTCTGTTTCTAGTGTGTCGTTGTTGTTGGGGGTACATCGTATAAACTGTCGTTTTGGTGGTCGAGTCATGTAGTCGTTAAGTGGTCGTTGTGTTCTAAAGAATGTCGGTCAAAAAGGTGCGTTTTGCTGTAAGTGTGGTCGAAAATGAGCTTAGGTGGCAACCACAGCCATATGGCTGCCACTTTGGACCAGTCATTGGGTTCCCAAGGAGGGAACCAACCCCTGCCACACGCCCCTGAGACGCACATAACAGAGGTCTCTTCTTCACTGAGAGACCTCCTTACTCACGTTACATGAACGGCTTCTGCAAGCACAGCCAGTGTAGTCTTCTCATGGTCCTCTCACCACTCCTTTTTCATCATTCATTGGATCAAATTCTTTGTATAAATACAACCACTTTGTATACTGTTTGATTATCACGGGATTTTACTTCTCCCATTTGTTGTAAGATTTGATTGTATTCATCAATAAGCAAGATTCTTATCCTATCTTCACCTCTTTTGACAAAGTGGCACAGAGATGAAACGGTGTGTGTAACATCAATTCTCTTAAAATTATGTTCGCTTTCCTCCGATCAGGTTCGTCATTGGTGGCCGACGGAGACGCTTTTGATACCTTCTTTATGAGGAGGATTTTTCAGTGCAAGGTCCTATGACGTGATCCCAAGTAGCAGAGCATAATAGAAAGGTAAAAAATGGTGCTAGAGTTAAGTATTACATCCCTAGTTTAAATCTTAGAAAGGGCCGGGCCACTAAGACGTTGGCTTAGAAGCTTGGTGGGATTTTATGGTCTAAATATAAAGTCCTTGGGTTGCCAACAAGCTTAGGCCTCTTGGCTGTGATGGTTCAATAGTGTAGCGTCGTGGTTCCCAAAAGTGAACCTTATTCTAAATCTTAACGGACGTGTTGTGAAGATCCTGGAATGTAATACAAGTCTTTGCCCCCAAGTGGGAATCTTATTCCTTAAGTCATTGCCCCGTAAAAATCTGGGAAGAAGGGTTCGAAATCCTCCATTTTCGGTAGAAATGAGCATCTAAAATATTCCTTACGTTACTATTATAGATGTTGGCTTCAAAAAGACCCAAAAACTGGATTCGTAACAGTCTTGCCCCATAAAAATCCTAGAATAAGTGTTCAATTATGCATTTTCACTAGAAACGAGCATCTAAAATATTCTTTATTTTACTATTATTGATGCTGGCTTCCCTATTTATCTAAGCAAAGAATATTGTTACGGAATGGAATATTATGTAACGTGATATTAGGCTCGATTTGTACATCGCAATCAATGTAAATATTTTCCTAAATTGTCATTATTGAGTTTTTCATGTACAGCTTTATTATAGGTCTATATAAAGACCTCACATTGTATAGCTTAGGGCATTGCAGTATCAGTATACAGTGATTCCCACTCACAGCCTTCTTAGTTTGTGACAACTATGCAGTAAGGGAACACTAGAATCTGGGTTATATGCCTCTCATGTGCATAAAATGTACTCTATTGGCAAAATCCGGTACACAACGGGCAATGTTGCCTCAAAGCTTGCCAGAAATTGGCCCAATGTCCAGAAACTTGCTCAATATTTATTAATATGTTACAACAACATTAGCACGTTTCAGGTAACCCAAACTCTACATTCGCAAATTCATCTCCAGAAATTAGAGTATCTCTGTATTGTAAGGACAGACCATGAGTCCTACTCCAAAATGATAAGCAAAACATAACTAAAGAAGAGATGTCGAGGAACAGCCCGCCAAATAATGCTCTCCTCATTCAGCATGTAAGAGTTTGGTTGTAATATTTATAAAGCATATTTTGAAATCAATTGGCAATACCATTCTGTTTTATTCACTGAGTTTCTTAACTAGAACTCAGACTTTATCATGATGAGTACTCACGGTGCTTCTGGAAATTTAATTTCACAGATGAAAAACAAACGAACACGATTCGTTAAAAATCTTCCCTTACAAAAATCCTGGAACAAAGGTCTGAATCATATCGAAATAGCATCAAATTGGTATTTATTTTATGCTTGAAGTGAAAGAGCATTTAATTTAGTATTTATTTCATGCTTGATTGAAAGTGCATCAGAATTTAGGTGGGTAAACCTGTCCGGCTTTTTTATTAATTAAGCGAAGAATATTCACTAGTTAAGCATAAGTGCGTTGCAGTCTATAAAACGCAGCATTGTCACAACGACGCGGTCAAGACAACAAATCCCCGCGACTTTGAGAGAGAGAGAGAGAGAGAGAGAGATAGAGAGAGATGGAGAAAGAGTTGAAGATTGAGAAACGTAACGAGATTTCAAAGGTGACCAAGGCTTATCAGGCCTTCCTGGAGGAAAAGTGGGAGGACATGGCCAGCTTCTACGACGAAAATAGGTCGCTCGTCTTTAATCGTCTGACGGTCGAGGGCGATACTGCATTTCATATTGCAGCATACAGTGGAAAAACAGAACTGCTTCAGTTTTTACTTGATCCCGTACCTGACGAGCGGGTAAAAGATGTCTTTTCTACGGAGAATATTTCTGGTAACACTTTGTTTCACGAGGTAGCTACCACCAGCAAACTTCAAGCAGCCAAGCTCTTGTTTCGTAAACTCAAGGGATGGCAGGACAGAGCCGGTGGAAACTATGTGGTCCAACTGAAGGTGCTACTCAAGCGTCGGAACAAACTTGGGGAAACCCCGCTTTACAGGGCTGTTGCGGTTGGTCAGCTACAAATGGCCAAATTTTTGGCTAAAAGAGTCGGTGATATACGTGAGCACTTCCACAGAAATGACGGAGTTTCTATTCTCCATATTGCTGTAATAGGCCAACACTTCGGTCTCTCACTCTCACTCACAAACTTCATTCAGTTTTATGCATTCCTGTTAATTTTGTATGCTCGAATAATTAAATTATTCTACAAAGACATTCTACATAAATAGCATGCCTAACGATCTCCATCTTTCCATGCAGAAACCGCTGCCTGGTTACTAGAACAGGACAAGACCCTTGCACAGAAAACGGAAGACAGTGGCATGACTTGTCTTCACCTGCTAGCGTTAATGCCATCTGCTTTCCAGAGTTCAGTTTCCATGGCCCCATGGAAAATTCTTCTCTATCATTGTACGGGTCTACCACTTATATTTTGAGCTTACAACAGTATTGTGTTTGTGTGTGGTTCCATTTACTCATTCTTATTTTGCTTTAACTCCCAGAGATGATAACATAATCAACTGAAACATACAGGCCTTCCTAACCATCATTATGAGGATGACGACAACGATTGTAATGGTGATGAAGCTCAGAAACCATCAAGTCAAATGGAAGATCCAGAGATCGGCCAGTCAAAAAAACAATCATCTGGTAAATATTTACACAAGTGGCACTCGTTGTTGTTAACTAAACCAATGAGGTAGTTTGGAAGCTTTCTTAGTGGAAAACGACTATAGAAAATGGGTGTGTCCTCGAAAAGAAGTCATGTGAAAGTAAATGCCAAAACGCTCACCATTACTTAAAAAGAAATCAAAGGTGGGATGTAGATTTTTTCACTGTTTGAATATCTCGAACTCTGGAAAGACATCAGTTTCCAGTTTTTCTGAAACACAGTGAAACGCAAGTTAGCAGTCGTATGTGCCAACGGATGCACTTGCAGAACGGACTATTGTTCTACGCTTTAGTTTTTTTCTTTCTGTTTTTATCCTTTTTTTTAATAATTTAGCTTTCCCGCAACAATTATGCTTAGATCAACCGTTTGAATGCTACTGAAAATATGTTTCTGACTATCTGATTTGCACAAAACAGCAGCAAATTCAAGAACATATTTTGCTATGTGGAGGAGTATAGCTAAAGGTGCGACCTCATGATCTTCTTCTACATGTGTGGATCATAGTGAACGATGCATATGTTCTTGTTGACTAGTTCATTTTATCTGTTTTATGGTCGCTAGTAAAACACTAACAAAGGGTAGATACTGTACTCATTGAAAAAGGGGTTCACATGAGGGAAGTTTGAGTAACGATTAAGTGGATTTTTATCATACCTATCATTTATCATGAAATTTAAAGATTGGATAGATTTTTCGCCATACAAAAAGAAGAAGTTCGAAGGCATGTACTGTTAAATTTATATTTGCATCTGTTGTTTGTATTATCTAGAATAAAAGGAACAATATGATTTTTTTACAAAAAAAATGCTTATAAAAAACAGATTTTGTTGTGTTATAAAAATTCGTTGAAATCTTATTTATTTATATACTTAAGAGACTTGAGAATACCATTATTGATGTAACGTACTCTTGTGTATAATCCTATTGTAAGAATTCGTTTCCAAACATCTTGTACTTATGTCTTATATATATAATTTTTTTACTTGGAAAAAATGATTAAATAGACTCTATAGGGCAATTTTTCCCTACTCATGGTTTATCTAAATAAAGTGAATTTCATGCCTAGTCCAAGGATGATCCATCAATTATGTGGTAGTACAAAATATTTCTTGCTGCGTTGAATTAATCTTTATCTCTGAATCATTTAGTAAGAACGAAAGAATGGTGTTAAACAGATTTTTTCTCTTTTCCATGAACAAGAATTTATTACGAGAAACTAAGCTTTAAGCTATACAAAGAAAGTTTATCACACGAGATGTTGGATCTTTCCAATATAGTGTTTATAATTGTCCTCTACCAGATGATGCTTACAAAATGGTGGTCTTGGATTTAACCAATTAAGTTGAGGGATTGGTTGATGAAAAGCTATGCTAGTAGTCATCATTGCAATCTGATGTGTTAAAGAAAATCCAATTTACCGAGATTTTTTTTTTTTTATCGATTGTCATAACTCCTTTTCTTAAGTGAAATATCATATATTTATATGTAGAAATATAAATTGATTGTCATAACTCTAGTTGTAGAAAAAGGCAAAAAAAACCTGGGTTGACGCCACTGTGATCAATGTTATATTATCTCACAAAGATGATATACAATGACAGGATGGCCAACCGTCGACAAAATTTGGAAGATGAAGAGAAGGCATATGGCAACTTCAGCACTCACGGAAGCGCTAGTGAAAAAGGATGCTACATGGATAGACAGTTATGATACATGGATAGACAGTTATCAAGCAGATCCAAAGACGATTTCTTTGGGGAGAGCGGACTCTTTAACTGAAGAGACGAAAGGGAAAGGAGAAGAAGGGGCACAGTCCTACACTAGGAAAGATGGTATTGGAGGAGATGTAAGCAGCGGACGACGCTTTGAGGAAAAGCCTTCGCTTTACACACCAATGCTTATTGCAGCTAGCAAAGGGATACTAGAAATAGTTCGTCCCATACTTGATGTGTATCCTCAAGCAATTGAGCATCTTAGTAAGGATGAGGAAAACATCCTGCACGTGGCCATCCGCTTCCGTCAAAAGGAAATTTTTCGTCATATAGAGAAGATGAAAACCATAATGGATTGTAGGTTGGTTACGAGGATTAATAATGAGGGCAACACCATATTGCATCAAGTTGCAAAGGAGAACTACGATGGAGGAAATAAAGCTGGTCCTGCATTCCAATTGCACGAGGAATTGAAATGGTTTGAGGTAATTGACTATGCTCCCTTAAATTTTATTTTGTTGGCGCTATACTCTTATTATAATCATAAGCAATTTTCACTACTAATTCCTTGATATAATTAATAACTTATTTCAATTCTTCTTTCCCTTGAAATTTGAAGACTGAAAACACTCATACATTACAACACAAAGATAAGAAGTAGTAATTTTTCTTAATAAGAATAATTAGATTAATAGGCTCAAGAAGTACCAAAGGCATACTTAAGGCAAAGACAAACAAGAAAGGATCCAACCCAAGATTAAAACAAGAAAGAATGCCAAAACTTTAACTGAGGATGTAAAATATATCGAAAAAGATGTTGGGAATACGAGTCAAACAGTCTTACTAGATCGAGCAAAACATGTTTTGGAATTCTTATTCTTGTACAATGTCTCCACGCAGCGTGTCCAAAAGATAATGCCCTCGCATTATGTCTTGCACAAAAACAACGCGGATCAGACTGCAGAAGATCTTTTCAAACAAGAACATGCTGACCTCCTCAAGAAAGCCCAGAAGTGGACAAAGGAAACCTCTCAGTCGTGCTCTACGGTGGCCGTCCTCGTCGCCACTGTTGTTTTTGCGGCTGCCTACACAGTCCCAGGAGGTAATGATAGCAACGGCTTTCCAGTGTTCCTTCACTCTCCCTTCTTCTTGTTCTTCACTATCATGGACGTGGTTTCCCTTGCAAGCTCCTTGACTTCCGTCGTGACGTTCCTTTCGATCCTTACGTCTCCTTTTGAGAAAGATGATTTTCTCGTGTCTCTCCCTCGGAAGTTGATGATAGGCTTTGCCTTACTCTTCTTCTCCGTGGCAACCACCATGCTTTCTTTCATTGCAACTATTTTGCTCATTATTCGCGTTGAGAAGAAATGGACTACCGCTCTGATATACACTGCGGCACTCTTTCCCATCACTGTGCTTGTGCCCATGCAGTTCCCCTTGTACTATTCACTCACAACACTTTTGAAGTCCCTTTGGGATAGAAAAACGATAAAAAGGGAGGTTCCTCTCTCCCTCAAGAACCAACATCTGCAAAGCAACAAGCAATAACTCCTTTTGGGGTGGTCTTCATTTTTATTTTCTTTCTAGGACTTCGATGCATAATGCTTTTACTTTTAGTTCTCATCATGAAAAGAATAATGTCACAATGTGTTATGAAACTTTGTATGAGCTTGCTTAATATGTAATAAAGGAACTACAATTTGTATCTCTTTTCTAAAGACATGTCTTCGCTCTTACAACTTAACACACATCTTTCTGGCTTTATTATGTCTTGGCTCGGTTGAGTACTTTCATCTTCACTATTCTACCGAATATGTTATCATTAGAGCCGTCTTCATATGCTCGAAATTGGCTGACATCAATATATTGATTTCTAGTAAGCCGCTACTGAGGATCCCTTTTGTGTAGCATCTTAGTTTCTCTTGCATGCCTTCGATCAAGACTGAAGATTCATTATTCTTCCGGGAAGAGAATTTTACTTTTGTAGCAAAGAAATCGACAACCTTTTCCGGAACAGACGTAAACAGAATAAATTCTAAGCAAAGATATCCTCGTTCTTTGAGGCTCAGTTGGCCAATGTGGGCGCATCTCAGATAACATTCTTCTAGCCCAAGAGCTACTATTGGATATCACAAGGAGAAAGGTAATCTCATATTTCTTCGAAGGTTGATATTATGAAGACATATGATTCATTAAATTGGGACTTTTTACAAGTGACAATGGAAGTAATTGGATTTCTTGTTAGCTTTTTTAAATGGGTGATGTATCATATCAAGTCAGCAAACTTTCCAATGAATATCAATGTGGAACTTGTACATTACTTCTTCACATGCATAGGGTTTAGACATGGGAATGCATTATCTTGTATCTATTTGTAACTGCTATGGAGGCAATATCAGATTGCTTGGCAAACTACAAATGCTCTTAGGTTTCAATATTGTTGGTGATGTTCTAAGAAAGATATAAAACATCTAATTTTTGTTGATGACTTGTTCCTATTTGGTAAAAAAGACAAGAACTCTATACATGCCTTCATAATAGGTCTCCAAAGCTTCCAATCAATGTTAGGAATTCAACCTAATCTAGGAAAGGGCAATGCATACATTGGCAATATGAGCTCAAAGGTACAAGATTTCATCATCCATTGATGTACACCATTGGAGAGCTTCCTTCAAAGTACTTAGGGTTTGCTTTTATCATATAACAAAATTGAAGAATTCGGATTGTAAATTTTTTGTAGAAAGGATCTTTGCTAAAATTTAATACTGGACTAGCAAGTTCTTATCATATGTAGGAAGAGTTCAATTGATCAAGTTGATATTATTCTCAATGCAAACATACTAGGCTTCTCTAGTCATCCTTCCCTGCAAAGTATCAAAGTAAATGGATCAAGTGATGGTTAGGTTTTTATGGTCATGCTCAAAATTGAAGATGCATAATACTAAAGTTACTTGGAACTAGGTATGTATGAGTAAAGTTGAAGGTGACCTAAGTATACAAAAAGTCAAATAATGTATAAAATTGCACAAACAAAGCACATATGGAATCTATGACTCCTAAATCTAACTAGTCATCATGGAGAACCTCTAACCTAGTAAAAAATATATACTTTTGGAATATACAACCAAGGAATATTTCTTGGACCTAAAGGAAAATTTTGAAAATTAAGGCTCTATTGCAACCCAAATGAGATGGATGATTGGGTACAGAAAATTAGCCCCTCTTTAATATGATTATTTGCTACTTGAAAGACCTATCTCTAGCAACTTAAAGAACAAAAACAATACTTACTTATGAAATTCCAAGAGATGCAAAGTTTTTGGTAAAAATGAATAATTAGCAGTGGAACTTGCCTCTATGGGAAGTGCTCATGGTCTATACTCATAGTTAATATCAACTCATTCCAAAGCATGATGTCATAAAAGAAGATAAGCATATTTCGAGTGCCACTGCAAATGAAAGTTTTGAATCAACTTTGCTTAGAAATCTATCATTCTCCAAGGGCCTAGAGCCAATTGCTATTAAATAGTATGATTCAAGTATGTGATCCCATGGAATTCCATAATAGCATGGCTAGCAATGCAAAATCAACTAGCCACAAGGGATAGACTTTACTATCCTTGAGATTATAAAAATAAAAGTTATTGTTTATGCAATGTAGTTGATGAATCTCAAGACCATCTTTTCTCAAAATATCTATATTGATCTACAATCTAAGCACAATTAGAGACATTACTTAATGTGATACTATCATGCCTATTATGACCTTCAAAGATTAGATAGCTCCTTCACCATGTAAAAAGGGAAAAGGTTTAAGGCATGTATACTTAAATTTGTGTTTGCTTCTTTTGTGTATATCATTTGGAATGAAAAGAAAGAAAAAAAAAAGTAATTTGGTGATTCTTCTATATCATTCCAAAGTAGTAAGAAGTGGTTAAACCACTCTTTTTAAACGGAGGGTCATTTAACTATTCATTTACTATTAAAAAAAATCAAACTTTAAGAATAATCTTAATAATTCAAATATCAAGAAATCACTTAATCATCATAGATTAGTAATTAAAGTAAGAAATGGTTTAACTATGAGATGCTTCAACCACCTAAAAAAAGTAGGAGAGCAATTGAATCATTACTACGTAGGTTGTAAAAGTGATCAAACTACTTTTGAGAGTTATAAAGATGATTTAACCACTTCAAAAAATCTAGGTGATTTAACCACCTTCAACACCAATCAAAGGGTAGTAAATTTATTATTCAAGTTTCATCTAGTCTTTAGTCCTTATCTATTTTTCATTTTGTAGTGCTTTTATCTATTATTGTGTTTGAGATATCTAATACATCAATTAAAGAATTAACACATATGTCTCATAGCATTTCTTGTCTATTTTAACATAACAATACGACTTGCAACAAAGGGATAATTTTCAAGTTTAATATCTGGCTGATTCATGTAAATTCGAAAAAAAAATCATATTTTTCCCCACAAATTTTGTGTAAATTTTACCAAATAGTATTGCAAGTGATCAGTACTGAAAAATCATTCTTTTATAATGTTCCTGCCAGCTTGTGCGGAAGATAATTCCCTTCAATTATACCATGCACCGCAACGCTGCCGACGAGACTACAGTGAAGATCTCCGAAGAGCAACAGAGCAGCTTCTCGAGAAGGCGGAAAGGCGGATAAAGGAGACCTCTCAAGCCTTCGTCACCACTGTTGTTTTCACGGCTGCCTACACCGTCCGTCCCAGGAGATAACGATCGGAAGAATCTTCCCGGTTAACATTGCTGTATTGCTTCCCGCCTTCGTTTTTGCGCTTATTCAATACCATGCATTCCCTTATGAACAAAACAATGAAGAAGGCTTTTCGCGGGACTTCCGTTCCCCGGTCTTTCAGGACCGGTCACTGATCAGCACGCAAGAAGCAAAAACCTTCTTCAGGGCATTGGACGCGAGTTATACCTTTTCTTTTCTTTTTAATTTGTGATTTTTGTGATATATTGGGGTCTTTTTGGTTCCCATCATAAATGACATTTCACAATTTCTGCAGACTCATTTTGTGTTTTGATATGTCGGAGTTTCAACTCAGGTCGTCTACTTCACCCTACTGTTATAGCTAGAACTGTTATGTAAAGCTTTTTTTTGTCTACCCACAAGTTCGTATGCATTTATTAATGTATGGAACACGAATTTACAATGTTCTTGAACCCTTATCTTCTAGTACATAAGCTTCATGTATGCAATGGACTTTGAAGCTGCTTCATGAGAGTAAACAAGATTGGGAAGCCACTATTAGTTGCATGTTTGCCTTCAACAAATAAAAGGCAACTGAAAGTTTTCAGAGTTAATAGATTCTACTTGCGCAAAGGCTATGGTAGCCATTGTTGACGCAGAAGGCTGACGTTAGACAAAGGAAACTGCTAATAGAGGCCTGGACAGCACAAGCCGGCCCAAGTGAGTGGAGATAGGCTGGGCTAAACCCAACTCTCTATGTCTTCCTGACCCGAAAAGTTGAAAAAGAAAGAAAGAAGGGATTTCATATTTAGTTGAATCCAAAAAAGGTCATGGTAGTCGTGTAGTTTATAAGATTTATCCTACATATTGAATTGATATGCCCATCACTTTTAATTAGGAAAACTCAATGCATGACCTTATTACACATTGATTGATGGAAATTCATCGCAATTAGAAATTATCTAATATAAAAGTGTTTTTCAGAGAGACAATATCCAAAACCATTGCATTATTGTTTGTATGCGTGATCACAGATTCAAATGTGAGACTAGAATTTCACATTGTTCAATGGCATTTACAAAGCAAAAATAAATTGGAGCAAACCTCATAGAAAACCTCAAGTATAATCCCATGATATTCCTCCGAATTCATCGAGATATAATAATTCAAGAGGCTACGAAGATCTTTCGGTTCTTGAATCCGGTTTGCGATTATCATCTCGAACATGGACTCTCTAAAATCCTCTCTTGGATCATAAGAGCACTTTTCCATGGCTACCATTACAACGAACTTGGTCCCTTCACCTCTTTGCCTTCTTCTCTCCGCCAGTCTTGCTTCCTGCCTTTCTCTAATCATTTGGTCCAGTCTCTCCTGCACCATGGCGTGCGCCAGGCTTGAAATCGATGCAAACCTGTCGGAATTTGAGCTCTCTGCTTCCTCAGACGAGGACACGCTAAGCCTGCAACTGCAACACAAAGCCCTGCATCCCCTCTGTTGAGGCTGCTGCTTCTTGTTGTTTTGCCTGGAGGCTTTCATTCTTAGACAGGGAGAGGAAGCTTTGAAGGAAAATCTGTTCGAGAATAATCATTTATGCACATTTGGCAAGTAGGTCACGCTAATCATGATTGTGTCTTGTGTTGACGACATTTAAAAGATAAGTTAAGAGGAAGTTTGGAAGGCAAATGGGAAACATCTGTGTTGTTAATTGAGCCAAAGTGATTATGGTGTTCTGCTAGACCCTCAATAATTTCCTCTAGAGGGTAGTATTAGGTGGAAAGCAGTTGAAAGTCTGGTTAATATGGAAAGTAAGGGGTGGATGAAGCCTTTTAAATGTCTTAATGTAATATTTATATCCAAAAAAGTAAAGATTTGCTGTTGGAAACTTTGGTTGGCTGCACATGCCTTGTGGGTGTCAGCTCCAGCGTCTTGCCGAAGCTTAAAAAGGACACAACCAACATCAGATCAGGCAAGAGCTTCATCAACTTAAACAGTGGATTCACGTTGTTATATCAGTGATCCAGATGGCCTATATGCTGTAGCAAGCAACTTCTACCTTAGCAGTAGAAACTGCTGCATGATTTTCCAGTTGACCAAACGTAAGCTTCCAAGAAAAATCAGAAGTGATTGGCGGACAAAGACGAATGCAAGACGGGGTCCAAATATGATTTTGTTGTCTATATTTTAAAGACAAGGGCAGGTTTATGTCTGACGCTTTCTTGCTTGTGTTTCATTCATTTCTGATAAGGTATATTTTTTTGTAGGTTCTGGTTGATTAGATGAACTGAATGAGATTCATGCAACTTAGTGCGTTCTCTTTGCATCATCGCATGATGGGGAAAATCTTATAAAGATGTACACAGCTGGTTAGAATCTCTTTTTAACACAGAAACCTGATTCTCGTTCTTTGAGTTCATTAATGTATTAATTATCTGTACCCAATTGGGAAGCAAACACGCTGCTACAATGAGCACTTCTAAAGGCAAAGCCGATATCTTTGCTGATAAAGTAATGCACAGTGGAGTCACGGGACGGACTGTTCATAAACTATTCTTTGGAGATAAACAAAGGCATCAAGTATTCAATGGAGAGAGAGGCTGAGAGCCTTTCCGGATGAAGAAAGGTGATGTCACATAGTTGTGTATGTGTCACGTGCCTGTTTTAGCAAGTGCCTAACTAGACATTAAAAGTAAAATTAATCCTTGTTATAGGGAGAATTGAAAAGTTTAATTATAATTCTTAAAATTTTCAAAGCCTATTGCAAGAGGAAGAACACCCCTTTAACTACAACTTTATTGATTCATAACTGTTATGTACACTAACCACTTAATTTTTATTGGGACATTCAACCAACACTACATGTCTTGTCCCACATTGGAATCATTACCAAAAAATTGTAGGAAAGTAGCCTTGAAGGATCAATTAAGTCTAAAACATTACAAGCCTCCTTGAGGTTAATTTTTAAAATTTTTTATTTGGTTTTATTACATATTGTATGGTTTTCCTCATACATTTTAATGTTTTGTTTAGCAATTTTTTTACACACAATTTAGGATGATGTATTAAGGGACAAGGTTTGTTGCCCTCCCCGATATAATCTTTTACATAAGTTTTGAGCTTTTGCTCACCTTGTGTAATTAATATCAATGACAAGGGTGTCATTCCTATTTTATTTATAAAAAAAAAAAACCAAATCTTTATTGACTCAAAATTATTATAACAAACTAAATATCTAATCTAACAATGACCTTGAACTATTCTAACTAGTTAATTAAATAATCAAATGGATTAAATTGTTATAAATATTTAATCAAAGAAAAATAATTAGGTCATTACAATATGCATCGGGATCCGATTCGATGAGGAGCTAAGACAGCCTGGGCAACCAGGCGTCAAAGACATAAAGGTGAAGGAGTTTCGAAACTGATTGGTGAGAAGCTTCAAGTTTAACGGACCATATCAAACAGACTGAAGCTTTCTATGATTGTTAAAAGATGGACGCCATCCATCTATGGTAATTTATTTTATCTTTCTTTTTGTTACCCCAATGATGATAACTGTAGTCTGTTAAGTAACAGAAAGTGGCTTTCTTTCATAACTACTACTAATAATCTCATATCATTAAGAAAAATGTTGAGATTCCTATTTATATAATAATAGATTTTCTTAACTTTTAAGTCAACTTTGAAATTATATAATAAACATCTTAATATGATATTAGAACCTAAGATCATCATTAATATACTTATTAGCTTTAAAGGTAAACCCACACAATGCTCAAGTAATACAACATCATAGTAAAGAAATATGTTACGATATAGCCAATAATCTTACATTAATGAGAAATATATTGAGGTTCCTAGTTATATATGATAATAAGTTCTATCAAGTCTTAAGTCTTAATCAATTTTTAGGTTGGATAATAAATATTTTAAGATGATAGAAAGCCTATGGACTCCTATGGGTTGAGTCCACACATTGTTGGCATAATGTGGCACCTTAATGCTTTAATGTCATAGTAAAAAAGTGTGTTACAAAGTGGCTAATAATATTATATGGTTGTGGAATATATTGAATTCTTACTTATATGATAATAAATTCTACCAACTACTAAGTTAAATTTTAAATTAAATAATAATTTTTTAATATAATATCAAAATTTTGAATCCTTAATACTCTTATGAGCCTTCATTGGTTGAAGTAACATAATGTGACATTACAATAATTTGATGATTTGACCACTAGGGGTGGGAGATGCGTTCCAATGTGGATAGCAAGCTTCATATTATTAAGAAATATATTGTAATTCATGTTTATATGAAAATATGTTTATTAATTCCTAAATTGACTCTTGAATTAGATAATAAACCTCTTAAAACTTATATTATTATGAATTTATAATTTCAAAAAGTAAGTTAGACCATTTTTGCACAAGTTTAAATATAATATTTTATTACTCGTATATTAAATTCATATGATTTTATTCTGTCAATTATAATTCTCTCCCTATGCACTAGATTATCATGACTTTCTAACAAGATAAAATATATAAGGTAAAAATAGTAATTATCTAGATTGACTAATATTTTCATTTAATATCTATGTATATGTATAGATATCTTAATAATTAATTTTAAGAAAGAAAATCCAATCTTAGTTGTAACTAACAGAAAAGGATTTTTCATTTTTTCTTGAACCGCCAAAACAGTTACGTAAACAAGCTTCCAGTTGGTGTATGTACTAACAACTTTATCCAGCCTAATTTTGGAACTCTAGGCTCATTCAAGTCCAATCCTTCCCCACCAATGGGCTGGAAAGAAAGGACCTCACCTCGCCCTCCTAATCGCACGGACTCCAGGTCCAACAAAATCGCTACAAGCCTGATCCGTTCATTTCAGCCAATCCTGAGCCCCCTAGACGCTGTGTTTAGCTTAACTGGAATATCGGACCAGAGCCGGCATATCCCTTTTTTTGGCGTTTCCTTTTCATGCAACCACCAACCACAGGAAAATTAGGTGCCCACCGAACGATTGTTCACTGTCATCTACCTCATCATAATAAAATCAACACTCAACCCTGATTAAACGACAAATAGAATACTACTCTTGTAAACATAAATATTCACAACATTAGACTAATTTTTAATTAATATTAATTAACAATAGCATTGAGAATGCCACTTTTCTACAAACGTATTTTTTAATATGATATGATGGTTAAAGTTTAATAAGTGACTCTTTGTGTGTAAAAGAAACGTAATCCATGTTGACTATAATAAAATATATTAAAAACAGTTTGAAAAGTAATTACACATTGCATAAGTTTCGTTTAAAAATTATCTTTAAAATAAATATATGTTCTTTATGTCAATTTTAAGAGAGTTCCATATTCTTAGAAAGGCAAATTCCCATCGAATTGATTCTTATCAATTCTGAGCATATTTGGCTATAAAGCTCTCTATGGAAAAAAACAGAATGATCAAAAGCCGTTCAAAATTGCCTAAGATCCAATATAGATTCGATCCTACGGAGGAAGATCATGAGATTGGAATATCCTCGAATCAACCGCTCACCTTCCAAATGAAGGTTAGGTGAAGCTCAGCAGGACGATACAAAGCCTTGATCTGAATCGTACAAAGATCTAAAAGCCCCGAAAGTGGCAAAACAACTAAGATAACACGTGCACTATAAATTAAATGTTTTCCAATATTCCCAAGCTAGCCTCGCGTTCAATCAACAACTACCCTTCGAGGCGGAGAGACCGATGCCCGAAAGACATTTTTATCCTCACCGGTTGGTCTTATATTACTATCCTCTCTGACTCTTTTAACAGTAAGATTTGGCTGACGGCCCTCGCGTATTCAGTCACTCACTTCCAGGCGAAGAAGATTTGGGTTAGGGATAACTATGACTCCCGCTCTTGTTGCTAACGGCGATCTCCTCGCCGGAAAGTCGGCCTCAGGGCCAGTTCCCGGACGCGTCGCAACCGTTTACAGCGAGGTTCAGGCGAGTCGTATCGATCACGCTCTTCCTCTCCCCTCGGTTCTTAGAAGCTCCTTCAAGATCGTCGAGGGCCCTGCCAGCTCCGCAGCTGGAAATCCAGGTCACTATTGTTGTCTTATTTCTCATGCTGATCCGTGACTCTTCTTAGATGTATCCGCATTATTGCTCTTGTTTGGAAAGGAAATGGAAATGGTGCTTTGTAGTTGCATTTCATGATCTTTTTTGGTCTTGTATGGATAGGAAGACTCTTTGTTTCATAGTTTTTATGTATTCCTACATTTCTCTTAGGTGCCAAACAGAAATTTAAGGCTTCTGGTTTGTGAGATTTAATTGTATTGCGGTATTTTCAGGTGAGATCGCGAAGCTGTTCCCGCATCTGTATGGGCAGCCATCGGCAATGGTGGTGCCGAGCGATTCCGACTCGGCGCTGCCAGCTCAAAAGCTAAAGATTGGTGTTGTTTTGTCTGGAGGACAGGCTCCAGGGGGGCACAATGTGATTGCTGGAATATTTGGTGAGGATCTCATGAAACCAATTATTCGACGTTGTATTCTGCAGACTAATGGTATGAATTTTAGCTGAATATGAATCCGTCTTTTCGCGGGGCAGATTACTTGCAGGACCGCGTGCCAGGTAGCACGTTATACGGGTTCAGAGGTGGTCCTGCCGGGATCATGAAGTGCAAGTATGTGGAACTGAACACCGAGTATATTTACCCGTACAGAAATCAGGTAAGACCATTGGGTGTTGCTTGGAGTATTCCATGAATTTGCAAAACCTTTGATTTAGTTCTTTGTATAAGTGGACGTTTGTGAATTGGGCTGTTTACCTGTTGCAAATTTCTGATTGATGAGTATGTGCTGAAAATCCGTGTGTGTGGAAGTAGGGGATCGGACATGGAGATATTTAGTTGTAATTGAGAATGAATGACAATTTGATACGGACAAGCAAAATATGGGTGGATGCTTAATGCAAAAGTTAGTCGTTGCATAGCTAAAATGGTTATGGGGCACTTGCATTTGTTGGATGTTAAACCAATAAGAGTTTCGTATTTGATTTGTTTGTACTTCCGTTTACCAGGGTGGATTTGATATGATCTGCAGTGGGAGAGACAAGATTGAAACTCCAGAGCAGGTGAGACTCTCTTCATGGCTTACTTAGGGTTTTGCAATTTTTGGTATTAAGTTTGTATATCCAAAAAGTAAGTGGATCCACCGATACTGTGTTTAGTTTAAGCAAGCTGAAGAAACAGCGTTGAAACTTGATTTGGATGGACTTGTTGTTATTGGTGGGGATGACTCCAATACAAATGCCTGCCTCCTTGCTGAAAATTTCAGGTAGGTTAGCAAGACATACTTGTTACTATAATAATCGCGAATATAGCTTGCAGTAATCTTTGCATGTTGTTTATATTCCTTCCATTATAGTTATTTTATTTTAGGGAGTTTAAGGGTTAACTACTTCATGTTTAATCATGGTTTCATAAATATGCTTAGAAGTTATTGATGCCACATTTAAGTATCTCATGTTGGCAGTCCTCAATGAGACATTGAGTAGAAATGGTTATGTGCTAGGTAAAAAAAGGACTGCCCCCTCTTAGTGCTGCTACGTATTTCTTCCACTTTCCCCCTCTGATTCTTAAAATTAAGAAAGCAGCTTCTTCTTTTTCTTTTTTTCTTTTTTTCTTTTTTTGGCCTTAGTAGCAGAACCCTCCTTATCTACTACTTCCAACAATTTTGAGTTCTTACTCTCTTCCTGCCATGTTTATTCTTGCATAGAAAACCCATGTAAGTAATTTTTGAAATAACTAGGTCTTTTAGTATCTTGCTGTTATTACTGAATAAATTTTCCTGGTAGATTGCGTGAGTAGTCATGGCTGTTTTATCTGTTCAATCAGAGCTAAAAACCTGAAAACTCGTGTGATGGGATGCCCAAAGACTATTGATGGTGATCTGAAATGCAAAGAGGTTCCTACAAGTTTTGGATTCGATACTGCCTGCAAGGTAATTATATAACTCAAATTTTTTACTTATCTCTTTGTATGTTTAAGCTTTCATGGTTTCATACTATGATAATGCATTTCTAAGATCTCATCCGTGTTTAAGTGAACATTGTTGTTATGAGGTGGTTAAAAATCTTTTTATTTTTGTGGTGACGATTTTTTTTCCTTGCAGATTTACGCAGAAATGATTGGAAATGTCATGGTTGATGCGCGGTCAACTGGAAAATATTACCATTGTATGTATTTTGGTTTGAGATTTTTTACTAATAATGCTTGTTTTTTCTTCACCTTGTAATTGCTGACTCTATGCTTTTTGGAGTTATGAATGTTTTTGCTGATGCTCTATCACGTAGTCTGATAGGTCAATTGTTAGCTCATTTTTTCCTTTTTAGCATGGTTTTCTAAACTATGTCCTTGTTTGCAGTTGTACGGCTTATGGGGCGTGCAGCTTCACACATTACACTAGAATGTGCTCTGCAAACGCATCCAAACATTACAATTATTGGAGAAGAGGTATCTTCGTTATTCCATTACTATGACGATAAAATGACCAGTGTAGGCTAGTGTTGTTGTTCTTGATTTTTCAAGTAGAAAAGGGTTTTGTTAGACTTTGCATCCGTCTTTATGACTGTTTCCATTATATAAACACCTACCTTTGCAACAATCAATCGAACACATAAAGCCTGATTGAGTCCAACCAGAATCATCTGACATATGTGGGTTCAAGTTGTCCATTTATGGACTGGCAGCAAATGGTAAACATGAACCCCTTCTAAGTCATCAGACTGGATCTAAATAAGATTTCCTGAATCTATTTGTTTTCCATCTTTTCATACTGCACACATGCAAAGGGACATTGCTTTTCCTTTGTCCTGCTAAGACTTGATGGCCCACCATGGATCTTCCATCAAATTACCATCAATGCACAAGTATCAGGAAAGGTGACTTACTGACACATCCTGATCCATCCTATGCAGTCACTTTTGTCTCCACTAGCTAGCTAGAAGGCTAGCCCCTTTAGGAGTCCCTACAGTTAGTTATAGTTCTTGATGGTTGAGTTGAACTGTTAAGTATTTTGTGGAATTGTTTTAGGTGGGTTAATAAACTTCACTATGTTGAAAGGCTTTCAAACCCATCTATGGAAATACATGTCAAGATATTTATCAGAAAAGTTGAAAATTCCATCCTCTTATTCCGCATAATGTAGTTTGTTTGCAAACGTTAAGGATGCATAATTGCTATGAAACTTGAAAACATATGATTGGCCATAGTAGAAAGTAAACTATCTTTTTTTTCAAAACAATTTTCCTGTGAATATGCATCCAATTAGAATTCCTCTTGCTGCAGGTTGCAGCCAAGAAGCTGACGTTGAAAAGTGTAACGGACTACATTGTGGATATAGTCTGTAAACGTGCTGAACTTGGTTACAACTATGGTGTTATACTTATCCCTGAAGGTCTAATTGATTTCATTCCTGAGGTACTATTGATTAACCTGTGATCAGTACCATGTTTCTTTAATCCCCGTCTTTCCTCCTTTTTGGGGGAATTTGATGCACTGCTGTTTTTCAAGTGCATCAACATCAAGATCACTCAGTTGACGTGTACATGTCTTGTTTTATTACTTTGACACCTGCAGGTACAGCATCTTATCGCTGAATTGAATGAAATTTTGGCCCAAGAGACTGTAGATGAAGGGGGGCTGTGGAAAAAGAAACTCACAGATCAATCTCTCCAACTCTTTGAATTTTTACCTCAAGCAATCCAGGAACAATTGATGCTTGAAAGAGATCCTCATGGAAATGTTCAGGTATTTGTTTCATATCTATTACTGTACGTGATTAATGACCGATCTGAATCTTTACTTGCAATTGGTGCTTATGTTACTCATGTTATCTACGATCAGGTTGCCAAAATAGAAACAGAGAAAATGCTCATTCAAATGGTTGAAACTGAGTTGGAGAAGAGAAAGCAGGAAGGTGGATATAAAGGCCAATTCAAAGGGCAGTCCCACTTTTTCGGGTAATTATATCAATTCCCTGAGATGATATTTATCATTCGAATTACAAGTTATCAATTATTATTATTATTTTTTTTTTTTTGGGCCTTCTCTGCGTGCTATACGTTGCTGAGTGGTTTGGGCATTAGGCTGTAGGGCTACGCTTCTTCATAGTTCTGATAGATTGCTTTCTTCTGTGGCAATTCACATTAAGGATTATTGTTTGATATTCTTATCCTAGCATTGCTTGTTATCTTCTTTACCATTTTTATTGATAGGTATGAAGGGAGATGTGGTTTGCCAACCAACTTTGACGCTAGCTACTGCTATGCATTGGGTTATGGTGCTGGCGTGCTCCTTCATTCTGGGAAAACTGGGTTGATTTCTTCGGTTGGTGGTTATATCCCTTTTTACTTTTTCTGTTTAACCCCATTTTCTTCCTTCCCTTTACATTGCTGTTGATATTACATGTTCTGCTACAGTTGAATATTGTGCTATTGTGTCAGATAATTGGAAGAATCATAACTAAGCTAAATTCTTATATGTGTCTTTCATTTCACTCCAGGTTGGTAATTTGTCTGCTCCAGTTGAAGAATGGACCGTTGGTGGGACCGCACTGACTTCATTAATGGATGTTGAGAGAAGACATGGTACTGTTACCTTTCTCATCGTCACATTCTATTGATTTAGTTATGGGAACTTCACTTCTTCTTTTTTTTTCTTATAAAAATAAAAAATAAAAATAAAAATAAAAAATAAAAAAATAAAAACTTCTCTCTTATCCCGGTGAAGATTCTGAAATAGAATAAGCTAGTTATCATACCCTGCAACCCTTTTTGAAGCTACTTTTTTTTTTTTTGGGTCAGCTTTATTGTAACTGCCATTATATGCGAATGGTACGTTCAAGTGGAAAGTTATGCAACTGTTATGGGGAAATCTATAACGATCCTCTTTGTTACTGTATTAACCTCTAGAAGCTCATAAGAAAAGTCTCTAAGAGCAATTTTATGATTTTTCTAATGTTACACTTGTTTGTACTTTTCATGTCTTCATTCTATTTTTCCTTATCAATAATTGAGCTTATGAAGTTGAATTATTTTTCCAGGGAAGTTCAAGCCTGTGATCAAGAAGGCGATGGTGGAGCTTGATGGTAAGATATTTTGGTGCAATATTGTCTTGATTTTCAATTCCGTATTATATCTTCTTGCTCATGGTGAACATATGACATTTGGCATGTCATGCCTATTAAACAATCAGTTTTCCAGTTAATTTCCTGTAGTCCCTTATTTTGAAAAAGTGATCAGCTCTTAATTAGCACGATGAATTTTTAGGTGCACCATTCAAGAAATTCGCGTCTTCGCGGGAAGAGTGGGCAATCAAGAATCGCTACATCAGTCCTGGTTTGTTTATAATTTCTTTTTCATTGGCCATCAATTCACTCTACTTCGATCAGTTATGGTCTTGACGTGTCGGTCAGTAGATACAACCCACGAAAAAGTCAAATGCAAACACTTCACAACACCGGCCACCATCTATTTCGACTCGCAATTGATTACGTGCTGAAAGGCTAATCTAACTCTGTAACCTGTCTTTAATGCTTTTAATTGCAGGTCCGATCCAATTTGTTGGTCCAGCATCCAATGCAGTTAATCACACTTTGCTACTCGAACTTGGAGGTCATGCTTAGGCAAATGGTCGAAGTCTTGCTTCCCAGCAAGTTCTTATATCTAGGGAAACACTTTAAACTACAGTATTCTGCACCTCTGAGATTTCTGTTCTTGCTTTTTTAAGTGGGGAATTTTGAGTTTTTATTTTATTGTGTCCCGAGGATAACTATGAGATAGTGTGCATCTTTTGGTAAAACTTGATTCACAAAATCTCATTAACACGTTTGGTTGATTTGCCATGTTATAATTCACAGGAGAAAGGTAAGAACGAAAAACTAATAGATCCTTTACCAAGATGATTCGAGTCCCAGAGTGACGTCCGATCAAGTTACGAAATGGTTAGTAAAAATAGCACCAATTGTAAATGAATGTAGCATACACGTTAAGGTCTCGTGGACTGTTGTGAATCGGAAGCGGGGTCAGGCTAGTCGTGATCCCTGGACTGGTCAAGTGAATCCCAACAATAAAGCCACTAAAGCAGTTTTAACTGGCATTAGGTCTGTCTGAAGCGATTACATTTACTTCAGATAAGTACAAATTGAGGAGCGTAATTTTATATCCCTCTTCTTCTCAACAAACATGGGGCTAGGACGACAAGTTTCCTGACATGGCCAAGGAATCAAAAGTAAAATGAGGTACAACATTTTCAGGGTACTGATGCTATCTCTATTACAGAATCGCATGACCCAATATTGTTCCTCATAAAGAACAACCCAACCTGCTCCCTCCGTCATCCTTGCAAAATCAGAGAAGTGTGCTCTGTTTTGCAGTCTGCTAAAGTTGGCTGCTTGTGCCAAGTACAGCTGCTCTAATTTTGATGCAACTAAAAGGCTTCCTACTTTTTACTAGCAGACAGGACGACTTGCTTTTGCTTTTGCTTTCAGGGATTTATATCCAAACCACCTTCCATCACATGCTCCTGTTTCCCGTGGAATCCCACCCGAGATGGAAATATTCTAAATCCATGCTTCTGCCATCTTTAGTCCTCATTTATCCTCTAGTCTCTAGCTTATCGAACACGCCACTCGCCAAGATTTCTACTTTTTCAACGAAAGGAAGGAACATGGCACCAGATCTCCATTGACGTAGGGACTCCCCGCTCCCCGCCGTGTGTTATCCGCATCTCAAAACTCGTGACACTCGTATGCTTTCAGATTAGTGAATTGTGCACCAACACCCTGCTTTAAATATGTCTTTACTCTTGAATTTGGTGTCCAGATCTTGCACTTAACAGATAAGGAAGCAGTAAAAGTTCCAAACGGAAAAACATTGGCCATAATATTTGTCGTTTGAAGAGTGAGTTTATTTATATAGCTCCTAGAGCGTCATCCTTCATGAATTCAATTCTGGAAGAAACAACAATGTCCCGATGACGCCAAAGACACCTTAATAACAACACTGTGAACCCGAGTTGGGATTTGAGTCACTTCTAATAAAACTACTATTATTTGCTCATTTATCTTAATCACGTGAAATCTTGAATAAGGTATGACACTATCACTACGTGTTATAATGAAGCCAAGATCTCATATAACTACTAAAGGACAAGGAAATATTAGTGCTTCCATTCAAAACTATTTGAACCAAAACTTTCTTCTTTCCCAAATTCACGAGCAGCAAAGTCCATGGAGTTCCGTCACTAAACTTGATATCTTCAAGCATCAAACCTCAACCAGGAACATTCTTTTTTTTCTTTTTTCTTTCCTCTCTCTCTCTCTCTCTCTCTCCCTCTCTCTCTTGTTTTGGAACATTCTCATAACATATAGGATAAAATGCAAAATATCTCCACCATGGATGAAAGAACGACGATGCATTTTATAACGTGACCATCATGCATAGTTCTTTCATTTGGATACGCACGTGTTCGACGAGTTTGAGACGCAAAGAACATATAGGGGAGTCCTTGGAACTGAGAAGGTTATCTGGTCCTCTATCTGTCAGAAAGCAAGACACCTAGGCGTCAAATGTGAGTGCAGCCTTGAGAAGTATTACCTTACAATTTGGACAATGATTTCATATCATTAAAAAATTTGTTGAAAATCTGTTGAAGATAATGACATCCTATATTATTTATAAGATAAAGTTGTTACAAATAATAACAACTTATTATCCAACTAAATATCCTATCTTATCTTATTTTATCTTATATGGATATTCTAATTTTAGTAATAGTCTTATTACTAGTCTTAGTGTTAGTTGTAATCTAACAAATTAGGGTTCTTGTAAATCTATATATGAGACATTCGATTCATTCTTTTATAGATTCTCTTTGTGGTTTTTGTTGTAATCAAATGTTTATCCACTATAATTCAAATTCCTTAATTAATTTGCATCAATGTTTATCTATTAAAATCTTTTCAATCTCTTCTCTCACAAGTAGATTCTTTGAAAGAATATGAACTTCTCAACGTTATATTAGAATTTAATTTTTCTCTAAGACTACTATAAGCTCTTACTAATTATGCATGCACATTGTAGCGAAACATTTGGGCTCCAACTAGCTAAGCCAACATAGTGAGAGAGTGTATTACAATACAAACAATAATTTCATGTTATTAAGAAATTCATTAAGAATCATAGACGTTTCTTAGTGAAGTGTCCATTTTTCTAGAGTCAACCCCTTTTAGAAAGATACATTATAAGCTAAATGCGGATTGAGATTGGAAGAAACAATAATGTGTGATACTTCTACATCAGGTAGGGTAGTGAAGTATGCAATATACAGATGTTAAAGGAAACGTGAAGGAACATGAGACTAAGGCGACCATTTTTGAAACAAAAGAAGTATGACTTTTTAATTATTTAACCACCAAAGCATGAATTATTGCTCACAGAAAACACACCTAACCTATCTATCCCATATCACATGAACTAAAAAGTTGCCAAAATCACAGAATTGTGCTCTTTGCTTTGCTGTTTGACAAAATTGGCTTCTTGTGCTGTGTACAACTACACTTACTTTGATGGAACTAAAAGAATTATCATTTTCCTTTGCTGACAGCTCGACTGGCTTTTTTCTTTTGTGGCTTTATATCCAAAGCTCACCCAATCACATGCTCCCGATTTGGCATTCTGATCTGTAAGCTTCATGTATGAATGGTCACGTGCATCTCACCTTTTGAAAGAAAGTGCTTGAGGGTTGTGTTTCTCACTAAACACAAGCCAAGAAAGTGGGTGCGATTTGCACAAAGATTATATAATTACCCAATGAGATAGAGACACCAAAAGGTTCCTTTGGGGCCACCTTTTGAGATGGTTATTATGATTACTTTACTAATTTAAAATAGTAGATTCAACTAGAAGATGACGATAAGCTCTATTCTTTTTCCATTATTTGATCCATAGTCACTGAAAAAGACTAAATGATAATTTAATCTGCTTAAGCAACAATGGTTGAACGGATAAGTGTCCAGTGCCTCGGAGAAAAGCAAAGAAGATGGTAAGTGTTGGAAGTTGCAATGTCAAAATGCTCCAGGCACACATTTCATGAAAAATCACAATCTATTTCAAATTAGTTAAAAGATATTATAAGGTTAGATATACTTGATTTTGACAACAACTACAGAATTTGAATTGGATGGTTAAATTTGAAACGGTGGGTAGGCATTACATCATGACAATCATAAGAAAATAGCTTATACAGCTTCTGTGATTCGATCTACAGCGACATACTTATCTTCAACTCGAAGTCAAGTGCTTGGTCCTCAAGGAACAGACATGTGGAGAAACCCAATGCCTAGTGCTATGAGCCATTTGGTCCGAACCCATATGTGCTTTGTTCGAACCCCCAACCACCATCCTTTAATGCTCGGGGTTCCTTTTGGGGTTGTGGTTTCTTCTGATATGGGAACTTGAAGCTCCATATATGGGGAATAGAAGCTATCCCTGCTTTGTAATCCACAGAAGCTACGTGTAGGTAAAGTATGGAAAGTCTAACGGACACTTAAAAAAGAAAAAAGAAAAAAAAAGGTATTCTGGACACAAAATAATTGTAACTTTAAGATCCTATCCACTCTAGATTTTGTGATGAGGCCATTATTATTACTTCAACCCATCTCAATTAAAGTTCCATAAATCTTACTTGTATTTGTTATAAGATTCAAGAAAACGATGCATGGGAAGAATCATCATCTTCGTAGTCATTCAACTTGGCTAACATAATATATTAAGCACGAAATGATATCTATATGAAGGATTTTTCACTCAACTCAATGCGTAATTATTGACCCTCTTCACCCTTGTCCTTTCTTGCACATTTAATTACCAAATCCAAGAAAATAGTGCAGAACACTAGCCAAAAAGACGCACTTATTGAATTTGTGTGCCATGTTACTCGCAATATGATAACATTGAAAAGGACTTGACCTGGCAGTACCATAGCTAATTTTGTTAATTATGTGCCATGGAATCTCATGCAACTTTTCATTTCTTGCTTTCTGGCCAAGCAAAACAACCCGCGTCCTGTAGCAAGAGCAGAAGCTGTACGCACTTCTTTCTGTTTTATTCGTTCTAGGTACTTTATGTGATGCAATCAATATCAACTTTCAGAAATTTCAAAGCCCCAACTAGTTGCTCTCTAAAGCAACCCATTTAACACCAAGTTTATCTGTTTTTGACAACATATAGCAAAGAATCGAAGTTTTTCTTTCAAAAAAGTGCTTGTTTATAGAATATGCCATGTTCAGAATACTGGGATTAGTATAACATTCCCACCAAGAAACTACATCCTAAGTGCATAAAGAATTCCTTTCTCTATCTTCCTTTAGCATGAGTTACAGCTGTTGTACAGAAGAACTCCAAATTTACGTACGGCATCACATGGTATATTCATCTACTGCTTTTGTCTCTCCCAAGGTCACCTGCGACAAAAAGCAGCAGCATGTATTCCAGCGTTTCTCCCCCATATTCTTTCTTCTTTCTGTCAAAGCATTCGAATAAGAAACGAAGAAAGGAGCTTCCCATAGTTGTACAAGAATTTTGCAGAGTCTAGAACACACTCATAACTGTGATGGACACCCAAGACTGACAATCACATGGTTGAGATGGGAAACGATTTCTTGGATTCATTTATGAGGGTGGTCCGCCGCAGCACTGGATTGTGAGGAATTGGTGCTGAAAATCGCAAAGTACAGAAGAAAGCCATTCCAAAAGGCTCTGTTTGGAGTGGGTCCTGCACATTAATGTAATAATGTTGTTTTTGCCTGCACATGGCTCATCATTTTGCCTACAAACAAACGCCATTAACAAAAGGTGAAAAAGAAAGTCCCTCCTCTCAGCCATTCTCTATCTCTATCTATCTCTGCTAGATTCCAGAGTCCCCACGGATTCTTCTTCACCACCACTGCAAGCTGCCATTAACCACAGCCCATCATCTCCGTAATGGGGTCCAACTCGGTTGTCAACTTCTACACCTGTAAAATCCTATTCTTCTGTGGATTCGCAACCGTGTGATCTTATTTTACACCTAAAATCTATTGCCCTTCACATGGCGCAAACCAATAGTTGTTGAAAAGGTTTCCCGAGGGCCACCTAAGTACGTCGCCGGCGTACATTTTGGAAGCATAAGACATTTTAGTATCATAACAATAACAATAACAATAACAATAACAATTGTATAAACACTTTGACTTGGTTTGTATGTCCTGCGTTTTTTCTCGTTAGGTGGTGTGGAGATTCATTGCTGCCAACGATATTAATGGGTCCTCTTGCTTTTTGGTTCTTGTTATTAATATCATAATCATGTTCATCATCGTCCTAAAAGTCAATTACCTCTCTCGAGCTTATGACAGCCAGATCGGATCGATTATTATTAATGTCAGAAAGGTTCGGTTTTGCCTCTTTAAAATTAATTATTAGGACAAAAAGATACTCAAAACTAGTGAAGAAAATTTTATGATCGAATTCTCTATTACAATCAACTGTGATTTAACATGTCGGACAACATTGTCAACCTCTCACATTTGTTGATCCTTGGTATCTTGAAAAACTGTCAAAAGATCCTGGTTGATTTTCCAATATTCCCATAGGATGCAATTATGGAATTGGTTGGAAGTACTTTTGGGAAGGGTCATTTTCTCTCATTTTCTCTCATTTTCTTTTACACCATCATTGCTGTAACTTGCTCTAGCAGAAAATTTTAGGTGGCACGCGGTTTAGGGCATAATTTGGAGGATGGAACAAAGGTAGGTTGGTGCATCAAAGAGGGAAGCATCATAGCTGGTGGATGTCAACGATCACAAATATTTCCTTTGAAGAAGCTCCATGAATGTCAGCAACATGGGCCTTCCCCACATGACCCCCATGAAAGGACACCACTCTTTGGTCGCCGATTAGACGTCGCCTTATTACTTCTTATTGCAGCATCATTCCGAAACAACAACAACAACAACAACAACAAAAAAGCAGATTCAAGATTTTTAGATCGTGGTAAATGTGAAAAGGTCTTGGTTCATTTCTTTAAAAGAAAGATTGATATTTAAATGAGATACGCGAAGAATTAAAAAGTAGTTTTCGGATGTTATGAGAATTAGAAAAGTTGATGGGACAATTATTGAGGGATTTTAATATGGAAGTTGATGAGATTAAATGCATTTTAGGCAAATGGAATTGAGAGTAATAAGGAGCAATCTCCGTTTGATTAATGTAAACAAATATGGTTTCCCATGATGTTTTGTTTTGTACTACATGACATTTCGTTGTTCCATGCATGATGGACCCAAGTTCTTATCACCCACATCTTTGCTTCTCTCTCACATCTTTTAATCACTCGTTCTGCTTTCTTTAATGCACTGAACTCTGAGCTCCCCGGGAACCCAAGACAACTTTCTCTCCCACAACCCACCCACCCATCTTCCTATCTCTCTAGCTCGCTATGGACAGCCCCAGAGTCAGCCCGGAGGCCCAAACCCTCTCGACCTGCAGCAGCGGAAGGCGGAGCAGCTGTTCCGCCTCGCCTGAGTTCGAGTTCTGGATGGTCCGAAACCCGTCTTTCCCACAACCCAATCTCGTCTCCGCTGACGAGCTGTTTGTCGATGGTGTTCTCCTGCCTCTCCGCCTCCTCCCAAGTCCCGACCCTGAACCCCCCAACCTAAGCCCAGAACCGGAGCCGGAGCCGGAGCCAGAAACGGGACCACCCGAGTCCGCAACCGTTTCGATCACTGACTCAGTCGCCTCGTTCACCGGGTCAAAGCGCTGGAGAGACATATTCAAGAAGAATAGTAGCAGCGGTAGTGGTAGTACGAAAATCAAAGAAGAGAAGGAAAAAGAGAAAGAGAGAGAGAAAGAGAAAGAGAAAGATAAGAAGAAGGCAGAGAAAGAGAGGAAGAGTGGGAACGGAGCGGGCTCGGCGGAGCTCAACATCAACATATGGCCGTTCTCGCGTAGCAGATCCGCCGGGAACGCAAACACCCGACCCAAGTCCGGTCCCGGGGCTTCCGCAAACCGGAAGGTGAACAGCGCGCCATGCTCACGGAGCAACTCGGCGGGTGAGTCCAAGTCGAGGAAGTGGCCAAGCAGTCCAGGCCGGGCCGGGGTCCATGTGGGTCGGAGCAGCCCGGTTTGGCAGCACCGACGAGGAGCAGCAGGCTCCAGCTCCAGCTCCGGCTCCGGCTTGGGGGTAAAGAGCTCCGAACCTCCGTCTCGGGTCGACAAAGCCTCCAAGAAGGACGTGCCGGACACGCGCCGCATCAGAACCGGCGCTAAAGGTGGAGAAGGCACCCCGAAAGCAAGAGTGTTGAATTTGAACGTGCCGATGTGCATTGGGTATAGACACCCTTTGAGTTGTAGAAGCGACGAGAATGGCGCCGTAAATACCCGCGGTGTTGGCAGTGATAGTAGCCGTAAAATAATCGGTAATGGTACTAGTAGCGACAGTGGCGGAAGTAGCAGCGCGAGCAATGGCGGTAATATCTTTAACCTGAGGAGTCTCTTCACGAAGAAGGTGTATTAAAACGGCTGTAATTAGTGAACAGTTTCCATTATTTATAATTCCTTTTGAGAGATTGTGTCATCTTGAGTTCATATATGTATGTAATTAATCAGAAAGGTAAGCCTTCCTAACTTTCTAGGTTGCGTTATATATATGGAATTTGGATATTTGTTACTATTGTTTGCTCTTAAAAGTTCCCATCTTCTTCGCTAATCTTGTTTAACTTTAGTGTTCTTACGAGTTCTTAATGTTTTTGTAATGGTCTTTTCAAGGTGAGTTTAACAAGCTGAATATAACCAAGGGTAGTTTTGTTTAGCCTGAGAGATTATTTGATTTCATGAGCCGACATAAGCATATGAAATGCTTTATATCCACGGGTCACTTGGTATCAAAAATGCAATATTCTGATTGCTTGTCAGAATGACCTTTTTTCTAAAGGGCAAGGAACTAAAATCATTCTCTTCTGAGTACCAATTGATGGTCAGTGAGAAGATTTTGCATGCTAGGCCCATCGCCGCTGGGGCGTGAGTTTGGTTGGTGGTGGTGGTGCTGGTGGTGGGTTCCTCCAGGACTTCTTTGTGCTGCTTAATGATTGGGTTCACCAGGATATGGGTTCTGCAACCCATGTCCAACTCAAAGCTAGGTCGCGAAGATTAATGGCCAAACCTCAAAGCTACTGGCTAGTTGATTAGTAAAAAAAAAAAAAAGTCAACCTGGGTTATGATATTTTCCGTAGCTTTTGATTAAGTGGCCCAATAGTCCAGGCCGGGCCGGCGTCCCATGCGGGTCGGAGCAGCCCGCTTCAGACGTCGATGGGGTCGAGAAAGCCTACAAAAAACACGCGCCGCCGTAGAACCACCGCTAAAGGTGGAGATGGGACCCCGAATCGAGGGTATTGAATTTGAATCAGCTGATGTGCACTGGGGATAGACACCCTTTTGAGTTGTCGAAGCGACGAGAATTGGCTGTCAATTCCCGATGAGGTGGCAGCAATAGTATTAAAACGACTGTAATTAGTTAATAGTTTCATTATGTTTTTTCCGAGAGAGATTATGTAATCTGAAGTTCATGTTTATGTAGTTAATCAGAAAGGACTAAAATTCCCCTTCTCCTCCCCAATTAAAAGAAAAAAAAAAAAAAACCCTATATCCTGCATTAAATTGATACAAGGAGATTTAACCCATCTTTGTTTTTTTTTTTTTCAAAATCAACGGTGAAGAACAATCAAGCGCCGTTACGATGGCCGCCTTGGGTAAAAGAAGACTTGACTCCCAAGGCGGTAGCTTCCGCGCCAACATTGGGAGCAGAGATACAGGGCAGAGACCCAAAAAACTAAACTAAACTCGCACGCAGCTATGGCGGTTCTGGGCCGACTAGTGAGAACGGTTCGGGCATGGCGTTCTATCCCCTCCCTTAAAACCCTACCACTAACCACTCCACGTTCCCACCCGCGTGACTTTCCTCGCCGCGTTTACAACCGTACGCTTCTCCACCTCTTCACCTCTATCATCTCTGCAATTTCTCATTTTCGTTTGATTGCTGTGATTCTCTTGGATATAATTTTACGTGGTTTGAATGTCTGGTTTAATTGTCGTCGATGCAATTTAAACGCTTTGTTGTTCTTGGATTTGAGATCAACAAATTGTGCTCAAACAGATTCTGCCACTTAGTGCGTAACACTAATTATATCAAATTTATGCATATTAAGGTGTTATCACTTCAGTTCAGATTAATTCGTTTGGTATGTCTTTTATATTGTCGCTGCTTATAGTTTTTGCAGTAGTAAATGGGGGTTTCTAATGGACTATGGGGTAATGTGGTGGTTGTTTGTTTGATTTGATACTTCGTAAATATTTATCCTTTAGTGGCAAACCATGCAGGGTGTTGTGAGCAACTAAGTCATCCTAATGCATCTGAATTTCGGCCATCGAGATTGGTGCCCGATGCTTGGGGACCATATTCTATGTTACCGGCCGTCCTGGCTGGTTTATTTGGTATTGGCTTGCTAGAAATTTCCTACGCAGATGGCGATGAGGTTTGTGTAGAATGATTTTTTTTATATATTTTATTTGGCGAATAAACATTTCATGATTTTAGAAAATGACAATCAACCCTCTAAAATTATGCAATGCCTATCTGTGACTTAAAATGAGTATGATAACTTACCTGATGATATAATGGTAAGGAATTGTCAATATTGGTAATGTAGGAAATTTCTGTTCACCTTGGTAGAAAATGCTAATGAAGGTGAAAGCTGAAAGTGTTGTTTAATTTGAGGGTCAACTGTCAGTTTTTAAAGTTTTGGTGTTTAGCGTGCAGAGAAGATTACAAATAGAACATCATGTTGAGAGTGCCTAATGTACTTTAAGTAGAAAGTTAGAAAGTACAATAAAATTATCCATGCATGCATGCCACTATGTATTGATTTTTCTGAAAGGTGTTACTTTTGACAAGCTGTTGTATATTGAAGCTTGATTCTTTGAATTGAGCACCCTTGAACTTGACTTTCTCCAGGCTGCTGTCAAACGTCCTTTGCCAGCAGAGTCCTCCCCGAAGCATGCGGACTTGGAGGAAACTGCTAGGAAAGAACGCCAGAGGATTGAAGAGTTGCTCCGAAGTAAAGGAATGGCTTATGGTTCTTATCCCCGTTTTACTGTTCGTGTTAAGGGCCAAAAGGTTATTGCATTCACCTGTTTAGAGTAATTACTTGTCATTTACAGCCCTTTGTTTGGTACTACTTCACTTCTAATTTCACTTGGGCATTAGGGATACAACTTGGGCCTTGATAGTTTCTTTGTCCTTGGTGCAACATAAATATTTTTAGTGTAGAGGAAAATCTTAATTGAAAAGAAATGCTTGATCAATTTTCCCACTACATGACGAGAATCAAAATGTGATATTCGGTTGTAATAGCAGGTCAAATCCATGAACTTCCTTCTCTAAGATCAGTTTTTTTGGAGAAGTCTTTATTTCCTACTTATTCCAAGAAAATTGCTTGTAGATTTAATGAGGTTGCTTTACACTTTCTGTGGCTTTAGATTAAGTTAAAAAGGGAGTTCCTTTTCATTCAAATTCATTCACACATGGGTACTTGAAAGTATATCTGACAGAGCAAATGTTGCATTACAGGTCACCATCAATTTCCAAATTCCCCCTGCATGTGAGATTTCACAACTGATGGCAAACCTTGTTTCAAATCTTGGACTGAAGATTGAAGGGCGTGGTGGTGGCTCACATATGTTGTTGCGTGCTTGGGACAGGTAACGTCAGTTATAGTGAATTAAATTCTTTCCATCTCATTATCTTTCGTGTCAACTATCCTTCATTTGTCTCTGTCCTAATTACACTTAACTCGCTTAGTGATCTATATCTGTTGTTGGCATTATTTCAGCTGTACTAAATTATTCTTTCTGGTTTGTGAGTTAATGCAGTTCAGCTGCTTGGCAATTAACACTTACTCATCCAGAGAGAAAGGAGGAAGTTGAAGGTGATGTGGAAAATTCAAAAAATATAAGTGCAGGCGACAGCGATCTATGTGTCCTCATATTTGGTTCCCTTATTAGCTCAGACAAAGCTGTAAGTATTTTATCCTTCTATTCGATGGAACTACCATCCCACAAGAGTATTCTTTAATCAGAAATTAGAAACTCGAGATTTTAGGAGACTTCTCTTATCAGTCAGCATTAATTGCAGGAGATGGAATTCATGAAGCGAGGGAGCTTGAGTGCTAAAGAGCTTGATGCTTTGGTGTCTATTTTAGAATTGGCTGGTGGAAAGTTGGGACAGAAGAGGACCCTTGAAAGAAAAGGTACCACAAGTGTGCCATCTGCAGAAAAATCAGTTGCTAGCCTTGAGTCCATGGGAGTTCGGGTTTATGGGCTTGATGAACCCCATGATTTTTCCTCGACCAGTGAGATATCATGGGACAATATTGCTGGATATGGTCAGCAAAAACGGTAGGCAAGGACTACAGTGTGTTGCATCCGTTGTTGCTATATTTTTGGTTCAGTTTCATTTACTATTCCCCTTGTAAACTCAGAATGAAAACTTTGACCACAATGAGAACAACATTGAGGTGGGATCTTTGTATTTAGGAACAGGAAACAGCAGCAAAGCCCTTTTTTCTTTTGAGAGCCTTTTCCTTCTAATGTTACTAAAACAGGTGGGCTGCTTGTTAACATAAAGAATTAGATGGCGAACAGTGTGTTGCATCAGTGCATATCCATGTATTCCATGTGAAGCATGTTAACTAAATCTTTTACGTGATTAGTTCAAGAATTAGGTATTGCTTATAGTATTCCCCATTTGAAGAGCCAGTAGAACTACATCAGTCAAGTTCATTTTGGTTCAGTTATTCATTTTCTCATTCTCATGGTCTCTACAAAAAAGTGCTTTCGCTGTTAGTATTCTCTGGTCCTGGCATGTTTGACCATAGATGTACTCATGCTTCTCTCTGTAGAAGTGCTAAATGTACTCTCCTATTTATCATTTCTGTTTATGTAGAGAGATAGAGGACACAGTACTGTTGGCTCTTCACAGTCCTGAAATCTATGATGACATTGCTCGTGGAACTCGGTGTAAATTTGAGTCAAACAGGCCTCGAGCTGTGCTCTTTGAAGGTCCACCAGGTATGCCAATTTACCCAGAATAAGTTGTTGGATCGTTATGATTAGTTCATTTATATCCGTAGTACATGCAAGTCATTTTGTCCCAATCCTTGATCATTTTCATATGATTTTCATATGCTATTTAGGAAAAGTCTCTAGGGAATACTGCATCCAAATTGATAATTTGAGGCACAAAGGAATAAGCATTGTAAAAGATGTGATCAAATAGCAACTTACTAATTCTGCAAAACCAAGATCCCCAACTTCTCAAGTCAAATTTATCCTCTATACTTTTACTGGGACCAAATGATTTGAACAGTAGTTGCAACACGGGGTGGTTGGAGTATACATTAGCTTGTGTATCTAGATGATCATGTTTGTGTAGCTTACATCCTAACTACTTGTGTTTCTCGTTGTTTGGAGCTGGGGGTTAGGGAGTCCCATTTTTATCTTGAACAGAATTCTGCATTGCATGTTTTAGATTACAATGCTTGCGTTTTGAATATGGAAAGTGAGAACCAAACCGAGTTTTAGTTTTTCATTCCTGAATTTATAGTAGATCCTAGACAAGCTTACTTAATGGATTTCTAAATTTCAGGTACAGGGAAGACTTCTTGTGCACGTGTTATTGCTAATCAAGCGGTGAGCCACTTTGCACCATTTTAACTATTTCAATAGTTCTTATGTCAGGATTGAAGTTTGCCTTTTCTTTTTTCTTCTACTGTATAGTTGTTATCCACTGCTTCTACTTAGACCTATGCAATGCTTTAAAAGTCTCGCAATATTGCAAGTTTTTAAATTTTTGGTGCTCTGAGTGAGTGAATCATTAGCTTCGTGTAGACTTTGATAAATTTCCCAAATGCTGGGCACCATTCTATAGCATGCATGCGCTAAACCTACAAGTATAGTTTTCCCTGCACACGGATCAAGTGTTTGCTTGTCGTTTTGATCCACCTTATGAAGTAGAGTGTATTAACTAAGGACAGGATTCGGATGAGGTTCATGTATTACAAACTTCCAAATAGTTCAAGTGGCATAGGTATAAGATTTTGATTCATCCGTCCACACAATGAACCACTGGTTTTCTATCTATGGACTTGGACGTTTTGATGATCCGAGAATGAGCTTCTAGCATTCCTTTGCAGGGAGTACCTTTGCTATATGTGCCACTTGAGGTTGTCATGTCAAAATACTACGGTGAAAGTGAACGCCTGTTAGGGAAAGTGTTTTCGCTAGCCAACGACCTCCCTGACGGTGCTATCATTTTTCTCGATGAGGTATAGATTGTATTATTCTGTGTTATCATTGTTGTCTTTTCTTCTTCATGCATACTGGTCTTCTTATGTTTTTATTGCCCTTTTTTCTTCTTCTTTTTTGAATTTCTTAGTAAGTATTGCTTCGAATCACAGATTGATTCTTTTGCTGTTGCTCGTGATACCGAAATGCATGAAGCTACACGCAGAATCTTATCGGTGTTGCTTCGACAGGTGACACTGCTTTTTTTCATTGCTTTACACAGGAAAAACGAGCCATTTAGTATGTTTTCCTAACATAGAAGCATTTATAGTGAAGGGGTTCATACTCTACGGAAAAGGGTCTGGATGCCCATGTCATGTTATGTATTGTACTTTTATACACTTGCACATGAACAACAAGTTGCTTTACTTTTGGGATTCTGCCTTCAGTAGGGTTCTTTCCTTGCAGATTGATGGATTTGAACAGGATAAAAAAGTTGTTGTCATTGCAGCGACAAATAGAAAGCAAGACCTTGATCCTGCTTTAATTAGGTAAGTTTGGTGCACATTTGCCTCTGTAGATGATAATGGTACCCAGACTTGATGACATGTCCTCTGACATTTATTCTGTCCATGCTGTTTCAGTCGGTTTGATTCAATGATTACTTTTGGCTTACCTGATCAACAAAACCGTGAGGAAATAGCAGCTCAATATGCAAAGCACCTAACAAAACCTGAACTAGAACAATTTGCACGAGTTACAGAAGAGTAAGTTTGACCCAGATTATTGCATATTCTAGAAAATCTTCAGTCCAACCACATGGGTATTGGATTGGCTATATGGTCTCATCTTTTAATGCCATGTTTAAGCCTAAATTACATAATTCCATGCAAGCTCTATTTTTAAAATCTCGCAAACTTTTTCTGGTCCCTGCCATTTCAGAATGTCGGGAAGGGATATTAGAGAAGTATGCCAACAAGCTGAGCGATCATGGGCATCAAAGGTAAACATTAATATCTTTCAATGGTTCTAATCTCTCTTTTTTCTTTCTTTGGTCTAAATCCCTGGTAATTGTTAACCACCCTCCATGGCCTTTGATAGATAATTCGAGGTCAAGCTCCTAAAGATGCAGAACACGGGAGGCTTCCTCCTCTGCAAGAATACATAGAGAGTGCCATGAATCGGCGTAAGGCCTTGCTTAGTATTATTGCAGAGCAGAGGGCAGACGAGCTTCGTCCTCTCAGGAAAAAGCCTCAATTGGATTTATGCTGATTTAGGCGGACTACATGGTGGTATTCTGATGGAAAGAGGGCATATGGATTATGTATTATCGGCAATAAATGTTTGTACATTTTAGCACTAGTATACAATTTTGTTAGATATCAATCAGGTTCCAAATTTTGAATCCATAAATAATAAAGGTTACCCTTAATTTTAGTTACTCTACCATTGAATGATTCTGAGAAATTTGGAGGATCCTCTCAGTTATTTACAATACCAAGCGTAGTCTTCAAATTCAAGGAGGAGGAGCAATTACATAATTATGGCAATGAAACTTCAAAACAGCAAATTGCACTGCATTAACCCGAACAGCAGAGCTCCTTCCCTGCAAGAAGAAATAGATTATTAGATTATGATTTCGGTGAGTCGGATACCAAATGACTCAGGCGAATCGAGGTAGAGAGGTTCTTGGGCTTCACCTTTCAGAAACCGGGGGCGACTCGTTTTCTTCGACTCGCTTGCGCTTCCGACCCGGATTCTGCCGCGAGGCAAAGGAGGCAATCTGCAATTGAGTCTGCAGTAGCATCCGGGTCAATTCTGCCTCCGACTCAACCCGTCGCTTCTCCGCTTCCAACCGCGAAGCCTCCCTCGCCTTGGCTATTTCAAGCTGGGCTCGCTCCATCCTCAGCAGCGACTCGGAGAAGACACGGAAGCTCGCAGCCAGATTGGCCAACCCGCAGGGAGACTCGGACTCCTCATCCGAGTCAGAGCTCGCAGGTTGGTTGGATTCTTTGTCATCGAGGTCGGGAGCGTTCGGGCGTGCGCCGGACAAGAATCCTGCATCAACGGCGTACCTTAGACGTCCCTCAGCGGTCCCTACGGCCCGATTGGAGCCGGTTCCACCGGTACGGTCTTCCATTGGATTATGCTTCACTCCGTGGAAGAGACGCTCCGTTGGTAATGTTGCTTTAACTGACCCACTCGACTGTAGCTCTGGAAATGGACAAAATCGCTTTACGGACATGCTGCAGTGGCGATTGAGAGATCATTAAAGCCAGCTCAAGGTTGGAAACAGGAGCCCGAAATCGGTGATGGTCGGTGAGCTCTCTTTCTCTTCTGTTCGGCCTGGATGGTTTTGGGTGGATTGGGTTGGATCGAACAGCTGGGATCGGACTGGGTCAGAGCTGGGTCAGAGCTGGGTCGTGAATAGGCGGGTCAACTGAACTGGACTTCATGCACTTCTTGCTGTTTGCGATTTCATGCCCTTCTTTTTTACAAATTAGTTGTTAAAACTTTGATTATAAAAGAACCATTAAAGAAGCATTAACCAAAAAAAAAAAAAAAACTTTTTTCTAGTAAATGATAGGAAAAGAAGAGAAGTCTCGATCTCTGGTCGCTTACGTCCCATAACACGGCGTGCTGGGTGGAAGATTATTACTGTTATTTTGAGAACTCATCCTTCGGTTCACGCGCTTCAGAGGAGCGTGAGTCTCATAAAGATATAACCGAAGGGAACAACGCTAAATCGATTCTCTCGCTTTCTTTTTCTCTTTTTCATTCTTGGAATCGCAGAAGACAATGGCGTCACGGGACAAGAAACCTTCGAAGCCCTCCAGCAGTCGGCCTGGCGGTGTACGCACGCTCTCCGATCTGAACCGGCCTTCTGCCGATTCGGACAGCGACTCCGATAGCCCTCAAGAGTACTACACTGGTGGTGAGAAGAGGTCCCCTCCCTAAACCCTAGCTTTCTATTTCGTTGCCAAATCCCTATTTAAAACGTAATTTTGCCCTTCTGCTCGTGTCTTTTCTTTTTTGTTTTGGAGAATGGCAATTCCACTTCACTTCTTTGTGTTAGAATTTATCAGCTGCTTAATTATGTCTGGTCTGATGCGTTACTGATTTGGTTTGTTACCAAAATCTTTAGAAATGAAATCTTTTCTCTTTGTTTTTGAGAAAATATTGGGCGCAGTCAAAGAATGGATGCTTTAGTTTCGAAAATGAAACAAAAAAATAAAAATATGTGATGATGGTTTGGGTTAGGGATGCCTGGGGAAAGCAGTCTGTGTAATTAGAGCTCATTAAGGACTTTGATTTGGATTAACCGATAGAAAGAGACCCTCACAGTGGGATTTGTGGTGGGGTTTCCTTTGTTTCCGTTAGATGCATCGACGTAGATCGGGAGTTATTGGACCTTGGCTGAAGCTACTTGATTACAGTTGTGCTAGAACTTTGGAGATTGTAAATTTTCTGTTCAGAAATGGAATGAAAGTTATGAACCATTGTTTGGGAGGGTTTTTCCATATTATCACAAGAGATGCTGAAATCTTGAGGTGTAATGCTTTCACCGGAAATTAGTCAATAGCGGGTATGTTGTTGTATTGACTTTGAAAATGTAATCGAGCATGATTGTTGAATGCATGCTTGTCATAACTTTTACTTATCTTCTAATTCGCAAACTTGTCTTGAGTGACGTAGTTGAGGTAACATTTATGTAGTTAAACAACGTAGAAGTTCTTATGTTAAGGCTGACATCTTTCATATAACAATTACAGTGGAATGCTTGTCCAAGATCCTTCTAAGGCTAATGACGTGGATGCAATCTTCAATCAAGCTAGACAACTAGGAGCGGTTGAAGGGCCTATTGAACAACTTCGTCCTTCTTCAAGCTCGACCAGCTTTACAGGAACTGGTAGATTACTTTCAGGGGAAACTATGCCAGCAGCTCCTCAGCAGCCTGAGAGCATTGTACACAACATTGTTTTTTGGGGCAATGGTTTCACTGTAAATGATGGCCCTTTGAGGAGGTTGGACGATCCTGAAAATGCATCTTTTTTAGAGGTAATAGCCATAGTGGCTTTGAATACTTTTAAACAAAAAGGGATCAGAAAGAAAAAAAGGAAATGATAAAGAAGTTCTCTCTGGGAGGTTAATGGTTTCAGTTTATTTTTATGGCATGTCTTGTATGAGAAAGAGAAAGTGTATAGCTGGTTGGATGCTGCATGAAGTGTTATCTTTCCCGGTTTCATTATCAGTTAATGTGAACGACTTTGATTGTGGTCATGCAGATTGGTTGCCTCAACTTGTTATATTGCACTTTCTTTTCTGTTCATTTACTGTCACCAATAACCAGTTCACCAGTGCTAAGTTTATCCTACCCTTCAACACAGTACTGATCCTGCTCATTTTGTGTTTGTGTTTGTGATTCTGCTACATCGCAATGCAGAGTATCAGAAAGTCTGAATGCCCAAAAGAGCTTGAACCTGCAGATAGGAGGTCCACAGTTCATGTCAATCTGATAAGGAGAAATCAGGATTGCCCTGTGAGTACCCTCTTTAATGTTTAATCTGCTGTGTTGCATTCCCTCAATCATGATATGGGACTGGGATGAACTTATGTGGTCTTAACTTGTAGAATTATGTAAGAATCTCTCAATGATTATTGAACTGTAACCCAAACCTGAAGTCATAATATATCTGTAAATGCATCAATGCGTTCGCAGATCTGATCAATTCCCACTGGGCTGTAAGGTCTAGGAGACGACAGGAAATTACTAGCATTTCTTGATATTTACTTTTCCGCAGGAGCCAGAAAAGCGCTATGTTCCATTTCAGGGTGTGGGAAGAACTCTGGGTAGCAGCTCTGCTTCAGCAGCACCCGAGCCAACTGATGCTTCCACGTCTCTCAATTCTGCTCCAACACCTTCCGTGGGCCTTGTTGTGGATGAAACATTACCATCAACCTCCGTTCAGCTTAGATTGGCTGATGGGACCCGCTTGATAGCACATTTTAATTACCACCACACAGTGAATGACATTCGCGCCTTCATTGATGCATCTAGGCCTGGAGGTGCAAGGAATTATCAACTCCGGATTATGGGTTTCCCTCCCAAGCTTCTCAGTGATCCGGCTCAAACAATCGAGGAGGCAGGTCTTGCCAATTCGGTTGTTATACAGAAATTCTAGCTTGCTACACCAAGCATGTTGCCTCGGGTCATGACATAATAGGGACTACACTGGGGAACTGAACCAGTTCTATCTACTTTAGACCCAAGAATGTGTTCTTCTCAGAGTTGGATGGTTTATGTGATATAATTTTCAAAAGTTGTGTTCTCGATGACAGTCACAAAATTAAGTTCTTATTGTTCGTGTGAACTTTATTCAGACCCCCTTTCTTTTGTGGCTTCGTTTCATCAGTCATTCAGTTTAATCCTCATTGGCCTCTAGAAATTGCTGTGATTTGGGATTGTGAACGGATAATATGAATGCAAGTATAAATCATGAGACTTGAACGTACAGATTAGTTGTGCCCTTTCACCTAAAAAGGCAACAACTTTAGTACAAATTTTGAGTGTGCATTAGCCTATGTCACAATAAACTTTTAACCGAGTTACTCTAGGATTTACCTTAAAAAGCACTAGTTTTCGAGATTCTGAATTTCGGTAATTCTAAATTTTCATTATATCCTTCTCAGCCTATTTTCTACGGTGGATTTGCTGCCAGAAAAGATGAGTGGGCATGATCAAGAACGAGGATATGTAGGTATAAGGCCTGCTCCACCCGTGGTTTTTTGCAAGAGCCCATCAACCAGACCACGCTGGTTTTTAAGACAGCTTCTTGGTGGATTAAGCCCCAAGTCCTCGACAGAGAAGCTACATCAACATAACCCACTTCGCCCTTTTCAAGTCAATCCACTGTCCATGACCTGAAAAGTAACCTGATAAACCATTTACATTATTTCCTACTTTATTTCCCTTACGAAAGCAGGTACTGAAACTGTGGCAAGTACATTCGTTCTATGAATTCTTGAATGCGATGTTGAAGCTTATTGACACAACTCGTAATGGTCGGTGTCGCATGGCCTAATGCTCTGATTACTTGCGAAAGGGTCGGGTTGGAAGAAATGAGGCATCTTACTCGGCACAACTCCCTACCTCCATTCATTGTGGCATCGATTGGACAAGGAAAAGCGATTTGCTGTCGGCCGAAAGAACTACTGATGCTAACACCTTGAAGAATTTTTCCATTACGATTTTATCTTCTGGGGCCCCCTTTAGTTTAATGTGAAGACCACACAGGAGATGACAACAGATGATACCTTAATCATTAGTCGTCCACAAGTCCTTTAGGATTGCTCCTTAAATGCCAATCCCTCCCCAAGAAATGAACAAATTATTAGGCCCTAGGGGAAACCTCGTGGGGAGTAGAGGGGACTCCGTGGTCATGTCATGAGGAAATATGGGAGAAGCCGCGCTACTGGAATAAACAATGACCTATCATGGTTCAAAGCCAACGGCTCTCTTCTTTTGATGCACAATTGTCGTTGAAATTTAGTACGTATTGTTTTGTTATATTTCTTGTATATGAAGACATTTTTTTCCCTTAATGGTAAATTTTTAAGCTGAAATAAACCCTCCAGCAATCGTGAATAAAAGACTTGGAAGAAGCATTTAGCTTTTCCACACCCACATTTAAGCTAGCATGATGACATGGAAACCAAAGAACAAAAAACTCCTTGCCGGAAAGGAAATCAGAGGATATGAAATGAACATAAAAATCTTCTCTAAATTGATGATTTATAAATTGAAAAGAGAGGCTACTTTATAGAACCAAGGCTAGTAATACAAAAGGAAACTAAAATGTCCATTGAATTCTTCTGAAAAGGTTGATTGGAAATCGCTAATTGCGCACTTGATTGATTTTGTCGCTTGAAGAGATTTCGACAATAGATGCAAGGCTATCGTTGTGAATCAGCCGAAGAAGGAAGGTGGAATGTTGCCCGGTTGATCTGCTTTTAATTTTCCGAAAGTTTCTTTCTCTAGCAGCGAAGATTTGCCATCAGTAGGTGAGAGTGGTGACAACGGGAGCAAGACAACGGACCCAAAGTTGTGTCATTGGATTCTTTTACAAATAAAATGAAAATCAATTTCCACATGTTTTGTAATGACGTGCAAGGTGGATAGATTGTCACATCAAAAGATTTAAAGTTTTAATTGTGAGACACCAAGTTCACATAAGATCCTTCTCATCAAACAATTGGTTTAAGGTATGAACTAAAATCATTATTGTCAACAATCCAAAGTTGGCCACAAAAAATATGAGTTAAGTACTCATTATCGATGACATGTTTATCAATTAAAAACTATGGATCAAAAAGACCATTGAATACTTGCAAAAACTCAATAACGAAGTGATAAACTTTGGTTATAGTTCGCAATTTCAAGCAAAGTGACAAGACTTAGGTAATGCTTCAGGTGGTAAATTCTATGACCAATGTATATTAGATGTTAGAGGAACAACTATACCTAGAGATACTAGTGATGATTGCATTTGATGAAGTGTTTAAGACCCACACTCGCATTATTTGGGTGGGTCATTCAGTCATTAAAGATCGAGTTTAAAGCTTTGACGATATTTTCATTTTTGTGAGTTTGTATGACAAATTCAAGTAGTAAAAGTAGCTTCCATCAAGGATTAGTATTTACATTTATGTGGCAAAGCAATACCTTGTATTTGGATGAGACCAACAATCTAGCCTACAGCACCTAATGAGTAGATAAGTGTATCACTTCATGTTTGTCCACCACTTAAAAGAGTATAGCTCTGCATAGTTTAGAGTAAGTTGTAGATAAGGGATCTTTAGTGGGCCTAGTGCAAAGGAAGTCATGTCGGGATAACCTAAGTGCCTAGCCCAAGTGGATAATTAATGCGTTGTTAGGTTAAAACAATATAATAACATCTTATTTATCAGCTTAAGCTTTTAATCTAGTGATAATGCTTACAATCCTTATAATTGGCATTAGAGTGAGATTATAGGTTAGAGTCTTGACTAATGTTAGGAAAGGGGGATTGTTAGGTTTATAAGGTTAGGCAATACCATTGTACTCGAATGAAACTAATTATCAACTCATGATACCTAGCACATTGTCATGTGCAATACTTCATCCATCCATTGCTTAGTGTAGGTCTTCATTTACCAAGGGTGATTTACAAAAGGGATCCTCATAAGATTTGGTTGAGTGCCCTAGCCCAAATGGATAGTCGATATATTGTTGGATTCAGATAATAAGGTACCACATTGGCTATCAATTTAAAATTTTAGCCTAATGATAGTGTTTAATGATCTTTATAATTAGAAGCAAGTGGATGGCTTGGAGGTATAAGATAATTTTTGCTTTCCAAACCAAGATGTTAGGCCTTTCAAGGTGCACTCCAACAACTAGAACATAAAGGGTGCCTATTAGGTCTACAACAAGTTGGAATGTTAGCAAAATTATGGGAAAGTATATGCAAAATTAAAGCCCATCAAAGTCGTTTTAAGGATTTCACTAGTGGCTCTTTTGACAC
This sequence comes from Casuarina cunninghamiana, assembly GCA_028551485.1. Classification (NCBI taxonomy): domain Eukaryota; kingdom Viridiplantae; phylum Streptophyta; class Magnoliopsida; order Fagales; family Casuarinaceae; genus Casuarina; species Casuarina cunninghamiana. The sequence goes on along the minus strand of CM052366.1, from coordinate 23,103,073 downwards.
CAAATTAGAATTAGAGAATGAAAAATGTCTTATTGGACAAGAAATTGGAAAACATAAAATGAAAACAAAATGTTCTTTCAATTGATGATTTATAAATTGAAAGTATATGCTAATTTATAAAACGTAGGCTAGTACTACAAAACAAAACTGCATATGTACATTGAACTCTCATTAAAGGTTGATTGAAAATTGTTAATGGCATGCTTAATTGATTTTTTTGTTCTTTTAATATTACAACGCACACATCCAACTCACACACACATGATGTTAAATTCAAAACCTCACAATTGGAGTCCCAACTAACTTACCACTAAACTAGCTAGCCAAGTGACATGATTGAATTTGTTAAGTGAAGAGATTTTAACTAGAGATGGAAGGCTTTAGTTAGTGAATCAACTAAAGAAGGAAGGTGGAAGCTTGCCTAGTTTATTTACTTTTAATTTTCCAAACGTTTCTTTCTCTAGCCTACAAAGATTTGCTATTATTAGGTGAGAGTAGCAACCACGCAGAGAAGATGATAGCTAAGATTAACATGGAGTAGTGTGTGATGTGTCTATCTTGCATGTCTTATTTTGCTGACTTAGCTAATGACATGGCATAGTTGATGATGTGGCTAAAGTTGCTAATGTGGTAGCAATATTTGTCTTTAACAATGACAAGAATTTATGATTCAACTTCAAGGTGAAATTGATTTGGAAAATGTAGACTTTTTAGTCCCTTATTGAATTATTTGTTTAGGGCTAACATCATCTTATACTTCAATGAGTCCAACCGCCCAATTAGTAGTACTGAAATAAAATATAACTTTTCATATCCACTCATTGCTTAGTATGGCTTTACATTGCCAAGCGTGAGTTAGGGAAAAAGGCCCTTCATGAGCCTAGTATGAAGAAGCCTAATTGGGTTAACTCAAGTGCTTGTGCCCAAGTGGTTAGCCTTGATGGATAGATTAAGATAATATAATTGCACCTTGACTAACAATTATAGCTTTTAATATAGTAGAAGGGCTGGACAATTCTTACATTCTTGATCCATCACCTATCTTTGATTGAATTGAAATAAGTGTGTGATTATGTTCACCAAACATGACCCAAAAGAGAAAAACATTGATATTTGATAGACTTAATGACATAACAATTCATAATTAACAATAAATTGTCTCATTGTGGCACACATGTATTTGAGTAGTTACCATTTACTATTATTTGCTTGTTTCGTTGAAATGGGTACCTGTGATTTATGATTAGAAGTTGACTCCATCTTAATTATGATTATGGCACATGTATCTCCTTAAAGAAAGTTGCAGCTTTGTTTCAACAATTAAAAAAGAATTTCATCCAGTTTTTAACAAAAAACTTGCAAGTTACGTGATCGATTTATGTTCCAAAATAAAAAAAGATAAGAATAGAAATATAAGTAAATGACAAAATTATATTATAATCCTTTATACACCTTTAATAGATAAAAGGTTTTACTGTTAAATTGGCGACGGTGAAAACAGTTCTACTCTTATCCATTCACTTGACTCTAATCATGTAGAATTAGAAATAATAAATCTATCATTCTCCGTCTCTATGGTGGTGATTTTCATCATTTGTAAAGAAGGAGAGGAAAAATAGAGATACTTCTTCATCATTCATTTTATACGAGACCAAGAGGTGCAAAATGTGAGAATAAAGTAAGTTTTTCTCTATCACCCATTTTTATCAATTTTTATTTTTTCTTAGAAAATTTTGACCAACATTACATGTATACATGATAGACTTATATTGGTTTTACATGTAGAAACTTACTAATGACAAGTTTCTTCCATTTGTGCTAATACCAAATTAAAATTTTAAATTTTCAGTTATTACGTACGAGAATTGAGTTTGGCGTGCAAAACAGTAAATGATTCTTTGCAATGCCATGGTCTCGCCATCAAAATCAAGAAGGTGCTCAGATGATTATCTTCATTTTTGGCTAATGAGTTTGCTTGCCTCCTCAAAGCGATAAAGAAATAACGTCTGAGTCAACGGTACCAAGTTGCTATATGTTAGCTGTCCATCCGTAAAAAGTAGGGGCACAATCATTACTTTCCTGATCCACAGCTTAAAAAAGGAGGCCTAAAATCCCATCCATGCCTTAGGGGTGCTTTGCAGCCAATTATTTTCTTTTCTTTTACAGAACAAAAATAAAAGGAAATTTGTCAAAAATAGCCAAGAAGGGTGCATCTCCACGAGCACAACTTGCACTCAATAAATTTACAAAACCATCCAAGTTTTGTATTATTTCACAGAACCCATTATTTTTCCCATTCTTGGATTGAAGAGAATGTGCTTTTGATAAAATGTTTACGTACCTTTTCAAACTCAAATTATAAAAAAAAAAAAAAAAAAATCACATCACAAGACGAAGCAGTCAAATATATTAATAAAATCAAGTATATACATAATTCGAACACATTCTCACATAATGAGTGTCCAGATGTATTTTCACGGAAAATTGATCCAGAGGAAGAGAAATATCTTACTTGAAATTCAGAATTTGATATCACATATTTCAATATTTATTTTATTAGAAATAATAATTTTCTTATGTAAAGAATATAATATGGTAATGTGTTAATGATGTGGGAACACCACTGTAATATATAATAATGTAAATACATGTTTCAAAACAGTTTTGCTTCCCGAATCAAAATTACTAAAAGTGAAGCCGAATCTTGTACAAAAGCGAAGGGTAGCAAATTGCAACTCCTGTTATCTTTAATCAGTCATTGATCGTGAGACATGACGCTGATTCCTTAGAGAAAACCGTGTCTTACTCATGATGCAACTACAAGGAACTCCGAGTTGCAGTATTCTCAAGGGCTCTTTACACAAGAAAAACATGTGGAGCCAAGCGCAGCGTGTTCAGAATCACACTTTAGAAAACTTTGTGCGTGGGCATGACACGTTTGGAAAAAGAATGTGAATTGTGCCATAAGCGATGTTTTCTCCGCATGGTAAAGCAATTTAGATAAATTCCTTCAACTGTTAAAGATACGCCATGTAATTGGAAGGTGAAGATGGTTGTTGAATGATTATTCATTAGTGTATTTATATTTGATACTCATAGATCTTGAAATACTTTCTTCATTGAAGATAAGCTAAAAAGGTTGTGGTTGGGTGGAGCTCATTCGCTTGCAAGGCACAAGGGTTAGGGTTCTCTCTATGTCTCTCTATCTCTCTCTTTCAACCCATCAACAGAAGGCTATTTCTCTGTTATTTTCATATCTTTGTGAACCGTGGACCACACATGAGACCGCTGCAGCTGCTGATGGGGTTGATGCTGAAAAAGAAAGGGAGCAAAAATGTGGACTGTCGTAGGAAACAAGAAGACTTGCTCTAAAAGTGGGTCTGCTTTACGCTAATAACTCGATAAAGTGAAAGGTAAACAAGTTTAGACCTGGAAACGAGTTGTGTAATTATTATGGTATGACATGCATTAATCATGAAAGGATGAGATAGAGAAGAACTGCAGATCTTCAAACGCGACTAAGCAATCCTTAAGGGATCTGATTTTTTTATCGTCATGGGCCACTTGGCATCTGCTTGTTCTTTCTTTTTCGATCGCTTTCATTCCATCGTGCTACAGCTGATGGATATGACGTAAAGTGAAATCAGAAAAAGCTTTGCTGCAAGGGGCTTAGGGTTCCTGCCCCCCTCTACATGCCCCTCTCCTCTGGCTCCACCCACCTTCACTCTTGATCGCCGGTGACGTCTTTCTACTTTCTCTCACTGCTTTTCGACGGCCTCGCCGACTCCCCAGAACCCCTCCCTCTCCCTGTAAAGCCTAGCCGTGGCACTTTGCTCCAACCTATTATTGACAGCAGTTATGTGAGCTCCGTTTCTCGCCTCGTAACCAAACTTCTGCCACGGAAAATGGAAACCATAGACAAGAGGGCCCAGCATTTATTCAATGCAACAAACAGCTGGACCTGTGGTCTGCAGCTGCTTAATCATGGGTCGAGAATATGAATCTCTATATTTCAAATTGTTTCACTGATTGTGTACGGAAAATCCATCAAGTAGATTTGGGATCCACCGACTGGAAGGATCATGGAGTGTTCGGATACGCCAAAGTGAAACCATTACGGTAGCTAATTCCATTCATCAGTTGAAAAGACTGCAAAGTGTCCACTTCTGGAGATTTGGAGGATGCTGCAATTTTCAAGATCTTTCAATGCACCTTTGCAATTTTAGAAAGATAAATAAACGAATGGTTTGTGTTGGATTACGCGGATAAGAAGATGTTCTGCAACACAAATTAGAAAATATCTTCTTGCAAGTTGTTGAGCTGATGAAGCTGATAAGTCAAACATTACTAAGCATAATTGCGTTTAAGGTTCAAAGTCATTGTACGAACACTGTTTTCCATTAAAAAATTTCAAATCAGATTTTACATTCACTGATTTTTTGTTTATTTATCACTGTCATTCAACAGGATGGTAATGAGTGAATATATATCTAGCATCATTTCGTGTAGAAAGGAAAATAGAAGTTCATTATTAAGGCTGTCTTGTGCTTGTTATCTTATTAGTTTATACACGATCGATTTATTCTGTGTTATGAAAGCTTTAAACTTATAAGGTTTATTTTACTGTTATAGTCTTCCCTTTTCTAAAACAACATAAATATCGTCATTTGTTTCAACTAAATCCAAGACGTCTTATGGTTTGTTTGGAACCTGGATGTATAGAAGACAAAATGAAAAATTCAGGGTAAGCTACGACGATTTTTTTTAAAAATAAAGTCCTTTGTCAAAAATAATTTCATAAAAATCAGGAGGAGAGACAATAGTTAAGTCACAAAAAGTTAACTCTACGTGAGATGATTTGGAACACTTAAAAAAGTAAGTTTCTTAATTTTTTTTTTCAATCAAGTACCATCTGCTAAAGGATTTTAAAAGACTATATTGCAATTTTAAAATGAGTAGGTTGCTTTTTAAAAATTACCCAAATTTGAAAGACTAAATCAAGTTGACAGTTCAGTCAGTATATCAAAACGATAAAGACCAAATTCTGTGACGTGCAACTGCAAGAAAGTCCAGCAACTTGCCCCAATTCTACTTGATTGCTATCCAGGAAGACCAAATATATGATTCCAGAGAAAGATACGATTATATTAGGATATGTTCTTTAACCAAAGAATACCGCTGTTTACCATGCCTCCTATGCATGGTTTTTACAGTTCCACACGAGACACAAGCGAAAATACAACAATTGTCGACTGCGACGTATGTTTGCTGTCTTCCGAGGGAGATTCCTCGACCGACCTCGTAGAATGGGTGGGAATACGGATGGAAGACACAGCTTTCTCGCTTCCCAGCTCACCGGCTGTTAAAGAAGGGGTAGACGTACAGTTATCTGTAGGTCTTACGACATACTGGAACCCGTGTAAAACTACAGTTGGAGTACGAAAATCCATACTAGGAGTTTGCTACTTGTAGGAGTATTTAGGTACAGTGGAGAGGAGGAGAGAGTAAGTTTTTCAGCAGTTAATGAAGCTGTTTCCCACGAGTTTTTCACAGAAGTGGAGCTGGAGTGCCATAGAGCTACGGCCTTTTCTGAAACTAGAGACCATAGAGAAGGAAAAGAGGAAGAGACATTCGGACTGTCCCACTACCTTTACCAGCTTTTTTTGAGCTGCAAACCTACTTTTTTTCTGCGAAATAACTACGGATCAGATGCCATCCCCGCGGAGACAACTAACACAGCGAGAGAGACAGAGAGAGAGCGACAGAGAGCGACAGAGAGAGAGTACGAACTAGGGTAAACATTTTATTTGGACCCGAATTGAAAATGGGAGGCGGAGGCAAACGACATCGTGTTGTTGATCAAATTCTGCCTTGACAGCATCAGTTCCCAGACATTTGTTTCTTTCGATAGGGAGGGAGAGAGAGAGAGAGGAGAGGGGTTGATTGGCCATGGGGTCGGGAGGAAGAAGAGGACAACAGAAGTGCGAATATTAAATGAGTGGGCAGATTACCCTCAACCCTCAATAGTTACAAGAAATGAAGGTGTACTGTCCAAAGAGAGAGAAAAGCAGTGATTCCGTGCCCCTAAAACCTTTTTCGACCTCCATCCATCACTCTATTAGGTGACCTCTTTGGCTCTTCCTCGATTTGATCGTTCTTCTTTCTCTCTCTACGAAATATATACTCTCTCTCATTCTTTGCCAGTAATGGTGGCAGTGCATCAGTGGCAGTGCAAGAAAAGAGGGGAGAGTTGTCATCGGGAAGGTAAAGCTTTGCTCCTGTGCCTCTAAACATTTACATGATCCACCGCCCCTTCTTCTATAAGCGCTCTCCATCACTCTCTGCCGATTCGCGTGCGCTCTGTGCAAGTGAATCCCTCTGTCTCACTCCACTCGTAGAAGCTGCTGCAGGGAGCGACTGTGTTTAAATGTATTAAAGACTGGGACAGAGTTAATGCTGCTAACGAGCAGAAAGATAACACCCATTTTCCAAAGGAAATCTGGGCAGGCTTTCCCAGACTAGGCATGAGTGAAAATCTCTACTTCTTAACTGACCACTACCGCTATCATCATTTAGGATTTCCTGTTCAAAGCCTGAAAGTTGTAGCATAAAACCCGGGAGCGCCTCGAGACTACCTTCTTCAGAGCAAAAAAGATTGCGTAGGAGAGAGAGAGAGAGAGAGAATCGAAGAGTGAGAGAGAAAGAAGAGGGTTTATATTGCATATAGCAGGCCAAGGTGAACTAGGTTAGGATAAGACGGTGTGAGGGAGAAAGAGGGAGAAGAGGAGAGAGAGAGAGAGATAGAGATAATGGAGAGTGGTTCTAATGGCACTTCTTGTATGATGGCTTTTGGAGAAAACAGTTATGGCTTGTGTCCAATGATGATGATGATGCCTCTCATGACCTCTCATCATGGTCATCACCATCCTAATGCAGACACCAATAGTCTCCCTTTACCTCCTACCAACCATCACGACCAAAATACAAACCGCGATTCTAGTAACAGCTCCTCCCTCGTTCTTCATGACCTCAACAATAATAGCAACACCGGCTGTTATGTTATGGACGACGACAACAACAACACCAACAGCAACGAGGGCAGCGGTTCTGCTGTGAAGGCTAAGATCATGGGTCATCCTCACTACCACCGCCTCCTGGCCGCTTATGTCAGTTGTCAAAAGGTATACAGAGCTCAATTTTACTTCTAGATTTCTAGCACCCATTTACCCAAAAGCATCAGGACTACCTCTAGCTTGAGTGCTTTCTGCTGCTCATCACTTTAGAAAACAGACAAATCGAGATAATCCAACCTCCGAAGACGATTGAGTATCTCTCTCTTTTTCTTGCATGCTACCACTCTTTGACAAATTGGATCTGAAGATGATAATCTTCAACCTAGTAATACTGAAGTTCTTTTATCTTCTCTTATTACCATGTTTCTGAGTAATTATGGCAACAAGAAAAAGGAAAAAAGCGAAGTCAAAACCCTTCAACCAGAATGATAGAGACAGTCTTCAAGTGTTTGCCTTTTCTTCTTCTTCTTCTTTTTTATTTTCTTTTTTCCCCTGCCTCCCGTCATATTTCTTATGAGAGGTTTTTGGACGACGCAGGTTGGGGCACCTCCCGAAGTGATGGTACGGCTAGAAGAAGCCTGTGCATCGGCGGCGACAACGGCGCAGCCGGGGGCGAGCTGCATCGGTGAAGATCCAGCGCTGGATCAGTTCATGGAGGCCTACTGTGAGATGCTGACCAAGTATGAGCAGGAGCTTTCAAAACCCTTCAAGGAAGCCATGCTTTTTCTACAAAGGATCGAGTGCCAATTCAAAGCCCTCACAGTTTCTTCTTCAGATTCTGGTCGCTACCCTTCATCTCTTTTGCTTATTATTCATAGATATACATAATACACATACACCAGCCATGCATGTGTCTGTTTCTCGGAACACATAAGCTTCTTTTAACATTTGTTTTAACAACGGCGAATTAGGTGCTATGATCTTTTCTTCATTCTGCTTGTTTCTTCTATTCATTGTTTACAACTAGCTAGGGTATTCGCTTAAGACATTTTATTTCTAGCGCTAAATATATGGGCAGGTGCTTGTTTTGTGTTGGATGCTTTGCCTGGTTTCTGATGAACACTAACATTTTTATCCCATGCTACAAATATAAGATGAGATAGTGGCTTCTTCACGTTTTTCCCCACTGGATCTGCTTGCTCCAAAAGCTTACGGAGAAGAAATATATGTAAGACAGTTCCGTATTAAAGCCATTGGAGATTCAAGATTGGACGTCTGGAAGTTGTAACAGGCTTAAATTCTGATTAATTACATGTTAATATGATCTTTTCAATCTGGCAATGCTTCGATAATTAATTGTTTGAAGTATGTGCCATTGAGCTATATGATTCAGTTGATAGGGCTTCTTCTGATCTCGGATCACGGGGCACAAGTATCGGGGAATAAAGTTAAATATTCTTCTAGGCCTGTAATTTTGTGCTATGAAGTACGTGAAAGCAGATACGGATCAGTTCAGAGATTAGTTGCCATTTCGAGTATGCAAAAGTAGTATGTCATCGGTGTAGATGGTTAGATACACTGACAAACTTCTAACCTTTGCATAGAATTAAAAATGTTTTTAATGTTTATCATAATTATTTCAGTTGCATAATTTATTAGTGGTCTTACTGTGATCATAAGATGAAATGTTTTAGGTTCTTGTATTGGCTGAACTACCAAAGTCGCAAGTGCTTATTTAATTGCATTATGAAATAGAGTTCTCAGCCAAGTATTCCTCCTTTGCATGGACGCTAATCTGTACCCCCTCACATGGTATACTTAAAATGTTTAGTACTGTTTGTCACCGATGCTCCTTATGCTGGTAGCGGCCTGTGACAAATGTGATGCCTTTGGTGCTTCAGATAATAGTCTGGTCCTAAATTATTTACCAATCATAAACAATAATCCAGTTCTATTTTTCTGGGGTTAACATGGTTTCTATTTGTGTATTTCATAGGCTTTTGAGTTGTGAATCGTATCAAAGCCAACATAGTAATGTCATGTGGTGTCACAACCCAGACAGATTAGTCAAATGTGTGATTGAGCTTCTTAATTTTGCATATTTGACAGAAGATGTTGAGCTTATCGCATATATGCTTTTATGCTATACTCATTGAGTGTAAATCTGAACATGGTATGGGATGGCATATTCTTCCCAACTCAAATCCTTGATGTTATCAGATTTATCTTGTACAATAGTAGTCATTTATATGGCATTATTAGATTGGTTTTCATGCCATTCTCATCCCTGCTTGCATTCTATGTTAGTGACATTATTCGAAATAATACTTGAAGCTTTTTAATCTCATCCGGGGCATAACAAATACAGGTTGAGGCATATAATCAGTTTTATACTCTTTATCCCCCCAGTGTGACACTTATATATCCTCCCATTGGATTTAAGCTTGTAATGCTTGTATTGTGTGGGAGTAAAGTAGGATATTGGGTAGTTGTATATGTGTGTGTAGTTATATCATGTAGTGATTTAAAATTAATGTGCATGTATCTGATTTTATATTGAAATAGGCTTTTCTTATGGGTAGCATAACATTCTCCGGGTTGAGAAGAATGGCCTCGGGGCATTAAACTAGGGGCATCATATCTGCTTGAGCTGCTATCTGTGGTTTTAGATATACTTTCTTCTCATGCCCCATTACAAAATCTAAAAGAACTAGAATTTTCCTGGAAATCACCTTTTGTCGTTATCACAAGCCCATGTGATCTAAGGATCTTTCCCTCCATCGTGTAAATTATTTGATGGTCCTTTTAGTTTTGATCATGAAGCACATCATGGGGTGGTGCTCTTCTTCTTCTAGCTTTCAGTTAAAACTGTGGTCCTTGCTTGCATAATTGATGTTCTTGATTTCTAATACATGCATAAGGCATCTAGGTAACCCATGCATATGGTCTATGAGTATTTTCTACTTCTCACCATACTCAGTACGTGAAAAACACTAACAAAGGAATGTGTGCTCCGGAGACAGGCTTTAGCATCAGATCCGTCTGCTCAGAGAAGAAGTAAAGAGCTTCGAATCAGCTGAGCAGTTATAGTGTATATAGATATTAGTTAGAAGTGCAAATAAAGCGTTAATATGTTCATTGCTTGCTATTGAATTTATGGATTCCTTCTGAGACTTACAGAATAGTTTTACTGCAATAAACTATTATGGGACTACTTCCTTAGCATGCGACAATGCTGGCTGAGGTACTTACTATTTATTGTTATCAGCTTGTGCCGAGGCAGTGGATAGGAATGGATCGTCTGAAGAAGAGGTTGATTTGAATAACAACTTCATTGATCCCCAGGCAGAGGACCGAGAGCTTAAAGGTCAGCTTTTGCGTAAATATAGTGGATATTTAGGCAGTCTGAAGCAGGAGTTCATGAAGAAGAGGAAAAAGGGAAAGTTGCCAAAAGAAGCCAGGCAGCAGTTGCTGGATTGGTGGAGCAGGCATTACAAATGGCCTTACCCATCCGTAAGCAACTTTGATACACATCGATCTAGTTCTATTCACGCTTTTGACAAATGTATTCCTCTGCATGCCCATTAATAACTCTCGTGATGCAAACTCCATTTCTCAACAGGAGTCGCAGAAGCTGGCTCTTGCAGAATCTACTGGCCTGGATCAGAAGCAAATAAACAACTGGTTCATTAACCAAAGAAAACGGCACTGGAAGCCTTCGGAAGATATGCAGTTTGTGGTGATGGATGCCACCAATCCCCACTATTACATTGACAATGTCATGGCCAATCCCTTTCCAATGGATATCTCGCCCACACTGCTTTAAGGAAGATAATATGCATAGGGTTTGATTGCAGACGTGGTATTATGTAATGTTGTTTTCTCAAGTACATCAGTTTATATCGTATTATCGTATCTAACTCATGTAAACGCTACTTTAATCAGTTATCTTGTTTATTTAACGGTGTTGAACTGCCGACTTTCAAGACTTTCTATGTTCTTCAACTTGCAAGCAAAAAAAACTTGTCATGTAAAGCCAGTTTCATGCGTAATCCAGGAGAATACCGTGTTGCGTCTACGTTCCGAGGCTTTTGGTTATATTTTTACGTTTCCGAGACTGAAAAGAAACTGGAATTCAAAGGGGCAGTGGTGTTGGAATTTGGATTCAGGTGCCCCTTTCTCCACCGCAAGTTCGTTTGTTTTGTCGTCTTCGCTGCAATTACAACGTGGACCGTACCCGTTGTGGGACTGCCAGTCGGATGGCCCTGGCGCTTTCCTGGCAACGACTATTTGTCTATGTAGTTTTCATGCTTACCATGCGTAAGATGATGCATCGTCCTGCTGCTCTTCTTCAGGGCAGAAGAGGCTCAGGTCGGGTGTGTCCGACAGTACGTACGCCCAAGTTTTGTTTTGTATGACTAGTCATATGAAGCCAGGTTTCTATACATTTCTGCACGCATTGTCTGTTGTCAAAATTGGGATGAAGGGTAAATTGTCATTTCACTTTTTGTTGAGAAAAAAAAATCGTCTTTTGACAATTAGGTTTTTTTGACTGTTGGCTATGAATATAAGATATACAAGAGAACCATTTTGCATCTTTAGAGAGAAGTAGTTGAAAGTGAGATGTAAGATCCTTATTCATCCTTGATATTCTTTATTTATTTGTGCAATTATGAAGAGTGAATTGTTGTTCCATTGATGTAAAGTTGTTAATTCATCCTTGCTATTCTTTGTATTTATTAGTGTATAAAGTTTCAGAATGGTGATGAATGAACTGCTTTTTCGTGGATGTAAGATTATCATGAAGTGGCTTGCTATTCATAAGACTATTCCTCACCCACAATGTTCGTTGTTTATTTCTTTAGGTGTTTGTCGCATGATTGTGTTAATCTCTGCATGAAACTATCTAACTATTTCTTGTTATAGTCCCTATTCTGATTTATGTTAAGGTTTATTATTCAATCACAACTTTTGTGCTAATTTTTAATATTTTTATTTTACTTTAAGATGTATTGTACTCACTTTTTATGTTTTAAGTTTTAAAGGGTTAGGTTCTACACATTACTTCATGTATTATTTAATAGGTGTGGCTTTTGGACCACCCTCTATTATCAATGTAAATGACTAGGGTTACAACTCTATTCAATAATTAAAAAAAATTCTTGTTATAGAGTAAAGGTGGAATTATCTCAAGTCCTCCCTCATGCAATCACTAGTTGAATTTTGAGTCAAGAAAGTTATTCTTTCTTAGCATGTATGCAATTTTTTTATAACATTTTATGAAGCTTTTTCAATAGTCTACATTTGTCTAGATTTTTTTTTAATTTTTTTTTTTAATATCACAATGCACACACCTAACTCTTAGATATGGGGTGTCGAACTCCAAATCTCATTGTTAGAGCTTCTGGTAACTCACCACTAATTGCATGGTTAATGACAGAGTAATAAATTTGAAGAGTAGTAGAAGATTAATAATAATTAAGTGTAAGAAATTCATGACATTTTCAATATTTCATGGAAAGATTACTAAACAATGATTTTTTTTTTTTAAAAAAAAAACTAGTAGGATCTATTGCTACATTGTAATAGAAATGAAAAGGGAGGGCATCACTTTTACCCAAACAGTAAACAGAATTGCGGAAAAATTTCATAAGACTTGAAATGTAGTGGTTGCACTTTGTGACCACAGGAGAAATTCCAACAAATGATATCTACAAATGGCTCAATCATTGTCCGGGCCTTTCCTTCTCAACCCAAATGGAAACAAAGCTTCGGCTTTCATGGATGGGCAAAAGCCCATGATGCGTGGAATGAGGCCTGCACGGTGAGGCCCCAGCTAAACCCCACGTACGCAGCCTTCGCAAACTGGGGTTTTCGTTTTACGCACACCTTCGGCTTGGTCTCTCTCACTCAGACGCGTACTTGCCTCTTTCCACCCAGCATTCTTTCCGGCGGGGCATCAACGGCCAGATCTCAGCTTCGGCGTTGAAGAGAAATCATTTTGTATCAGCTTGTCTCTCCTTTCCGCATCCAAGGTTTTTATTATTTTACTTTGTAATTTTTTTCTCTCATGAATTTCGTCGAATATGTTGATGTCATTCATGGTAAGTGATAGAGCGCCATGTATACTGCCTTTTAGTGCTCAAATTTAACTGGATACAAAACGAGTGTTTTTATCATTGACCACAACTAAATGCTGAACACAGAGGTTGAATATTTGACTTGGGTGCAGACCAAAAGGCAGATTAGCTGCATAGTTTGAGTTCTGCGTTAAGAAAATGACTTTTCTTCCTCTGTTCTAAGTTTTAAAAATGTGTGCTTTGTGATTAGGTTTGAGGAATACTAATCTTTGTGAGGGTAGATGAACAGGTGAACTTTTTTTGCTTAGTTGGAAGAGTTCTTGGGGCAGTCTTTACAAGTTTGTTGAAGTATGGCGGTGTCGATATCCCGAAAGCTTTTGCGTTCTTTCTATGGGTCCGTATGTGCAGTTGGCCGCTGCGATGCTCCAAGTATTATGTGCCAATCATTTCGGACTTATCATGGTGAGCGAATATAAGTATCGTTCTGTTTATTCATTGTAGGTCATTGTGTTTTGGATTGCAACCTTGGGACTTATTGTGGCTTTGTAATCTAAATAATCTTTTGGTACACTTTTTTATCATTTTTGGCAGATTTATATAGCCATCTTAAAGGGGATAACGTATTTTCTTCTGGATCTTCTGGTCTTTTCAAGGTGCGTCTCGTTATATATGCTTCCCTCAATCTTTTCATGAAGTTTGATTTTTATTTTTGGGTGTGAGAAACCATGTTATTAGAATCATATGGCAATCATGTGTTCAACTTACCGGTTCGTTTGGTTTTGTTTTCCCTCAATACTTTTGGCATTTCACTTACTAGCCCGTTCTGTATGCATTGCTGTAGGGTGGGACATCTGTCCTCACTAATCGATGGTTTTCAACATCTGTACTTACCCCAGAAACGGCTGAAGGGGCATTTCCTTCTGAGTTACTGTCCACAAAGCCTATGGTGACTACAGAGCGTACTATAGGTACGAGGAAGCACCCAATTTCACGCATTGATGTGCAGTTACTTTGTTACTTAATAGAAGTATGGTTGCCATTGAGAGTGTATGTACCAGCGTTGCATAAATATGATGAAAAGATTTCTTTTCTCTTTTGAATTTTAAGATTTCGATGGTTGGCATTTACATTTATGGATTGACTTTATTTGTTTTGGTAGCCATACTTCCCACCAATCTTCTGTGGCATTTTGGAAATTTTGCATAATATTGACTATTTTCATTGCAGATTATAACTTCTTTGTATCAATTTTTTGTATGCTTTGTCTTGTGGCTATAATGAATTTGTGGAATAACACAAGTGTTACTATTTTTTTCAAGTTATGGAAGTGTTTTAATGATGTAATATATTATGGTGTAGGGCTTCATCAGGACCTAGTAATTCCAGTAACAAATTTTCACCATGAAGATAAGGGCTTTATGGTTTTGGCTGGTGATGTTTTTGATGTGCCTATTAGGAAGGACATTGTCCATCGAGTTGTACGATGGCAGCTTGCAAAACGGCAACAGGTACTTACTGATTATTGTTTTTGAGTTTTGTTGCCTGAAGCGTGTGTAATGGCAGTAGTGTTATCAACATAAAATTGTAGATATCAGCGAATAAAAACAAAACTCTGAATCATATTAATATCCGTACAAGTATGCTAGACAGAGTGTGGCTGCATTAGATCCTGGAACCCTCGCAATTGTTGGATTCCAAGTGCTATTCTTGCTCTAAAATTCCTTATATTCTATAGGGGAGGGAGGAGAGTTCTGTCCTAATTATGTGTGCCCTTGATATCAAGACTAAAATTTCTTGTATTAGAGGAATTTTCCTGAATATTTTTTTTCTGGTTTCACATTGTAACTTGTCGTTTCTTGCTTAGAATGTTTAGGTCTGTGAAGATATTTTCAATGTTCATATTCTTTGTAGAAACTCTCCAATCTAGTCCTAATAGGAAAAGGGGTTATTAATCTTCTCATGACTTGTGAGGCTGTATTTAGATGTGGATGTCCCTAAGACTAGTTTCTGGTTGAGTGGCCTGCAGGGAACACATTCAACAAAAACCATTAGTGAGGTTAGTGGCACTGGGAGAAAGCCATGGCGTCAAAAGGGTACTGGTCGAGCAAGGCATGGTACCTTGCGTGGGCCCCAGGTAATTATGCTTTTTATGAATTTTGAGGTTCTTATTTTTGCTGACATGAAGGTGGACCTTAATGAATTCAGTGGATATGTAACAGTTTAGGGGTGGTGCTATTATGCATGGCCCTAAGCCGCGAAGTCATGCTATCAAGGTGAACAAGAAGGTTCGACGTCTAGGACTGAAAATTGCTTTAACAGCTCGGGCAGCAGAAGGAAAGGTAAGCCTATCTTTCCCAGCTATTCCATTTCTGGCTTGTAATGATTAGAGTTTTGGAAATTTGTTCTGTGTGCCATGATAAAGTGTTGTAATGACTTTTGGCCCTTGGATAAGGCATAAGGCTGTTCTCAGCATTAGTTCTCTCTGTGCGTAAGTAGTTTCTTAAGCTTCTGTGGTTGTCATCTGTAGTAATGTGTTTTTGATTCCTGGTGTAATATTGTGAAGGTTAATGTTAATTTACATTCAGCTTTGACCTTTAACTGCCCTGGTGGGTGTTGAGAAATTGAAAATTGTTGAATTGTCTTGATGTGGCTGGGATATACTCAAGAACGGATGGAAACATCTCTGGTTGGGAGTTATGATTATGAGTGATGCTTTGACTATAGTAAAGCATACTAACATCATATCCAAGCATTAGTGTGATACATATGTTCATTTCTTGTCAATTTTTCAAGAACCGTGATGATTATCATTATAACTGTAGTCAAAAGTACAGTTGAGATGCCATATGTTGACTGTAGTTGGTTTAGTCGTGTGAACCTTCTTCACCAATTAAGCTTATACATGATTATTCTTGAAGGTAAATCACTACTTCATTCTGTGCATATAAATGTTCCTTTTTTGTTAATTTTCTAACCTATGATGCCTACTATGGTGTTTCATGTATCAAGTGCTTCAAATCTATTATTGCTACCAGATTTACTAGACCTAACGGGAGAAAGTTGTTCAAATGTACAGCTTCTGGTTTTTGATGATTTGGAGGTTCCTACACATAAGACCAAGAATATGGTGAACTATGTCCAGCAAATGGAGAATACGAAGAAACTTCTGGTGGTGGATGGCGGCCCCATAAATGAAAAGCTGAAGTTGGCCACTCAAAATCTACATTATGTCAATGTATTGCCATCGATTGTAAGTTGCTCTATGATCCTTGTTCTGTGGTATATATCAAATGGAAGCAAATTAATTAGTATGCAGTCTAAGTTAAGATAAATTTAGTTGTGTGGTTCTTCAAGCAACGATCCTCATTTTCTTTAGGCAAGGAAATCTGGCTTGCAACAGGTGTGACAAAAATTTCAAATTCCCGGGAACATTGGACTGTCAGTTACCAGTATGGTTGTGAGTTTCAGTTTCCTCCAGGGCAGGAGTAACTTCCCTAAAAGGGGAAAAATCACCATATATATTTTTCTTGAATTATTCCAGAAGATGCAGAATAATAAAAAAACATGCATTGCAACTTGTGATTGCATAGTCCTGCATGACTCAGGATTGCTGTTTCCCTCCCGCCTCCAATATAGATAGTTCCCCCTCTTGAACATTTTATAAGATATGCTTTTGTTTCAAACATTGGCCTCCCATTCACTGCTGACTCTCGTCGCACATGTTTTGCAGGGTTTGAATGTCTATAGCATTCTGCTTCATGACACACTGGTGATGTCCCGAGACGCGGTGAACAGAATTGTTGAGAGGATGCACACTCCAATTAACCGTTGAAGAACTAGCGGCATTACAACCTCTACACCGGTTTTAGCAGAGAATGGGAATCATCTTCCCTTTTGTGGAAGAAAGGACAAAAGCCAAAAAGTAGTTTTGTATGTTGCTTTTTCTTTGTATCATCGGCTAGGAATGTTGCAGATGAATTTTGGCTATTCTCTCAATCACAATGACTAGAATACAGTCACTTTCCTCATTATTTTTTGTTTTGATGTGCCATTGATCCCCATTATAAATGAATTGGCAGCGGTGAAGCTGTTTCAATAATTTCCTTTGCCTATTTGAAACATGACCATCCGGAATCCAAGTGCTGATAAAAGCGCCGAGATCTTAGAGAAAAAGTGGCTTCTCTGTTACTGCATCACAGCTTCTGTTTTCATGGTCCGTGCGGGAAACTTTGTGTTTGCCTGTTCCATCACATGGTTTATAATCATAATTTCAAACTCTGTTTGGTTGGTAGGAAAATGACGCTTGAGGGTCTAAAAATACCGCGTATGTCATGGCACCTATCCAACTCATAATTTTAAAGGAAACCAAGTAGGAAAGTGAAAGTCAATGGGGTGATCTAAATTTGATCAAGATTCTTGAAGGGTAAAATCTTAATTACGCGGTAATTAATCAAAGATGGTCCAAATGTCCTACCTGAGTTGATGATTTCCTCTTCTTAATGAGTAGATCTCGAACCCGACTTTAGTAGATATGAATTCCACGAAGACTTGCTATGGCCTTTATCATCGCCTTGACAAAAGCCTCCGGGGACGCGTATGTGGTTGTAACCAAGAAAGGTATCAAATTTCGTTACAAAAGGTCCTTTCTGTGTCGATCTTTGTCTACCTTTTGAAAAGTTAAAAACTAGTTGGAGCGTAACGGAGGGGGAATCCATGGTGGTGCATTGACAGCATACCAACTTCTTATGTACAGGGAAAATTTCCGAAACGCAATTCAAAAAACCTTAGTTTCTTACAACGAAAATCGTCGCCCCGAAAACTCTGATTTGAAAACAGAAAAGGCGAAACGAGAAACAGCTTTTATATAGAAATTTGTAAAAGAAGACGACGACAATTCCCTTGTACCAATAAAGTTACTGTAACTCTCAGGTCAAGCGTCACAGTCACTCTGTCCACCTCCCCCATGAAGTTTGAAGACGATCCTGTGGTTTCTCTTCTCATCCCTTCTTCCCCAAAATTCAAGTTTTGAAACGGCAAAACCTCTCCCGTTGGCCACCGATAACTTTTTAGCTCCGAAGTCCCTACATTTTTCAATCTTCTTAGGCTCCCTCCAAGCCCTATTCAATGGCCAAAACTAGACCAGGCAGAAAGGACTTGGACTCCTATACCATCAGAGGCACCAACAAGGTTGTCAGAGGTACAAGGCTGGAGACCCACCTCTCAAAAATGAAACTTTCTAGTTTTGGGTGTCAAAAATGTTAGCTTTTTGGTTGGTTTTTGCAGCTGGGGATTGTGTGCTGATGCGACCGTCGGACACGGGCAAGCCCCCATACGTGGCGCGCATAGAGAAGATCGAGATGGATGGCCGGAACAACGTGAAGGTGCGGGTGAGGTGGTACTATCGGCCCGAGGAGTCGATCGGAGGGCGGAGACAGTTCCATGGGGCCAAGGAGTTGTTCTTGTCTGACCACTATGACGTGCAGAGCGCTCACACCATTGAAGGGAAGTGCACGGTTCACTCTTTCAAGAACTACACCAAGCTTGAGAATGTCGGGGCCGAGGATTACTATTGCAGATTTGAGTACAAGGCTTCTACCGGGGGTTTCACGCCCGACAGAGTGGCTGTGTGAGTTTTTATCCATTTTGGGTTTTGTGGGCTTAATGCAAATGCCTGTGAGTGGGTGAGTTTTCTTGCTTTGTATAGGTACATTGATGGATTTTGATTGGTTTTGTGTTTGTTCCTGTAGTTACTGCAAATGTGAGATGCCTTACAACCCGGATGACCTCATGGTGCAGTGTGAGGGGTGCAAGGACTGGTAAGTTGTTCTTGATTCGCGTCTTCATCTGCTTTTTTATCCTGAAATTCATTTCTTTATGTTTCTCGCATGTTAAGATTCTGTTGATTGAAGGTTTGTTAAATAGGAAACAGCATGGGGGCCTGTGAAAATTTGCATGATCGACTTACATAATTTTAAGCACTAGAAGTACTATTAGTCGTGGAATCAAACTCAAACCATCAACTTTCTTGACCTTCTGGCACTTGGCAGGTGTCCGTCCACACATTGTCTTTCTTACGTGCGAAGTTATGGAAGGTCCCCTTTAAATTTAAGATCAAAACAGTTCTTTTCCGTTAGAATCCCACACCAAAGATATAAATAATTTATGGTTCTATCTAGACACTCAGTTTGGTGATTAGCCCTATACTCCTCCATTTTATTCCGTGTCACAATTGTGGCATTTATGATTTCTAGTTGTAGCTTAGTTTAAAGTCTGTAAATTGCACCATATGCAGGCTTGATTTGTTCTTTTTTCTTTTCTATGCTGAGATAATTCACCCTGTAAGATCTATCTATGTCATTTGTGAAATCCATGTTGTACCGGTATGTGATAACTTATTTTGGACTTGTATGTGGTAACTTATATCAGTTTTTATGCATTAAATTACACTGCTGTCTTGTATTCCACTGTATACTGCAAATTTTATAGTTGCTCAAATGCCTTAGGGGTTTTTGTAATGCCTACAATGCTTTATAGGTATCATCCTGCTTGTGTGGGCATGACTATCGAAGAAGCTAAAAAATTGGATCGCTTTGTGTGTTCTGAATGCTCATCTGATGATGATGTTAAAAAACCCCAGACTGTATTTTCAGCATCTCCAGCAGCTGATGCCAAGGTTTGATTCTATGCTTTCTCAAGTCATATAAGTAGACTCATGCTGCATTTTGTTGTTTGCCATAATTCATTTCCTTGTCTTAACTTGTGCATGATACACAATGTGCTTCTTCTTTTGGTTTTTGGGCTAACAGGTTGTTGGCTTTGGGTTTTCTGGACATATTCATCTAGCTCTCCCCCCTTCTTTTTGTATTTGAAAGATAAGGTGTTGTGTGTCTTAAACTCAAACCTGTGATTGATTGTCATTGTTTGGTAAGAGAGACTTTTAAGATGCTTCCTTCACAGAAGTGCTTTACTGCTGAAGATAAATAAATGAGCAAATCTGAAAACCTGAACCATAAGTTAGAAAGTATTTCTGCTGATGCTGTTGGTAAAATGGTCGAGATTTAAGTGTTAACCTAAAAAGATGAAGATCTTCTGATACGCTACTCTTTATTGTGGACTTGGGGGCTAAAAGTAACTTATTGGCTCAAACTGCTGGGAAAATGCCTTCTTCCTTGTCCACTGTTGTCAATTCTGCTATCAAAAAAAAAAAAAAAAAATCCGATCCTGCCAAGGGTTCTCAAAATTCAGGTTTCTCTAAGGTTGACAATCGAGTCTCAGTCCTTGTAGCATTTAGTTGAATACGTATTAAGACCTGAGAAACTGGTATTCCTACAATGCTCATCTTAGTTGGCTTGTAGTTTTCCCCCCTTTTTTCCTATATTTATTGGTAGCTGTCAATTTCATGATAGATATTCTCATCTCAAATGGGCAGTTGAGGTAAACGTTGTTATATGATATTTTCTAATTCATTTTATTTAAGTAAAAAGATATTCTTACAGGGTCTTCTGGTTGTCTGAATACCTTTTTCTTTCTCTTTATATATAACAAATAATCCAAGGTGAATGGTTGTCAACCGTTATTGATATTTTGTCATGCTTTGTGACCAGCAGTAGTTAGCAATTTGTTAGCAATATTTCCTTTGTCACCTAGTTCCTGTGGAAAATTATGGTTACACCTCTCAAGAATTTGGGACTATTAAGGACTCATATCTTTTTCTTTTTTGGGGAAAAAGAAATGTTGCCCCGTGGAGTTTGTCATCTACGGAACAAAGAGACCTCTGTCAGTAGTCACATGTTGTTAGAATCTGTGGCAAGAATTCTTTTTTTCATATTGAGCTCACCTTAAGAGTGATCTCAGATAATAGTTACTGATTAAACCAGTTAGATGAGAAGAAAATTAGAAAATGACAAAATGAAACAGCAATCTTAGGGTAAGAGTATTAGATAAGAAAATAGAAGTTAAATCTCTGACATTCTTTTTTATCACCAGAGTCATTCTTTTTTTTGTACTTGAACGTTTTGCTTGCAAGGAGGACTGAGACTGATAAACCAGTTACGTGTTTGAACTGCTTAACAGAGTAATATTAGATTACACTTTCTGCGCTCTGCATATAACTTATACTTGGCAGTTATGATGTTGTCTTTTTTCTTTTTTCTTTCCCTCGTTTTAACGGTTCTCTTTTTGACCTATAAGACAATGGTAATGTTGGAGCCTCAACTATAGGATTTGGTGGTCCAAATGCTACTACTAAAGTGGTGCAAAAGAGGTCAGTACTGGTTGGTGAAAAACAGTATTTGACATAAATTTAATCTCTCCAGATACCGCTTGACAGTTGACAATTTATACTACATGGAAAACCTGCGAAT
Source organism: Casuarina cunninghamiana (assembly GCA_028551485.1). Lineage (NCBI taxonomy): Eukaryota > Viridiplantae > Streptophyta > Magnoliopsida > Fagales > Casuarinaceae > Casuarina > Casuarina cunninghamiana. The sequence continues at coordinate 23,081,617 of CM052366.1, read as the reverse complement.
GTAATAATATAATCTTCTCTAAGCAAATTATTCTTCTGGGACTTGAGTCTCTGGGCTGTCTAGCCCTGATGCTCATGCACTTTCTATAATCTTCTCAAAGCAAATTATTATTTTGAGACTCGATTCTCTGGGCAGTCTAGCTATGATGCTAATGCATTTAATAAAATGGCAGTTTTATGCTCTTTCCAGTTCATCAAGTATCCTATTATATTAAAATTTCTGCAGCACTTGAAGTTCTTATAAGAAATGCCTTCTTTTATCTTGTGATAATAATAACACGCATAATTCTCAAGGTTGTGATGTTTTATTTTCATAGTCTCTGTGTTTTGTATGGTGTAATATGTTAACCTGTCGCTTGCTCGGGAACCAGATGCTGGGTTTTATCTTTCATAATCTGTACTTGCTTCACAGTTTTCGAGAAAAAGTCGTACGGTTTGAGTAATGGGTGCCCCTCTGTCCTCTTTCCCTCTCTTCTCATTGCCTAATGATCCATGTCTGCAGCATACATATGCTTCGATTCAGTGTACATGTATATGTATATTAGAGCATTTGTGGATTCATCCTAGAAAAAATATTAGAATCGTGCTTTCTTTACTGATCTGCTCTTAGTAGTCGTTGGCCATGCACTTTTAATCTTCTTGCGAACTAAGCTATTATTTAGAGTTAGTATTGTGGCAAATCCTGCTTGAAATACATTGTACTTACCAACGTACTTTTGAGACTTGTAGTCAAACTGATGGCGAGAGGCGTAAAGTCCATTCAGATCTTGAGTTATGCTATATGATTAGTGACGTCTCTGCTAAGTAAGAAATAGCACCATCCACATCTCGTGGGGGTCTTAAGTAACTGATGCCTTGATTTCAATTGATGGGGGGGAATCTACTCAAAATTACCACTCGGGAATACTTCAACATAGCTTTGATCAGTTGCATGTCTTCTTCAAGCTCTCTTTTGTAGTTTTTATTTGACAGATAAAGTTTTCCATCTTTCCCAGGTGGAGCCTAAGCGGCGGAAGAGATGACCACAACTGGGGGCTTTTCTCAAGGGAACAAAACTCTTGCTGCATGTTCAGGACACAACTCTTTTGTGAGGAGACGGCTCTTTGATCGTTATTGTGTGGAATGTACAGCTTAGACTGGAGATTGGAGACCATCAGTAACTTATGTGTTTGACTAAGATATGTGTATCTCTGCTAGATTTAACATATTAAACTTTCATACTATCCAAAAAGAGATTTCACTTCCGTTCAAATGTGGAGTTCTAAGATCGCGTTGGAGCAAATACCTTTAAGTAAAAGAAACTGGATCCTGAATTTCTGCTCTTTCTGGTTCTATGTACTTTTCAAATTTTGATGCACCTTCTCAGGTAAGCACTTTGAATTGGTAGGGGTTGATGGCTGAGGTAGTAGTTTTTCCGTAATCTTTGTACTTTTCAATCGGATGGGCACCTGGACCTTCCGGAAGCCTCAAAAACCATCATTCTCTACCATTCTCTGAAATGATTTGACCCTTCGTCGTCCCTAACCCATTCCGGACGCCACCGTGTGAACGTTGAAAAATTGTTATCATCTCTTATCTTCTTTGGTGGGAACGCGTGTAAGAGAACTGTTGGGGTCATATCAATGGTAATGTGCCTGTCTCTTTAGTATCTGTGGGCGGGACAGCCTGATACAAGCCGCCGCCGCCGCTGCTGCAAACACTTGGACAATGTTGATGGTGACCGTTTGGAGTTATCAAAGCCTATTCTATGAGTGCAGTGAATCCACGCGGGGGAAGCCACAGATTTCTTCTCCATATTTTATGGTCAATATCAAGTTAAAATTTCGGCCAGAATCAACGGCAAAGCCGAGAGGGCAAATGAGCTACAGTTGAATATCAACCCAACTTTTCCTTTACACATTCCCCCAATTCACAGTAAGGCAAAATAACGAACAAATAAATGCCTTGGTGAAGGTCGTTTGGCGTGAATGGCAAGGGTAGCATGCATGCCGAGGACCCATGCATCCTCATACCCACCAAACTTTGAATCCAAAAGAAGAAGAGGTTGGTAACGTATGAGTGTTTCAGAAATGGCTGATCTTTTCCCTTGTAACTCTCTTATAAACTGCTTTATTCACATAAACAACGAGGTTACTAGTTTGTCGTTGCATGCGTTATAAGGGTCAAGAGTTGCCCCCTAACGCCAAACTATTTTTCTGCTGCAGCCATGGTAGGAGCGGTTGAAATAATGTACTTTATGCGGTTCATGGCGCTTGTTGTCTGTGCGATTTTCGTGGCTTGTATTGCAGAAGATCGAGAAATATACTTAGTCTTAATGGAAGAACAGCCGATTGCATTCCATAGAGCCAATCTCCCTCGTGAAGATGGAAGAAGCGTTTATGTAAACAGGTTCATATGCTAATGACTAGTCCCTAATTAAAAAAAGAAGTTAATTGGTTTATCTTGTTTGAATAGGCTGGTTCGTATAAACCCAGTTGCTAATTGTTCTAGCATCATGAATGTTCACTTTAGATACTCCGACGTGAATTCTACTATTCCAATGCACATCTTATTTTTGTGGCCAAGTACTGACTCCTGTGGTTCTTTGCATGGAGGGATAGTGGAGTAGGCAAGGTTCAATCAGAGCACTTAGTGGATTCTCATGACCAACTTCTGCGGGCAACTCTGGAGACTGGAAGCTACAACCGGCTCTGTAGCTTCAAGCATGTCGTTAATGGCTTTGCTGTCCACACCACTCCTTCCCAGGTCCTCAGCCACTTCTTTATATTTGCTTAGTCATATATATCTGCCCTAGAAAGAAACAACAGATAGTTTCTTGATGAAATTTCTGGTTATGATAATTTCAGGCTGGAAAACTCAAAGCTGCTCCAGGAGTGAAGCTGATAGAAAGGGATAGAGGGGCCAAATTGATGACAACATACACTCCTCAATTCTTAGGGTTGCCAGGAGTATGGGCACAGGAAGGAGGAGACGAAAACGCAGGAGATGGGATTGTGATTGGTTTCGTGGACACAGGCATCATCCCTTTACATACAAGCTTCGCTTATGATCCCTTGAAGCCTTTTACGTCGAATATCTCTCACTTTTCTGGAGCTTGTGAGACGGGTCCTCGATTCCCAGCAAGTTCTTGCAACGGAAAGGTAGTTTCAGCAAGGTTCTTCTCGGTGGGGGCTGAAGCGGTAGCCACACTTAATACATCGGTGGACTTCCTCTCGCCCTTTGATGCAGATGGACATGGCAGGTAAATGAGATACGGATATCTCTATTTCTTCCACAATGACATGGATTGTAACACTAGGTTCTTGGATGTTATTCAACTTGCACATTATCAAAGCGTGGTGAAGTTTCGAAGTTCACAATTTGTAATACCATTCATATACAGATGTCTACCTCTAATGCTCTATATTGATTAGAATCAACATGCTTTGTTTAGCCACGTCGCATCAACTGCAGCGGGAAATGCAGGAGTTCCGGTCGTCGTGAATGGCTTCTGTTACGGGCGAGCTAGTGGAATGGCACCACGCGCAAGGTATTTTACTCGTTGTTGAAAAGCTTTTAGGAGCAATTACGGAGGGATTTGTGGTTTCCTCATTGCAGGATTGCTGTTTATAAGGCTGTGTATCCAACTGTGGGAACTTTAACAGATGTAATATCAGCAATTGACCAAGTAAGGTTGATTCCCAGTTCAAATTTGGTCTAAAATGGTTATGCTAGAACGTCATTTTATGCTGAAATTTGTGTTTATCTCAGGCAACGCTAGATGGAGTGGATATATTAACACTTTCTGTTGGACCGGACGAAGCACCTGAAGATACACCGACCTTCCTAAACGTGTTTGATATCGCCATGTTGTTTGCACGGCGAGCTGGAGTTTTTGTGGTTCAAGCAGCCGGAAATCATGGGCCGGACCCTTCTTCTACACTGTCTTATAGCCCTTGGGCCGTCGGTGTAGCTGCTTCCAGCACTGACAGAAGCTTCCCCGGTTCTCTTCTCCTCGGAAATGGTCAAAAAGTTGGTGGTGTAGGGTTATCAGGTTTTCTAGTTTCCAGAACAACGTTCATTTAAACAGTTCTATAATCAGCAAAGTTGTTCGTGGAATTGATGTTGTATTTCTTCACTTAGGACCGACGTTTGGAAATGGGTTCTTTCAATATAAGCTGGTTTTGGCGAAGGATGCAGTTAAGATAAATGGGACATTTCCAAGGACTCCACAGTATACTGAAGAGTGCCAATATCCAGAGGCACTGGATCAGAATGCAGTGCAAGGCAGTATCGTCATCTGCACATTTTCAGCTGGCTTCTTTAACCAGACCTCTAGTCTCAGCTCCATCGTCGGTACTGCAAGAACTCTAGGGTTCATGGGCTTTATTCTGGTCGCAAGCCCAACCTACGGAGATTACATTGCAGTACCCATTCCCTTTACTGTTCCAGGCATTATGATCCCCTCTGTTGCTGATGCACAGGTACTACCAGATAGCAAAGAACGTTAAATCATTGTGCTTAAGCTTCATTTTTCTAAATCTAAAAGAAGATGTAATGGTTTTATGTAGGTTATATCACGATACTATGAGCAGCAAACAAGGAGGGATGAGAAAGGACTTGCAATCAAGTTTTGTGCTAGAGCAGCTATAGGAGACGGTAGAGTAGCTTCTTTCAAAGGGAAAGGGCCTACTGTTAGCAGATTCTCTTCAAGAGGACCGGATTTCATTGACACTAACAGAACTCCTGCTGATGTTCTTAAGCCTGATATTCTTGCTCCAGGGCACGAAGTTTGGGCAGCTTGGAGCCCCATTAGCGCGTTGGAACCCCTACTAAAGGGTAAGTCTGAATGGCAACATTCAATGAGCTTTTATCTCCCTAAAATCATGTCTTAATGATCAATTATGCTTCAACAGTGATGCATGCTGGTCCTTGCTTCTCTTTCCATGTTTGCCTTTCTATTGATTTGTTAAGTCGGAATTCACCTGGCTTTTTAGGATACAATTTTGCACTACTGTCTGGTACAAGTATGGCAGTACCTCATATAGCAGGAATAGCTGCACTCGTCAAGCAGCATAATCCTCTATGGACTCCATCGATGATAGCATCAGCAATCTCAACCACAGCCACCAAGTATGATATCAATGGAGAACTTATAATGGCAGAAGGATCTGATATTGGCAGCCTGTATCCCTCCACTCCTTTTGATTTTGGTGCCGGGCTTGTCAGTCCATCTCGTGCCATGGATCCCGGTCTTGTGTTATCATCAGGTAAAAGTCTTACCATCTACTACGCGCTCTACAGCTTTTTATGGAGATATCTCTTCTTCCATGTCTGATATTGAATCCTGAAGCAGTATATGATGACTACATCAGTTTCTTGTGCTCTTCACCCAACGTTGATCCAGTTGCAGTCAAGACATCCACTGGAGAATTCTGCAACCGATCACTTGGCCATCCGGCCAACCTGAACCTCCCGTCGCTGACAGTATCAGCACTGGCTGGATTTCAGGTGGTGCGACGAACGGTCAAGAACGTAGGACTCCGGCCAGAGACATACTTATGCTCCGTGCTGCCACCAAATGGGACCACGGTTTCCTTGAACCCAACTTGGTTTACCGTAGCTCCAGAAGGAACGCAAGATTTGAACATACAAATTAACGTCACCAAAGCTACGAACGTCTTCAGCTTCGGTGAAATTGTTCTAACAGGAAGCTTAAATCACATTGTGAGAATACCAATGTCAGTTATGCCTATTTCAATACCTGTATGAGGATTGATAGCTTTCTTTCACAGCATTTATGGCTATAGTTGGGGTGATATACATCATGCAAAGAACATATAGTTGGAAACAAATGTATTGGACTGCATTACATCTCTGATGCTTCAAAAAAGCTAAAAGTTCTCCGTCTCTGTCATTGGAAATCGTTTCAGCTAAGATGCTGGGATAAAAGTAACAAGACGGAACCTTCGTACCTATCTATCACTTTCCACGAGCTCTTTAAGCAAAGGAAAACCTGGAAACCATGAATCTGTGTTCAGCCGTTTGCCCCACCTAGAGTTGGTCCTTAATGGTCCACAATGTATACACTTCGCTTAACAGTTCACGGCATGGACCTAGAAAGGTTGGTGCCAAAAAAATAGATACATAATTGGACTAAAAGAAAAGGGTATAATGTATCTCCTTACAAACCTCTTTAGATTGTAGGTTTCATTTCTTTGTCAATGTCCTTTTGTTTCGGTAACAAAAGCTAATGAATACAAATATTATGCTTTTCGATTGCTGTCAAAGATTGAACGACTAATTCTAATCTCCTACTCTGAACTCACTCAGGGCTTCCACTAATGAAGAATGAAATGTTCACACTATATTTGGCATAAAGCCAAAAGAATGATGAATGATTGTCACGTATTACAATTGGTATTGGCATTCCAGCAATGGAAACCATATTAATCTGCCCTACACATACACTCTTTACACCTCGGATACCGGTAAACACTCCTTCCCTTTGGTCTCGTCAGGACATGTTTAGTTTGTCTAACTGCTTTCCTCACTCTCTGCTCAAACACACGCCATTCTATAGTGTAGTTCTTCGTAAAGATGGCTGCAAGCCTGCGCTTATTTGGTCGTATTGTTGGCATTCTCCCTCCACCATAGTATATCCGATACCCTGATACTAAAGATGAAAATTGACTCCCTGAATCGGTCATGGCAAACGCATCTGCAGCAGTGCAGCCTATGAAGTCCAGCGCAGCTAACTGCAGAAGAAGAATAGTCGTTATTCTTCAAGAAAACTCCTCAGAATTGAAAATCAAAGAAGAATTTTCCTCATGCTGAAAAGAAGATAGAAACTTGACAACTTGTCTGGTCATTATGAGATAATAACTAATGGAGAAGAAAGCCACGCCACCTTCATGAGACAGAACAAGAATGGATTGCAAAATCCAAAAGTGTGTAGCTAACAGTAATGAATATTCTAACAAGTAATTGTACTTGACGATCTTCATATTTCTACTACGGTCAGGGTCTGGGACCTAGTTAGCCATTTAAGACTCAGTTTAACATTTAGGTCTTCTCAAGTATGCTTGAAGTTTCTAAAAACTGCCAATGACATTCATGGCAGATCTACGGAGTTGCTGGTGCCATATCTCATACACCAACTACAACCTGCTTGTTGTGGCACCTCAAACTGACAAAGATATGAATGGATTTTCTTCAGAAGTTCTGAAGAGCCACCGTTACTCTGCTATCGTTTTCTAGAGAATCAGATCGGCAATTTATGGAGGATGCATAAACTGAACTCTTCACAAAGTTCTGCAACACCACAGAATAAAAAATTCGGTCGAGTAGGAAATAGAACCAGGCCTTCTCATTTAGAAAAGCAAGAGCACTTGATCACGGGCTTTATTCAACAATATGACCAGGATCATAAGTTGCATACCCAAAATGAGCAACCAAAATCCAGTAATTTACAAAAAATCATACTCCTTTATCCAATAGCAAGTGTCCTCTTTGACAAAGCACAACGATTAGAAAAGGACATTTATCCAAGAACTTCTTAAGCCTTTCACAATGTTTTTTTTTTTCTCCACAATTACCCTTATTCTATGCTTCGGCTCTAGAACAATAGTGTATCATTCTAAGATATAACAGAAAATAAATGAGGAGATTCATCTGCGCAATGAAAGGGATGACAACTTTATTAAGTATTACCAAGTGCAAGTTCCTGAATCAGGCATGTTATCACACGCAGTTGGAGAACAAGTATAATATAAGCATTATTACCTGAGATGAAAAATTGACAAATGGTTCAAGTTCAGTTGACGAAAGCAGCTTCTCTTTAGTAACCAAATTCGGATACAAGTTGGTCAGAGCAGTCAATCTCGACTGACCTCCATATATTTGTGAACCTGCCACAAATATATGTGTCTTACGCTTGAATCCAAGACCAGCAAGCATAAGAATTGCTTCCTCCGGTGTTAAAGGACATAGACCTTCTGACCTGAGTTCTGCAGGCGTAAGTAACCTGAAAAGATTTTAAAATGTTGATTAGAACATTAAAAAAGTGTTGATGGAAGACAAGTCCTGTCTTTTTCACTTACTTTTGTCCTTTTCTTCTTAAGAGTTTTCTTAGACTAGTAAAGTAATGGCAGATGAAAACTCCCCAAATATTCAAAACAATTTCCAAACAAAAATTGCAAATTGACAGTAAAATAAGCTTAATAGAAATGGCCACGTAGAATGACATACATCAACTAAACACAAGGAAGTAATATGGCACATACTCTGTAGTCCTCGTGAGAAGTACCAATGCAGGAAAATGGATTTCTCGATATGCTTCCAACTTTTTTCTCTCTTCTTCACCTCCACCAAATTCGCATAAAGAATGTGCTACCATGTCTATTTCAAATCGCAGGTGTAGAGCTAAATATCTCGGGGCTTTCTTAACATGATTGTTGCTCTCCTTCTTAAGTGATTCTGTGCAAGGACCAATGAGATAATGATCCAGTGGTCCAGGGTGGCCTGCATGCTGACGTAACCTTTCAAGAAGTAAAGCACCGGTTTCTTGTATTTTGGGAACAAATTGCAGGGCATGAAAATTACATCTGCATCGAAGCCTCTATATGAAGTTCCCCAATCAGGAAGAGAAAAGTAGGAAAAGAGATAGATTGAAACAAACTAAGGAAGACCGAGTGTGGATGACACTTCAATAGATACATTTTATAGCCTATCAGAAAGTGGAGACACACAAGGGTGCCAAGTGCTAGTGTTTACCTGCAACTGAAATGGTACTGGGTCAAATGCCAAGCGATTCCCAAATCCAAGGAAATGTACAACTTTATTTTTAAATAAAATATGAAGGATCTTCTTCAAGAAGAAACTTGGTTTGGCTTCTTTCATGATATGTTCATCTGTCACCTAGAAGGACATTTCATCGGTCAACAAATAGCTCACCATTGGAGTTAATACTTATCAGTTACAAACAATTCAGAACCAAAGCGGGTGAGAAACTTACAACACTGCCAACAGCCTCCAAATCCAATGACCGCAGATCCTCAGGAAGGTCCTTCACTATCCGAATATCAGGAGTCAAGTAGTTAATAAAGTGCTCCTCCTCATAGATATCCCCGAACAGACTATGAAATTATACAATTTGATAGTGTCACTTTCCCCATCCAAAGAAAAAATAAGAATGCACTGTATCAAAATCCACTACACATTGAAATGACATACAATCACGAAGCAATTCTATTCAAAAAGCGTGAACAATTGAATCATCAAATCAAACGTACATGTATATATATCACTAAGGGGAAGTCTATAACATCTCATTTTCCCCATGCACCTCCCACCCCCAATTTAAAAAGCTCATAAATCAAATGTTTCATCCTGAATTACATGGGTCATTCTGAGCTTTATATTTGAACAATAAATCCCTTGATCTTTAAGGTTAAGTAAAATGGAAATTGGAAAAACTTCAATGATAAGGAGAGATTGCAGCTCAGGGAGTTAATAGCTCAAATTTAAATTCTGGTAGGACATTATACAGACAAGCTCATAGCTCGGGTGGGAAAGATGCATTTCCCCTAAATGAAGCCATTTTTATTGCATAGTGACTATAATGCATAACCCCAACAAAATTACAGAAGAAAGAAAGGACTTCAAGAACCTTAGATAAACCTAACTATTAACTACAGCCTTTTTTTTATCAGGAAGAGCACATAAACTACGGCATAAATAAGCAAACAAATATGATTAGGTGATTGAGAAATAATAAAGGAGAAAAGTGATAGAGAGAAGGGAGAATATGTTACCTCACATCTTTCCATACATTACTGTACAAAAATCTGGGAACAACCAGGGTTGAATTAAGTAATCTTGCAACTGCGACAGCATTGCATATCTGTTGCAAACCAAGATGAATTCAGATAATAGAAAATGTACTTAAGGCAGATTTATGACATTACGACACAAGTAAAATTAAAAGCAGAAGCTTAAATCATAAGTATTACTTACAGCAACTCGCTGCTGGTTTATTCCACCATTTGCAGTCACCAAAATGTATCCATTATTTCCTTCTATTACAGTATCACAAAAAGCACTTTGTGAGAAGCAGCATGAATTATAAGTGTACACATTAGATCCACGTTCTCAATCATATTAAAGATTGCCATCTACAAGCAAATGCGCATACAGCATAGAGAGAGAGAGAGAGAGAGAGAGAGAGAGAGAGAGAATCACCACTCGCTTCCCAGTTGCGTTGATCAGCACAGGGTCCCCAAGCAGAAGCTGGAACAAAAGGCTCCTGCCACAAATCTTTTGGCTCAGGTTTATTCTGTCCCTGCACATAATACAAAAAGAGAAATGAAACCAGGCAAAAGAACTAACCAAAAGAAAAAAATTGCGTTCTTGAGTATAGGGACAATAAGGCAGTCACATAAAGACTGCAATGCAAATACCTCGGCCAAGGCATGGGCAGCCAAAGCCAACATCCTTCCATAAGCACCTTTCTGTGGTCTTTTACCTTTACCATACTTTCTCCATTTCTCCTGCAAAACATTTCAGGCAAAACACAAAACGAAAAATTTCATAACTTTATGACATCAATTTCCTAAACATTTCTTCAACTTTTCAGCACCAAATTACAGCCATAGCTAATGGCAGCACTCTCACAATCTCTCGCCTTCTCTTTCTTTTTCTTTTTCTTTACCTTCCATAAACTATCATATTAAAATTGCACAATATTGAGTTTGGTGTAAACGGCCTAAAGCCACTTAAAGTGACCACTCCAATTTTCTCCCAGTTCTCCTAGCAATTCAAGAGATATATTTAGTGAATTAACATAAGAAAATTTCGCTCTTTTTCTTTTCTGCTGTGACTCATTAAGTTTCAAGTGAATGGAGCTTATTCCATAAAGATAACCACATATACAACAACAGAGCTAATTACATACCGGAACCGCTACCGGGCTCGAATTTCCCGAAACCCCAGCTTTGGAACTAACCCCTTGATCCTGCAACCGTGAAAGCATCATCCAATTCACCAAGAAGAAGAAACCCAACAATCCAATCAGACAGACCACCCGCTTGACCCGCTTTCTAGAATACCAACTCTTGGCTGGCTTCCTCTTCACCTTCATTTCCTGCTTCTGATCCCCAAGAAGTCCCAAGCCTAACACATTAAGATCCCAAAACGACGCCGGACGGGACCGACCGGAGCTGGAGAGCCGGCTGGGACCGAGCCGCGGGGAGTGGCTCGGCGAGCACTGCCGGCTCCTCGAGGTTGGCGAGTTGGGCCGAACCTTGAGGCGCTCCGCCCGATCCGGGATCCCGATCTCGTCGCGCTCGGGCGGTTCTTGGTCGTTGGATTCTAGAGCGGGGTCTGGGGGGGTACGGGTTGAGGCCATGGATAGGGTCCGACTCCGAGAATAGAAAAGGAAAGGATGTTTCGCAAAGCTCGAAAATCGGTACCCCGAGTTGAATGTCGCCTAAAAATGGAAGGGAAGGACAGTGGAAGCTGACCGAATTCCGGCAACCAGTCCCGGTTTTTGTTGGCAGTTTTAAAAATGTCGCGAGTTTGCCGCTTCGCTATCTCCACAGTAAAGATATCGGTGTTTATTAATTTCTATTGATATTTTGAAGATGATGGACATGCCCACCCACTATCGGCATTTTTAATTATCTTCGTCCACTTCATTTAACACTCGTTAACAAGAAGTGTATAAGATGTAAAGACGATATCTTCATGTAATTGTAATTGTTGAGGACAAAAATTTACACTAAAATAATGTTTAAATATAGAAATATTCTTTAATTTCAAAAATACTTTTGAGTTGAACCTTAAATTTATATAATAATAATAGTTATCTTCCAATACATTAAATTAATAAATTTAATAACATTTAAGGTTTAAGCGTAATAACCAAAAATGGGGAAAAAAAATAACCAACTAGAAATGAGAAATTAAATAAAAATATATGTAGTCATTATTTATCTGTAATTCATGAAGTCCAATGGTCATTTTGGTCTTTATTCACTTCGTTAGCCCTTTGCTTAAACCAACGAAGGGCCTTCGATGGATTTTTGTAATGACGGATGCATGTGATACAGCCTGGTCCGACGCATCAAAGTTGTCGAGTAGCATCACGCATTTGCTTCAACAATCCGCAAAGCCACCTCTTTGGCGCTCCATTTTACTGTTTCTACTGCTACAGTCAAATGTACACTGCATATTCAAGGACTTTGCAGGTGACCCACCTGTCTTTATGGCATTCTGTTTGTCGTCCCCAAGATCCTCCAGTAAAACTGGTGGGAAAATTCTGTGAGGGTTATTGGGATTTGCTGTATTCAGGCACAAGCAACCTTTAAGAACGTCAAAGTTGCAACCAAAATATGCTCAAAAGAGAGAATTTATTATGCCGCAAAGCCTTAGAATGTGCATCAAAGCGAGGGGAGGTCTCAGAATTCAATACATAGCACCCTTTCCAGCTAAATATATACCTTAAAATTCAATTTTGAAGAACAAAGTGGGCACTGAAAAACGTATGGGACATAATTACACATCTTCATATCTGATCTGATCTTCTTAACCTTCAAAAATTCACTTGTGGGCTGCAGCCATCCCCTGACCTTGGTGTTGTTGCACACAAAACTGTGGAAGCCACTTGCGAGTCCAATTCGTCTGCACTGCTTAAATCGGCATGTCAATTGCTTCATGCTCCGGCGTCCGGTATGCAAAACCAGAGTCATCACTCGAACGCCTTTTGACCATACTTGCTCTTTGCACTAATGTCACCAATGCTTGCACCACTTCAGACATGGGAGGCCGAAACTCAGGCTCCGGCTGGGCAGAAAACCAAAAATTATCACTTGAACATTCTAGAGCATGAGAAAAATGATAGGCAACCCATCGCATTTAAATTGAACCCAAGGCTACCCAAATGGAGACAGATCTTAACGAGAAACTTGGTTTGGGTTTTTGTTGGGGGGTGGTGCGGGGGGGGGGGTTGAGGGGAGGGCTAAAGGAAAAACAATGTTTGCAACATCCGAGTCCTGGGAGGATTGGTAAAAGATAATGGTTTAGAAATGTACACGTCATGCTGGTGATACACAATCCATGTTATGTCCAGAAAACTGCATCTGACCAATATTATCCAGAAACATGATCATATATCATTTGGCCAACCATCTGGGTTTTAGCAGTATAACAAAATGAAGCAAAATTGATCCTTAATTCTAATATAAACGGTGTACAAAAATATTGCATAAACCGTCCTTAGACTGGTCAGCTTTCCAAAACCAAACTTAAAGTCATAGATGAAATTAGTAGGTATTCATAATTAATTACGTAGCTTTGAGGAAAATGTAGAGGGAACAACCCAATAAGGAAATAATATCAGATAAGAAATGCAGGACTGCAAAAAAGCACCCCAAATGATAAAGGCAAAAAGATAAACGACAATAATAGACACTCTTGTTAAGGGGCAAAATTTTGTTTAAACAAAACTTGTACAAGAAGATAATTTTTATTTTATTTTTGGAATATATAGCATTGAGCTGATCTAACAAGCCATAAGAGTGTAATTCTCTTTGATCATCGCAATCTAAACTCAATGTCAAATTGATCTTAGCATTAGTGACAAATTTACCTGAACACAAAGGGCAATGATATCCGCAAATCGTGACAAAGACTTTGCAGGATACATGCCATTAAGGGCAGGATCAACCATTTTTGCCAAGGCATCTATGTCGTGGAGTTGGGGAGTAGCCCATCTCACGAGTGATTGTTCTGATCTCACCCTCGAACTAAAAGACAGAAGACACGATGGAAGTGGAAAATGTTACAGATGTATCAACATTAAGACAATGAAAAGTCTGCCTCAGATATTCCAAGAACATAAACACTTTAACTAGTGTAGGACATACCTGTCCAGCGGCTTTCTACCAGTCAAAAGCTCCAACATCACCACTCCAAAGCTATATACATCACTTTTCACAGTGTATATTCCTGACAAGGCAAATTCAGGTGCGCTATATCCGAATGAACCCACCATTTGAGTTGAAACCTGTTAGCGCAAAGTAAAGAACTTTTCATGCCAGCACAAAACAAAATCTACACGGATAAACCATCAAATCACACACAGAAAAGCTAATTTGTTCACCAATAACAAGCATAACATAACTATGTTTTATCTACCTGCCGCTCTGTGTTGGGATTTAGGGCTGCCAAACCACAGTCTGATAAATGAGGATTGAGCTCTTCATCAAGCAAAATATTTGCTGACTTGAAATTTCGATGTACAACAGATGGCAAGCACACTTCATGCAGGTACCTGATACAACAGATTATTTTTAGAAGGGAAATTAGAGCAAGTCTTACTCAGAGAGAGAGAGAGAGAGAGAGAGAGAGAGAGAGAGAGAGAGAGAGAGAGAGAGAGAGAGACATATTACACATATAACATACTCTAAAGCTCGAGCAGTGCCAAGTGCTACCCTCACACGGGCATTCCAGGTGAGAGCATTACTGCCATCTTCAGAAAAATGGAGTATGTCATGCAGATTCCCATTTCCTATATACTCATAAACTAGAAGACGCTGACCATGCTCTGCACAATATCCAGCCAGTGACACAATGTTTGGGTGCCTCAAGCGCGACATGTTTGAAACTGCTTCAACAAAATTATCTTCCTCCTGTAGTGACAGGGCTGCGTTGTCAATCTTCTTGACAGCCATTATCTAGAGTACATAGACAATAGATTATGTTAGTTCATTATCATCAAAAAAACTTAAGAGATATGACCAGAAGACAAATATCAAAACCATGCTACGGGAGGGGGTTGGGGGATCATGAAAGCTCAGAGCAAAATATTACTGGTTATTTTTTCAAGGACAAGAACTTTAAAACAACCATAAGATCACCTTTCCATTAGGAAACTCTGCTTTGTAAACACGACCAAGGGAACCTTCACCAATAAGAAATTCTTGACTAAAGCTATTCGTTGCTGTTTGGAGAGAAGCAACAGTGTATGAAGTAGCAGTGATGGGTGACTTTACTCTCTTCAAAGAAGCACTTCTTCCTTGTATCTTCTCAACCATCAAATTTTCTGCAGGTGGGGGCTTCAGATCTGTGACAGCTCCCATGCCTTTTAACCTCTGTTCTTGCATCTCAGTAACCACTACACCAAAAAGAAAAAGAGAGAATACATAAAGGAAGCAGCCAGGGTTTCACACAAGTGTTCACATCCAATTTACTAGTGATAGACTCTAAACCATTTTGAAAAAAGAAATTCACATTTGCAGCATCAAGTTGTTGCTAGTATAGTCAATTAAACTGCAAAAATTATTTCCAACAGTTAAGTCTTCTTGATATGTAGAGAAAATGAACTTGTTAATTATCATAGACCTTTGAGATACTACTGAGGATACATCATAAAAGCAGCCAGGTTTTTCAGACAAAACACTTCAGCTCCAAATTATAAATGATAGAGTCTACGCCATCTTGAAAGAAGAAATTCAAATTCGCCATAACATTAATTTGTTGGTAATATAGTTGATTAAACTGCACAAATTATTTACAACATTAAGTCTCCTTGATTTCATAGATAAAATAAACTCATCATTATTATAGACCTCGAAGATATTAAAGAGTTAATTAATTAGCTTTACATTTATAGAATCATGGCCCTTAATAATCCAAATTTCAAATCAAAATAACATGACTAAATAGATGAATTGCAGAAGCTAAAACAAAAACAAGGAAAAAGAGAATCTACCATTATTTGTTCCCACCGGGAGACTACTCCTAGGAGTTCTAGCACCAGTGCCCTTCCTTTTATTCTTTTTAATGCAAAAGGCAAGAACAAGTAGTAGAACTAAAGCAATGAAAGTGGAACCCAGGGTTATGCCCACTATAGTTCCAACTGTCAACCCCTTATTAGAGTGAGATGATCCATCATTAGAACCCCGTGAGGAAGGAGCACCAGGTTTAGCATGAGTACGGTTGGCATTTGATCTTCCAGCAGGAGGTGAGGTATATGGTGGTGGAGGAGGAGCAGGACTACCCTCAAATGAGTTTCCATCATATCTGTTTTATTTGCAGAAAGTAAGTTATATGTATGGTAAAAAACTCTATCACAAAACAACTTGTGCACAAAACTTACATAAAATTAGGAATTGCTTTGAGTTCTTGAGGCACCCATCCACTGAAATGGTTGTTAGCAACATTTCTGTAGAAAAATAGGTTTTAAGAACCGTAGAGAGGTAGAAAGCACAACCCTAAATCCCATCACAATGAAAAGAACTTACAGAGAACTCAAAGGCAAAGCTGTAAGAACATTGAGAGAACCAGTCAACTCATTGTTCTGCAAATAGCTGCCACAAGTTTAGATGTTCATGAGAAGTTAAGGACAAGATGCACAAATATATGTGACAAGATTTTCTAAAATGGAAGAAGCAATATAAAACACTCACAGCAAAGATAGATTGGACAATGAACTTAAGGAACTAGGAAGATCACCAGAAAGGTTGTTGAAAGAGAGATCCCTGCAATCACAAGCAAGACAAAATAATACATAAAAAAGGCAAAATCAATCTCAAAAGTGGGTAAATAACCTATTAATGCAAGCCATCTGAAACATAAGTATGAGGATTAGTCAGTTATTCAAAACAGAAAAGGGGTGAAGGATATGGTTTGGGCGTCATAATGTAGTCAATAGCACCATGTGACAGCTAAAGTAAAGTAATAAACGAATATATAGTATATCATAAGCAAAGTATAAAAGCAAGGTATCTTACATGTTTGTAAGGCTAAGATTAGCAAAAACGTCTCCAATTGACTGGGTAAGTGAATTGTGGCTCATGTTCCTAAAGCAAAGGTTTTTTCAAAACAAGCAGTAAGGAAGGAAATCACCATATGGCAACTGAATAGCATAAATGGTTGCAGCTCCAATAGCATTCAGAATAGCCACTCACAGATAACTAAGGGAAACCATGGTAGAAAGAGAATAAGGAAGATTCCCACTAAAGTTATTGTCTGCAAGATTTCTGCATGAGAGAATAACGAGAAAATATTGCATTAAAAAACAAAAATCCCAGCTTCAAAAAGGGAGAGACAATAATTAACAAGATTTGAACTCACAGGCTTGTAAGATTTGGTGGCAACTGATATGGGATTGTATCATGAATGTGGTTGTCACTCAGATCCCTAACATAAACAAACAAAATTAAAGCATGACCAACTATCAGAAAAGAAAACTTATTTTAGTTTCAAAACCCGACAAGAAAACTAGAGCAATATTATTCTCACAGTTTTTTCAATGACTTAAGGTTCGCAAGCATGTATCCCATCGTCCCATTGAGTCCTAATCCAGAAATTTCACTGTTGCAACAAAAAAAAGAACTCATTGCTAAGTCTTAAAAACTGATTGAACCACCAAATTCAGTTCAAAGAACAATATTTGCCAATAAATCCCTACATTGAAACAACAGCTGTGCCTTCACAGGTTACTCCTTTCCATGACTCTCCGCAAGGATCACCACCACTACTTTTCCAGTTAGTTAACTGAGATGGACTGTTTAAGGAGGTGTACAAGACCTGAAGAGGTTGAACTGCAATTCAATGAAGGAAAAAATCAAATCCAAAACCACGAGAAGTGCAGATACGTAAAATAAAATCTTGCATTTGATGGCTGAAAAAGTGGTCAAAAACTAACCAATAAGAACAATTGACTCTGGAAATTAACCATTTTTTATCTGAGCTCAACTTATTCCAATAGAAGTATCCTCCAGTTAGAGTTAATTTCTCATTTATTTAACACAAAATTAAGCAAAAGTCGAGTGCTTCAGCTTATTTTATTTTCCTACTTTTTCTCAGCAACCAGACAAAGAATAAAGGATCGAGCTTTATCAAAATAATATCAGAAAATGATAACCCAGAAAGCAATTCCCACTTCCTATCTTCTTTTCACTTTGTCAACACCCAAATCCAAACTCGCCATTTTCAGAAAACCAACCATAACAACGTGATTCCGATGAACAAAATCTAAGAAAGAAGAAAACAGAATAGCATAGAAAAGCAGTAAAACCGAACTGATCACACTCTAAACAACAACTATACCGTCCGAAGGGTCAGTAGTGGCCTGAACAAGAGGCAGAGCAACAAAGATCAAAGCGAACAACACAAACTCAGAGAGCTGAAGAACTGACAAGAGCCGAAAGGCAGCATGACTGTTGACCATTTTGGTCGTCGTCCACTTCCTTCGGCGGTTCAGAGGTGGGTTAAGGAGAAGCAAAGCGCATGAAAAAGAAGCATAGACTCGCAGCCAAAGAAGAAGGTGAAAAATAGGCTGGAGTTGAGATCAGGTAAGTGGTTCGAGACATTGCCATTAAGAAAGGGACATTGCCATATGGAGATTCGAAGCTTAGAGTAATGAAGAAAGAGAAAGAGAACCCCAGAGAAAGAGTGTGTATATAAGCGTGTGTCGGCGAAAAAGGAAAACGAGAGAAGAAAATGAAGCAAAAAAAAAAAAAAGTAAACAGATGAACGTTTGGCTTGGAGTAGGCAAGCAACGTATGACCACGTTGCAGGTCACTCTCGCTCTTGACCCTGTTTTAGTTTTCTTATATTTAGCTTTGGATTCTCTACCTCGGTTTCTCTTTTCTTCTTCTACACCTTTCTCCCCTGCGTCCGCCATGTCGGCACTCTCGATCGATCGCCTTGCGACCCGGGCTCGTTGATGACTTGCTCCCGAATCTATTGACCCAAATCCACGCTCCAGTCAAATCATATCTCAGTCTACCTGACTTTTTAATATACAAAACGTAGACATCAAAGTTTCATATGAAAGAGATAACAATTAGATTGGATTTGTCCCGTTTAATTATTTTTGGGTGAGGGACGTATTAGGTCCTACATCAAAAAGTAATGATTTAAATGACTAATTGACTGATTTGATATTTTATAATCTCAAAAATAATAACACAATACATGTTTCAAATTGTAAAGCATTTTACCTACTCAAGATTACAAATATAATAGTTCATGACACTTCCAATTTGGTTCCAATAATATTTTTAAGTCACCTAGTTTGCTAGCTTAATAATTTGAAATTCGACACCCTATATGTAAGTTAGGATGTATAAGTTATAATAAAAAATAATGTCTCTACTTAGCTAGTATAATAACCCACTCTCTCACCTCCTTTTAGGCATCTAGGGTCTTATTAAGATTATTTAAGGTAACTTTTTCCTCAAAAGAGATTCCATATTAAGATATAAGATTTATTTTTGATATTAATTATAATAATTTTAACTACTACATCATAAAGTCTAAACTTGCTGAAGTTAATATTATTACAACTAGATCATAACACGAGAAAGAATATATTACATTCATATGAAAAATTAATAACTCTAAAATTTATTTTCCCTCGTTCAAGATATTTTAGGTTTGGTATGAATCTTTTTTATAATCTCTATCAAAATTTATTAACTATTGAAGCCGAGGCAATACCAAAACGGAAGGATAGAAACTGAAGCAGAGGATTGATTGTCTTTCTCGGGGGGGTACGAAATATCCTGGTTACCCCGGAGAGTCAGCTATAATTTCGGTGAAGGCCTCTCCCTTGTGCTCGCGGCGAGGACCAAGTCAGGCCAAGTACTCTGCCAAACCCACTGGACAGGTTGAACTGGCATGCACGAACCTGAAGTGTACGGGCGGGGCCAAAATGGGAAGCTGGGAGGGGCGGGGGGCAGATGGCCTTTTTTGACTTTGGAAAGATGTGCATGGCCTTTTTTGCACTTTTTGGTATTGATGGGAAATAATTAGGTGTGGAATGCTCTGAAAATTTTAATTCACTCGAATAACTTTTTCCCCACGTACTTTCTTTCCATCCTTTATAATAATGGTAGGATGGCGACAAGAGGCTATGGAGTGCTAGGGATAATTATTAAATTAAGTGGAGATTTTGGTACATGCACAAACATATTCTATTTATATTTTGAACATGAGTCATGGGTGCATCTAAAAATTATTCAACTTCCTTTTATAATATTGATTATTAAAAGATGAACCTCACCAATTTTAATAAAAGGGGCACTGCTAATCACCATTTAAAGCATCAATTTTGAGCAATAAATCACGTAACAAAATAGTTAATCCTTTAAATTACAAGTTTATTTTAATAAGGGAATTATAAATTTAATAACCCTATGGTAAATTGGGTCAACTTGGTACCAAAAGAATAGAAACTTCCTGTTGCTGACTAACGTTGTGCAAGCTGGATCCCATTGAAAGGTGGCTTTATTGAATGCCGTTCTGTTTTATGCAACTTTACACGAGGGCCACAGTCGTCGTCACAATCTTTGCGCTTTTAAGGCTATCAATCAGTGTCCACCTGTCTTTAGTAAACCGACGTTAAAAGCAACAAAGAGTAAAACTTCCGCCGCCACGGAGACCCTCGCCACTCCTCCAAAAAGTACTTTGTATATGCCCCGACTTCTCGCTTACTTCACAGTCGGTATACAGTCGGCAACGCGGCAACAACGTCGGTACTTGGTTGCTCGCTTCTCCGCAAACAGTGTCATATAGTGACAGCCCTCAAAACGTGAAAGCTTCTGGGACGAATTTGTATCTATAAAGGTGCACGTGTTTCTAAGTACGGGAGTTTCTTCCTCTACTTTTCGAGGTAGAAAATATGAATTTTTTTCTTAATGAAAAAATAAATTTGTAATAATAAAATTTAGTGTACAACATAAAAATATTACTTTAGTATTACAAAAATTATAAAATTATAAAAAGATGAAGGTTAAAAATTTCAAAATCTCACTTAAAATAATATTTTATTAAAAAATTAGATTTTGAAATAAAAAACTCTTGCTCATATAATTTTTCTTTCTATATTTAACAACAAGATTGAAATATTAGTTGTTTTATTATTCCATTACATTCAACCTCATGTAATAAATACTAGTTAGAAAAGACATTTTAAGAAATTTAACAGTTAAATTATTTTCTTTAATTATTATGATCATTTATTGTAGTTTTTTATTTCACCATTCAATATGATATCTGAGTATATTATAAGTAAGAATAATATCTAAATCATAATTGTTCATATAGATTAAAAAAGAAGATGACTCATATTTTTTATATGAAATTGATAAAAATCATAATATATGTCATCATATAATTTCATATGTTATAGAAAGTTTATCTCGACAAATTGGCTATCCAAATGGAATTGTATTTATTGTTACAATTTTCATAAATATGAAGCCCGTAAACAATGTAAAAAGGGACACCCACATAACGGTTTAAGATTTGACTATTGGGATAAGGACACGTATTATCCGTATAAATATCTAATCTTATGTTCTTTAGATATGAATTGGAGTTTCCAATAATATGTGAATTTTTCCCATCATTTATGGAGTTGATTTTGAAGAGGAAATATTAATATTTTTATATATATAACCATTATCTCACAATCCTATTCTCTTTGGTCCTTAATTTTTACTAGGAGACAAATATATCATTCCGAAGAACAACAATACAGACGTCACGAAAGTTTAGCGTTTATGGAGCTAGAGATAGTTCCAAACCATACTACATCTAAACAACAAAACTAACTACTCTCTTATATCCCTAATCTAGAAATACATTGTTCTCAATCCACGCTGTTACCTGTCAAACAATATGGAAAGGGACAACCAAACAAGCGTAAAGTTATCATTCCAGAAAAGAACATACGTTAAGTTCTTGTTTCAGACAGCAGGAAAAGGTACAAGAGAAGAGCTTGGAGCTTAAACTGTTACGAAAAACAGGAAGGGTTAAATCCGAGGAAAATTAGCAAAGAACACTGAGTTTGACGCTTTTGGAGACATCGAAGCAAGCAAGGAATCCATTGGCTGTCATGGAACCACTTTGTTTGTCATTTCCTGCCGATCCAAGTAAGGTATGCATTCACTGAGGCGCACATGAGCACCGCAGCTGCTGACAGAGTTGCTGCTTCGTTCCTCGTAAAATAGAATTTGTGAAGATTTATCAAATGGGTGTTGCAGTTTTAGCACAGTTGTCTTGTTCTTTGTTATTAGCAAGGAAGAAAGAGAGAGACATATGAGTGAAAGGTTTCAGAAGCAACCAGGCTCATATGGGAAAGAAGTTCATCCTTCTATCGTGGCTTTTAACAATTCCTCATCTCGATTCAGATGAGATCTTCATTTTCTACTGGATCGTAAGGAATTTAGCAGTGAGTGGCTCGTTCCTTCGACAGTCCATCCAAAACGACAATTCAGAAAGAAACAAAAGGTCTACACGAGAGGCAGGAGGGCCCAATACTGTTCAGCGACGTGACAAAAGTTGGAGTAATTTACAAAGGGAAAAAAGGGAACAATGGAATGCAAAGAAAAAGGCTAAAAGATGGGTGCAAAGCCATGTTAAAAATATCTCATTTCCTCGCAATTAAAATAAAGTTGTATTTGTTGAGGAAAAATGTCTCCTATAAAACTCAAAATGACCATTCGATAATATTTAAATGTAAAAATTATCATATTAACTAGGGACTTAATTTTTGAATTAAATTATGAATATATTTTTAATAAAGTATCATAGTTTAAATTATTATTTTTCTTATTTTCCTTGAACTTTGAGTCTATCATATATATTGAGAATGCAGAAGCTTTCATTCTACACCATTTAATTTTGAGCTTAAGATATGCTTAATATACAAAGTAGTGTTGAAGATAAAAATCTTATATGAAAAATAAGAAGATTTTTGAATTGTTTTTAAATATAAAAATTATCTTTGGAAATTATAACAGAAAAACATAATATTTTTAAATGAAACGTTGTGTTTTGGGATTAGTTGTGAGATAGAAAACATCTAAGCTTGCTAAGAAACATGCAATAGTTGTTGCTCGAATTTAAGTATTTTCTTTTGAGTCTTGAATTTTTGCAATCATCAACTTTCAAGCCTTCTTTTCATCTTTGGATATCTTGAAACTGTAAAAGACCTTTTCCCACTTAAGAACCCGATCTAATGAGATCAAATTGATAATTATCAATAGCATATTTTGTCTATATAAATAAGATGAGATTGTAAAGGAAATCATTAAAGTCAATTAAAATTTAAGTCTAATTCTTTTTCACAAAACCAGTCTTCCATTAGAGTACTTTCTTTTTGACTTTTCACCATTACTTACATTAGAAAACAATGTCTCTTGAGATTTTTGTTGGAAAACTCTGACCATTGTCTCAACAAACCTTTTTATAAAATGCTCAAAAAGGGAATTGTTTTACATTTTACTCATTCGAATTAATTGATGGAAAAAATTTACAAAACCATTACAAAGAAACTCCAAGCAAGAGAAATCCGTTCCCTACTTATTTGGGCCTCTGGCCCTGTGTCAGGACGATTGGGCCTAGGTCATAACATTTTGGGTCCACTGTTCCTGGAATGTTGAGGAACGTATGGGGTTCGGCGGGGGTCACTTCTCGGTGGGCTAACACTGATCTGCGATGACATCTTTGCAGTGGGGTTGATTTTGCCTTTAGAAAGCCAGAGACTAGTGCAGGATTAAACCCAAAACAGGCTATGAAAATGAGCTTCTGTACTTATGGGTGAGAACAGAAGGCAGAATCAGTGAGAGAATGAACAAACTCCCCTATTTCTGAGTAAGAACAGAGATTTCCCAAAATCACATACTGCAGAAGCTTAGAAGAAAAAACAAACAAAATTTCTCAGTTATTCTAGCCGGAACTGAGAAATAAAACCATCAAATCATCTACTTTATTAAGGTAATCCAAATCAATCAATTATTTCTATTCTATTAGTATTTTATTTTTAACTCACTTAAGGCTATGATACTAAGAATATTTTCATTTCACACATTTTAATTGTTTGTATTAATTGATAGAAAAACTTTACAAAATCATTACAAAGAAACTTAATCGAAAGAAATAATGCTCACATGAAAAATAAAACAAGTGCTTACATATACACACAATCTCAGTCGTCAAACACTAACATGCAGGTGATAGCTTGAGGAGGCACAATTGGGGGCAGTTAACCAGGTAAGATTTGGGGCAGCAACAACAGATGCAAGAGATATGAAATTGAGAGAAATACAAATGGGCGTATAGCGGTAAAGAATCCACTTTTCACATGGTTCGAAACGATTCAATTGCTGAAGTTGACGTCGGAACAGTCGGATTGGGACGCCTCAACTTGCAGTTCGCTTCTTGGAGAATTAAACCTTACTTAGCTAAAGTATCAAGTAAGAAGCATGAACAAGAAAGCCTTAGCTATTTTGATGCGAACTAGAATGAGACCGAACGGCCCTTCCAAGCTCTCTCTTTCTCCTCTCTCCGTCGGTATCGTAAGCTCGTTCTCCATACTCGATTCGTTTATCGTGTTTGGCTAGATTTGTTAATTGCGCAATTTTTTTGGTGGACTATTATATAACAGAACGATCTGAACCAATCGCAAATGAATTCGCAAGAAAACCGATCCAGCGGGCGGTTTATGGAAGACGACGGAAAGCTCAATGCCGCGAGCAAGAAAGAGAGGTCTATTCTTGGACATGCAATTCAAGTCACTGCTTAAGCGTTTTCTTGTTTATGCTGTGGATCATTTCTTTTGTGTTTATCCAGGGAATTTGAGGTGGTACGGAATTCCATGAACTCGGCGATATCGATGAACAAAACGGAGGTTCTCGATGTGGTGCTTAGTGATTTTTCGACGGTCAGTTCTGCATAACTTGTGAGACTAATTGCGTTTAGTGTTTGGTGGAATTTTGGTGCTTCAGTTCTTGAGACGAAATTGATAATGTAGGGTTATCTTAGCCTTGACCATGAAAAACGCCGAAGATTACTTCTAGTTCTCGCGAAAGAGTACGATCTTAACAGGACTGAAGTCCGCGAATTGCTAAAGCAATATCTTGGACTTGAGCTGCCTGGTGGTGAGTCCTTGTGTCAGTGAGTTAACTTCGGTTTCCGGCTTTTGTGAGATTGATTTGGAGCGGGGCTTCTTATTATCAGATGACGATGCTCAATCTAGTGGACTTGAGGAGGGAGGCTTGCTATCGGCTTTCTACCGTATAGAGCGTAATTTGAGACATGTGCTCAAGCCGGAGTACGAGGTTCTCTTTGAGCGACTCAACACGCATCCTGGAGGGTTGAGGTTCCTGTCCATTCTTCGAGCCGATATTTTATCCATTCTCGCGTAAGATTATGGTTCACTTGTCTTATCATTTTGTTACCGCCAAAAAGGAAAAAAAAAAAAAAGAGTTCCTGAGAATGAATGACAATTCATGAGTGGGGTTTAGAGCAATCGGTTTGTTGGGTGTTTCGAGTAGTGTCAAGAAGATGGAAACCGCTTACGAAGAGCATAATGAATGATTCTTTCGAATACGCAGAGAGGAAAATATTGCATCTTTGCGGGCACTGGATTCGTATTTAAAGGAGAAACTTGTTACGTGGCTTAGTCCTGCTGCCTTAGAGCTTCATCAAATTACATGGGATGATCCTGCTTCTTTGCTGGAAAAGATTGTAGCTTATGAGGTTCGTTTCTCTTCCCTTTCTTGTACTTCCTTTTGATTTCAATGTTGCAATGCATGGTTTTTATTATCTATGATAATTTTCACAGGCTGTGCACCCAATCAGTAATCTTTTAGACCTCAAGAGAAGGCTGGGCCTTGGCCGTCGTTGTTTCGGTTATCTACATCCTGCAATACCTGGTTAGCAATCTATTTTAGCATTGCTATTCATTCTGGTATTTTGTTTTATCTGTTGTTGTTAGCTGGCTTTGTCTTACTCGCGGGGAATTCATTTTTTTGCTTTGTAAAACGTATGCCAGTAATTTGATGTTATCTATTAGTTAGTGTGGAGCTGCATCATAGGGCAACAATTTAAGATTATCTGTTTTTTAGTTTGGAGTCGCGTCATGGCAACAATTTAAGATCATCTTTGAGTGCTTTCGAGATGCATCATACGGGTTATCCTTGTTACAGCAACTTATGAGTTTTGCTAATTAACTAATACTCCAGAAGTATCTCATAATTTTTACTTGTTGATCGAGTCAGTTTACATGTTTAGGTTGAATCTTCAATTGGGAGGAGATAGCTTGAATCTGTTATATTACTATCACGATATTGATGGCTAGAATGATGTCTAATATAATGGAGTCATAACTTATCAAGGAGCACTTTTGTTTCTAGGCTGTACATTTGACCAACAGCTAGAACTTTAAAGTCATTGCCTATACTTGACAGTGCAGTATTTTTCGTTGGCTAAAGATATTGATTTCGAGGGTTGGAAAAGTGTTATTAAAGATTTGCTCAATTTCTCGTGTTCTGTGTATAAACTATTTGATGCGATCTGATTATAAAGTTTGCTTCAGGTGAACCCCTTATTTTCATTGAAGTTGCACTCATGAAGAACGTGGCTCAAACAATACAGGTAAATTTCTCTAGCTTACCTTACTCTGTTCCACAAGGTCAAGTATAATTATAAATAGTTCTTCTTTGATAGGAAGTATTGTGGGATGACCCTCCTATACCTGAAGATGAGGCAACATGTGCATTGTTTTACTCAATATCATCAACTCAGGTATGCAAATTTCTAGACAAAGAATAGGAAGGATAAAACACTACGGAAGCATGTTTAAGATATTATATTAATGTTTTTCTTGTACTTTTATCTCATGATGAGTAAGTTTAGTGAGGGAGAGGAATTCAGATACATGTTAACCATGTCATGTCTTACCGTTTATTTATTGCCTGCATCTTGAGTTGTCAACTTCATGTTGGTCTCTGTTCATTGAAATCACTAGGGAAAAAAAGGTTCTCTATTTTATATTCTCTCTGCCCTCAAAAGTAATTTGTTCTGGTCCGCTCCACTCCTGTTTGTTTTGATTTTTTCCTTCCCTGTCTTACTTTGTTGGTATATTAAATGATAATTTAGCATTGTGTATTTCAATTTATAGGTTTGGGATTTGATTCATAATTCATGTACACCAACTGTAAGGAAGACATCTTTTGCATTAAGCTGAATTAAAGAGATAAAAATAGGTAAATAGAAGATTCATGAGGCCATAACCACATGAGATTTTCACCTCATTTAGCTTCCACTAGGACCATAAATAAATCTAAAGACATGGTTGGTATGATTTATCTTCCTTTATTAATGTGACAGGTGTATTTGATGGATAAAGAGAAACGGACGGTCATAAATAATATCTAGACCTCTAAAGTGTTTATCGTTCTTCTCTTATCTACACTTAACTTTTTTATTTTATGTAGAGTCTATAATTACTTTATTTTTAGTAGTCCACTTCATGTTCCTGATCTGAATTGTTCTGAAATTTTGCAGCCTGGCTTATCAGGGATCAACCTAGGAAAGTTCCTGATCAAACGGGTTGTGACATTGGTGAAAAGAGACATGCCGCATATATCTGTAAGTTTTTCTGTAAATTTGTCGAGCTATATGAATTCCAAAGAGGTAGGACATGTTCCAAAAGATCTTCCTGCTACCCAGATATTGTCAAGATATATTGTTGTATATTTTAGTACTTACATTGCTATTTAGCTTTTTGGTTCATTTTTTTCTTCTGTTGCTGAAAGTCAGTAGCTCTTTTTTCTAGTTAGATATAAAGAATGAGTAGTTTTTCTCTTCTTTCTTTCTCCTTTGCTGCTGAAAATGAAAGAAGTTTTGAAGTCATATCTAGGTTCCTTATTCATTTAGACTGGTATTTTGTTCTGATGTTTATCATACAGTATTACTCTTTTGCTTACCCAACTTTACATACTGTCATACGTTTGTCCTAGTTATTGCATGTGAACAAGTATTATATGTCGCATATGGCAATAAAATTAAATTGAACTGAATGAGATACTGAATATTATGTGTATATCTTGAAGGCTGTTATCAGTCTCATAGATTCAATTGTAATTCTGCTGCCCTGCCCTATTACTTACTACCCCTTCATACTTGTCTGCAGACATTTGCAACTCTGAGCCCCATTCCAGGGTTCATGCAATGGCTCCTATCTAAGTTGGTATCTCAATCAAAGCTTGCAGAAGGGGAAGACATGCAACAATCATCTGCAGGTGGCTCTGGTTCCACTTTTCGGGAGAATATTCTTGAACCGGAGGAGGAAAAAGCGCTTATGAATTCATCTGTGTAAGCTTCAATTCCATTACATTGTAGTGTTTGGTAGAAATGGCTCCGTTGGATTAAGTTGAAAAAAATGCCTCTCATGGAATTTAAATGCTTTTCGAATCTATCCTTTCCTTTTTTCCTTTTTTATTTTTAGTGAGGTGCAGATTCATGCTCTGGTGATTGATTTATTTTTTCCCCTTTTTCTTATTTCCTTCTCACAATTTTTTCTGTCACAAATTTGTCCTCTTTCTGTTAAAAGGAAACACTGATATGTATTGGTGTTCTGACGTGAAATAAGCAATCTTGATCCCTGTGATAATTGATTGCTGAAAAATTGAATTCCAAACAGAACTTTTAAATGAACTGCATTTCTATTTAGAAATGTTTAGGACCCCTTTTTGTACACACCTCTGAACCTGAGTTTTTTTTTTTTTTTTTTTTTCACCCTACTAAAATTTAAATCAACTATGTTACGTCCAGATAATAGGGAAAAAAAAAATCTATTGCAATTGTTTATGAAGGGATTGGGTTATCTTCCAATACATTAGTTGTACTTTGCCTACCTTGTTGTGAACTTTTCTTCTTCCAAAATCAAGTGGCTGTCCATACATATCCTAAATGTCCTTGAATCAATTAGCATGAGAAATACTGACTGTGGTGCATCCTACTAACTGAACATAAACCACCCACTTTTCATTGCAAGTTCTGAAGTTTGATCTTTAAAGGGACATCACTATTTTGAGTTTCAGTGGTATTGCTGCTGGCAAAAATGGCGTGGAAGTGATGTTAAATTTGCTGACTTCAAAAAACTATGAGTGGACCAACTCGGTTGAATTGCTTCCAGTCTTAAAACCTCTATTGATGCGACTGTGTGCCAGGTACACCTTAAAATTCAGCTGCAATTGGGATGTAAATGAATTGGAAAATGATGTCACGTGGTAGATTTCTGAAGTATTGCATAAATAATGTGTTTTTGTTGAAGTTACAACTAATAGATACTTGTTTTCCATTTACAGGTACCTTCTGCAAGAGAAAAAAAGAGGAAAAGCTTTAGATTCTGTTGCAAATTTTCACTTGCAAAATGGAGCGGTATGTTATGCAACCCTACTTGGTAAAAGGTAGTATCCATCACTTTAGGCAAGGGCATGTTTTCTGGCCAAACTAACTGTGACATGGGTTAGTCTTTACTGATGTAGATTGGGATATGTCTCGGGTGATATGTAGTACCTGTGGTTCTTTAACATACGAAGGAAAAAGATTTTTAACCGCAAAAATTTAGTGGTACTTGAGGGATCAGTTTCACCAAAAAGGGATCTTTCCCAAATTGTAAATTGTTTTTACTTATTGCAAAGCTTTTCAATGTGGACAGATGGTTGAAAGAATAAACTGGATGGCAGATCGATCAGAAAAAGGTCTGCATCAAAGTGGAGGGATCATGGTTAATTATGTATATAGGTAATCTCCTTCTCAAGATCCAGTGGTTTTTCTTCCATCATTTCATCAGTTTTCTGAAAAGGAAACCTGAGATTCCCAAAAATGTTGTGTCTTGAAGTCGATGCATCAGGTGATTACTTTGATCTTGAAGACAAGATTGCATACCTACACCAGTAATCATAAATTGTCCAATGAGCTTAATTATATAAAGAAGGCGGCCTAGATGTTTGTGGCTATTTGGACTGATTTGGGGGCCCGAGTTTTATTTATTTATATATTTTAGTACATGAAGTTTTGGTTGTGAGTAGAATTTCTGATCTTAATGGAATGCAATACGTTGAACAATGGATTGCAGGCTGGAGAATATAGAAGAATATGCTCAATCATATTTCAGTAAAGGGCTAATCCATGCTTCAGCTGATATCCGTCAGTATGTTAAGGTAATATGTTTTGCATGAAAGTCAGTGGGAGTTTGAGTTGGTATCAGACATGTACATCTGCTATATATTTATCATATTTGCTATCCCTAACTTTATTCTGTTTAGCAGCCATCAGAGGAACATGGAGAGAGAACAGATTAGGACGTTTCACTGAAAGGACACAAGTATATGATTTACCTCAATATATAGGTTAACTAACTTCGGTCAATAAGAGTTAAAGATAATTGTGTTTCTGAATATCAGACACATCTACGTAGGGGATAAACCAGCCAAATAATGCCCATTTTGTATCCATCTGGAATGGCGAATTTTCTCGTTATCCTGTAACCAAAACTGTAAAGAAAAATGACTGTGATACACTGTATATCAGAGGATTTAGACGCTATTTCTCAATTAATTTCAAGCATATCTGCTGATTTTGTATTGGATTTGAAGATTTCTGTCCTGAACAATTCACTTCTGAAGAGAAATCTTGTAAGAGAAAAGAAGCGAATTGTGGCCGTGAAGTAGGAAATAAATCTAATCTGAGGCCTCTTTTGTTTCCCATTTACTGAGTTTGCGCAGTGATTCCTTGGGATCCCAAAATGTTATTGAATTAGAAGCAATGTATCATTTCTTCTTTGCTACGAAAGGTGTCTGTATGTGCAATTCTAGAGAAGCAATATACCATTCAGATCTGTGAGATGTAGCTTATTCCATTCAAAGCAAGCATGTTTTATTAAAGATCTGGCTTATGTTAAAGTAAATGAAAAAACAGGCTAACGTAGAGAGAGTTGATATCAGCAAGAGGCTTTTCCCACAAGCAAATGGTGCCACATCAATCAACGTCAAGAGGCCTTTCCCTTTCCCACAAGCAAACGGTGCCACATTAATCAACAGCAAGGCTCTTCCCACAAGCAAACTCAGCTAGCTACGGTCTTGTCTAATTAGATCTGGAAAACTCCAGCAAACTTCTATAAATGCTCGTTCAATCTTTAGAATAAATATAATGAGAAACCCTTTAGAGAATAATTTACCTCTCAATTATGTTCCGCTCTTTGTAGTGTTGCAGCAAGGCCTATGGCCCTACCATTATGGTTTCATTGTTGTTCTTATTTTAATTCTTCTTATTTTAGTTTAATGTAAATCTTGTTTGCTAGTGTTTATGTCTATGTTAATATGTTTACTGTCTTCAGCCATGTATGGTTTCTTCCTTTTATAGATTTTCTTCAGCCTATTTATCTGAAGCAAAGTGAGATGTCTAAGAAGATTAGTTCTTTTCACCTTTTTAATCGGCATAACAGTGTCTTGGAGGTGGAACTGTGGAATATACATAGCATGACAACAGATTGCACAGGCAGATTGCTTTTTATATCTGAGGTTGCCAAGACCCATATTATTAGAATGCAATTGGATGGTTCCTTTCAACTTTCTGGAGGACATTATATGTCCATTATTGTTTTCTTCCTGGATGGTAGAGATAGTACAACGTAGTTTAATACATATTTGTAATTTGCAAGTACCAAAAGGAAGCATTAACATAGGATGCAAAGCTTTGAGGTTTGCCGTGTCTCAGCCATTGTATCCTGACGACCTCCTGTTACACCCTTTCGCACGGCACTGATTCCAACCACAACGTTATCCCCTTCAATGAGACTGTCTTCATGGAGCTCTTGGTCTTCAGAATACATTCATTTGGTTGCGTTCTGGAACCTTGATCATCGTAGAATACTGAAGATTGCTAATCAAGTCCTTTTCAAATTTACATATATTACATAGATATGTTTCGTTGCTTGACTAGAACTTGAAGCTCACACATGTATAAGTAGGTGCAGTGACAAGTTACTTCTCATGGCTGGTTTCCAAGACATATTCCCTCATGAGATTCGTGTTATATTCATGGACCATCTGCAAGAAACCAAGACTTAAAACAAACGCCCCTTTTGTTGTAACAAATGCTTAGAAAAGAAAAAAATTATAAAAATGATTCCTGACCTCAATAGCCAGTCGCTTCAAGTTGTCCCATTCAAAATCATTTTGGCAATAAGCAGCTCGAACCTAAATCAAGACGCCAGCATCCCTTGTGATGTCAGTAATTTAGTTAACAATTAGACATAGAAACCATCACAGGTAATGAACTTACCTCCAGGATCCGAAGAGCTGCCATTACAGAAAGAATCAAAAGTCAGGTCTTTCATGCTAAC
The DNA here is from genome assembly GCA_028551485.1 of Casuarina cunninghamiana. Classification (NCBI taxonomy): domain Eukaryota; kingdom Viridiplantae; phylum Streptophyta; class Magnoliopsida; order Fagales; family Casuarinaceae; genus Casuarina; species Casuarina cunninghamiana. Next base: position 23,049,427 of record CM052366.1, on the reverse strand, counting down.
AGTACAAATGTATGGTCTTTCATTGCACAAATTTTGGTCCCATATTGATTTATCATTAACATACCTAAACCCTTATGCCTTGAAGATTCTCTCATCAAACTGGCACAGAACTTATCCCCATCATTCAACGAGTGTCTGCTCAGGAATTCCATTAGTTCCTCGTATGCCTCAGGATTATAGCTCTGCCTCGGCAAACAACTGGTTACAGATGAGGTAATCCAATATACATATGATTTAACCAACCCTAGGTGCTATGTTATTTGTAATCACAACCTTAATTTTACTTTCTCTTTATCATTATCAGCTGTGTTGAGGATGAAAATCTCACGCTGAATAATATGATATTTAAACAATATTTAAATAAAAAATTGTCTCCCAATCTGTAAACTAACTTTTGAAATAACTTTTAAATTTACTAATATACAACATTCTGCAGACAACTTTTGATTTTTTGAGAAAAAATCATTCCCTCAGTCACTTTCCAAGAGAAAAGTCCACAAGTTCTTGGAAAGTACTGATTATCTCCACAGATTTTGATGCTGATATTTCTTTTGTGATAAGCCAGCGTAAAGAAGATGACACAAATTCAACTCAACCAAGCTACGAAGCATGCATAGGTAACAGAATATAGAGCAGTAAAGGCGAAGCGATGAATATAAAATAAAAACTAAGGGAGGGAGTGGAGTAACCTCGAGTTGTGCTCTGACAATCCTTACTGCAATATAAGTGAAGAAATTGTGAAGATTTTTGGCTGCCTTGGCTTCTGGTGATGCTTCTCCGAATCCTGCATTTAATTACAAGCCGCAAGACTTATACACCTTTGCCGCCATGAACAGGGAAAGATATGAGCTCGTATCTGTATTATGTGATACCCACCACCGACGTACATCTTTTGGCAGTTTAAGCGAGTGGGTTGAGATCTCCTGGGCTTGTATGGCCAGGAAGGATAGGCTTTCCTCCAGATGGTTCTTGGCGGCGGAAGAAAAGGAAGCTGAGAAAGTGTGAGAACTGCAGCGGACTCCATTGATAATAGAAGAGCTGAGTGGCCAGGACTTTGGGGTTGGCAAGGCCACTGAAAGACTCAAATATCTCTTCCTTCAATTCTAATGGACAGAATATCTCTGGGTCCACGTGGAAAAGGTACAAACCCTCGCTTATACCAGATCCAATGTGGAGCCTGTCGGTCCAAATCTTCCACAGCAATTATTATTGCACTTTCGATGAACACAGTTCCAAATGGGCACAACTATTTATTCACCTATTCCAATAATGTATTACATGTGCCTATTTGATAATTATTGGAAAGTACAATCTAAGTAGATGAGTTTTTTCTTTTCAATAAAAAAGATTTTGTTCAAATTTTAAGTAATGCTAGATTTATATAACATTTAAGTATGAGAAAACACTTTTTATAAAAATAATATATTCACAAATAAAACGGTGTCGTACTTGAATTTGATTTTTGATCACTTAACTCAAGAGTATGAAAATCTTTTATTCTTATAAAAGGATTCTTAAATAAGAAAAAAAAAATACAAGACTCATCTCACATTATTTTTAATAATTGTAAGCATTATCAATAATGCCTACTAGTAGTGATAAAGAAAACACAAATTGAAGCCCAAGGCCCCCCTAAAATGCTCTTGTAATGTACTTCATGTGCAAATACGATGAATAAAAACAAATAGAAAACAACCAAAGAACGAGAAAAGGAAAGAGTGGGAAAGGGAACCGGAGTGCAAAGAAGAGAAAACGTTCTCTCTATGGTTATAACTCAAGACAAACGTTCTATACACTGCTTTGAATTTGTCTTGTTTTTCTTTAGTCTTCGACGGCATAAGTTATTAACTGAGTCACGTTATCATTACTATAAAGAGTCTTGCTAACGTTCTAAATACGAACTTAGGGGAATAGGTAAGCTTTCTAGCACTAAGCTTTTTCCGTGTTCTTCTGCCTTTTTCTTCCCCCTATTAATATAATTAGTGCTTGGGTTATCATGCACGCCTCCTGCTAATATAACAAAGACCCATTCATTAACGCTCTCTCTTGTCCCAGTTCATGGTTAGGTTAAGTATTCTTGTCCCAATCTTCAGCATCAATTTAATAAGGCTGAGTCGATGCATGACGACAATGACAACCGTGATTTGTCGGGAATTTTCTCAGCATATACCGAGCTTGAACCATTAAGTCATTCTCTCATATCTCACAGCTTCCTGGTTCCTCTCCTCTTCCTCTTCCTCTTCCTCTTCCTCTTCCCAAGATGATCCAACACCCAAAGAGGAAACTCCCGACCATAATCTTAATCTCCTGTTCTCTCCTCTTCTTGTCTCTCGAAGCCCATGCTGTGTGTAAACAAGGTTGCCGCCTTGCCTTCGGCTCGTACTATGTCTGGTTAGGCTCAAACCTCACTTACATCAGCGACGTCTTCGGCCTAGATATATCAGAAATCCTCAAATACAATCCCGACATCCCAAACTCAGATTTCATCAGGTCCGATACTCGTATTAACGTGCCCTTCTCATGTGATTGCTTGAGTGATGGCTACCATGGCCACAAGTTTCAGCACACATTCCAACCCTATGATACTTACGAGACAGTTGCTTGGTTCACTTTTGCCAATCTCACCACCGAAGACTCGCTGCAGAAGGTGAACTCTTATCGAGCCGTCAATGTACCGGACTACGTTCTGATCAACGTCGAAGTTAATTGCTCTTGTGGTGATCCACATGTCTCGAAGGATTATGGGTTGTTCGTGACGTATCCGCTCCGGCCCGGCGAGAATATGTCCTACGTGGCGAAGGAGACCGGCGTGCCGGCAAATCTGCTTGAGAAGTACAACCCGGGGACCGACTTTAGTGCCGGAACTGGGCTGGTATTTGTGCCGGCAAGAGGTTAGCAACTTCCTCGGTACATTCTCTATGGTCGTTGGTCAAATAACTAAGCACAAGCTTAGAACGTAGTTTTTAATAATGTGATTAGTGAAATCCCGCCTGAGAAAACGCATAAAATATTAGTAACTTTGTTTTTCTCTGTGTGGGAGTTTGTGAGGGCCTCGTCAACCTTTTCTTTACCATCAAGAAAAAAGGTCTACATCATTTGCTTTTCAGTGATTTGGACAAGGCCTCCAGCGAAACCCAATTTGACAATTGGATCAATTTTCCTCCTCCTTTAACCCCAATTGGGAAATAAAAAAATAGATAAAAGTCACACATCAAAGAGATGCTGAAAAGTATGGTTTTTGTGACGAAGTTTATGCACAAACTTCCATGGTAGGTAGCCTCCAATCTACCTTCAAGCTGGTGGCCTTTCTATGGTCGACAAAGTATTATGAATTCCATGAAAACTATGGCATCTTGCTGCTATCGTTTGAGTTTCCGTTGGTACTGATTTTCATTTCATATTATCAATTCGATTGCATCACTCTCCATTGCGTCATGAGATGTTGACCTTTCTGTCTCTGGCAGATGATTACATAGATACTTTGCTTTAAAACAAAACCAATACGGCAGATCTGTATTTTCTTTAGAGCATGTTCGACCAAACGCTAGCGTTAGTGGCAAACCTAGACCCCATTACTTTGGAATTATTCTTTTTAGTATCTCCCTCTCACATCGATGTTCAATTGATAAAGAGGTAAATAGAAGATGGTGTAATGACCTAATGAAAAATGAATACAGACAAAAAAAGAAAAAAAGAATTATTGTATGAAGAAAAAAGAGTGAAACCCAACACAAATCATCATTTGGTGTCACGAAAATCATCACTTGTCTGAAGGAAAAGTAAATTTTATAGCAATAGTGAATGAAATAATCATAAGTTAGTAAGACATTTAAAGATTATCCTTTTGATGAAGGGAATACTTCCAACAATTTAGTTCAAATTGAAGCTTTTGTAGACTATAAAAAGTTCTGATTTTTGCCTTTCTTATTTGCAGATCAAAACGGAAAATTTCCGTCGCTAAAGTAAGTCATACCAACTTGACATGCTCTCAAATTAAGACAATCGTTATGTCTTTCCTTTATGCTTGAAACACTTCTTCAAGGTGGCTGACAATTTCACCCCTGTGTGTTCCTTTTTGCAGATCAGGTGGTTGGGTCTTCTCCGGGCTTTGCCCTAATCTTGCTTCTTCTTCTTCTTCCTCGCTTTTGGTCCGATCAGACTTAATATCCCAAGACTGGTTTTGTCCTATTTCAAGCTAACTTGTTTTGGAATTTTTAGCAGGTATTTCTGGTGGAGCCACCGCTGGCATAGCAGTTGGAGCAATTGTTGGAGTTTCCATTCTGGCATTTTGTGTATACTTTAGGATTTATAAAAGGAAGAAGGTTGCGGAGGAATCATCTCTTCCTGCATCCGTGGCCCAGAATGTTCAACACAGACATGGTAATCCTTCTGGTATGACAAAACCTCGTCAGTTGTATACATTTTGAGAAGCACATATCTGACGTCAAGATGGTTAATCGCAAAGTGTCACTCATTCCAATAAATATTAATATGAGTTAACTCTATGTTAGAAGATATACTTTTCTCTTTTAAAATTGACTTATAAAAAAGAGTGGAACACTCATTTCAATAAATATTAATATGAGTTAACTCTATGTTAGAATATCTACTTTTCTCTTTTAAAATTGACTTATAAAAAAGAGTGGAACATTCAACATATAAGAAGCATAAATGCTAACATATTGACAAATGCGAGACATTAACTAGATTTCAACATGCTTCACATGAGGAAACTCATCCCAATGTGACAAGATGCCTTACTCCAAATCTAAATTTTGAGACATTATTAGAGGATTTATTTCCTTTTTTAAAACTAGCTTGTAAGAGAAGAAAAAATTTAATACAAATGAGTACAACATGTCATTATATTGGCAATAATTGATACACACTAGAGCTTAGCACTCCAATAACTCTACGTCAAAGCTCTAAGTACATATTTATGGTTTATTCTCTTTGTCTGCCTTTCCTTAATCTGATATTTATATATCACATGGACTCTTTGTGAGGTAAAAGAGTTTACAATATCATTTTAGAACACATGTTCGATGTTTGGTTAGTCTTTGTTATGGCCTTTTGTAGTCCATGCATGAAACACGCAATCCTTTATCTTGTACATCCAAACTAACGCCAGTCTTCCTCAAGATGTTGCCCTCAAATGCCTTAAAAACCAGAAGTCTGACAACAAAGCTCGCCGTAATGGTGGAAACAGACAGAGTTTAGCTAATCTGGCTCATTTCACTGTTCCACTTAATCTTCTGTTAATGCATAGAAGTAATTTTCCCTATACAGCGGTTTCTTTCTTGTGATGTTTTAGACTTCGCAGAACAAATGTCAAATTTGAATTGTGGAAGTTTCAGATATGACTTTGTTGTTTGAAACAGCTTCTGGAAGCACCCCAGAGAAAACTTCAAAATCAATATCTCTTGGTAGTGGTTCGACGGGGCTCACAGGTATTACTGTGGACAAATCGGTTGAGTTCTCGTACGAAGAGCTTGCAAAGGCTACTGACAACTTCAGCTTGGATAATAAGATTGGGCAAGGTGGCTTTGGATCTGTATACTACGCGGAACTTAGAGGAGAGGTATGTTTTCCTGCTGTTTTGTCTCAGAAACCAAGTCCCATTTATAAATCATAATCGATCCTCACCGCTTCTGTGCAACGTTGAGTGGCTGACTTTCTGCTCTGACCATCTGCAGAAAGCTGCGATTAAGAAGATGGATATGCAGGCATCAAAAGAATTTCTGGCTGAGTTGAAGGTTTTGACACATGTTCATCACTTGAACCTGGTAATGTGTTTTCCCTCTCATTCTATTCATCACTATAGCACTTTTTATGGTAGATCTAGCAAGATAAAATTCAAAATAAAGACCGTTGACCTAGGAATCGTTTCAACTTGCAGAGCAAATTGTATTTTAGTAGACTCAGTGAAGCTCATTGGCTTAGTGGCTGAAGGATTAGGTGCCACGATTAATCATTATAAAATTATTTATTAATACCCTACATTTGAAATTGTTCGAAAAGGTTTGACTTTCTCCTTAATGTCGGTTGTTAAGAGAATTAAACCACTTGAACATATAAGAAAATAACAAGTCAATGGAGTAGAGACTATGAGGACTTCATCTGTTGTCAAATGCTATCCTTGAACTTAGGCTTTGATATTATGATATTAATTTATGACAATTATAGGTGGCTATATTATTTGAACTTCAATGGGTGTTAGATGCTTACGAGCCTCTTGACTCTTTCCCATCTTGCTCATCGACATGACACTTCTCAGAAAACACTTGCATTTTCTTATTATTTTATGTCAAATCTTCGTGCAGGTCCGGTTGATTGGATATTGTGTGGAAGGCTCCTTATTTCTAGTGTACGAGTACATCGAGAATGGCAACTTAAGTCAACATCTGCGTGGATCAGGAGACAAAGGTAAATCATACGGTTTACTGAAGGTCTTCTTTCAAACTCTTCTTCTTCAGGGTTGTTTATTAGGCTTTGATCTCAGGGAAAGAACCATTGACATGGTCAACTAGAGTTCAAATTGCGCTGGATTCGGCTAGAGGACTTCAGTATATCCATGAACACACTGTTCCAGTCTATATCCACCGTGATATCAAGTCAGCAAACATATTAATAGACAAGAACCACCGTGCGAAGGTAGAAAGATGCCTCTATTGAGATATGTTAGACTCTGAAACCACTCCTATTGATCTGACTTTTGTGTACAGGTCGCAGATTTTGGGCTAACAAAACTGACTGAATATGGAAGTTCTTCACTGCACACGCGTCTTGTCGGCACATTTGGATACATGCCTCCAGAGTAAGAACATTGTTTTCCTCCTTACATTTCCTTTACTGCCCACTCTTCTAAACAACACGTAGCGCATTTTCATGTTACAAATTTGTGTCAAATTCTTTGGCCTCTTGATATTTGCTTGCTATCCTAACGTTCTGATTATGAAGAGAGTATTTGGGTATATCCTAAGATGGTCCTGACATGAAAACTAAGTGTAAAGATCAATGTCACACATAGGGGTGAGTCAAACTAGATACTAAGTTAGTTGATCTTGACCCATTTGGGCTTTATCATTAGTATTTGGCCCAATCTCAAGTGGGCTCCAATACTATTGTTGGATTTTAATTTTGAAGGGTGCTACAATTTTTAAAAATCGGTCATAAGGATATGGAGATTCTTTTTTTTCTCTTCTTTGCCCAATGTGGGAGCATGTTTCCAACAAGATGTTTGTAAGCCTTCTTACTAATAAAGATATTGCAAAACTCATTACTTAAAATCGGCTTGTAGAGAAGAGTAAATTTTTTACTTTAAAATTTTTTCACAAATAAGATTTAGATATATATGATATAACTCACTATTTTTCTAAAGTATTATGGATTACAAGTTTTGTGCATAAGTATTGTCCCATACTAAATTTGTGCTTTGATACTATGTAACAATTTTCAATTAGGATTTAGTTACTGTAGGACAATTCATATCATTTCTAATATAATACATACTAGATTTGTGTAACCATAAGATGATTAAGCTGAATGAATCGAGTTGTGCGCAGATATGCTCAATATGGCGATGTTTCCGCAAAGGTGGATGTGTATGCTTTTGGAGTTGTCCTTTACGAACTGATATCTGCCAAAGACGCCATTCTCAAGACAAATGAATCCGTCTCCGAATCGATGGGACTTGTTGAATTGGTTCTTTCCTCTACACTTCCTTCTACATGCTACTTGAGTATTCTTCTTAACTCACCTTACGAGAATTTAACCAAATCCTGTCCATTTATGTGATGCAGTTCGATGATGTTCTTTGCCAGACTGATCCAAAAGAAGATCTTCGCAAACTTGTAGACCCCAGGCTTGGAGATGATTACCCAATCGACTCAGTTAGTAAGGTGATTTCTCAAAAACCAGTGAATGCTCAAGTTTGGATTGCCAATCTTATGTCTTAAAAAGCTGTGTTGCTGATTTTGGTGGTAGGTGGCTCACCTTGCCAAAGCTTGCACCCATGAAAATCCTCAACTAAGGCCAAGCATGAGGTCTATTGTGGTTGCATTAATGACACTTTCATCATCATCTGAGGAGTGGGATGCTGGTTCTTTCTATGAAAATCAAGGCTTTGTCCATCTCTCGGGAAGGTAGCTCATGACCACTGGCGATGATGCCTTGAGAAGTGTCCTCACCAACACAAAGTCCTAGCTTTTGTTTGGGATATGTCTGCAATATGTACGCGAGAGTTTGGCGAAGGTGGGTAAAGCAAAGTAGAGATTTTGCTGTTCTACCATTTAGTATGAGTTACTTACCTATGTATATATCAATTTCACGATGTTACGAGAAATATGTTATTCCATGTCGAGACATGGAGATGTTAGAATTCTTCGCAACCATTATTTGAATCCATGCTTCCGAATGATAGTAGTTGTTAGATATGGTTCAACAAATTTCCCACTTTAAAATAGTTGTTATAAATGGTTCACCAACTTCCTCATTTTAAGATACATATGAACACCGGATGAAGATATTAGGTCAAGATAGAAATCAAAGTATTGAGCAAATTGAAAGAAATTTTCTCAAAAGCCAAACACAACTCAAAAAAAGTGTTTGCAAAATAGAAAAAGGAATCTTCTATTTCTCGATGGTTTAAAAATACAGTCTTATTGATATTTATAAGCCTAAACTAAGAGATTTACAAGGAAATGTAATCTGTGCAAAAAGAAAATTAAATCAAATTCTTTGAATTAATGGTTCGTCAACCAATTGGAGAAGTAAATCTATGTGGAGTTGCTAGTTTTAGGAAGAAATCTTAAACAAGACGTTTTCAAGATCAAACTTCAACTTGAATTTTACTTATATAGTTAATACTTTACCATCATCCTTCCCATTTCTTGCATCTTAACTCCAAGAGCCAATCTTATAATGATTATTATTATCATTTTTGAATAACTCACGCACCTTAGGGTGTTGAATTTGAAATTCAAAGACTTTAAGTAACACTAGTTCATTATTGAACTAAACACTTATAAATAATCTTGTGATGATTATAATATTATTGTCTTGATGTCCTGCACAGACGAACTTTAAAATTTAGATCATGTAAGCTTTATCGGTTTGGATGTGTCCAGCAGATGGGTGGACGACATTTCCTAATGACCATCATTTTCTCAAAGACAAGCACTCTTTTTTGCCACAAAGGATAAAGAAAAAGACGTGAACAGTAGAGGATGTAACCCTTTGATGTTACGTTTAAAAGAAGCCATCACAATTTTTCGTGTCCATTCTGGTGGCAGCTTTGGTGGCAGCTTGGGCCCTTATCCACATTATTTGTGTAGCTTTCTCTTCAAATTGCCTGATGCGCATGCTTAATGGGAGATCACATAGTGCTCCGGAAAGCTCTCTTCCCCCTTCTAATAATGACTTCAATTCAAAGCGACTGGATATTCGGTCCTGCATATCTCTATGACCAATGCAACGATGACAACGCTGCGACGAAGAGTAAAAGACAAACAATGATGACGAACAACTTAAGCGGCGTCGCTGTGCCTTTGGGTCCAGCGATTTGCCATCACACAATCTGGAAAATCTGATTCTCTGACTTAACTTCGACTTTCCAACTCCCATCTCTAAAAAGTCAGAAAACGAGTAGATAATAAGCACCAAATCCCTGTACTTTGTCATTGAATCTGTGTGGACACCCACGTTTCTTGAAACTTCATACACTGTGGAGATACAACCCCAAACAGTTCATTCCTTCGAGAAAAAAAGAAAAAGAAAGAAAAACAGGCATGTGCAAGGCCTAACGCAGGCATACCGATCAGAACCCCATGTCCTTCCGCGTTAGCAATCGGTGCAGTGGCCAACCTCGTCGAAAACATCCCGTGCTTCCTGCGCTCATAAGTCCGTCGACTCCACATACTTCCCATACTTAGAACCACTGGAAGCAACACGCTTCCGACCACGACTAAACCAGGGATAAATGTGCGTCGGACAAACAAATACTTCTCACAACTTCAAAGACCCGACGCACGCCAACCCGAAGAATGATCTTTCGCAAAGCTCCAGATACCAAATAAAATGCCATACAACATGGACCAGTTGGCCCAAGTTTATAGCAATAAATTCATAATACACTTAAACAGTGTTCCCGCCCATCATCATGGGCCTACCAGGACTTTAAAAGCCCAAACCCGACATAAGCCTCCCCGCTTACTTCCAGAATAAGCCTAACCCTCCACATGTAGAGCCCATGTGGAGGCCCAGTGAATTTAATGATTAAATTCAACATTTAAAAAAACTACCCAATCGAGACATGCCACGTGGCAGTATCAAATGTAAATAGCCAGTGGCGGCTCACAATAACGGGCTAGTAATATTATATAGCTCGCTACTAACATGACACGTCATAAGTCACACTAACATCACCCTATATATAAAGTTTTCACGGAGTACGGAATGGTGTGATTGTACGGTTTGGTGTGAGTACGGATCTCACACCTTCTTTAACAAGCAATGCCAAGTGAGGTCTTTAAAAACGGTGCGCTGCGCACACCCTCCATTAACATATAAATATCACCAACTGTACACAAGTGCTCATTCCTATTCGCCATGGATAATCTAAGCTCAACCAGTTCCCATCCCCCAACATTAGCCGAAGAAGACTCTTCGGCACAACTTAAGTATACAGGCAAGCTCACCCTAATGAACCTGAAGCTACCATCATGGTGGAAAACTACGTTTTCAAGATCTGTCATAATAGATACGCTGGAGATCTCATACAAGCCTCTCGCACCCATCAACACAACAAGATTCGTCGAAGCAAACATCTTCGACGACAGGCTGAAAACACCAGACAATCTCCAGGCCACATTCAAGTGGCCTATTCTATGTCCCGTAAAAATCACATATTACAGGACATCATATGCATCCAGCAAAGACGAATCCCCGTGGAGAGCAAATTATCAAGTCCAAGACACCAACATGAACGAGAGGGTTCATTTCTGCACCATCCAAGCATCACTCAAAATATCCACCTTCAACCAAGGAGGTGCCACCGGATACCGTCCACTTGAAATAACCATAAACTTCAACAAGTTTACGGTGGGCGACATAGAAGTATGGCATTACAGCCACGCACCAAAGCCAGATATACGAAACTCACGAGCAGTTCAACGATGCTCGTCCATGTCCTCACAAAGGACAACATATGCTATGCTAGGTATAGCATTCTCCCAAATACAGGCTGAAAGAGCCACAAACATGGCTCAACCACACCACGAGCTCGAACATCTAGTCGGACCAGGAGACTCCGTCTTACAAACTGGCTCACAATCCACGGATAACTGCAGCACCATATCATTCACAAATGAGCAACTTACCCAGTTCACTGCGTAAGCCCAAGCTGAAGCAGTACGTCAAGCACAAGCCGATTCAGCAGCTCGGCGTGTGAAATCCACATCAATCAAGATATAAGGAATGAACACGTTCCTTAGTCGATACAATCTCCCACTCAAACGATTCAATTTGTTCCATCAAATGTAATTCAAGGATTGCCACAACAATCTTAGCAATCATTTGATCTAAACAGTACATGTTTTTCCTAAATTTGATTGTAGTCAAATTTCCCATAATAAATAGCAACTGTTTGCCATTACATGTGGTCACTCACGTGATAACACGAATCTTGCAGAGCAAGTTTCAAAGTAATTCAAATTTGAATTATCTTGCTTTAACGTACTATATATAACTTTAAAGTACACTAAATAACTTTAATTCGTACACAACTTTATTTCATTTCAAATAACACACAACATTGGTAATAGCATTACAATACCTAATGGTAGTAATCCAACATCAGTTGTATATTACAAGACATACGCCCAGTCATATCATACGACTCTCACAAAATATAAGCATACAACGCATTCCGCTTAACATTAAGCAAGTCGCCATCTTTATGGCCACCACAATCTTTAAATGTTGTGTAACATATAGGACCCTTACCACGACGTGACTTGACGTCCCGATCAACTGTAAAAGTCTGACCAGGCGACGCGTTATTAAACTTCATCTCAGTCCGATGGACAACCTCAAAACGACCAGTCAATTCCGGATGCACCATCGCCGTCGTAGCTGGCATAGGTCCGTTCGACATCAAAAATACCACCTCGATTGAAGGCACCGTCCCATTCGGTCGTGCATCACGCACAATAATAAGTTGTGCAATCCCCGAAAATATATTCTCGAAGGCCCTCGAGTCCACCACCATCTCATTACCAGTTGCCTCACCACTCCGCAACGTGAAACACCCATTCACCAAGATCTTCCAGACCTTAATAGTATTGCTTCTCTGATCATCATGTGCAAGGCCTAACGCAGGCATACCGATAAGAACCCCATGTCCTGCCGCGTTAGCAATCGGTGCAGTGGCCAACTTCGTCGAAAACATCCCGCACTTCCTGCGCTCATAAGTCCGTCGACTCCACGACTTCCCATACTTAGAACCACCGGAAGCAACACGCTTCCAACCACGACTAAAACCATACCCCCCCTTCTTCCATCCACCTCGTTTGTAAGCCATCCTTGAGCGAACAATGCTCTTGAAAAATAAACTCCAAATATTCCACAAATAAATGTGCGTCGGACAAACAAATACTTCTCACAACTTCAAAGACCCGACACACGCCAACCCGAAGAATGATCTTTCGCAAAGCTCCAGATACCAAATAAAATGCCATACAACATGGACCGGTTGGCCCAAACTTATAGCAATAAATTCATAACACACTTAAACAGTGTTCCCACCCATCATCATGGGCCTACCAGGGCTTTAAAAGCCCAAACCCGACGTAAGCCTCCCCGCTTACTTCCAGAATAAGCCCAACCCTTCACATGTAGAGCCCATGTGGAGGCCCAGTGAATTTAATGATTAAATTCAACATTTAAAAAAACTACCCAATCGAGACATGCCACGTGGCAGTATCAAATGTAGATAGCCAGTGGCGGCTCGCAATAGCAGGCTAGAAAATTGAAAGAAATTTTCTCAAAAGCCAAACACAACTCAAAAAAAGTGTTTGCAAAATAGAAAAAGGATTCTTCTATTTCTCGATGGTTTAAAAATACAGTCTTATTGATATTTATAAGCCTAAACTAAGAGATTTACAAGGAAATGTAATATGTGCAAAAAGAAAATTAAATCAAATTCTTTGAATTAATGGTTCGTCAACCAATTGGAGAAGTAAATCTATGTGGAGTTGCTAGTTTTAGGAAGAAATCTTAAACAAGACGTTTTCAAGATCAAACTTCAACTTGAATTTTACTTATATAGTTAATACTATACCATCATCCTTCCCATTTCTTGCATCTTAACTCCAAGAGCCAATCTTATAATGATTATTATTATCATTTTTGAATAACTCACGCACCCTAGGGTGTTGAATTTGGAATTCAAAGACTCTAAGTAACAGTAGTTCATGATTGAACTAATCACCTATAAATAATCTTGTAATGATTGTAATCTTATTGTCTTGATGTCCTGCATAGACGAACTTTAAAATTTAGATCATGTAAGCTTTATCGGTTTGGATATGTCCAGAAGATGGGTGGACGACATTACCTAATGAACATCATTTTCTCAAAGACAAGCACTCTTTTTTGCCACAAAGGATAAAGAAAAAGACGTGAACGGTAGAGGATGTAACCCTTTGATGTTACGTTTAAATGAAGCCATCACAATTTTCCTTGTCCATTCTCACGGCAGCTTGGGCCCTTATCCACATTATTTGTGTAGCTTTCTCTTCAAATTGCCTGATGCGCATGCTTAATGGGAGATCACATAGTGCTCCAGAAAGCTCTCTTCCCCCTTATAATAATGACTTCAATTCAAAGCGACTGGATATTCGGTCCTGCATATCTCTATGACCAATGCAACGATGACAACGTTGCGACGAAAAATAAAAGACAAACAATGATATGACGAACAACTTAAGCGGCGTCGCTGTGCCTTTGGGTCCAGCGATTTGCCATCACACAATCTGGAAAAATCTGATTCTCTGACTTAACTTCACCTCTCCAACTCCCATCTCTAAAAAATTAGAAAACGAGTGGATAATAAGCACCAAATCCCTGTACTTTGTCATTGAATCTGTGTGGACACCCAGGTTTCTTGAAACTTCATACACTGTGGAGATAAAACCCCAAACAGTTCATTCCTTCGAGAAAAAAAGAAAAAGAAAAAGAAAGAAAAATAGATTTTTCTTTTTTTCTTGAAACAATACATGATTTTTCTACAATCCAACTTAAAGGAAAGGCATATGTTTTCATTTTAATGATATTTTTAAATAGAATTAAGGTAACATATCTAAGCTAAGAACTTTTTTATGGACAATTGTTGAAAAATATCCCACCAAGAATTTAGGTAACATATCCCACCAAGTGTTGAAAAATACTTTCCATAAGAAGAGCTAATTTATAAGTGAAGGAGTTTCTTACTTGAAAATTGTGCTATGATATAGTATTATGAAGCTAACTATTTTCTTAAGACCAATTTGTAAAAAAGGAATACTTCCATGTATAATGAGCTAATATATTAATGATATAAGATACTTCCATAATCTTAGACCAATGTTTTAACCAAAATTCGTTTCAGTACAAGGCTACTGTCAACAAGCACACCAGTTGTTAAATCCGCGAAATACAAAGTTATCGATAACTTAATAATAATGCACTAAAATTTCCCGTCAAAATTATGGGATCGAAAGAGTTGAGCATTTCGATGTCTTCAACAAAAACGAAAATTGGCTGTCGATTTCTCAGTACACGATGTCAACTTCTGAAGCGTCGGTAATGGTCCGATGTCACAGCGCCACGGATTTTCCTCGCTAAAGCCGCGCTGGTCGCATCAGAAACTGCTGGGTGTCCCACTTTAAAGCCCACCGCCCGCGCAGCCAACGCGATTTCAACGCGGCATCACCTGATTGCTTTCCCCAGACACCTTAGCTCGTCACGAGCATTCTACTTCGTCCCCCACAATCAGCCGTACCTAATCCACCCATTCCCCGCTCGCTCAACACGCGGCCGCCACGCGTGGATTACATTGTAAAGCGTAACCCATAAAATAAAAAATTAATTTTAAGACATGGTACGCATGTCGCACCATTAATATCATGACATCCTATTGTTAACGACTTAAACATTTTTTTATTAATAAATAGGGTTGCATATTAAGATTTTGATGTATCCTTGAAATATAATTTTTGAAAGAAAATTTATTAAAAATATTATTTAACCTTGTTATGGATATTTAAATTTGGAAAATTTACTTTGTGAAATAAGTTAAAGGGGAGAGAACTTTAGAGCAAATCTCATCGGGACAAGTCCAACGCCTCGGTAGGAGCGCGTGATCTGAAATCCGCAGGCGCAAAACGGCCGCAAAAAGTAGCCGTTGGCATCGGCACGGCACCTTGCCGACATCGAAAGGGTATTATTATTATTATTATTACTCTGCCTGACCAACTTGACTAATTCGGGTGACTTGAGACAAAAGAAAAACCTGTAAACATCGACAAAACCCAAACCTCTCTGGCACTGAGTGGACAACGAATACTGCCTTTTCCGTTTCTCTGGTGCCAAACGGAAGCATCTCTCTGTTGAATCCTTTCACGTTCCCCAACCGCGCACCGGATTCCGCTTCTTGGATACCTTGTTGTTATTGAAGGAAAGAAATAGAGAGAAGATCTTCTTTCATAGCGTGGTGACGTGGTTTCCCTGGAAAGGAGTGGAGGAATATCTAGTTCTTGCTTCGGTTGGCTTTCGCAAGCGATCCAAACACTCCCGAATTCGGTTACAGATCGAACCTCTATTTTCTCTCTCTCTCTCTCTCTGTGGAAGAGTAGTCTCCAACTCGATTCGGGGGTATGAACTGCTTCAACGATGCTTTTTTATTTTTTATTTTATTTTATCTTTTTTGTTCTGCTTTTGATTCTTAAGGGTAAGGAGTGTCTGCGTGAGTCTTTGGAGGTTGGGTTGAATATGTTTGGTCTGAAATGGTGGATTAGTCTCTTCGATTGAATGGTTTTTGTTCTCCCCCGGCTACGTTAGTTTCTGGGTGAACTGTTTCCCGGAATTGTATTTCTCGGACTAAAAGCAGAATTTACGAGTAAAGGATAAGGTTCAAATCCTGATGCTCTTTGGAAGAATATTTCTTAAGATCTCCTGTTCTTTAATAGTTCTTTCAGCATTAGAAATAGAAGCTTTTTTGTGTCTAATAATGAGCATTGAAATGATGTTTTGATCTGTGGCTTTCAGTAAGTCATCCTGTTGTGCCGGTTTCTGGGGGAAATTATTGTGTGGAAAATGTCTCTCTCCCATTAGTATAACTTAACATGCTCTATTTTCTCCTGTGGTAGGTGCGTCATATATTTTTTAAGTTAAATTGATTTTGGTTTTTTTTTTTTTTTGGACTATAATGACATCTTAATGAGGCTATATTATTTCTAATTGGACATGGCATCGGAGTTGAGGTTTCATTTCTAATATGTTTTAAGGATAATATGGTTGTTACAATCTGCTTACAAGTTGCTTCTAGCTTGTTCAGGAAAAGTTCCATTTTGGTTGATATTCCTTCCTCACCTAAACGTTCGTAGTGTTTTTACAGGGAAAGACTTCTCTTTATCTGGAAAATATATAAATGGCGACAGTTAAAGATATTGGAGTTTCGGCAGCTTTTAACATTGTCAGTGCATTCATTTTCCTTGTGGCGTTTGCCATTCTGAGGCTTCAACCTTTCAATGATAGAGTGTACTTTCCAAAGTGGTATTTCAAGGGTTTAAGAACAGATCCAGCACACTCAGGAGTATTTGTAAAGAAGTTTGTCAATCTGGACTTCAGGTCCTATATAAGGTTTTTGAATTGGATGCCCGATGCACTGAAAATGCCGGAACCTGAACTCATTGACCATGCGGGTTTGGATTCTGCTGTTTACTTGCGGATTTACTTGACAGGGTATGGAGCAAACGTTGTGAAATTTGCCTATGAAGAATGTGAACGTGAATGTGTATGCTTATGTAATACATGACTATTGTGCCAATTCTCTTTAATCATTTGTGCAGACTTAAGATCTTTGTTCCTATAGCCTTCCTTGCATGGGCTATCCTGGTGCCAGTTAACTGGACAGGCGGAAGTTTAGAGCAACGCCAACTAAGTAATGTAACTTCTAGTGATATCGACAAGCTCTCTATTTCAAACATCGAACTTGGATCACAAAGGTTTAACCTTCTCTCCTTGCTAAGTTACTTAATTTTTTTTCTTTTCTAGATGTGAACGAGCCATTCCTAACTTTGTCTTTATTTAGTAAATCTTCTGCATTTGTCTATAAAATCCTAAGTTTCGGGTGTGCATGTGACAAAGCTTATTTATGAACTTAAATTTTTTTTATTAATTTTGAGGTCTATCTGTATCAACTCGTATTGCTTTCAGTTGTCTTAGTGTTATTGGCTATTTACTGTTCCAAAAAAATCTGACATTTAGCAATGTGATCCCCGAAGGATTGTTCAGGTTTTACTTTGTCTTTATACTCCAAATGTAATAATCATACTAAGTCCTGGATCGCAGGTTTTGGAGTCACATAGTGATGGCTTATGCCTTTACCTTTTGGACATGCTATGTGTTGATGAAGGAATATGCAAGAGTTGCATCCATGCGGTTACAGTTTCTTGCATCAGCAAGACGCCGTCCAGATCAATTTACGGTGACATAAACTCTCTTCTCATAGATTGGCTTCGACTATTTTCCATTTCTTAACTATGAGAAATAGGATGAAGTATTTTTTGCAGCTTTGACTTTAATCTAATGAGGCAAAGATGCTTGACATATTTATAGAACTCCCTAGTGACCCTTTTCTTTCTTGTTGTTCTGAATAATAAAGGTGTTGGCCATAAGTGCCCAAGTTTGACATCCAGATATGTAAAGGGTCTTAAGGGCTTCTTTTCAGACACATGGCTTATGGATGCTGTGGATACTTTTTTTTTTTTTTAATTCTATGAACAAGTGAAACATTTAAATTGTGATATGATGTCATATGGTGTTTGTGATAAAATCACTCTTGAGTATCTTTCTGGAATTTCAGCAATCTTGTTTGCATTTTGCTGTACACTAACCATAAATTAGAAACTCACTCAGGTGCTTGGTTTTTTGCCACTGCGTTACTGGTTACTGCAAATTAATACAATTTGGTTAAGCTTTTGATTTTTTCTGCTCCTTTTTTTTTTGGTTTTTGGGAAAGGGCCTAAGAAGATTAATGTTTGAGATATCATTCAAATCTGACTTTTTATGGTTGTTTCTAATGTTAAATTGTAGGGTAGTCAGTATTTTGTTTCCTTGTCCTGATATAAACTTATGAGTTTTGCTTGTTCTTAGGTCCTTGTCAGAAATGTTCCACCTGACGCTGATGAATCTGTTAGTGAGCTTGTGGAGCACTTTTTTCTAGTCAATCATCCGGATCACTATCTTACTCATCAGGTTGGTTCTTGCTAAACAGAGTATATCTTCTGAGAAATTTTGGCTGATAGCTGATGATGACACGACTCTTATTTGGGTTAAGTGCCACAATTCCTGCTATTTGAAAAAGCCATTTATTTGGTAGCCAGAGATGAAGCCTTATGGGTTGCTAATGGGTTTTCTTTTGTTGGGGTCTACGTTACACAGCAAAAATTTAGTTATCCAGTCGTTGCTAATGACTGTGCCCTTCTTTTATCTTAACGTGATTGTGTCTTTACTGACATAAGATGTCTTCTCTGCCATTTGCAGGTCGTGTATAATGCAAACAAGCTTTCTAAATTGGTTGACAAGAAGAAAAAAATGCAGAACTGGCTTGTTTACTACAATAATAAATATTCTAGAGATACTTCTAAGAGGCCCTTAACGAAGGTACTTTGCTACAATCTGATAGGTCTTTCTTGGCGTGTTATCACCAGTCAAACTTACCCTTTCCTTTTTTGAATCCCGATTTTGCATGCATTGTGTCTCCCAGACTGGTTTCCTTGGCCTTTGGGGAAAACGAGTGGATGCAATTGACCATCATGAGTCAGAGATTGACAAGCTGTCAAAAGAAGTAAGTACCACTCCTTGTTTTTTGGTTAATAATGCAGGGTTTTGGATATTTTTTTGCAAATTTCCCCAGTAGCATGTCCTGTGACCACATGCTCTTTCAGTCTCAAACAAAAGATTAAAAAATGACAAAAGAAATGAAAACAAAGCGAGAGAGTTCCATTAAGAGCATATACTTTATACAATCATGTTAAAGTAAGGAAGAATACCATTGCCCTGATACTAATTTGAATTGTAAAAATTAGTACTTATTGCATTAAAATTTTTGGCCTCATCCGTAATGGTAGGGGCCCAATCTGAAAACTTGTCGTCGCATTGATTCTGTCAGTAACATCTTTTACTGTCAAAAAACTTAGCCAAGCTGTTCAGTGTTCTATATGATCTGCTCGTTGGCCTTACTTCGCTAACCTAATCTTAGTATTAATGAAAGACGTGAAAATATAAATTCTGCTTTCTTCAAGGGGTGCCAAAAGCTAGAAGTTACAAGCTCAGTCATGACCAACCTAAAGGACAAATTTTTGCCCTAACACAGTACCTATTAATCTTCTTCTTGGAAAGCATTGACAAAAAAGTTATATTGTTGAGGTTTTCAATAACTTTTTCATATGATTTTCATCTTAGAGGGACTAATTCTTATTACAATTTTCACTGAGTCGGGGCCCTTTCTTGTTTTTGCATCCCTGAGTATATTCAAAATGCTCATTATGGTTGAGGTTTTTTACTGGTACTTATAGTGATCGCCAACGTACATCCGATAGCTATTTGTTGTATTCATAGGTCCAATTACATACAAATTCAAATTTGTTGCATTTCAAATCATGCTTTTCTTTGCCCGCAGTTTGAATACATTTCATGATCTAATATTGTGAAATGTGCAACTCTTCCTTCAGATAGCTGAAGAAAGGGAAAAGATTGGAGACGATACAAATTCTATCATGCCCGCAGCATTTGTTTCTTTCAAGACTCGTTGGGGTGCTGCTGTTTGTGCCCAGACTCAACAATCTAGAGACCCAACTATTTGGTTGACAGAGTGGGCTCCAGAGCCTTGTGATGTATATTGGCCGAACCTGGCTATTCCATATGTTTCTCTTACAGTTAGAAGGCTCATTATCGCTGTTGCATTCTTCTTCTTGACCTTCTTTTTCATGATCCCCATCACAATTGTACAAAGTCTTGCAAGTCTCGAAGGCATTGAGAAAGCAGCACCATTCTTGAAGCCTCTTGTTGAAAAGTGAGCTTTCTCTCATCCTTATCAGTATTTCTTCTGCTATGCCATCAATCACTCATCATCTTTGTTTCATAATGCAGGGGCTTCATTAAATCATTCATCCAAGGTTTTCTACCGGGTATTGTGTTGAAGTTGTTCCTTATCTTTCTGCCTGCAATATTGATGCTCATGTCTAAATTTGAAGGATTTAATTCTCTATCATCACTAGAAAGGAGATCAGCCTCTAGATATTATCTTTTCAATTTTGTAAATGTATTTCTGGGGAGCGTAATTGCTGGAGCTGCATTTGAACAGCTGAGTTCATGGCTTCACCAATCAGCAAACGAGTAAGTTATTCTCAAAGATGTGCTCATCCCTTTGTCGTTCAGTGTGTATGGCTTTTGGCAATGCAAATGTAGTTGTATGTTGGTTGCAGGTGTTCTGCGTATCATATATGCTTGCTTGAGTATCTGGATATTAATTGGGTTCCCCTGCATTAAATGGTTATCATGTTCTTCAATTTTACGTGCAAATTTTATGGCAAATTATGAAGTTTGTAGGTATCCATTTTTATCAAAATGGATAGTTTTTATCCCTCAATTCGCAACTTTCATGTATGACTTTAAACTTCCAAATTGAGTTTCATGTATGACTGTAGGATCGAGGTTGAAGATGATATGTGATAAAAATTGAGTCGGAGAAACCATATTATTGAGTTTCAGCAAGAAATTGAGTAGCATTTAAGGTTTCAAGTGTATTAAATGGAATCAAATGATGCCCATAGGCATGGAGTAAGACATCTTTTAACCAAAGGAATGAGTATTTTGGTTGCGTTATTTACTTATTCTTTCAGTGCATTTGTTTCCAGGGACCATGTCCTGGATTGCCTCTTAGAGTCCATACAGTATTGTGCTTTATTTATTTATTTATTTCTCTGAGCTTCAACATCTTTGATATTTTTTTGCATCTTCCAGTATGATAAATGATGAGATTGTATCAGGCATTTCCCATTCGAGTGATGTGATTCATCCATCAAGATTACGTGACTTGAGATATAATGGTTCATTCACCTGCAACCTTTTGACTTAGTATATCTATTCCTCTTTTTGGCAGGATTCCTAAGACAATTGGTGTGGCTATTCCAATCAAAGCATCTTTCTTCATTACTTACATTATGGTTGATGGATGGGCTGGTATAGCTGGGGAAATCTTGATGTTGAAACCTCTTATTATTTATCACTTGAGGAATTTCTTCTTGGTAAAGACAGAAAAGGACAGAGAGGAGGCAATGGATCCTGGAAGTCTTGGTTTCAACACAGGAGAACCTCGTATACAGCTATATTTCTTGTTGGGTCTCGTTTATGCGACAGTGACACCTATTATCCTTCCTTTCATAATCATTTTCTTTGGCCTTGCTTATGTAGTGTTCCGTCATCAGGTACCTTGTTGCGCTTTTTGCCGTACAATTTGTTGCAGAAATGCCACTGTAGGGTTTAAATTTACTTTCTTATGGTCGTGGCAGTATAAATCTAATGATTCAGTTGCAAATTTTATAGATCAGAGAAAATAAATCTGTAGGACCAACATAAACTGTGTCATATATGCATAACTGCATTTCATCTTACTTTCTTGTTCCAAATTGTTGGAATTTTTCAAAACATTTTACGAGTCCATTCTGTCAGTGCTTGGTCTCCAAATATTTTTTCCTAGTGAAAACTACAAATGTGAGATCCTAAGATAGGTTACTGCATCCAGTTAACTATGGAATTCATATGTGAGACTTCATGTTTGCTGAACTGTAATTTGGGCACGAGTCCTAGGGCAAGTTCAATTGAGTAGCGTAATAAAGGTTATAAAAGATTGTCCATAAGAGAAAGAGGAACAAAAGGAAAAGGAAAAGGAAAAGGAAATAGAATAATGATAAAAAGTTGCCCTAGAATGCTGGGCACTTGTAAGAGGGTCAGTTAGAATCTTCATCTCTTCCTAGTAGAGAAAAAGAAAAACACCCTACTTATGCCGAGTTAGGGTGAAAATATATAAATAAAACTTGGTTTCTTGTGGTTACTCCATTATTTAGGAAAACTTAATATCCTTTTGGGGGGGGGGGGGGGGGGAGGAGCAGCCTACCTCAGTGTCCCTATGGGGAACCTTTTTCTAACATATGTCTAGTACATTTAAGAAAAAAAATTATAAATCTTTTGAAGTTTGCTTTTTAAGCTGCCATCGTACCCTTTGTTCTTCTCTCCCTTGAACCACGCTTCCAACTTTCTGTAAAAAAAATAAAAAATACAATATTATGCTGTCAATTTTCAATCTTTTTGTTTTTTCTTCTGAACATTGCACTGACTTCCCTTAATTTTAATTCCCATAGAATATCTTCCAGAAGATAGTACTGAACTGGACCAACACATTTCCCCTATGGTCCAACGCCTGCAAAACGGCCTCAACTTCTAAATATAATAGATATGACTAACTGTGTGTTTGCGTTGATTGTAAGTAGTTATAGAAGTTAATATCTAAGACATTCATAACAGTTTATAAGAAATAAGGTTTCTCTTAGAAAGAAGTAGTCTTTGTTGGAGATGGATTTTACAATTGATTTCTTCATGAGGACTTCATTTTCTTTGACCAGGTCTCTGTGTAGTCTTCTCAATGTCTATCTTTCGTACATACTATGTCATACGATCTCTCTTTTTATTTCTTTAAAACTCTATTCGTTTCAAAATGCAGATCATAAATGTTTATAAACAAGAGTATGAGAGTGCTGCAGCATTTTGGCCTGATGTCCATGGGCGTATTATAACTGCACTGGTGTTTTCACAAGTGGTTCTTTTGGGGTTGTTAAGCACAAAAGAAGCTGCCCGGTCAACACCATTTCTCATTGCACTTCCAGTTCTTACCATATGGTTCCATCTCTACTGCAAAGGCCGTTATAGACCGGCATTTGTTAGATACCCATTACAGGTATATTGGGGATTACAAATGGATATTTGATGTTCTCTTAATTATTTCAAATAACTGCATCCACATGGACAGAGACACTAGATGTTTATCCTAGCAATTGACTTTTGATTTTATCCTCAAATTACTCATTATTTGATTAGTGTCTCTACTCAATACCTATGACTGTTCAGTCTCCTATGGTTAATGTGATGCCTTTTCTTTTGATCTCAAAGATGCATGTGTCTGCAGTCATGCATCTTTGAGTTAGGTTCTTGTTAGTGATTTTCGGTGTCTTTTAATGTTGTAAATTCTCTTCATCTTGTTTTAGTCAAATGTATGAGTGACATCAACAATTAAGACATACTTTGGCTGAAGCACTAGATGTTTTCGGCTTGTTTGCAAGGAGACATGTCAGACTTTTGAGCTTGGGGAACCTTGGATAAGTTGCTCAATTGCATAGTTGCAGCTTCACCAGTTTGAATCTGATTCAACTATGTCTTAAAGCTTGAACATTGCCATTGGATGGTTTCAGATCTTCAAGTGGAGGATGCAATACTCAATTTCTCCAGGGCATATATTTGATGCTATAGATCTTGGATTTTGTTCAATGAGGACCATGACAATGCTTAGGAAAGTTATTATAAGCGTGGCTCTGCCCTAGTATGAAGCAGGCATTAGTCTTTGTGTTTGACAACAAATCTTTAAATGCATGACCCTGCCAAAACCTGCTTTCTGGAAGCTTTGAGTCTGAAACCATCAAGTCCAGTTAGTGCTTTCAAAATTAACTTTGTTGCCGTCTACATTGGTTAGAATTGTAACATATTGACAGGAATGTGTTGCAAATACTGGATGGATATTCTGGTTCTCTTTTTTGTTCTCTCAATTGCAGCTCTCTAATTAATCTTTCTCTCTCTCTCTGACATGGACTTTTGATTGTTACTCTTATTTCATGTGGATTTAGGAAGCAATGATGAAAGATACTTTGGAACGTGCAAGGGAACCCCACTTGAACCTAAAAGGCTATCTTCAAAATGCATACGTCCATCCGGTTTTCAAAGCCTGCGACGAGGATGAAGAGGAGGAGGTGGTCAATGATAAGTGGGAGAGCGAGAGTGTGATCGTACCCACAAAGCGCCAGTCCCGAAAGAATACTCCCGCTGCCAGTAAAGTTAGTGGTACATCCTCTCCATCTCTGCCTGAGGCAGTTCAAGAACATCCAGAGCCCTAATGCCCGACCCGAAACTTTGCTTCTTTCTGCATACTTCACGTCACAGGATGGCACCGTAAATTGGACATCACAGAGACAGAAAGGAGATGACGAGAATCCTTCAGCTTCATGGCAAGATTATGTTTTCCCGGCAGGCGGTTGCAAAAGGTGCATGTAAAAAGACTTGAGTGCAGACTTGTGTGTAAATTGATAGTTCTGGTTGTGTATCCATGTGTTGTTGGCTATATTTGCAATTTTTACCAATGTTGTGACAAGCAATTCGTTATGGAAATCAGTGTGGATAGTTTAAGTGAGATGATATAGTTTCAGTCACCCTCATTTCCATCCAAATGAGTCTTTTATGTTATCTATATGGCCAGTTGCAACGATAGTACTCGAATAATACCAAACCTATTGCAGTGGCTACAGATATAGGCCTTGTACACGTGCACGGTAATCTAAAATCGTCCCCAACTTGAAGTTCGCTGCTTTTTTATAGTAACAACGCAAAAGTCGCCGTAATAAAGAAACTGTCCTCGATAAACAAAAAAGTAAGTGGATTACCTGCTAGTCCAATGTTTGGAAAAAACAACAGAAAGGAAATAACAGAAGGTATGGGTCAAATCTTTCATTCTGTCAATTGCTTACCAAATCTAGGCAAATACATGCCACTACGAAATCCCTTCTGTTTTTGGAAGATCAAGAAACAGTAAAAAAAAAAAAAAAAAAACCAATTAGCTTTTGTCGCCTTTGGGAGTAACAGGGGCCTCTGGAAATTGACATAGAACTCCTCCTCCTCGTTGAAAAGGCATTGTTTTATTGTTTTCCAAACACGCCGTTTTCGTGCCTTCTATGGCAGTTGTGTTTCCTGTGGGCGGCTTCCCGTGGGTCTCAGATAGAGCAAGAAAGTCATGCTTGATTTGACATAAAAGGACAGTAAAATATTCCGGTAAGGATGTTATGGAGTAGCGTGAAAGCGTGACGTAGCACCTAGAGCCGCTGGATCGGTTTACAGGGGGATGACTAGGGGTAAGCAAGTAATTTCGTTTTGCAACAAAAAGATTGACTCGTACGACCAACCATAACTATATATTACACGTCAATGCCGCAATTGGTTTATACTCTCTCTCTCTCTCTCTCTCTCTCTCTCTCTCTCTCCCCCTCTCTCTCTGGCCACTTCATCTTCATGTTCGATGAGTGATTTCCCTTTACCTCCTAATGTCCGATTTCGATAAGGCTCAATTTTGAGATCAGACATTGTTTCGCCTTGCACAATTAGGTAACTCCCTACTCCAATTTGTCCCCCAAGATTCTACTTCTTTGGTAATTTTTGTCTCTTTTTTTTTTTCTTGCATGAAAATGTTCAGGAATTTGAATTTTAATTCAATTAGCAGCCAAGATTGTCGATTTCCCCCTCCTACCTGCGGACCTTAATGGGATTTGGATTTTTTTTGGTGGTTTTCGCATTGGATTTTGACTTTTTTTTTTTGTTTTTGATTGTAGATGCTTCGTGGGTTTTTATATTCTAGGAATTAATTCTTTTAGACCATTGTAGTATTTCAGCGAGATTTTTTATTTTTTATTTTAATTTCTTTCTAGTGTACGTTTCTTTTCTTTTTTTTCTCCTTGGAGAATTTTGTGTTTTAATTATTTCGGGATTAGAAAATGTTGAATAATCTTAGATTTGTTCTTTCATTTTACTTTGAGTAATTTGGTTGGCGCGTGCACAAGAGACCAACAGAGAAAAATATGTAAATATTTCTTGTTGTTTCTGTTTGATTGAGATATGTGATTGTTTTAAGTGAATAATTTTTATCTGAAAATTATTTTTGTTCTATTACCTTGTGCAACAGAAATTATATAATGATATTCTAACGTCATCACATAAAGCATTGGAGGATTCTTAAGACAAAATCCAAGTTTCCAAAATCTGTAATGATATCAGTCCTGCCGTGAAATTTGTCAGAACTTCATACTCAATTTCAGTACTAGATCCTTTTAACAGTGGAAGCACCTGAAGGCTGTATAGCCTATTTGTTGAATAATCAACAAGCTCGCTGAGGATTTCTCAGGGACCATGTCCATGCCACTTACCTCTGGCATGGCTATCGGAATTTTTGTAGGAGCAAGACTGATTTTGTCCCCTTAATGAGCCGGCCTGACCATTTCATTTCCCTTGGCCATAACCGGATATGTTGTCGTGAGATGCAACATTGGCAGATAACACAATCTAAAGAAGTATGCTGTCTTCTATATGTTGCTTATGAGACAGTAACTGACCATAAACGTTATCAACAGAAGTAAATTCAATGGTAGTAATAGAAGTTACCAGGGCATCAGATTCAGGTCCAAGCTCCACAAGAAGCTAGGATACCATCGCAAAATATTGAGTGGCTGACCAGCAGCAACAAGGGTGTTGAAAGACCGTGAAGTTGATGAAATAATCTGCAATGAACGAAGAACCTTTCTTCAGTGTTGCAAGTTGGTAATGTTCTTGCATAACGTGAGTGGAGCTTAGTGTTTTGAGTCATAGAAGTAGAAGACAAGAATCAGAAGTCATGAGATAAATGATGACGGGCAAGAAGAAAAGAAACATGATTAGTCACAATGGGCAAAAAGAAAAGAACGATGAAAAATTAGATGGACTTCAACAGGGTAAAACCAAATAATATTTTTCCAAAATAACTTTTTGTTCTCTCACCTTTCATTAGGATGATGTTTCTGTATTTTTGAACAATATGGTACAAAAGAATTCTAAGTTACAGCCCATCAAAAACAGAACATCAAATTTTTTTTTTAATGTCATCTCTTGGCTAAATCCTACTGTATCTGGTTTTTCTAGAGTTCTCATTGGTTAAGAGTTTTGAATCTTGAAAAACAGCGGCCTAATCATCTCATCATGTATTGTCTTAAAACTGCTAAACTATTAGAGAACTGAATTTGGATGCCAATAAATTAACTTCTTTGTATTCATATGGCTTTCTTTAATTGAGTACAATCTCCAGTCTGTTTTTCCCATCAGAATGTTATTCTTTGTTCATTTCTGGCCCTAATTTTTTCCTTCTTTTCTCTGAATACTGATTCTTTTTGTAGCTAAGCTTGTTCAAGAGATTTTTTTTTTTTCCTTTGGACCTAATAAAATGTTAATTTAGTTATATATTTGTAGGACTGAATTTTCAGGGTTTCCTGGAATGAGTGCTTGCTGGCTTGTCAATTTCTTGGAAATTCGTTTTTAGACCACGGTACTATGTCTGCTTGGTTTTCTGGAAATCCTTTTTAAATATAAGTTTCAATGTGATATGTGGGGTTTGGGCTTATCAATTAGTGGATTTCTATTCTGACTGATATGATATGTTGGGTTCCTTATGGTTTCTGGTTGATTGCAGTCTGTTATTGTTATTTGCCCTAAAAACTGTGATAGAACTGAGTTTGGATGCCATAAATCAAGCATCATCCATTCTTCTTATTATGTTGCAGTGGTAATGGAGGTTTTGATTCCAAAGCATCAAAGATTAAGCAGGTATCAAAAGGATGTGCAGATATCTGGATTCTCAAAGGTTCCGAAAAATGGGGAAGTAGAGAATCATGTAACTGGAGAGTCAATATCAGACGAGGAACAGAGTAGCAATGCTAGGTCATCAGAGCTGAGAACAAAACATTCAACCAAGAAAAGACAGAATAATCAGGAAAGTGAATCCTCGTCTGGTCAAAAAATATCAAAGAAGCGTGACAATGCTTCAAACAAGAGAAGTTATGATTATTCTGATTATGACTTTGGAGAAGACGAAGAATCAATGATTTTCCTTAAGGCAAGAAAACGGAAAAGAAGTAGTGTGACTGAAGGAAATTTAAAGGATGCAAGAGAGAAGAATTATGGCATTAGGAATACTGATATCTGTGGTGCAAGGAACGACATAGGTACTCTGAAAAATGTGAAGGTAGCTTTGACTATTTTTACTTCTTTCAATCTTAACCCATACATTTCTTTGTATGCCTGTTGGATCAAGGAAATCAGTTTATTTGCTTTTGTCTTAATAGTTCTCCTTGTTTTCTGCAAGTTATATGTTATTGTTGCCTGAAACAGGGAAATGGAGAAGATCGTTTAAGATGTCATCAGTGTATGAAGAAAAGAAATGTTGTCCAATGCACCAACTGTAAGCAGAAAATGTATTGCATCCAGTGTATCAAGCAATGGTGGGGTGTTCTATGTCCATACAACTTTTCAGTAAACATGTAACTCTTTAATCCAATTACCTATTTAAATTTTGACGAATGTTGTCTATAGGTACCCTCTCTTAAAAGAAGAAGAAATTTCAGAGCTTTGCCCATTTTGCCGTGGAAATTGCAACTGCAATGTGTGTTTGCACTCAAGTGGGAAGATCAAGGTTTGGTTTTTATCTTACTGGGTTGTAAATGCCTTCACATTAACAACTCTAACAAGACAATCTGATTTTAACCTTCAGACTTCAAAGAGGGACATCTCTGATGCTGAAAAGATCCAGCATAGCCAGTATTTACTGGATTGTTTGCTCCCACATTTGAAACAAATTTGCATAGAACAAACTAGGGAGATGGAGATTGAGGCTACTATTCAAGGTATATATGGTTCTCAGCTTTGAATTTGAGTTTTCAGTATGAATTTGGATATTGCTTATGTGAGATATATAATGGTAGGAAAGTCATTTTCTGAACTGGAAGTACCGCAAGCCCTTTGTCATAGTGATGAGCGTGTCTTTTGGTAGGCATCTTCTCTTCACTATTTCTATTGTTCTAGAGGTCTTATGTGTAATTCTCATTTGCTTTTGGTTCTTGGAGCAGCAATCATTGTGCGACTTCAATTATAGACCTTCATCGAAGCTGCCCTAAATGTTCCTACGAACTCTGTCTCCTATGTTGCCAAGAAATTCGTCAAGGAACTCTTACAAGCCGTTGTGAAGTGAACTTTCAATATATCAACAGGGGCTATGAGTACATTCACGGTGGAGATCCTCTGCCAGATTCTTCACTCTCACAAATTTCAAATAGACATGTAGAGTCCCTTGTCAAGTGGCGTGCTAATGATGATGGAAGTGTTATTTGTGCTCCAGAGGAAATTGGTGGGTGTGGTAACTGTGTATTGGAGCTCCGACATATACTTCCACAGGGTTGGATTTCAAGTTTAGAAGTCAGAGCAGGAGTTATACTGGAGATATTTAGAGTTGAAGGAAAAAATTTGAGGCACAAATGTAAGGAAAGGAGCTTGGAGATGTCACTAGAAGCAGCTTCTAGAGTCGATTCTGATGACAACTACTTGTATTGTCCGGCTTCAATGGAGATTCTTCATGAAGAAAAGCTTTTGCACTTCCAACAATGCTGGTCTAATGGGGAACCAGTCATAGTTCGTGATGTCCTTGATCAGGCAACTGGTTTAAGCTGGGAGCCAATGGTCATCCAGCGTGCATTATGTGAACACTTGGACTCAAAGATCAGCTCAAAAATGTCACAAGTGAAGGCCATCGATTGTCTGGCCAATTGTGAGGTTGAGATGCCTATTCCATCTCTCCGTATTTCTATACTTTTCAGCCACAGGCTACGGATCAAGAGAACTTGTCTGGAATTATGCTTTCTTCTTTTTTCAGTCATAAGTTCATCTTATTTGCTTATTTCTGCCTGAAAACATACCTCCAAGGCTGATTTTGTCAAAAAATGCAGGTTGAGATAGATACTCATGAATTTTTTAGAGGTTATACTGAAGGGAGAAGATACACCAACTTTTGGCCTGAAATGCTGAAGCTAAAGGATTGGCCCCCATTTGACAAGTTTGAGAATCTTTTACCCCGTCATTGTGATGAGTTTATCAGTGCATTGCCATTTCAAGAGTACACAGATCCTCGGGCTGGTATCCTTAACATGGCTGTCAAGTTGCCTTCTGGTGTCTTGAAGCCAGACCTGGGTCCAAAAACATATATTGCTTATGGGATAGCAGAAGAGCTTGGAAGAGGGGACTCTGTAACTAAGATTCACTGTGATATGTCAGATGCGGTATGTCTTAACAAACTGAACTCTCACATAATACTGTGAATGTTTGCAGATGTTTAAACTGTTAGATTTTGAGATATATAAGCTGCATTTTGGTTTATCGATGGTCAAGCAATAGTTTTTTTATTGGTTTACTATATCATATACTAGTAGTAACAATATTCACAAGCTTTTCTTCCCTATGTTTTCCTTATAGTGCTTTTTATGATCACTCACAGAAAAAAGTCCTGTTATATTGGTTGCTTTGCTGTAAATATGTCTTAAACTGAGCAGTTTAGATAATGTTATCTATTGGTTAAGTTTGTGGGCTTACTTTGATTAGATGGTAAGGTGTCACATCATTTTTTTATTTTATTTTATTTTTATTATAAATGCACGCACCCGGGGGAGGGGAGGGGGGACGGGATTCGAACCCACGACCGGTGGGACGGCCAGTCAGGGTTTGGCTCAGAGAACACCACTGAGCCAGCCCCGGCCCCTTAAGGTGTCACATCATGTGACATTGGGCTTGTAAAAAATTATACAAATGTGCATAACCAATTGGAAAATACCCATTTTGCCGTTTTGTATTTTATTTTTAGAGTTAATGGTCCACATTTCATTATTGAATGACTAAGTGTTCTGTTATTATTGTTGCATATTATAATGTATAGTTTCCTTATTGATGTGGATGCTTAAAAAACTTTCCTCTTACATTTTGGCTTCTGCATATGCAAGCACCATAGTGATGTTTTCCCAGAGTACTAATTGGTGCAGGTGAATATTTTGACTCATACGGCAGAAGTGCTGTTGAGTCATGAGCAGCATTGTGCAATTTCCAGGCTAAAAGAAAAACACGAGGCTCAGGATGAAAAGGAGCTTCTGGGTAGAGAGAAGTTAAGTTGTTCTATCGATCAATTTGATCAAGGCAACAATGAGGAGCCAGAGGTCTCAGAAATAAAAGATGTAGGAAAGTTTAAGACTTTAAAAATTGAGACAGAAGGGGCTACTTCTCCAGGCTTCTCCTTAGAACAAGCAACGGGGGAAACAGGCGGTGCTCTGTGGGATATTTTTAGGAGGGAAGATATTCCTAAATTGGAGGCATATCTTAGAAATCACTCAAAAGAATTTAGGCACACTTTCTGCTCTCCGGTTGAACAGGTAATATATAGCACCTTAAGTTTCTGATATGCTATATCTCGTGTGCCAGTTCTAATACTGTCTTTTCAGGTTGTCCACCCAATTCATGACCAATCCTTTTATTTAACTTCAGAGCATAAAAGGAAGCTCAAGGAAGAATTTGGTGAGTAATAGAAAAATGCTTGTTTTCATAAACATGCATATTATCTACTCATTGTTTCACGCTTATAGGAGTTGAACCGTGGACATTTGAGCAAAGACTTGGCGAAGCAGTGTTTATTCCTGCTGGATGTCCACACCAAGTCAGGAACCTCAAGGTAATTAAATCCCAACATCATCAATCTTAATTATTTTTGTCTACACATAAGTTGCTGATTATTATGTTCCCACCTCCACAGTCATGTACAAAAGTTGCTGTGGACTTTGTCTCACCTGAAAACGTCGGTGAATGTCTCCGTTTAACTGAAGAGTTCAGACAACTTCCTAGAAATCACAAGGCCAGAGAAGATAAACTTGAGGTAATAGTTCTCCTTGACTTTCAAGGCTGCTGTTCCGTTTTATTCCTACTCTAAACAGTTTTCTGTTGTAATTTTTTGATGAAACAGATAAAGAAAATGATAGTCTATGCAGTTGATCAAGCTATTAAAGATTTAGAAGCCTTATTTTCAACACCAAAGATCATCTCGGAAGCAGCATCAAGATAGTCAACGGAAGGAATTTTCTACCAAATCGAGGCTTATGTAATAATCAAGTTTGTCCAAAATAACTATTCCATTGTTTCTATAATAATCATGCTTATTCAAAATAAGCGCGCCTCTTTTTCTAGTATCGTTGCAGCCATTGAAAAACTGCCGGGGAGTTAACAAATCAATCTGAACTTCAAATGGAGTTTCACGTGCTTTAACACAAACAATTACACAAATTAATTCATACGACCTTTAGAGAAAGTTGTTGCGGCGAAAAAGGGTTTTCGCTCAATCTGAACTTCGACCGTAAATGTTTGAATATAATCCTGAATGTGTTTGAGAAAATACGACGACAATTTGTAAAAGTTCGTGGGCTCTCCAAGGTTCAGCCTTTGGCCCAAAGGGGAATCAACAAAATTGGCCGACCAGTTTAAGCGCCACTTCAGTGCATTATCCGTTCTGCAATCCTTGGCCACTGCCAAACTTCAAATCCTTCTTTGCAATTTCTATGCGAGATGAACACGCATTTGCAGACGCACATACAAATCCAACCGCTGCCACCGCGCTTGCATGCATTCCGCTTTTCGGCGCAACGTCTTCGGTCTCGGAATTTCGCCTCCAAAAGAAGAGCTTTCGGGCTCACCCTGTGTAACAAGAGCTCCGGTGAGGTTAGATGTTCATTGAATAGGGGAGGAGGCGAAGATGAAGAAGTAAATGGGCAGAAGGGGAAGCAACCAGTGGCGAAAAGGGCCTACCCTTTTCATGAAATCGAGCCCAAGTGGCAGCGCTATTGGGAGGACAATCATACTTTTCGAACACCCGATGAAATTGATACCTCCAAGCCGAAATTCTATGTCCTTGACATGTTCCCCTATCCCAGGTCTCTATTTTTTTCAAAAAGCAAACACCGTTATAGTCACTGTTAACTTTGCAGCTTTGAGTTGTAAAAGTTGCCCGCTCTCAGTTACTAATGCTAAGAACGCAAAGATTTAGTATCTCGACTTATTGGCCTGTTTCTTTTGTCTTTGTTTATTATATCTGCCTGAGTTTGTTTGAAGATGTTCAACGCTTGAGGTTTCTTTGGCAACGATGCTGTGTATAAGCAAATTGCTGGCCACTTCAGACAAATATGATATTTATGGGCCCTGGATAGTTCTCATTTCGAGTTATTTACTTCTCATTAGTCGAGTGGTTTTGACTGAGATTCCTGTGCTCATTATTGTCCACTGATGCAGTGGAGCTGGGTTACATGTTGGACATCCCCTGGGTTACACGGCCACCGACATTCTTGCTAGATTCAAGCGCATGCAGGGTTACAATGTTTTGCACCCGATGGGATGGGATGCATTTGGACTGCCTGCAGAGCAGTATGCAATCGAGGTTTCCTTTGCTATTCTTTGTTGTATCGCCTACGTTATTCGTTTGAATTTGTGTGGTTTGTATGTACATTTGTTTATAGGCTATTACATATGTCTACCAGACTGGAACTCACCCGAAACTAACAACATTGAGGAACATCAATCGCTTCCGCGCCCAGGTATTTCTTTTATTTTGTTTATTTGTAATTGAAGTATGTCAGATGCATATAGGTGGTAATGAATTTAGAGTTATAGATAGCAATTAACAGCTGAACAATGATTGCGGCTCTGAACTCTATGGGAATTATTTCAAGTACTAACAATTATGATGTCCTGGATCACCAAGGAGTGACTCAAGGATCAATTTCTAAATGTTTTTTTACCTATATTTTAAGAGGAAGTTGTAGATTTGATCTTGAATTAATAGCAGCGATTCATAGCTTTTGGGCAAGATAATAATTTATTATGTTTCATGTTATTTGGAGGATTTATAACCATCATCATCTTGAGATTCATACCAGTTCAACATGGGATAGATTCTTGTTTGGTGGAGCTTTAGTATAACTTGTGTAGAGGACTTGGTTGGGTACATTCCCGATGGAATTAGATATGGCTAATCAATCCCAACACTTTGAAATATCCATTATCGTTTTGACTTAGATTTTAATGATTGACACTCACAAATAGCGGCCTCTGTTAGTTTTCAGCAGGTGGTGTGATTTTATTCTCAATGTGACTTTCTTTACAGCTTAAATCTTTAGGGTTTTCATATGACTGGGATCGTGAAATTTCTACCATAGAACCAAATTATTATAAATGGACGCAGTGGATCTTTCTTCAGCTGTTAAAGAGAGGGTTGGCATATCAGGCAAGTACAATCATGCCTTCATCATCTTCTGTTGGTTCCTACTATAAAACGGCTATAACAGTATACACACTTTGTGTTTAGGCTGAAGTGCCAGTCAATTGGTGTCCTGCTCTTGGCACTGTCTTAGCCAACGAGGAGGTGGTGGATGGTGTGAGTGAGCGGGGGGGTCACCCAGTTATCAGGAAGGTATTCTGGTTAATACATCTATCTTTTTGTGAGCCATGAGTCCAAATTATGAAAGTTCTTGTATTTCCAGTTTTTGAATGGTTCTATAATTTTACAGTGTCATTGTTTATTACCAAGCAGCCTATGAGGCAATGGATGCTCAAGATTACTGCATATGCTGAACGTCTTCTTGAAGATTTGGAGGACCTAGACTGGCCTGAGAGTGTCAAGGAAATGCAAAGAAACTGGATTGGAAGGTCTGAAGGGGCTGAGATGGAATTCTGTGTTCTTGACAGTGATGGAGGAGAAAGAGAGATAAAAATTACAGTTTTTACTACGAGGCCTGATACCATCTTTGGAGCAACGTATTCCTCTTACTTTGTTCTTGTTGCCTGCATTTTATAGATTTCATGCATTGGCCAGATATGTATGAAAAGTTTTTGGTAATGGCTGTCCCTGGATTGCGATTTATTCTTATCAGTTGTTTGTTTGCAGCTACTTAGTTGTGGCACCAGAGCATTTTTTGTTGTCATCATTGATATCAGCAGACCAGAGCAAATATGTATGTTACTGTGTTTCTCTGATCAATTTGGCTCAAAGGTTTCTTACCCCTGGGTACTTAGAAAACAACACCTTTTGAGCGCAGGTAGAGGAATATAAAGATCTTGCTTCAAAGAAGAGTGACCTTGAGAGAACTGAACTTCAGAAGGAAAAAACTGGGGTCTTTAGTGGTTGCTATGCCAGAAATCCCGCTAATGGAGAAGCTATTCCTATATGGGTTGCTGATTATGTCCTTGGAAGGTGTGTTTGCCTCATACTTCAACTCTTTCCTTCTCTACAGCACTTACGTGTTGGCATATGCAAGTATACTAGAGTTGCAAACTTAACTGTATATGTTTTCTGGATGGTGAAGTAAGCAGTTTGATTATTTGACATGTTATGCAAATATGTTTAATGGAAGTTGTCATTGATTTTTGGAGAGTGTATGTTACTACAATTGTTAAAGTCGATTTTTTGTGCAGTTATGGAACAGGAGCAATTATGGCTGTTCCGGCACATGATACTCGTGACCATGAGTTTGCCTTGAAGTATGATATCCCTATCCGTTGGGTTGTGACACCAGATGACAAAAGTGTTGGTGATTCTGGAAAGGCTTTTCCTGGTCATGGCACAATTATAAATTCATCAAATTCAACTTTGGGGCTCGACATTAATGGCATGCACAGCAAAGAAGGTGCTTCTAAAGTGATTGAGTGGGCTGAGAAAAGTGGAAATGGGAAGAAGAAGGTGCATTTTTCCATTCATCTAAAGCTTTATACCCATGGTTTTTCTTTCTCTTTCTTATCCTTCTTTTGGTCTGGAGAAGAAAGAAAGGGGGGTTGGTTGCTGTCGCTTTTTACCACCTGTCATACAAATGATATAATTTGCACTGCCGTAACTTTAGGTGAACTACAAGCTGAGGGACTGGCTTTTTGCTCGGCAACGTTATTGGGGGGAGCCTATTCCAGTCATTTTTTTGGATGAGACTGGTGAGACTGTTCCACTTCTTGAAACGGAGCTGCCTCTTACCCTACCAGAATTGGATGATTTTACTCCCACTGGGACAGGGGAACCACCACTATCGAAAGCAGTATCCTGGGTATTTTTTAGATCAATCTTTTTTGTTTTTCATTTACTCAGTAAAATATGATTTTTTTATTATTTATATTCTGACTTTTGAAGTTCTCTGAGGTTCATTAGAAATTAAAAGTTAATCATAAATTATACTGGAATCTGTATTAATCTCAAGTTCCCCCAATGCACTTTTTGCTGGTTTACAATCTCATTTCCCTCAACAACAAATAGGTTCTTTTTCTTTTTGTACCCTGCAATCAGGATATCGGAAGGGTTTAAGATTAGAAGAT
This sequence comes from Casuarina cunninghamiana, assembly GCA_028551485.1. Classification (NCBI taxonomy): domain Eukaryota; kingdom Viridiplantae; phylum Streptophyta; class Magnoliopsida; order Fagales; family Casuarinaceae; genus Casuarina; species Casuarina cunninghamiana. The sequence continues at coordinate 23,012,848 of CM052366.1, read as the reverse complement.
AATCATGCGTTAAACTTTGGTGAAACATAGAGGTTAAGGAATAAACCACTAAGCTAGCTGTATTCTGAGATAGTTCTGATGGGTCTCTTCGTGTTTCTCTACTTTATTTGTCAGCATTACTTTGACTAGTCCTTTAGCTTTCATTAGGTTTTTACACCACTTTTGCAAATTCATCTCAGGTTAAAACTACAGATCCTTCGTCTGGAAAAGCAGCTAGACGAGAGACAAGCACCATGCCACAATGGGCTGGTTCTTGCTGGTAATGTGTTGGTTGTGCCACTCAATAGTTTGAATTGCAGTTGGTTTCCTTTTCAGGCTTTTTGTTTTTTTAGTGTTCAAAATGTTCAATTGTATTTCGTTTAGACTTGTTAGAGTGTTGTGGATTCAGGTTGAAAAAACTACCATTATTCTGGCTTTTGATTTTTTAGTGAGCCATGCAAGATGTTTGTTTTTTGCCTCCCAGTATAAAATGCTTATGAGAATTGAAACCCTATGCTTTTGTTTCCCCCTGTCCAGGTACTATTTGAGATTTATGGATCCAAATAATTCAAAAGAATTAGTTGATAAGGCAAAAGAAAGGTGAGAAGATCTTAATGACAGCTTGTTTTCCTTTTTACATTTTCTGTATATGGGCAGTCGTTAGCGTTTTTTACTTTCCAATTTCGAATGTTTAGTTTCTTAGCTTTTGAAACATATTATCTTCTGTAGGTACTGGAGTCCTGTTGATGTTTATGTTGGTGGTGCTGAACATGCAGTACTTCATTTACTTTATTCCAGGTTCTGGCACAAGGTTTGTGAACATGCTATTTTTTCAAGTTCGCTAGGTTGTGAGGATCATGACTCCCCAGGAAGTTCCACCTGTTTCTAGAATTTTGATGTCTGCTATCAGTGTGATTGTTGCATTATCTTTGACTAATATACCAACTGCCGGTGGTGTATGTAGTAGCAAGTATCTCTTGTGAATTAAGCTTTCTCTAAAAGGTTTGGTTGCATGCTTGTGTGCAAGTCTAAGTCTCATTGATATGTTTTATTAGCTTTATAACTCAGAAATTGAGCTAGGTTGTTGGTCTGATTGGCTCTGCTGGCCTTTCATGGAAATCCGGCAGGGCCAGACAGCACTTGAAAATTGACAGTGGGCTGCGTGGAACTGAATCATGTGTGGGTTGTTGATAGAAAACAAGGCTTCCAGTTACTGTCTTCTGGCAGTGAATTGGCCTGTTTGTATTTTGTTTTCATGTCGTTATGATCCTTAATGCCAGGAGTGTTTTTCTCTTTCAGGTTCTCTACGACATTGGTGTTGTGTCTAGCAAGGAACCCTTCCAATGTGTCATAAACCAGGGTATCATACTTGGAGAAGTAAGTGTAGTTTCCTTGTGTAATAAATTAATACTCTGTTAGAATTTTTTTAATGGTTCCAGTTGCAGGTTCAATATATGGCTTTCCGTGATTCAGAAGGGAACCTTGTATCTGCAGACTCTGCTGTTATGTTGGGCGAAAGTAATCAAGAAAGAATTCCTGAGGAGAAAGTATGTCCTGGATGCTTCAATAAATTTTATTCTTTTTCTTTTGAATGCTTTCATCCTTTTGGTACAGAGAGATAAAGCTGTATTCTGTATTCTTCCCCCATGCAACTTAATTATGCTGATGCAGGTTGTGAAATCTGGGGATTCCTTTGTACTGAAAGATAATCCAAAAATCCGTTTGTTGGCTCGTGCCCACAAAATGAGTAAAAGTAGGGGAAACGTTGTAAATCCTGATGACGTAGTTTCTGAGTATGGTGCGGATTCTCTTCGCTTGTATGAAATGTTCATGGGACCCCTAAGGTAAGTTTTAGTTAAATTGTCTTGTTTTATGTTATTTGGAGGAGACTGTCCTGATCAATCTGTCAATTAAGGCAAACTTCTAAATAAAGAGCACCTAAAAAGATATGCTGGTTTCTCAAACATTGTTTCTTTCGATTATGCTTCTAGGGACTCAAAAACCTGGAATACTAGCGGTATTGAAGGTGTTCATCGATTTTTAGGAAGAACTTGGAGACTGCTTGTTGGTTCTGCTTCTGATGGTACTTCCAGGGACGGTACACTGGCAGTTGATGGGGAACCTACTTTGGAACAACTCCAATGCCTCCATAGATGCATTGCTAAGGTCACATATCAGTTTCTGAGTAGCTTCTCTATGTGATGGATGTCTCCATCATTTCTGTCCTTTATGGGTCTTTTGTTCTATATATTCATTATCCGACCAACCTATGACCCATTTTCAGGTAAATAAAAGACAAGTATTCACACGAGTTGCATGGACTTGGATAGAGGTCTTTTGTGTAGGCAATAATTATGTGCTACGTTATGGGTTACGTAACTTTATATGCAGAAATTTCCACAAAAGCTTTTTGGATGTGTGCTTGTGGGAAAATTTCCACTAGAAGCGGATATTGATCTTTTAAGCTTGATGCTGATATTTTAAGTGTTATGGCATGTGTCAAAGACTTAGATCCATGTGAAATGGCTATGGCTAGCAGCTTTGGTATCACTACAAATTTATCATCCTGATTGTTAATAAACCGCATGTTGTGAGTGCCAGACTGCATGAAGAGAAATCTCAGACGAGGCTAGGGTGCAAATGGCTTAATGTTCTATAAAGGCTTTACGTGCATAGTTATCTTAAAGCTTTTAATCAGATGACAAAACAGAACGGCTTGATGTTGTTAGGCTCATAGTGCATCATATGTTAATTATTCTCTGGCATTTATAATTTGATAGAAACCCTCTGAGGTTGACTAAAATTTGCAGGTGACAGAGGAAATTGAAGGGACACGGTTTAACACTGGAATTTCTGCAATGATGGAGTTCCTTAATGCAGCATATAAGGTTTTCTCCATAAACACTTTAGAAGTTATCTTCTAACTATTCCATTTTTCCTCAACTGAAAATTTGCTGACCAAGGTGGCTGGCAGTATGTTGACTTTTGGTGGCCTGCCATTTGGTACCGATGGAAAGGTTCTAATGCATCTTTTCACGGACTAGGAATGTCAATGAGCACAGGGGGGGAAAAACTTCTCAACATTCTGTAGCCTTATTTCAGTTTAGGAATGTGGCTGGCATTATCATATAATCTACTAAAAGTATAATTTTACCTCTGGCTTTCGGAAACTACGATTCTGCAATTTATCTCTTCAGATTCCATTTACTGTCTTAGTTGAGGCAAGGTCTTCTGATATTACTTGGGATTGATTTGTGGTAGTGTAGAATATAGTTCTTTTGTTTTCAATATTTGTTGATAGATTGAAGAATGTTATCAATATTTTTCTTTTCCAGTTATTTGTTTCAATTGCAACATTTTCTTCTCTCGTTCTAATATGTCCTCTACTTCATGTTTTCAGTGGGATAAACAGCCAAAATTAATTGTTGAAGCATTTGTATTGTTGCTTTCCCCATATGCACCTCACATGGCAGAGGAGCTCTGGTTACGCCTGGGACACTCAACATCAATTGCATATGAGCCTTTCCCCAAGGTACTATTTCCGACATTTCAAATTGTTTGGAATTTCAGTACCTTAGGAAAGCAGTGACCTTCGATGACACATATGAAAACCAGATCCTCTAGAATGCTAGAAAGTTTTGGATTTGCAGCCCCAACGATGAAGAGAAATGAATGCATTTCGTAACTTCCTGTGAAATGGAGGCACTGATATTCAATACGTTGTAATTGCAGGCCAACCCAGACTTCTTGAAGGATTCCACCATTGTCTTACCCGTACAGATCAATGGCAAGACAAGGGGTACAATCCAGGTTGAAGAAGCCTGTACAGAGGAGGATGCTTTCAAGTTGGCATCCGAGGACGAGAAGCTTTCCAAATACCTCGCTGGGCAGTCCATCAGAAAGAAAATATACGTCCCCGGCAAGATCTTGAATGTTATCTTGGACTCTAAAAATGTCAAGGTCGGTGTCAGGTAGTACATGTAATCAGGAAATGAGTATTTTGTTGCTTCCATTTTTTCGGAATCTCCCATGGTCGGCAACCAAACAAGCGTCGAGTCTCAGATGACAACCTTGTGGCAACATATTAATATCACCAAAAAAGATAGGTGAGATTGTGTTTAGAGATGGGGGAGAAGTTCATGGCTGATTTGTCCTTTCCTTTTTATTCTATGGTTTTGTTCATGTTTGGACTACTGCTGCCTCTCATGATTTCAGCCATGTTGTGGTTTTCCTCCCTTTCCGGCAATGATTGTGTTTAGTTTGAACTCGAAAAGGGTTGCAAAAGTGAAAAGAAAAGGAAAAAAAATAAAAAATACTGACGCCACGATTGTTCGTAGGTAGTACAACTAACTTCTATAAAAGCTCAACCACAAATTTCCAACGAATAAGAAATTTCAAAATTAATGTCACTAATTTGAAGATGAGTCCACTCTTTGCCGGCATGTATGTATGTAAGTTACATACTAATGTATGTAAAATGTGAGTTGATTAAATTATTGTGGCATTTATATGGACGTTAAAGGTTTTGACATGTTCAGCTACCCTTTCTTGTTATTTTGCCTTAAGGTTATTAGTTTTATATCCTACTCAATCCCTAGGGAGACTAAAATAAAGAGGTAGGCGTAGGGCCAAAAAGGGCCATCAACTACCTTTCAACACCAGCTTCTTACTTGTATAAGACCACTTATTTTCCAAGTTGAGAAGGAAAGGGCAGTTAATTGGGCATTTCATGTCATGATCCTGCGCCACATGACCTGTATGAGCACCTAAGTAAGGGGATGCCTCACGTCTTTAAGGGAAAGCGCAGGGGAGAAGTTTTACCTAAAAGAATATTTGCTCAAAAGGAGGGTCATTTGGAGGATGCAGCCTTCCCTTATCTTTGGAGAGAAACCTTAATGTAATGATCCAAATAATAATAATAATTCTTGATTAGCCTTCGGTTTATAAGACTTTTGGCATAATGGTCTAGGATTAACATTTAGTATCAAAGGTAGCCTAATGTCTTTGAGTTTGAACATCAATGTGGGCAACACATGTGGCATGAGTTTTATTAGGTGAGGCAAAAGGCAATGAAGGAGGTGAGAAGTGAGCTGCCAAAAGATTAATTCAAAAGCGTGATAACTTATAATAATCCAAAAGAAATGATCCTTAATTAGCTTTTAACTTTAGGACATTTGGTAGGATAACCAAAAATTGTAACAATTTGTTGAAAAGTTGTGTAATATGTTAATATCCATACATAATGAAGTTGTGAATTGTAAAGAGAATTATATAAAAGATGGGATTAGAGGATAACCTAGGTTGTTAATTTTGCTCAAATTAAGTATAAACCTAGGTAAATAGAGCAAGGTTTCTATTAAAGAAATATCACTTGCACACGTAAGACAGCTACAAGTCATAGAAAAAGCACTCAACCACATAGAGAGAAGTGACAAGAGCATCCCACGTTTCTGCAAGGAAAGACCTCTCTTCAAGCATGGGACCTCACTAACTAGGCGTGCATTCCAACTGACAAAGCATTTAATATTTACATGTAATCTTTGTCTAACAAGATTTGCTTCTATGTACTTGGCTAAGATTGTTATAAAACCATGTACTCAACCAAGACAATGTAACAAGAGAAACCCTTTGTAGGATAGTTGAAACAATGTTCTATTCTATGTAATAGCAAGCCTTTGGCGTTGCGATTATGGTTTTTTAAACTACTTATATTATTCTTATTTTCTTTAGTTTAAAGTAAAATCTTGTTTGTTGTTGTTAATGTCTATGTTTATGTGTTTATTGCCTTTAGCCCTATATTTTTTCTTCCTTTTTATAGATTTTCTTCAGTTTCAAGTCAACAAAGATGTGAATCCTACTTGTAATATTTTAAATACCAACATAAGCCCGTGAGATGTACGGGGTTGGTGAAAATATGTAGTGGAATTAAATAATAAAGAGAGAATTAAAAAAATACACGAATATTTACATGGTTTGACCGGGTGCTTTCGCACAGGAAAAGAATTATAAATTTTTTACTATTTTTCCATATAACAAGGTTATATTGTTAAATCCAAGTTGGGCTCATTAGAGTTTTAATATATACTTATTTTATTGTTGGGGTGAAGTTTTTTTGCACTTCCTTAACCTTTATATGACCTTAAATAACAAACTTAATCAAGACGTAATGCGTCTTGTGTTTAATAAACGATGTATTTGCATTTAAAATTAGCTTTATTTTCTAAAAAGGTGAAAAATTAATTTATATTGATAGAATATTTTATATTTTAATATTTGTATAATAAACTTTGTCATTAAAATGCCCATATATGTCATAAGGAATAATTCACCCAAATCTTAGATTACAAGGCATATTAAATTTTTAAAGAGAATCCAGAGTTTTTGATGTTAGAAAAACTGAGCTCAGTCGAGCTCAGAACCAAGATCTTGCTACTCATATAGAACACAAAGTTTAACACATAGAACGTACCTAATTTGGAGTTCATTCTTGTTATCGGATAACTCATCCTAACTAAGGATGATGACCAGATTTACTCCCTTGTTCTCTCTAGTTTCACTGGTTGATGAGATAGCTCAATCTACAAGATCGTGGAGAGGTCGTTTGTAACCAACAGGGGAAGCTATCTAGTTTTTCGTCCGTCCCTCAACCATTCTCTTATCAATTCATTATTTATAAAAATACTTTTACTATGCATGGTACTGTACACAATGCTTATAAAAATGTGTTACTATATATAATATAGTAATAGAGATCAGACATATAACACCTCTTAATCCATCAACATGATCTTCACCACATGTAAACTCATAGTGCACATAGTGAGAGACAAAGGATGGATCTTAGCCATATACCAAGTATGCTGCCAATATAGTCCAACTCATCACTGTTCTATACAGCAAACACAAGCCCACACTAGCAAATTCCATATTCAACAATAATGATCTAACATGTTTTATACATATGGACTACAAAACAACTAATAAAACAATTGAAGATGAGCAATCACATTGATATAAGCCCACATAAGTGAGGACTATTGAAAATAGTCTAACATTTGAATGTTTCTCAAAAGTGCATAGAGATTAGAACAAAGAAATATTGGAACAGAGAAAATAAAACAATTTGAAAGTAGGAAAGGAGGGTATAATTTGGCGCCTGAAAGCATCTTCTCTTTCGAGTTGCTTTCTTTCACTCTCGCAGAAGCGAAGGCCAAGACCACCATGCATGAAGAGACTCAGAGAGTCCATCAAAACACTACTCGCCAACGGACTCTACTCGGAAGCCCTCAAAGCCTCCACAGCCTCTCTTCCATGGCCTCACCTCACAGACCAAACGTACGCCCTCTTTGTCAAGTCCGGTCACTCCCTCGACCCTTTTCTTTCCACCTCTCTCATCTCCCACTTCTCCAAGCTCGGAGATTTCTCTCGCGCTACCAACTTCCTTTTCGATACCCGGAACCCTGACACAGTCTCCTTCAACGCCCTTATTTCCGGCTTCGCCCGGTCTCGCCAACCCAGTTACGTTTTCGAGCTCTTTGGCACGTTGAGACATCTGGGTCTGAGACCTGACGTGTTTACCTTGAGCTCTTTGGTGAAGTCGTGCGGGAGTTTGGAAGAAAACGAGGCTGCCCATGGTGTTTGTTTGAGAATGGGGTTTAGTTCAGCAGCGTATTTGGTGAGTGGGTTTGTAGAGAATTATGCGAGAGCTGGGCATGTTGAAAAGGCTGAGAAGTGTTTTGCGGAGTGTTTGGAAGTGGACAATGTGGTCTGGACGGCAATGGTTTGTGGGTTTGTCTGGAATGGAGAATTTAAGAGGGGGACGGAGGTTTTTGTGAAGATGAGGGGTTTGGGTGTGGAGCTGAATGAGTTTTGCTTGACTGGGGTGCTTGGTGCATTGCTTGATGTCAGAGAGGGGGAACAGGTTCATGGAATTGGTGTTAAGATGGGTTTGTTGTGTGGTGGGTCGATACATTTGAATAATGCAATTATGAGCATGTATTGTAAGCGTGGGGATCAGGTGGCTGCTGTTAGGGTGTTCGAAGAAATTGCTGACCCAGATGTTGTTTCTTGGACTGAGAGGATAGGGGCTGCTCGAGATGGCGTGGAAGCTCTCGAATTGTTCAAATTTTTGCATTCTGAGGATTTGGAGATGAATGAGTACACCATGATCAGTGTTCTCACTGCCATTGCTGTCCCAAGGTTGTTAAATTCCGGCAGGCAAGTACAAGCACTTTGCCAAAAGGCGGGGTTTTTGCAGGTGACTTGTGTTAGCAATGTCCTGATATCCCTGTGTGGGAAGTGCGGTAGAATGGATGATGCTAGGCAGATTTTTGATGATATGGTTCACCGAGATTCTGTTTCTTGGAATTCTCTGATTGCTGGGTACTCTGAGAATGGATTTGGTGGTCAGGCTCTTGAGGCGCTTTCTCAGATGCGTGAACTTTCAGTACAACCAAATGAATACACTCTGGCTAGTATTCTTGAAGTGGCTGCCACCTCGGAGTCTATGAAGCAAGCAGTGCAAGTCCATTCACATATGATAAAATGTGGCTTCATATTGGATGACTCTATGGCTTCTTGCTTGATAACGACATATGGGAAATGCAGTGGGGTTGACGAAGCAAAAAAGGTATTTTCCGAGATTGATAAAATCAATGCAACACATCTTAATGCAATGGCCTCCACCTTTACTCACGCAGGGTGTCATGCTGATTCTCTAGCATTGTTCTACACCTCAAGAAGCTCGTATCTTGAGATGGACAGCACAATGTTTAGTATTGTCCTTAAAGCTTGTGGTTCTATGACAGATCTGATACAAGGAAGAGTAGTGCACTCCCTGTGTCTTAAATTTGGAGTTGATGAGGATACCTTCATTGAAAGCACCATTATTGACATGTACTGTAAGTGTGGAAGTATAAGTGATGCAGAGAAGGCTTTCAGGATTACATCTACACACAATTTGGCTGCTTGGAATGCCATGATCATGGGATATGCACAACATGGTTGTTTTAATGAAGTTTCCAAGCTTTTTGATAAAATGTGCAAATATGGAATGGAACCTGATGAGATAACTTTTCTCGGAGTTCTTACTTCATGCTGTCATGCAGGCCGGGTGAGAGAAGCACATGCTTACTTGAACGTTATGTCTCAGCTCCATGGAATAATCCCACATTTAGAACACTATGCCTGCATGGTTGACCTGCTTGGTCGAATTGGACTCCTAGAAGATGCAAAGAGGACAGTTGATGAAATGCCTATTCCCCCTGATGCTCATATATGGCAGATTCTTCTATCAGCCTGCAACATCCATGGAAATGTTGCTCTTGGGATTTTAGCAGCAAGAAAACTTCTTGAGCTGCAGCCTGGAAATGAATCTGCCTATCTTCTTCTATCCAACCTCTATGCTTCTTCTGGTATGTGGAATACTGTTGGGAAATTGAGGAAGGAAATGAAAGAAAGAGTAGTTCGGAAAGAACCTGGTTATAGTCAGATTCAAATAGGAGGATCCCTGCATTACCTTTTTGCTGGTGACACGTCACACCCTAAGAGTAAGGAAATATACATGGAGCTAATGAGGCTGTATGAACACATACTAGTCTCACCAGAACTGGAAAAAAATGATTCCTTCTAATGGAAATATTAAATATGAAGTAGAGGAATTCAATTTGATTATTCCCCAATTAACTACATGGAGAATTTCTATATTTCCAGAACTCATCAAGATTTTGTTACATGTCATCTGATCAGGTTGGTATATGAAATGTATTCAAAGGTATGTATGTTATCTTTCAACTTTAGTAAATTCCTTTTAGCTAGCAAGGGAGGCAAAACACTGAAAAATCCATTAACTATGGCTGGGGTAACTGTCCATTCAAGGTCACCAACACAACTGTGAGGTAGAATTCCCCATGAAGTTACAATCAGCTGTAAGTAACAGCTGCAAGGTATTTATTGGTCTCGAATTGTTAACCTACTTGGGCACTATTTTGCCAGTCACAAGTTGTAGGCTTTAATCATTGGCATCCTAGCCTCATTGTGATGCTGTAAACAATTATGGAGCTCTGGTTTCGGCTGTTGCATTCTGCTCCCAGTTTTTTTGCGGAATGCAGCATCAGGAATTTCACTGACCTTGCTCTGTGGATCATTGATCGAATCAACCTAGACATTTTGAGGATGTGGGTTTGATCATTCACTTTGTCATGGTAAGTTACTATCGAGAAGCTATTCCTATACCATCTTTGGAGCGATGTATTCCTCTTACTTTGTTCTTGTTGCCTGCATTTATAAATTTATGCATTGGCCAAACATATATGAAATGATTTTGGTAATGACTCTCCCTGGATTGCGATTTATTTTCAGTTGTTTGTTTGCAGCTACTTAGTTGTGGCACCAGAGCATTTTTTGTTGTCATCATTGGCATCCACCGCCCAGAGCAAATACGTATGTTATTGTGTTTCTCTAATCAATTTGTCTCAAGGGTTTCTTACCCCTGGGTACTTAGAAAACAACACTTGAGCACAGGTAGAGGAATATAAAGATCTTGCCCCAAGGAAGAGTGACCTTGAGAGAACTGAACTTCAGAAGGAAAAAACTGGGGTCTTTAGTGGTTGCTATGCCAGAAATCCTGCTAATGGAGAAGCTATTCCTATATGGGTTGCTGATTATGTCCTTGGAAGGTGTGTTTGCCTCATTCTTCAACTCTTTCCTTCTCTACAGCACTTACGTGTTGGCATATTCAAGTATACTGGAGTTGCAAACTTAACTGTATATGTTTTCTGGATGGTGAAGTAAGCAGTTTGATTATTTGACATGTTATGCAAATATGTTTAATGGAAGTTGTCATTGATTTTTGGAGAGTGTATGTTACTACAATTGTTAAAGTCGATTTTTTGTGCAGTTATGGAACAGGGGCAATTATGGCTGTTCCAGCACATGATACTCGTGACCATGAGTTTGCCTTGAAGTATGATATCCCTATCCGTTGGGTTGTGACACCAGATGACAAAAGTGTTGGTGATTCTGGAAAGGCTTTTCCTGGTCATGGCACAATTATAAATTCATCAAATTCAACTTTGGGGCTTGACATTAATGGCATGCACAGCAAAGAAGGTGCTTCTAAAGTGATTGATTGGGCTGAGAAAAGTGGAAATGGGAAGAAGAAGGTGCGTTTCTCCATTCATCTGAAGCTTTATGCCCCTGGGTTTCTTTCTCTTTCTTATCCTTCTTTTGGTCTGCCGAAGAAAGAAAAGGGGTTTGGTTGCTGTCAGTATTTACCACCTGTCATACAAATGATATAATTTGCAGGTTCCTTAATGCAGCATATAAGGTTTTCTCCATAAAAACTTTAGAAGTTATCTTCGGGCTATTCCATTTTGGGTCGACTGAAAATTGTTGGCAGTATGTTCACTTTTGGTAGCCGGCCATTTGGTGCTGATGGAAAGATTCTGATGCATCTCTTCATTATTTGAGCTTTCTGTTTCAGTTTTAAAAGATTTTTTTTTTTTAAAACAAAAAAAGACAAATCTTTTGGTGGTCTAGGAATGTCAATGAGCATAGGGTGAAAAAACTTGTAGCCTTGTTTGAGTTTAGGAATGTGGCTGGCATTATCATATAACATATTATATTTATAAGTTTACCTCTGGCCTTTGGGAAACTACGATTCTGCAATTTATCTTTTCAGATTCCATTTATTGTCATAGTAGTGGCAAAGGTTTTGTGATACCACTTCTTGTGATTAATTTTGTGGTAGCGTAGAATATAGTTCATTTATTTTCAATATTTATTGATAGATTGAAGAATGATTCCCTCTTTGCCTTTGCCTTTTTATTTTTTATTTTTATTTTCCAGTTATTTGTTTCAATTGCAACATTTTCTTCTCTCGTTGCTCTAATCTGTCCTCTAATTCATGTTTTCAGTGGGATAAACAGCCAAAATTAATTGTTGAAGCATTTGTATTGTTGCTTTCACCATATGCCGCTCACATGGAAGAGGAGCTCTGGTTGCGCCTGGGACACTCAACATCAGTTGCATATGAGCCTTTCCACAAGGTACTATTTCCGACATTTCGAACTTTCAGTAACTTTGGAGAAGCAGTAACCTTCGATGATGCATATACATATGAAAATCTGATCCTCTAGAATGCAAAGAAAGTTAAACGATAAAGAGAAATGAATGCATTTCATAACTTCCTGTGAAATGGAGGCACTGATATTGAAGAGTAAATTGCAGGCCAACCCAGACTTCTTGAGGGATTCCATCTTACCATAATTGCCTTACCCGTACAGATCAATGGTAGAAGAAGCCTGTACAGAGGAGGAGGATGCTTTCAAGTTGGCATGGGAGGACGAGAAGCTTAACTTGCGTCTCCGGCAAGATCTTGAATGATATCTTGGACTCTAAAAATATCAAGGTCGGTGTCAGGTTGTAGATGTAATCATGAAATGACATCTGTGTCTGTTGCTGCCCTTTCCTCGGAATCTACTATGGTCGGCAACCAAACAAGCGTCGAGTCTCGGGTGACAACCATGTGGCAACATATTTATATAACCAACGTTAATAAATTAAATTCTCTCAAACCAAATATTAAGCGTCGTTTAGCTGTATTTAATGCAAATGGACGGCAACAGATTATATTATATCATGTACAAAAAAATAATATTATTAAGATATATATTGTTAATGATTGGAAGCACTTACTGATGACCATGGTAGATTGTAGAGATCTTGTTCAGGAAGATATGCGTCTGAACAGGGGACCCCACTGGACGCTCGTATTTACGGAATTGGAAGACTCGCTACACAGGTGTCCCGACCTCGTATGGCCCACAGAAGATGGCCCCGCACATGACTCCGTGATTCCGACGGGTACGTGTTGGTCAGACTCCGACGCACTCCAAGACTTGGAAATGGAGCACGAGCCACTTTGTTGTTCTTTCCTCTGGTCTTCTCTTTTTGGCTAGTGGAAGCGGCAGTCCTCCGATGTACGTTGCATCTCTTCCTGAGACTGGGAGCTTCTGTTTTATTCTTCTTTTTTGTTGTTTAATTGGTGTTTTTGTAGGAGGAGCGATGAAGAAGAGAGCCGCCCAATCAGTAGGAAAGCGTAGCGTAATCTGGCAGAGCTGGAAGCTTGTTGTCCTCCTCTCCGTCGCGCTTTGTGTTCTTACTCTCCTCAGACTCCACGCTCCTTCGACCTCTTCATCTCTCCCCAGACGTCAAATTTATTCCGCTGAATTCGTGGGCACCCCCAAGATCGCTTTCCTGTTCCTCGTCCGTCGTAACCTACCTCTCGATTTTCTCTGGGACACTTTCTTCGAGGTTTTGGTGATCTTTTATATTTTATTTTTTATATTTTATTTTTTATATTTTATTTTTTAATTTTGAATTTGTGTTGGAGTTTTCTTTCGGTTACTCGGAATATTGCCTGGGATTAGAAGAGTTGTGAGTTTTGGGGCTTCTATGGGATTGGCAGGGTGTTGACGTGGCTCGTTTTTCAATCTACGTGCACTCGGCGCCGGGGTTCTTGTTCGACGAGTCTACAACCAAGTCGCCGTTTTTTCGCGGTCGGGAACTGAAGAACAGCATTCAGGTGAGTGACAACGTTGTTCAGAGTTCGTTCCTTTTATGTTTTGGATTCAGTTTGGTTTGCTGAGAAAAAGGAGGGAGGAAATGAAGATCGAAGAAAAATATTGAATTTGGTTGTTATCAGGCTGATTTGGATCGAGGTTGTTTGCGCGTTTTAAAAGCTATGATACAATCTTGTTCTAAACACAGAACGTGGTTCATGTCTATTTTTCCAAATTTTTCTGTCTCATCGCTGATGAACCGCAGGATATTAAAAACAGAAACTTTGGTTTTATTTTGCTGTTTCCTGAACAGAGAATATTTTGAAACCTGAGACTTGTAAGCTAAATTGGGATGATATGGACACGTGAACTAAGATCCTTTGAATTCCGTTTTTATTTCCCTTGTTTTCCCGTATTTCCTTAGAGACTAAGATACTTTAACAAACTGCAATACACGTGGTGTAGTGCTAATGACGTTGTTTGACCACCTTTTGGTTGTTGAATGACGTTGAGTGGAATGTGAATTTGGTGTTAATGCGTTGCAGGTGGAATGGGGAGAATCGAGTATGATTGAGGCAGAGAAGTTGTTATTTGAAGCAGCTCTTGAGGATCCAGCAAATCAAAGATTTGTTCTGCTCTCTGACAGGTCAGTGTCTTATCAATTTACAAATGCGTTGCATATACTTCCATTACTTGGGGACTTCCAAATTTTAAAGAAACCTGCATAGCAATTAGAATAACCATTTGCATTGGTCTTATCTAATTCATGCTAAAATAATTTGGTTATTTTCTTATTTTGTTCAAAGTATTATTGGTCTCTTCTTGGGAAGAAAATGGGTTCTTGCTTCACATCTTGCATGCTGCGTGGTGTTTTTCTTACAGAAAATTTGTTTGCAAATGAAATGGACATCCAAATTTCTCTTTTTCCATGTTGTAGTTCTATTCACTCGGGTAGTGTTAACACATCTAAGTTTCTTTTTCTTTATATTGCAGTTGTGTTCCTATATACAACTTTAGCTACATATACAACTATGTGATGTCTTCTCGGAGGAGTTTTGTGGACAGGTAGATGGAGGGCTTTGATTTCTGAGGTGCTCAGCATTAATTATTTCTTAATTGTTCAATATAAATTGGAAGTTCTCCTTTGTAATTAAATTAAACTTTGGACTTGTTTAAATGAATAAACCTTAAGTCATGATTTATGTGGTTAATTTTATTGTAGCTTTCTTGATAAGAAGGAGGAACGCTACAACCCAAAGATGTCACGTATAATACCAAAGCGTAAATGGCGAAAAGGGTCCCAGGTTACTTATCTTTCATGATTATCCTCCTTCCAGTTTGGTGCTGGATTGGGATAAGAATTTCTCTTCTAATGTTCCCATTCAGTGTGTAATGCTGAGTTGACAAAGAAGTTGATTTCGATTTACTATGTACTTTTCTTATTTTGGCACTCTTACATGTTAGGAATTGTTAGACTAGTTGGCTTAGATTCAGGAGTTCACACTCTGTAAAATTTGGATATAAGAGGTTGCAAATACCCACAGGAGTGTTGCTTTTGAACCTGGCTTTTACTCTGGGAACTACTTTCTATTACAGAGCATCAATTCCGCTTTGTTGGTTTTGTAGTGTTACTTGTTTATTAGGTCAATTATTACTGCTTATTGATACTCTATGGCCTTAGATGCTTTTTGCTTTGCGATTGCAGTGGATCACTTTAGTTCGAAGCCATGCAGAAGTCATTGTCAGCGATGAAGCTGTTCTTCCAGTATTTAAGAAATTCTGTAAGGTATGTAATACAGTGTTTTTATCGGGTTTTCAAATATGTGTACCCTTATTTTGATGTGCTGCTCCAAACTTCAAATATGACTATTTGTGGTCATATATAATATTAAGTGTAATTGGAAGCATTACACAGGTTTTGAAAGCTACTATATTAAGTGTTTTTTCCACCATTAGAAGCTCTTCTAATGATCTCTTGCCAATCCAAAGAAAAATGGTATATTCCTTTGTTACAAACATGGAAGTGCTTTTATTTGTCTTTTCATGCTTTCGTTTTCCTTAGTGCTGAGTTAAAACCACTCACATAGTTGGTCTTCCAACCATGACCTTTCCCTCTCGTTGTTTTCATGAGTAAGTAGAAGTATCATTTGAGCTGGAGTACATTTGCATATATTTGCAATCTAAGCTCATTCTTGAATAGAGAAATTCTAGTTGACGTTAGCAGAAAGTAGTCAAAAGCTGAAAATTCAGTTAGTTCAACATGCGACAATTTATTTAACTGCTTCCTGTATTGCAGAGACGCCCCCCTTTAGATGCCAGAAAGGGAAAGCTGAATCTTGTAAGTGATTTTTAATTGCTAGCTTTAGAAAATAGATGAAGAAGGATAATTCTTCTTACCTTTATATCTGATCAAATTATCTGGTTACCATATCTTGAATCTTTTTTCCCAATTATTTGAGGTTGATGCCTGCACACTAGCTAATACACGGTCAATATGTTAGGGAGCATCATCCTTGCTAATGTGGGAAATTTTGATGCAAATTCACACTCCTCTGTACTTGGATGTTTCTGCTCCTTTTGTGTTTCCCCTTGCTTTTTTAGGAGGGAACACTGAATATGCCCATAATAATACTTGAAACTTCATTTAGCTTTACATGGTTTACAGTGAAGGAATTAAACTTATGGTTGTTATATTATCTTGAAGAAGTTCTTGCCATAGTTACCTTTCTCCTATGTTAGCAAAATATATGTATTCTTTAAATTAAATGGAATTTTGTTCTGATTTTGGCCTAAATAATAACAAATGCAGAAACTTCAGAAACAGCATAACTGCATACCTGACGAACACTATGTGGCAACATTGCTTGCGGTACGTCTAAATTTCAGTTGTAGCCTTCTTTAATTGGTTCAGCATATTGTGTTTGTTCTTTCAGACACTTCTATCACTGTCACAGAGCAATTTTATCCAGTGATAAATTTCCTTCTATTGATTTATGTTTGTAGCTTCATTTGTTATTGTGCTTCTTGGTGATTGATTTTTATTAGTTTCATGACTTCTGATTGGCATCAGTGTTGTTGATTACTTTTGCTCTTTACGCTTCCTTTTTTTAGATGAGTGAGCTTGAAGGTGAACTAGAACGAAGAACATTGACCTACACCCTATGGGACCAGACTGTTACGAAAATGGAGAACAAAGGCTGGCATCCTTTTACCTTCAATTTTGTAAATGCTGGCCCTAAACAAATGCAGGAAATAAAGGTTGTCAAATTATTTCACTTCCTCTGATATCTGATTTTACATACTTAGAGATGAATGGAGGGATATGCCTATTATGTGATTTTCTCATTCAAATCTGTCCACCTGTGTTAAGCCGTTGGTACCTGTGACTGCTTTATGGCACAAAATTATTTTGCCCTTGAGGTGGAGGGTTGAAAATGAAAATTGGTTTCTGGGAAAGGCGAGAAAAGTCCTGCAAGTGAAAAATGATGAAATGATTTTATACTGCACCGTTTCAAGTAAATGTCGTTGATAATAATGATGCTCCAAAAATCTTTTTCCTGGTTTGTAATGTTCGCGACTCTACAACATAACTGTTTGCCATCATTTCTAGCAGCTTCCAACCCATCTATTGAACATGTCGATTTCAATTCCGTATCAGCTATTCCGCGTTCTTTTTGTTTCTCTTCATGTACATTTCCTTGCACCCTCTTTTGGTGTTTAGCTCATCTGTTTTTCATTGGACAGGACATCAATCATGTATACTATGAGACCGAGTTCCGAACTGAATGGTGTCGTAGCAATGCTACCCTTGTTCCCTGCTTTCTGTTTGCAAGGAAATTTTCTCAGGGTGCTGCTATGCGCCTCTTGAGTGATGGAGTGGTTCGTGGCACTGATGCCTCTTAGTTTTTAGATTTATGGCTACGTTCTTTCCGCTCAATAACAATCAGGTGACGCCATTAGAAATATAGTTTGAGGAGCAGGAGGAATACACACCAAAGGCTTACAGATATCAGACGGCATAGACAGTGCTTGTTTACGGTAGAGACTGAAGGGATGGATGCCGCCCAGGTCAAGTTTTATATACAAAGACCACGAATTAGCCAGATTAGCATCTTTCGCGGGTGCGTGCAGTGAGATCTTATTTATTAGTTTAGTCTTGTTGTCACGGCTGTTTCATCCATTCCGTTCTTTACAAGGCTAAAAGTTATCTTTTAATCACAAGATTACTGATTGTGATGCTGGAAACAGTGATTCGGAGTTTAGCCCGTGGGCTGGTGTAGATCTAATTTTGTAGGACCTCCCACGAGGCAATTCATTTGACCCTAACTTCTGGTGAAAATATAAATAGTGAAGTAAACTTCTTATACTTTTTTCGGCTCTTTTCAGCAAATGTAACTTGGTTTTCTTCCCCTTTTACTTGCATGGTTGCATTGCCTCCTCGTCTCAGCCTTGTTGGTCTGAACATTGAACCAAGAAAGCTCAACCAGTGCAGAAGAGAGACGCGAAGAAAGCAGTTCCAGTCACCATCGAAATAACTGTTGATTTTTGGATATAATCGAAAGAGAAAGATCAAATCAACTAAACATAATCCAGCAGGAGAGTAAAGGATAAAAGCTGTAATTGATACTGTCCATTCTAAATCTAGAGGTTAACAACAAAGTCAATGAAAACAGAAAATAAAGAATGAATTAATTAATCAATCAAGGTGAAGGTTGCTAAAAGTTCCTAATGGAGGATGGGAATAAGGGCATCCCATATCGTGCGTAATTTCTTTCAAATCTATGCACGGAGCTCAACAGACTGCTCTTTCCATCCTCTTCGACGAGCCCTATGCTCCCACATGGCTGTCAGTTTCTTCTGTGCTTCCAGCGTTGCTTCAGCCTTCTCCCTTGCCTCTTCACAGGTTTCCATCCCTGAACTGCACTTGTCTGCCTCCTTTTGGTACTGCGAAGCCGTTTTCTTAGCCTCTAAGAGAGCCATGTCACCACGCCGCTGGTTTTCTAGAGCTACAGCTTCCCTCAGCTTTAATTCCTCTGACAACAGCTCCGTAAAACTCTTCTCCATTTCTTCACTCATCTTAGGGTCACGCTTCACACAATCTAAGGAAATAATACCAAGGATACCACAGCTCAGGGGCAATACACTGAATTATAGATTTTATTCTGCAGAACTAGCTTAATTGCAGTACATCCATGAAATAAAATGCCAAGTGCTTCAGACCAATCTAAAGCAATGTGAGATTTATGCTAAACAAAACACTACTTTTAGCCGCCTTTACAATGTAGACATGTTTACTGGTAAGCACAACATTAGCATAACTGCCATCATCGATTCTCCCCCCTAAAGGAATCTTCGAATGAGACTTGATATAAAATGCCAGTACATTATCCAGAAGCTTCAATCTATTATGCTAACCATCTACAGTCACTTGGGTATCCATCCCTAAGTTAATATAGGGGGTAAGAGGAGTCACTGGCTAAATTTTGCTGACAAACCCAGGTGAATGTCATCAACATGTAACTATCATGTTTTAATGCTGTAAATACTAATCAGATCATCCTTATCTTTTTACTATCTGTCGTTAACTCTTGATAAGATAAGGAACAGCAAACTCCTTGATACCATTAAACACAAATATTTAATTGTTGGCTGACTTCATTATCATCTATGTTAGATGTTTTATAGCTGGGCTTGCCCCAAAGTCACATTGTACATTGACTCTAAAAGCAAAAGAATTAACAATTCTATAACATGCAATGGAAGAAAAACTGACCAGTAATGGAATGGTTGTTCAATCCTGCAGAAAACACCAGACAGAAAACACCAACATTAATAAAGCATGCCCTTTAAGTAGCAAGTTCTGCTTAAAAAAAGGAAAAAAAATCACAATTGATGCCGCAGATCAACACCTAACATTTGCACACACAAAAAGCAAAAAGATGCTCAACTTCCTTCCTAATGCTAAGAAATTCAACAAGTGAGACTCACTGTAACCGGAATACCACATTAACTCAAAATCTTAGTTATATCAACCACTCAGTTAACACACATAATTCCAAGATTATAAATCTAGTATCAACCTCTTATTCTCAAGACAATATCCTTTTAAATGTGAAGGAGAAATTCTGCAAGCAAAATTAACTACAAGATCATACAGGGTTAATGATTGTATCAACCTCAGTACTTTGTGTTGTCTCACGTCCAAATACTAGGTCAAGAAAATCTCAAACACTTTGAACTGTCCCACTCCAAACACTACGTCAATCAAGACTATGAATGTCTACCAACCATGCAGAGAGATCACAACCCAAGAATCTGACCATCACACATGCAAATTTCTATCGTTGCGATTCTTCTAGCTGCTCCTGACGTTGGCACGCATGCGCTCTAAATATCAACCAATCCTCCAGAGATGGTATTTTATACAGAAATTTTAGATTCAACATAATCAGATGGACAATTTGTCGACATAAAATATTATCCTAATAAGGGCAGGCGACATGCGGATCAGGTGTAGTGACAATTTAGGCTTGTTAATAACAAGTAGAAAAAAGGAATAAGGAAATAAAAGAAGTCACCATCGGGGAGGGAGAAAAGGGGCTGAGAAGAACAATCGCAGTGGCAAGGAGGGCATGAGGAGGAAGTCACGTGGCGGCGAGCGACGGTGAGGACCTCCAAGAGGTGGTAGTACAAGGGCCGGCCCAGTATGTAGCCGGCCAAGCTGAGCCCCATCGACCACATCACCACCTTCAACGCCCTTTGTCTCGATCCCCTCCTACTCATCTCTTTCTCTGTATGATTCCTCTCTATGGAGGTGAATTCGCTGAAGCACAATGGAAGAAGGCCTGGTTTCCCGGACGCCGTGTATTCTACAGTATTTTTATATAGCAGAGAAACCTGTAACTGTTTTGTTTTTTTATATATATTTTTTAATTTTTTTAATTTTTCATATTCACACGTCTACTCACCCACGTTTCTTTTTTTTTTTCTTTTTCCTTTTTATACTAACATATTTTCCGGATATTGAACTTAAATCTAAAAGATTGCATGTAAGATCTACCCACCACTAAGACATTGAGATGCTTAATTTTTGAATGCTTTAAAATTTCATTTTAATACATTGATTTATATAAAGAATTTAAACCAACTAGTTGGATTTTTCATCTCTATATTTATCATGTTTCAATGACAATATTCGTTTAAATATATATATATGTTCATAATTTTTTTTACTTATGTGCTTGTATTAGACAGATTAAACTATTGTAAAATTTTATTCTAAGGTAATGGTATTGATCACTATATATTGCATAATGAATCCAATGAACTGTAAAATGACTATATACTATTTTATTTTCCAAAATAATGTCATTGATCATTTAATATTTCACATACTAACAAAATGCCTGCACAAAAAGAAGAGAGCCTAGCTCATCCAATCCTTAGACAAAGTTACACCTCGAGAAAACGATGTAAACCTGAGTCTCTCTTCTCTGAGGAGGAAGAACAGAGTCCGGACATGATTCTATCATCTAAGTGGGAAAACAACAAATTGGTTCTTTTACATGCATGTGTTCTGAACACAATACTACTATCCATTGCCCAAACGTGCCAATTCAGAGAGCAATTTCAAAGCAACTAGAGAGATGATTTCGAGAAAAGGAAAAAGGAAAATCCCTTTTTCTCACTGTAATTTCCAATATGCTTGTGAAGGCTTTGATAAAATTACATTAGTTCTCTGGTTTAAACACCACTAGTTCTTTCAATCCAACGCTTAAAAAAGGTACCTTGATCAGAGGTCACAAATGGGGATAGAGTAATTCAAGCCGTTCAACAGAATTGAGGTCTTTGGCTAAGCCACACAAGAAAAGAGGCACATTGTGCCATGCTGCTCTAAACATGACTGCGTTTTCCCACATATCGCGTGCTTGTATCTTGGCTTGACTTACTTTTTTAGCAGAGCTGTCATCTATGATGAACATCCTTTGGACATAACTCCGATAAGCTCCGATAGCCAAGTCCTCGCTCTACTAGAGCGCTTCAATTCCTTAACCATGTTTGAAACAACAGCCGTCCCAGAAGATTGGTTAGAAGCTTTAGGCCTTTCTACCAACATTTTCAAGATAAATGAAGTATCTGATAGGTGTTGTCGTTAAAGTC
Source organism: Casuarina cunninghamiana (assembly GCA_028551485.1). Classification (NCBI taxonomy): domain Eukaryota; kingdom Viridiplantae; phylum Streptophyta; class Magnoliopsida; order Fagales; family Casuarinaceae; genus Casuarina; species Casuarina cunninghamiana. Next base: position 22,991,147 of record CM052366.1, on the reverse strand, counting down.
CATTTTCCTCATTTCCAAGTAGACAGTTTTCAATATTGACACTATATCTTCAGATTGAGGATGTGAGTTGTGTTCGGAAAAATACATCGTAAAAGTCCCATGTAGCTCAATAGAACTCCATCCAGGGACCTTTTTCAAGCCAAGAGACCTCATTTGGGTCAACACTTCAACTTTACCACCCCATCGATTCATTGAAGCAAAGCTGTTTGCCAGTTGCACATAGTTACCAGCATTTGCAGGCTTCAACATGAGAATATCTCTGGCAATTATGTCGCCGAGTTTATCATTGTCGTTGGCCCGGCAAGCATCGAGGAGTATACCTAAAACATCCACTGAGGGTTCTGGAAACATCCTTTTGTAAAAGTTGAATGCCTCCTCTACCCTTCCAGCACGACTAAGGAGATCAACAACACAACCACGGTGTTCAAGGTTTGGTGCCATACCAAAATCCTCCGTCATAGATTGGAAGACGCTCAAGCCCTCTTGGACAAGCCCGTTATGACTGCAAGCAGACAGAATTGAGAGGAATATGACATGGTTTGGTTGAATTCCAGTGCTCAGAAACTCTGAATACATCCTCAAAGCAGTCTCCCCCTTGCCATGACTACCATATCCTGCAATTATTGTGCTCCATGAGACCAGATCTTGATGTGACATCCCATCAAAACACTTCTGTGCGCTATCTAAGCAACCACATTTAGAGTACATGTCGACCAAAGCTGTGTCAATCAAGATGCATGGTCTAAGGCAACTTCTAATTACAAAGTTATGGATCCACTTTCCCTGATGGAGTGCCCCAATGGAAGCACATACTTGAAGAAGGGAGACAACCGTTATTGAATCAGGTCTCCGTAGGTTTGTCCTCATTTTATTGAAGAGGAAGAAGGCTTTACATAGATGGCCATTTTGAGCATATCCAGAAACAATTGCATTCCAAGAAACCAAGTCTCTTTGGGCCATCCTATCAAAAACAGCATAACTTTGATCCAAATGACCGCACTTGGCATACATAGTAACAAGAGAGTTTTCAGCAGGGGCGTCTAATCTCATTCCTCGCCTTAATATGTAACCATGAACAGAGGTCCCCAGATTAAAAGAACCCAATTGTGCACAAGCTGCGAGAGCACTGGCTATTGTAGCCGTAGATGGCTCCACTCTTGATTTTAACATTTGACAGAAAACTTTAAGTGCCCCATCCGCACAATCATTTTGCACAAGCCCTGAGATCATTGCTGTCCATAATACAGCATCCTTCTCTAGGATTCGTTCAAATATCCTATATGCAATGTCACTGTTCCCACATTTTAAATACATGACTATAAGTGATGTTTCAACATATGCATCCAAGAAATGTCCAGTTCTCAAAATTTTCCCATGCACTAACTTTCCCAATTCCAGATTGCTGTGTGATGCGGTTGCAGACAGCAGAGACCCAAATGTCAGGTGGTCAAGCTTCTCGCCTTCAATTCTCATTCTATCTATGATCTGCAAGACTTCTCTAATATTGCCCACCTGGGCACAGCCTGATATCAAAGAATTCCATGAAACTATGTCCTTGCAATCCATAAATTCGAAAAATTGCTTAGCATCCTCGATTCTTCCGCATTTACCATACACGTTTAAAATAGAATTTGCTAAAGCTACATCAGATTCAAAACCATACAAAACTGTACAACAATGCAAGCACTGCAAATGGGTAAGATCAGGAGTTCCGGAGAGCATGCTTAACAATGTAACCGAAGTTGGCTGAACTCCTTGGCGCCGCATCTCATTATACATAGAGAACGCCATATAACCATCATCCCTGCGCGAATAACAGCCAATGATGGCAGTCCAAGGAACAACATTTTTCTCAGGCATCATATCGAAAACTTTGTGCGCATTGCTCGTGCACCCGAATTTCGCGTAAAAGTTAATCAAAGAAGACGCTATATAGGCGTCACAAGAGTACCCATTAACAACTACACGTTGGTGGAACGAGACGCCATGCGTGAACAGGTCCAGAGAGGTGCAGGCTTTGAGGAGACTAGGAAAAGTAAATGCGTCCGGAGGGATGTCGTTGGTAAGCATGGAGGAGTATGTGAGGAGCACTTCATGGTAGGCGCCTTGCAATGAGAGACGGTTGATGGTTGCGTTGAATGACTTGGTGGCGGAAAGGTGTTCTGATGGTTTAAAGGGGTTGAAGAGAGAAGGTTTTAGCTTGTTCATAGCTCATGTAAGAAGGCATGGCGGGAAAGAGTTCGCTTTCACATTACCGAAGGCATGGAGCAGGTGAACATCGGTAGAAACAGAAGCGCAAACTACAATTTGGTGCAGTCCCTACTGCATTGGCACGGTTGCCCAATACAAGCGTTGCGCAGCGGACAGTTCTTCCGCACGATGTCGAATTCCAACATAAGTTGACCCTCTTCCTTCGTTTATAAACATATATATCTAATATTATTGTTAAAAAAATCAATTTTTTTAAAATGATTTATAAGAAAATGGGGGTTATAAAATAGAATCTATATAAGATTACAACCAAAGTGAGATATTTAATATTCTCCTTACAACTTTTAAAATAAAATAGTTTTGTTATGGAGGACTACAATAAAGTTTTGTTAGACAAATTATAAATTTCAACCATGTTACAACACATCTTTTCCCTTCACAAGACTTTTGCATCAAATTACAAGAAGTCGACATATTATAATATAATAGTAGCCACCATGAGATGACAATCATAATTTTTTATGAAAGTGATAGAGATCTATGTCCACCTATTTTATTTTTTAAAGCATTTATAATTATAAGTGAAACCGACTAAGATCACACCAAAAGAATTAATGTTGATACCATAATAATAAATTCTTTCTTATTAAGGGTTCTAGGTTATCAAAAAAAAAAAAAAAGTTCTTTCTTACTGCCTAAAAGTGATGCAAAATTCCATGCTTGGATTTGCGCCAGAGGCAAACAATGATGACAGAACGAAAACCACTTCTTTTGTGCTACAGTAACATCTCAGATTTCAAGGTCTCAAACATCACTGCAAACACAACAGTTCTTATCAACCACGCCCACATAGAAAATTTTTATTCCCATTTTTTCAAGATTACAAGTATAAACCAGTAAATCTGTGGCTTAAGTAAGAGTCATGAACTCCTGCAACTCTTTCAGGTTTGAACTAGCTTTTTCGGATATTCTCTTGCTCCAAATATTGTTGAACCGATCCTCACAATTGTACTGCCCATCTCAATCTGCAAAATCATCAACTTTTCGAGTTATAAGTGAAATCTCTCAGCTGAATCTTTTCTCCTCATATCACAGGGTAATTATACAAAGATGGATACAAGCACATAATGGTGCAAGTTCAACTAAAAAGTAGCAATTTTACAATTCATGGAGTTTTAAAGCCCCTAAACTATCAAAGAAACGGAAACTTAAGTCAGCAGGAAAACAGGGTAGCAAAAGTTTCACTGTTTAAAGCTTTCACTTTCTTAGTTCTACTCTGTAGATGAAGCTAGATTTTCCATAATATTTTGAACGCCTAGCCCTAAAGAAGAAGATATAAGAACAAGAAAACCACAAAAAAAAAAAAAAAAAAGAGAAAAGAAAGCTCTCATTATAATTGAAACTATATTCTTAAGAAGCGCAGCGGAATAATCTTTACAGCTTGCTCGAAGTCTGCAGACATGCCCATTGACAGCTCGCATTGCTCTTCTGGAATTCCAAGTGCTTTGCAGATCTCAGCTCGGCAGTTTGATAATGTCTGACGACAACAAACAGGTTCAAGAAATTAGTGCACAAGAAAAAGATGAAAAGGATGATCAAACAAACATGTGTACTCCAGAGGGACCGTCACCTTGAAGTTTTCTGGGGTTGATGAATAATCCAGCATTCCAATCGTCATCAGGCCGCAGAATTCAAGGTTTGGGCAGCCCAAACTAACATGTTTTGCAAGTTCCACACACCCAGAGGGCTCAACACCATATTTTGCTGCAACATAATAACAAATAAATAAACCAAACGAATAACTCAGATTCTTTTGTTAATGCTTAGGACGACAACTAACAACTGCTGAGAGCAAAACCGTTCCAAAGGGGCTCAGAATATGGTGCAGATGGTCAACCAGCATGCCCCTCAAGTGCATCTACCAGGGATATTTGGCAAGGATTACAAGGATATTCGCTTGGTGTAATTACTAAGGTATAGCATATCCACAAAATGTGGTTGTCAGTTGATGGTACAAGAAGAGAAACTATTGCAATAATCAACTTTGAAGTTTCATGAAAAGAAAAATGCAACAATTCTAGGTGAGGACTACTGTTTCTCTGCATAAGAAACTACACTTGGTAACGGAAAATAAAACAAGCCCCCAAATCGGGAGTACAAGGAGTATACCACATGGGTAAGTGTTACAAGTTGATTCAAAACAGATTCACAGGACTTACTTTGATAATACATTTGAATGCCATAATACATTAACTAGATGCCTCACAGAAGCAAAACTGTATTTTTCACCCACTATCACCAAGAAAGGTGGACGCTTCAGACATATTGAGACACACATATACAGAATGGTACTAAAAGCTTGACATGAAAAAAAGAAAGAAAGTCATAACTAGTATCAGATGGATGATACTGCTATCAACCACAGCTGTGAGGTGATCAACACTAAGTAAATGACAAACGTAAAATAACCCATATGCTAATCGGTACTATGATTTTCAAGCAAAATGTACTACACAATCTGATCAATCGTTCTAGTTTGTTATTCTACTGATCAAGCAGCATAGACATCACTTAGAAAAAAAAGATAAGGTTACCTGATTTTATGACCTTGAGTCAGACATCAAAAGTTTTAAATAAAAACATGAAGTTGTACGTAAGTAGGGAAGAACAAATTATCAACTTACATGTTTCTCCACTGGTATTCACTTGGACCAAGACCTTCAGAGGTTTTCTCCCAATGTTCCCAACTGCACGATCAAGATGGTTTGCAATCTGAAAAGCACACATAAAGTGTAGAAAACAAAATGAAACCATCCAACTTCAAACATGCCGAATTGTTTTTCCTTTTCATTTCACTCGGTGGTTCTTCATCCTATTGAAAATAATAATATTGTGTATGCTTAAACTGTGTAGCTCAGCAACCGATTTCTAACTGAGGTTTTTGGACACCGAGTGTACAAATCTTTAAGCAAAAAATTACTAAGTGAGAATCGGAAAAGGTAGTTACCTTTTCATCATCAACACTCTCTACCATTGCTAGGTTTGGTACGCCAGCTGCACAACATCAGATGGCACAGGCAATGTGAGATGACAATTGATAAATAATTAAGACTTAGCTCTCTCTATCTCTCTCCCCCAAGTTCTATGAATTCGACTTCTGAAGTACAAAAAAGCCTAAGCTACAAACTTCAAGTTAGATAAATAAATTCCCAATTGCCCAATGCATCGCCAGAATAAGAGTTTATAGAGACGCGTATCTGACATTGATTGAATTGCTAGAAATGAAGCTTCACTCGCTTCTTTCTCAACAAAAAACGACATAGTTTCTTTAGAGCAACATACCCAAAAGAGGCTTAACCTTATTGCTCTGCAAATTCCCAATGAAATGCCACTCAATGTCGTCTGGAAGCTGCAGAAGCCAAAAAATTACAGATGTTAATTACTTTTTCCCAATGAGATGACCCAAAAGCAGATAGAAAATAAAGTTCAAAAATTTGGAACCTCTAAATAAGCGAAAAAGAATCCTGTATCACATAAAACCTCAATCCTCCTACTCTGAGAAATTGTATATCAGAAAGAAAGAACCGAACGAAAACGTATAAACCCAGAAGAAGAAAACTAAAAGAGAACCTGAGGAGCTTTCTCGATGAGTTCCTGAACGTAGTTTTCGCCGAAACAGCGATGCCCGGCGTCGTAGACTTGGCGGACGAGAGAGACTGGTTTGGTCTTGCTTACAGCCACCACTCGGACCCGATTTGCCTGGCGCCCAGACCGCTCGGTAGCTTGTTGGACTCGGTGCAGGACGGACCGGAGCGCCGCCGCTGAGACGCCGTCCATGGCAGCAGACGTGGCCATGTCAGAGCCGCTCTGCTCCCGCGCCACGTGCTCTCGACCCTCTTCTTGGTCCAGATTGTTCGGGAAGATCAAACGGAGAGTGTTAAAACTGCAACTTCAGCGCCTGTGGTGGACTGACCATTTGATGCTTATAAAGGTCCAGACTTAATTTTTGGAAAGGCCAATATGAGTATTTACAGCCAAAAAAAATAAAAAAAAAAAATCTAAATTTTATTCAATTTATAGCCACTTTGTCTGAGTCATTACATAACATTCTCAAAAACAGTTCATATATCTTTATCAATTACACAATCTTACAACAAAACCCAACAGTTAAAAATATAAGTTTTTCTTATACTATATCTATATAAGACTGATCTTTATCATTTTGGGCCTTCTTGTAAGCCCATCTTAATCTAGAGGACGAGGCTGAGGATCACAATAAGAACCATAAAGAAAAACTGTGAATGAGTTCATGGAAAAACCCTAGCAACTTAGAGTTGGATTCCAATCAAAGGACACTGATAAGGTGGAGATGACGCTGGAAGCAACCCACTTTGCGTGAAAATGCATAAAATTTATTGCCGGAATCAGATGCTATCATTCATTTGAGTTATTCTAAGGCTGTGTGGAAGTTGCATGCAACTAAATCTTCTAGATGGAACTTTAAGTAAGAGGTACGAGTTGGAGTTGGAAGCAAGAGCTCCCACAACCTCAAATCAGTTTAGATTTTTGAAATCTTGTGTCGAGCTCAACGATCTTCCTTGTTGGTGTCTTGCAGACAATGGCTGGGATGGGGGGTTTTCTTCTAATTACAACAAAAAAGCGGCAATTTTTTCTTAGAACACAAATCCTAGAGACTACAATGTAATCCCTTCAGAATTTGAATGAAAAAAAAGAAAAGAATCCTTTGTTTTTTCCTTCCTTGCTAAGGCACTAACATGTCCTACAATGTTTTTATTAGCCTATAAGATGCTGATATAATCTCTTTTCATTTCTTTTTCCTTTCATTCCTTTATTGAGTGTTCTTCTCATGTTATTTCTTTTCCTCACTAGCCAACAAAAGATATAAAAAAATAAAACTAATAAAGTTCAAGTATATATATATGTGCACACTCAAGTTATATACTTGAGTGTTAAGCTAGGAACCAAATTTTTTTCAATTTTATTAACTTACCACTAAACTAATATGTGATTGATAAAATACCATTATACGATATAAAGATTTTTTTTCCTTCTTTGTTTTTTTCTCCTATTTTTATTGTGATGATTTGGACTAGTTAGACAATAAGATTAAGTGTTTTCAAACCTATCTTTTTATTTTATTTTATTTTATTTTTTGTTATCTTGATAACTTGGGCTTAAAAGTGGCTCGACTTGGTCACTGTTTAATGGATAGATTGTCTGAGCAAAGAACACTAAGAGCATAACTCTTGTGTTCTTTCCAAAAGTGGAGATGTGAGATGGGTTCCTTAGAAACCTAAATTCATACGCTCGGTGGCTACTCTATGTTTATGAACAGCTTTCCGATCTCTAAAGGGAAATCTAAGAAAATTGAGTTTCTGTGTGTCAAAATCCTATTATTTGCTGACAAACAAACAAACACATACATACACACAAGAATGATGAAAAATGGAAATACCTCTTGTGAAATAATCCTTTTTTGTTTTGAATTATCTGTGCTCCAAATGAAACTATTATAAAAATATTTATTAAGTACCGAAAAACAAACATTCAACCAAACATGAAAGAAAAAAAAAATTGCGACAAACTTGGGGTAAGTGTTCAATTCCTTTCACCGCTGAAGCATTTTGGTCTTTTTCCACCTGTAAATTTCCAATGCTACGGCTGTTAAAGCTAAAGCCCCGAGTATTACAACGTAAATCCATAACCATTCTTCAGCTTGACTCGGATTTCGGATTCCCAGAAGTATGTTTGACACAATTAATGCAAGTAACGAATACCCAAGAAAACGATGATATATCTGCCAGCACCTGTGGTATTTATCTTCTTCCTTTGGATGCCAGAAAACGGCAAGCATCTGATTGACACCATTAACATGTTAACTCTTGAAAAATCATGGGTTTGATCTACTAATCTCGGACGAGAAATTTGGACTCACTTGAATAGATGTGAAGACAAATACAATGATGCTTAGAATGCGTTGTGTTTTAAAGGTGCCTTGTTTGGAATTATTTGCGAGGCTTAACCCAATTCCCAATCCGACTGTGCCCAGAATATATCCTGAGCTTTGAAGCATTACGTGGAATCTGTACCATTCGTTGAAAGTTCTGGGGAAATCTTTGAAGTACCTTGCAACAATCACTCCCGTGGGCAAGAAAATTCCCCATCCTATGATGATCAAAGTCTCATGTGCCTGTCAAAGATGAAGAAAATCATTATATTGCATAATTAGCATCATATTAAATATCATCCATGTTAAAGCAATTGGTGAAGCAGTGATAACTCGTTGCACTGAACATCTGGTGAAAAATCATGTGAAACTGGTAACAAACTGCAAACTTGTGCTGGTATGGATCTAAGCAATGACACTGAATAATTGAATCTCAGAAAAGAAATGGCTGATCTAACATTTTTGAGGTGACGACTCCAGAAGCTTTGCCCTTTCTTTGACTTTAGGTCCATTGTTACTCCAGTATTTGAGCTTTGGGGAGAAGTTGCCTCCACCTGGTGAACCAGGTCTTCCAAATTGAACTCAACTGGCCAGGCACCAACTCCTCTTCCCTTGCGTATGAGAGGAAGCCTCCCATTGTATGAAGAGGCTTGAGCAGGGGCGGAAAGGAGGGGAAAAGCTATGCCAAGAAGTATAAGAAAATGGGTAGTCATGCTCTTTTTTCAAGAATGTGTGGTATGGATTAACAAGTTCTCAACAGATTAGCTGCCTGTTGGAGTACCAAACTGCAATTTGATCCATTCGGTTCCACTGCTTTCAAGTTGGATAGAAATATCGACGTTGGATGAAATTATGAAGCTATTAAGTATCCGACAAAAACTCGCTGGACATTCATGTTGTGGCGAATAATGATTAGTTTGTGCTACTTAGATGTCAGGAATATGTGCTTTTCTTATCGAAGTAGGTAATCTCGTCTGAAATGCTTCAGTAGCAATAAAACAATCTGATATTATTCTGAGAATAATCTTTTCTGTATCTTCGAAGTCCGTGCTCAGAATTTATTATGCAACCTAAAGTTTAAATCTCATTTGTTTCTGAAAAGGTAAGATGAGTTCCCAGTTTCAACATTCTCTGCATTTTCCTTTTGCTTCAAACGGGGAAAAAGTGAACTACTACCCTCCCCAAACCCTGACCCTGGGGCGGAACGCACACCGGTATCCAATAATTCGGGGGTAATTAGTTGTCTTGGGCATTTGCATTGGTCATACAGAGTAGCAACTTTCTTTACATCCAAGCAAATGAGTCCCGGCTAAGAGATATTCAGTAATTTGTAAACAGTCTCACCAATCAGGACCACACACAAAAAAGTAAAACGTGCATATTCATTTTCCTTTTGTCAACGTCACAACGTATTGTTCTTTATAAACCCATATCCCATGTTTAAGTCCCCCACACTTTTTCTTCCCCCCAGAACTCCTTGCTTAAGGATGACAGCCATGAAGCTCCTTAACCTTTGCTTCCTTCTGTTAGCTGCAGTAGCCATTGTTGCAGCAATGGATTTAAAGGATTATGAAGAAGACACGGACATGCAAAGTCAAGTCATATTGCCTGGAAACCATGACGCAACTTCTTTACGAGGGGTGAGCCGTATCCTTGGACGGCAGAACCTGCTTGCCAACATGACTTGCAATCTGTTTCCTCAGGTTTGTCGCTTGAAGAACAGCCCGGGGCGGCACTGCTGCGGAAAGAAATGCGTCAATATGAAGACTGATCGGTTGAACTGCGGTATGTGCGAACGCAAATGCAAGTATTCTTACAGTTGTTGCAAGGGAAAATGTGTGAATCCTTTTTACGACAGAAAGTATTGTGGTGGTTGCGAGACAAAGTGCAAGAAGGGGGATTACTGTATTCACGGAATATGCGGTTATGCATGAATTCGCCATTATAGATTCCAACTGCAATGTTCATGGCTTCTATCTTCCCGCACATTGATTGCTTATGTTCCATGTCCAGAACATTATAATGTCGTTACTTAAGAAATTTAATGATACTAAAGAATCTACTGATATTGTTGGAAGCATGAACTTGTAGAAGTGCTAGGAAATTCCTTAAAGAATTTGACTATCTTATCTTAGTTCATGTCCTTTAGTCTTACAAAGACAATCCCACCATACAAATAATTGCTTAGATATATCTATGGGGAAATCCATTTTTACCTAAAAGCTGATTAAATAATGAGGATTAATTGTCCATATATATAACATTTCCAAGCAAGACTTGGGCAAAGTGAAATTTTTGTCATTCCATCTTTAGTCCACTTCGTCACAGCCAACACAAGGAGCAGATTTGTCATGTTTCATATATAGGAAATATCACTTTTTAATCATGGACTTCAATACCATATTAATATTTTTATTACTACTTAAAAGTTAATTCAAGAGGAGAAGCTGATCATTCTTTTATCCATAGAAGATTTTTAAGTAAGGTAATAGATAATGTCATACCTTTTTACATACCAAGCTGCCAATGCAGCGACACCGCTGTGACAATGGAACTGCTAAGCTTTCTGTTCTTTTAAGAACTAGAGAATGCCTGTCTTCCGTTACTAGCTTTTGGGTTAACAATAGATCCTTTGTGTATGGCTCTAACTTGGACCAATCTAATCAAATTGGGTGCTTTTCCCAAGTAAGAAACATTATAAAAAGCATGCTTCAATTCTCTTTTCTGGTTCCATCCCTTTTCGCACATTACTTTTTTAGACTCTGCGTTTGAAGGGGGTGTAATGATGTTTGAAAATTTATCTTTCTCGACTATGGCCAAAGCTAGCTCTTTTCTCATGTTATTTGTAGTCATAAATTCAACCACGTCAATTGAATCTTTCGTATATTGAGCTGCTGTTTGTTTAGGAAAGATTGAGATAACATGGTAAAGTGAGTGTTAAAGATCAGTTAAATACCAGATTATTTATTATTATTATTTATGGTAATATATATGGTTTTTCTAATATATTTTGTGATAAAAAGTCAAATATGGGCTAGAATTATTGAATGTAAAGTAATGCTTCTTAATGATCTAGCAACTTGAAGCTGCCAAGTCCAATTCTAATGGATCGTTTTTCTTGCTTATAATCCGCGTACGCATCGGGAAGGTACGCAGTATCTTGGTTCAACTATCAAGGGTATCGTGCTTGCTTCATTTCAACTTTTAACCATTTTGCTTTTTGTTCAAGAATCTGACCTTAAAAGCTTTTTTGTTATGTCATTTGAACGGAGATTGGTGAGGGAAATGCGTGTAACAGTGGAAAAGTCGTGAAAAGCTAAGGATGGCTTCAATGCCTATTACCGTGTAACAGTCACTACTCCTACAGTAGGTCGTTCAGGGTTTGTGGTAGGAACTGGCAGCTCTTTTTATTTTTTCTTTGTTTGTTATTTTTTCCAGATAACTGGTGGCTCTTATAAGAGCCTAATTCTGTAAGATGGAAGGGAGACGTTTTGTAATCAAAAGTTATCCATGGAAGTTTGTTTCCCTCAAACGAAACATATCTTATTTTTAGTTCTTAGTTCATTACATATTTAAGGCTTTGTTAAAATATAGGCAATAAATTTTAAATTGTTAAAAAATATATTAAAAATCTTATTTATAAGATAATGAGTTCTATTATTTAATGTCTTTAGATTTTAAGTTGGATATAAACTATACTCTATAAAATTTAGCAAGCTCAATGAAGATTTGTCAACCAAAATGATACAATAATCATATCATTTTTTACAAATCCAACTAAAGAAAAACTTGCGTGCCCTCACCAACCAGAGCCGAAAAACTTGTACTTAAGTTGGACTCTGATGGAGTTAGAACGAGCTAATGCTTGGATCGAGCAGTGGGAGGGCTCGAGGTTCATGAAAAGCTCGGACCAAACCCTAACTCAGATCAGCCAAGTGTGTGGTGACGAAGCGCTAATAACGTGTATGCCCCCTTAAATTCATGCACCCGCAATTCCCTCCCGATGTGTACTGATCAGTCAAAAAAAGGGTGTGGACTATACTTCACCGCGAAATAGCCGAACTCTGCCCCATCATTTGGACTCCAGAAAACCGTCTGAATCCATCGAAGTCAAATCGTAGAAGAGACGTGAACATGTATATCATCTACATGTTGGTATTGGAAAAGTTTGAGTGCTTTGGTAACCGATCCCAACGAATAAAATAAGAAGTTCTCGGCTGCGGGCTCTGCCTTCGTCATGCATGTGAACGAACGGTCCGTTTGGACTTCTTTTTTCTGTTTTTCTTTTACAATCTTATGATTTCCAAATAATAAAATAAAACTGTTTTAGCTTCCTCCTTATGCTCATTTTCCTCTTTAAATCCAGCTGGTAAAAGAGAGAGACATTGTGGTATAACCATAATATCACCTTATTTTGATGATATAACACAATCTTTAGATTTTATCTTGTGAACGTGGATAGATATGTTAAAAGATAATGCGTGTAAGCAAAGAATCCCCAATTTGTGGAAATTCATGTATCACAACTTTGGTTGGTATATAAATTCTATCTTCCGTTTGGAATTTTAGATCAAATTGGAACCGAACTTCCATTTGCTTGAACCCCAGACAGCCGTGATGGAGACTACTCCAAGCTAACCTATGCAGAGCCCCTCTATCAGTACCTTGAAATCCTTTCTTCTTCCCATCTGCATTTGTTTTTAAATTCCGATCAACCTCCCTCTCTTTCTCCGCAGATACTCTTACAGGCCATGGCAATGAAGTCATAAAAAATCCTCTTCATCCTTTTGATCTCGATGAGTGTAGCCATTTCTCTTTCAGCAATACCAACCCTCAATGAATCACGTGTCAACATAAAGAAAGGTAATGGTCGATTCCTTGCTGAACGAGTCCAAGTTGTGAGGACGTGCGATGTGAACCCCAAACTTTGTCGTGCCAAAGGCAGCCCGGGGCCCAACTGCTGCAACAAGCAATGCGTTAATCTGATGACAGACAAACTAAACTGTGGGAAGTGCGGGAAGAAGTGCAGCTATTCCGAATTGTGTTGCCATGGGGCGTGCGTGGACCCATCCAGCGATGAGAGACACTGCGGCCGGTGCAACAAGAAATGCAGTAATGGAGGCTCTTGTGAGCACGGGTTATGCAACTATGCTTAGACTGGTGTGTTCTACTTGTAGCAACTAGCAAAGTGTTTTGGTAATATACACAGGAAGCAGGAACTATGGTTTTGTTTGCAAATAAAGCAAGCTTTCACTCCTTTATTATGGGGCTCTGTCTACAAAGTGTGAAGTTGTTGATTCTGTTTGTGATGTAGTAAGTTATAAACTTCGATAAGTTGTTTGTAATGATTCTGATGTAATAGGGCCTGAGATCCTCTTTAATGAATAATAAGAATCGTGTGAACTATTGATTGTAGTTTATGTGATTTCTCCTCAAATCGGTAACCAATTACAAAGTCATATTTTCATGAATCGAGAAAACCAGCCTTGAGATTTGAAGGCATAACATTACCCTTACTATGAAAAATTAAAATTTTCCATAATTTAAAACCTCAAATACAAATTGTAGTTGATCTTAATCATTCAAACAAAAAAAAATAAAAATGAAAGAATATATTTAAAAAATTTATTACTAAATTTTCTACCAAGGTAATAGTATGTGGATTTTATAACTCCTCTATTTAACTTACTAAATGTTAATAATAACACTTTTAAGTACAAAAGTGTTAACAAAAAAAATTACAAGATGAAATCATCTTGCAAATAGTGACTTCAAAGTATTTTGAGTACCTAATTGAAAACAACATCAAAGCTATTAAGAAACTAAGATATTAAGATTAGACGGTTTTTAGCTCAATTTGAAAGCTAACTCAATAATAAGGAGGAACTTCTTTAATTTAAACAACTCTTAAGGTGTATGTCTTGGCAATACAGGACAATCTATGTAATTAGTACATTATCTCACCATGATAAATGAATATTAGCCATTAAAAGACCTTAAACCCAACTCAAAATCTAGTTCAAGAATAAAAAAAATTCTTTAATTTAAACAACTCTTTAAGTGTATGTCTTGATAATGTAGAACAATCCATACTATTAACAAAATCAAATAGTGTTGACTCCTTACTTGTACTCAAAAGACATTTATTTGTTAACAACTTTCATACAAACAACCTTTTGATATGTTTAAAAAGGTTTTTTGGGGATGACCAATTTCTTTTTCTTTTTTTGCTCTAATACCTACACTCTTTACATTCTCTTACCAAGAAATCATCAAATTCAGATGGACTTTACCGAGTGTTTTATTATTCATTGTATTCTACGTGTAATTCACCAATACATTAACAATGCTTGCTTTAGAATGAAGACGGAATAAAGAGAAAGGAGAGATATTCCAAGAAGTCCAAATTGCCCTTCAAGAGACGGTCACCATAGCAATGTTGTAGGTATATGAATGTAAAAACTGATTTATTTTTTCTTTTGGGTTGAAAAGTCTAGTTGTGTGTACAGTACAAGAGTTTCAAATTCATATGGACTTTACCGAGTGTTTTATTATTCATTGTATTCTGCGTGTAATTCACCAATACATTAACAATGCTTGCTTTAGAATGAAGACGGAATAAAGAGAAAGGAGAGATATTCCAAGAAGTCCAAATTGCCCTTCAAGAGACGATCACCATAGCAATGTTGTAGGTATATGAATGTAAAAACTGATTTATTTTTTCTTTTGGGTTGAAAAGTCTAGTTGTGTGTACAGTACAAGAGTTTCAAATTAGAAGATTTTTTTTTTTTTATAGTGACGTATAAATTAAAAGAGAACTTTCAAACTTTTGAGCAAGTTTTTGGGTTAAATTTTTGAAATTTTTAACATAATATTAAAATTTATCTATCGTTCATATGTTCCAACCCAATACCACAAATAAGTCAGTCTTTTGATGACAAAAGACCGAGTTTAGACTGGAGGAATATTGGATAATTGAGTCTTACATCAAATAGGAGAACACTTGTAATGTGCCACATAAGCTTAGATAATTGCTCTCCTCAATGAAGCCTTATTATGAATGTTGGATTTGTGCCTTTTATATTAGAGTAAGTTCAATGAGATTGAGCTTGGCATATGGGGGAATATTGAAGATTGAGCTTAGATTATAGTATAATATTAAAAAATAGAATTCCATGTCAAAGAGGAGAGTATTTGTAATATGCTTTAAAAGCTTGAATTCCATGTCAAAGTGAAGCCTCTTGAGTAGTGGTGGACTTGGGCTAAGATCCTTAAGATTGATTACAAATTAAAAAGAATCCTTCAATTCTTAAGCAAGCTTTTGGATTAGGCCTTTAAATATTCTAATAAAATAGAAAATAATACTTTTGAAGTAAATCTAATACGTAAGAACTCTTCGGAAGTGCTTGTGTAACAGATATTTCTGGAAGAAGAGAAACCAGCTGGCTTCTCTCGTGGCATTTGAACGACAAAATGAAAGATTGAACTGGCCATGGCAAGACTAGAGTTGCGGTTCAAGCCTGATATCCTCCACGACTGACCAATTCCAGGAGCATAATCTACTCAAGCCTTCTGGTTTGTCCTTGGAAAAAAAAACTGAGACGCCAAACTATTCGCCTGGAGGTGCTTGTGTAACTGATATGTCGGCCTAGAGGAAGAGAAACCAGCTGGCTTCTCTCCTGGCATTTGAACGAGAAAATGAAAGATTGAACTGGCTAGTGCAAGAGCAGTGTTGTAGTTCAAGCTTGACATTCTGTACGAGTGACCAATTCCTGGTGGCCTTTTGGCTTGTCCTTGAAAAAAATTGAGATGCCGAGTTGTTGGTAGGTACCTCTCATATAACGAGAATGAAATTTGACTAAGTACGAGCGTCTTTCCCTTGAGATGAATACAGATGCTCGACTGAAGCCACACTAGGCGATGATTATGGATTCTAAAATAAGACAAAATCTTTCCTATCCGTCAGATCCCAGTTCTAAATCTGTGTTGAATCTTGCTTAAGCCCACTTGTATCTTAAGAGGCATTTACCAATTAAGGTTACTTAAGCTTGTCGACATTGTTAGGCAAGGAGAAGAGCCTCACCCACCGAACTATTTCCTCATCTGATTACTTCTACGTTGCACCGAATTTGAGTCTAATACTTCTTTCGAAGCCTAACTTTCGTTTACTTGTACGTGGCTGTTGAATTAGACCATCCCACTTCAGAATAAACGGTATTAGAATACAAGGATTTATTCATTTTTCAACCGAACACGTTCGCCTCTACTTTGCTATATAAATAACTCTACGTCCCTCGAGTCTTTCCATCCAACACATTCAGATTCTATCTATCCTTCTTACGGAAGACATGAAGTCCCCAAAGACATTCCTTTTGCTGGCTATTCTCATGACTTTGGTCATTACTCTTTCAGCCATACCATCTGAAGAAGGATTCCACCACGAGGACGATGAAACTACTGGTGAAACTTCTGATCTTCCACTGAATGAAACCCAAGAAGCAACTTCTCTCCGAGGGACAAGCCGCTTCCTTACTCAGAAGTACGGGGCCTTCATGACGTGTGACAAGTACCCTAAGATCTGCCGTGTCAAGGGCAGCCAGCGACGGAATTGCTGCAACAAGAGGTGTGTTAATTTGGAGACAGACAGACTCAACTGTGGGAGGTGTGGGAAGAAATGTGGCTACTCAAAGATTTGCTGCGAGGGTAAGTGTGTGAGCCCCAGGACCAACATAAAGCATTGTGGAAGCTGCGGTAACAAGTGCAAGAAAGGGAGTTCATGTGCGTATGGGATGTGCAGCTATGCCTAAATAAGAAACAAAACCCAGAGCAATCAGGATCTATTAGCTGCCAAACTAGCTATACTAGAACGTGGTTCAATGGCAGTATATGTATTTGTTATTGCTATGAGTATGTATGTGTATTTGTTATTGCTGTATGTATATGTATTTGTTATTGCTGTGAGTATGTAATAAAGTTAAGCCATCACGTTTGATGGGCTTCTCCCGTTGTTTGTTATTCTTTCAATTCCTTTATGTACGTGAAGGCTTGTTCAGTACTTGTTCATCAGAATTATTGATCGTGAGTGAGATTTTGCAATGTAAGTTGTAAGGTTTCTGAAAAATGCATGTACATTTATCATCTTAATTCATGATAGCAGAGTCTCATTTTCCTTTTGTAGTTTTAGGATGGTCAATCGGATATAAAATTATAAATCATGCAATTTATAATGTCTTTGTGATGTACGATTGGCCATGGTCCTATCCTCCACTTCTGCAAATAATGAAACATATATAGCCTACAATAGGTTTCCATGAGAACGTCCTTCCATGTGGCATGGAAGAGTCTTAAGAGGCCCATGTCTAGACTTCAAACTCTTCAATGCTTTTGCGGCCAACATATCCACATTATAAACTAATCCCATCACCCCATTTGTTGTCATACTATAATTGCTTCTGCAGTAAAATTGTACATGGGTGCAATAGTGAAAGAAGGTTAAATCACAAAACCATCCCATGGGATCCGTGGTGTTGAAAACAGTTTAACAAAAACTTATATTATCTAAATTTTATTTTAATCTTTTATAAATGGAAGAAAGATTCTATGTTTTTGTGTAATTTTTTAGGTTAGAATGATTTTTCTTATATAATATCAAATTTTTTGCTCAAATCAGACACATCTTCACATATAACCAAAGATTTCTGTAGAAAATATTGTCTCACACACAAAATGAAGGGGTATATTAAAAATTATATGAAAAAACCTTGTATTATGTAATCTTACTTAAGAATCATCTTTAGATAATAGAAATACTTTGTTTTGGAGTGAAATCTTAATTAAAAATAGACTTTCTAACACCAAAGTGACAAGAACCACTTTGTGGGCAATACTTATCATATTTGGTGTTAGGTATACTCAACCTTTGAAGTTGCTCTCTGTTTGTGATATAGTATGCTATAAACTTTGGTAAGCTGTTTGCAATCTGAAAAGCACACATGAAGTGTAGAAAACAAAACCAAACCATCCAACTTCAAACATACCGAATTTCTTTTCCTTTTCATTTTACTTGGTGGTTCTTCATCCTATTGAAAATAATAATATTGTGTAGGCTTAAACTGTGTAACTCAGCAACCGATTTTTAACTGCGGTCTTTGGACACCGAGTGTACAAACCTTTTAGCAACAACTTACCAAGTGGGAATCGGAAAAAGTATTTACCTTTTCATCATCTACACTCTTCGCCATTGCCGGGTTTGGTACCCCGGCTGCACAACATTAGATGCCACAAGCAATATGAGATGACAATTGATAAATAAGACTTAGCTCTCTCTCTCTCTCTCTCTCTCTCTCCCTCCCTCCCTCCCTCCCTCTCCCAAGTTCTATGAATACGACTTCTGAGGGACAAAAAATTCTAAGCTACAAACTTCAAGTTTGATAAATAGAGTCCCAATTGCCCAATGCATCGCCAGAATAAGAGTTTATATAGAGGCGGATCTGACATTGAGCAAATCGCTAGAAATGAAGCTTCACTCTCTTCCTTCTCACCAAAAAATGACATAGTTTCTTTAGAGCAACATACTAAAAGAGGCTTAACTTTATTGCCCTGCAAATTCCCAATGAAATGCCACTCAATATCGTCTGGAAGTTGTGGAAGCCAAAACTCTACAAAAGTTAATTACTTTTTCCCGACGAGATGACCCAAAAATAGAAAGAAAATATATTTTAAAAATTTGGGACCTCTAAATAAGCAGAAAAGAATCATGTATCACATTGAACCTTAATCCTACTCCTCTGAGAAATTGTATATTAGAAAGAAAGAATAGAACAAAAACGTATAAACCTAGAGGAAGAAAACTAAAAGAAAACATGAGGAGCTTTCTCAATAAGTTCCTATTGGAATATATGCGAGAAAGGTGAGAATCCATGCGAAAGCAAACAAAAGCAAACAAACAGGTGAAGCAATGATCTAATGAGAGATGGATTGTGTGCCCATAGGCTTGAAGAACATAGAACTCTATTAACAATTGCTTAAAGAATACAAGTTATGTTTCTCTACATTTATACAAGTTAACCGAATTGGGCCTACACATTTTCTAGTCTAAGGCCCAGTGGTGCATTCAGTAACACTCCCCCTCAAGTTGGGGTATTTGAACTGTACAAATCAAATACTCCAAGCTTGGATAGCAAGTACTGATGCGGACCATTGGACAATGCCTTAGTAAATAAATATGTTGGTTGTTCCTTTGTATTTACATATTGAGTGCAGATAATCCATTTTTGTAATTTTTCTATGACAAAATGACAATCCACCTCAATGTGTTTCGTTCTTTGATGAAAGATCGGATTGGCAACTATGTGAAGAGCTGCCTTGTTATCACAATATAATGGAATTGGACGTGGTACACAAACTCCAAGATCCTTAAATAAGCCAAGTAGCCAAATTATCTCACAAATTGTATGCACTATGGCTCTATACTTTGATGCAGCTGAGGATATTGAAACAGTTGCTTGTTTCTTGGTCAACCAAGATATGAGAGAATTCCCTAGTTTGATATAGTATCCAGTAACACATCGGCACGACATGGGACAAGTTGCATAATTAGAGTCACAATATGCATGAAGCTCCAAACTAGATGATGATGACAAAAACAACCTAAGACCTAGAGATTCCTTGATATACTTAAGAACCCTTATGGTAGCATTAATATGTGAACACTTAGGTGAGTGGCCAAACTGCCTGAGGTGCTGAACAACAAATATGAGATATGGTATTGTATTGGTTAAATAATTTAATCTACCAATCAATCTTCGAAAAGACAAATTGTTTTCTAAAAGTGGGTCATCTTGTTGATGAGGATCCTTTTCATCATAATCTAAAGTGGTCAATTTCAAATTTTGTTCCATAGGAGTGGCTATAGGTTTGTAACCAGCAAGACTTGCCTCAGAAAGTAATTCTAAGGCATATTTCCATTTACTAAGGAAAATTCCCTTTGACGACCGTGCAATCTTGATTCCAAGAAAATATTTACATTGACCTAAATCTTTCATGTGGAATCTCATATGCAAATATTGTTTCAAATCACGAATGATAGTTAAATCATTCCCAGTGATGAGAATGTCATCCATATAGATTAGGAAAATGAGCAAAGTACCTTTATGTTGACATATGAACAATGAGTAATTGTGTCAAGAAGGTTGAAAACCAACGAAGACGAGTGCTTCTGTGAACTTAGCATACCACTAGCATGATGATTGTTTTAGACCATATAATGACTTGTGTAAACGGCAAACTGAGTGCTCCCCCTGACTACTAAAACCAGGTGGTAAGTGCATATAGACCTCTTCCTGTAAATCCCTATGTGAAAAGGCATTTTGTACATCTAACTGGTGAAGAGACCAACATTGCACTACTGCAATACTAATGACAGGTCTGATAGTGACCATCTTAACAATATGAGAAAAAGTGTCATGGTAATTAATCTCTTTTCTTTGAGTGAAGCCTTTCGCCACTAATCGGGCCTTATACTTCTCTATCATCCCATCAGCAAGGTATTTTACCTTATATACCCATTTGCATCCAATTGGCTTACGACCAGGTGGAAGCGGAGCAATGTCCCATGTATGATTGGCCTCTAGGGCCGCAAGCTCTCTATCCATGGCCTCAACCCAATGTATGTCCTGAAGGGCTTGATGGTATGTCTCTGGTTTAGGGATGGCTAATATGGAGGTTATGAAATATTTGTGATGTGGAGCAAAAGAGTCGAGAGAGACATGTTGTGATATGGGATATAGGACATTGTTTTTAAAAGAGGTAAGGGAATTACATAAATAATCGGTAGTCCAAATGGGAGGTTGAGTGGATCTTGTAGATTGTCGAATGGGAGGATCAACTGCAGATGGTGCATTATCTGAGGAGGGGTTAGTTATAGGTGGTGTATCATCTAATGGAATAGGTTGAGAACCCTTAAGTGTAAATTGAGGTGGAACATCTACAAGTGGTGTAGATGTGTCTAAGGTCTCTAATGGTCTGTTTAGAAATGCTACTAAAGGAGATTCTGAAGGCAATTTTGGAGGAGATGAAGTTGCATGACCATCTAACTATGGTGATTCTACATAAGGGGAAAGCTGATATGAGGAATGCTTTGACATCTGACTTAGTGAAAAAAGAAATTCGTATTAATAAAAAACAACATCTCGACTAACAAATAATTTTGCTATCTCAGGATCATAAACATGGTAACCCTTCTACAATAAAGGATATCCTATGAAGATGCATGGAATGGCTCGAGGGGCAAACTTGTCCCTCGGACGTAAGACGGTGGTGTAGCATTTACAACCAAAAACTCTAAGATGGTTTAGAGAAGGTACCTTACCATAAAGAACCTCACATGGAGACCGATGACCTAACGATGTGCTAGGTAATCAGTTAATAAGATAGCCAGCAGTTAAGATGCGTTCCCCCCAAAAATGGGAATGAATGTGTGCCTGAAACATTAACGCTTGAGCAACCTCAAGCATGTGATGATGTTTGTGTTCCACTATCCCATTTTGTTGGGGAGTGTAAATGCAAAAGGATTCATGACGTATGCCCTGAGAAGATAAAATGGTACTACATGTAGCGGAGAAAAATTCTATACCATTATCTGAACGGATATGTTTTATCTTTGCACTAAATTGTGTGTTCACTATAGAAACAAAAGATTGAATTGTAAAGAAAACTTGATTCTTGGAATGTAATTAAAACGTCCAAGTGGCACGAGAAAAATTATCAATGATAGTAAGAAAATATCGTGATCCCATCATGGTTGGGGTGCTGATGAGGCCTCCATAGATCCATGTGCACAAGGTTAAATGGAGCTATATTGATAGTGTGACGTGATGGAAAAGTAGAACGATTTTGTTTGGCCAGTGGAAAAATAGTGCATCTAAAGAAATCAAGACAATGAATATATTTTCCATGCACAGAGAAGTGTTTTTGTGAGCTATGACCAAGTCAACGATGCCACAAAATATAACTAGTATTAATATTAACATTGTCACTACAAAAATTGTTCACGCTTATATTATACAAAAGAAAGCGAACAAATATCAAAATATGCCTAATACAACATGGCAAATCATCCAGAGTTTGTTGAAAGAGGTACAATCCTCACACGGCTTTACCCAATGTGATCACCTGCCCAGTCATACGGTCCTGAAATACGAAAAAGCATAAAAAAATATAACCATGCAATTACATTGAGTAATTATTTTCTTGACAAAAAGCAGGTTATATTGAAAACGAGGTACAAATAACACATCAAAAAGTTCTAACAAAGGTGTGAGTTTGGTTCTTCCAATGTGAGTAGCAATTACATGTGTTTGATCCGACAAAGTAATGGACATACATTGAGAGGAGTATGAATATAAAAGTTGTAAATTACATGTGACATGATCACTCGCACCCGAGTCTATAATCCATGGATTGCGATATTGTAGAGATAGGAAAATGGGTATCGTACCTTTAAAGTTCCCAAGATAATTGAAACTCGTTGGAGTAGGGACAACATTAAGTTGAAGTAGCATTTTTTGCAGCTAAACTAAAGTCAAGGCTGAAGTAGGTTGGGCCACAAAGCTGGTGAATGGGTTGGCCCTTTGTTGCATAATAGAGTGCCAGTCCGTTATTTGCTACATAAAGCTGTTAGGTGTGGGTTGTCCTTGAGGGACTAGTCCAAAAGAGGATGCTGTGGGCTGCTACTGTAACCCAAAGAAAGGCCCACTAGGAAAGGGGCCACCACTGGACCCATCTGCTATAGTCGGTGAGTGGGTGACTGACTCAAGTGAGAACGCGTTTTTGCCTAATCTCGAAGATCTAGAAAATGAGTTCCTAATTGATGCAATATTATCAATTTCTAGTTGGTTTCCAGTGCTAACTTGGAAGGTTCACGAATTACCAGTGCTAGAGTTGGTCTGAGAATCGGGTCCTACATTATTTCTTCCTTTTTTGCCTTTCGATGTCCAACCCCGTGGAAAACCATTTAGATGGAAGCAACAATCTTTGGAGTGTCCGAGTTTGTTGTAGTGTGAGTAGATAATGCGGCTTTTATCGTAGGGAGTTCTTTTGTTTCTTGCTGGAATAGACCCAAAATTACTTTAAGTCACCGAAGATAGTTTCAAACTATCAACAATAGGGGTCCTGTCGCCATGTAGACTTTGGTGCTCATGTTCTTGAGCAAGATTGAAGGCCATGTCTATGCTAGGAAGGAGATCCCGAGAAAGTATATTCATGTGGTAGGATTTTAAACTTTCCGGCAAAGCTTGCAAGAAATCAATCAGTCGGTGTTTAGCAGTCCTTTTTTTAATACGCTTGTTCACTCAACATGAGTAGTTGCCACAAGTGCAACGTACAAGTTCTTTCGCGATGTCCACTTCCATTTGAAGATCACTGAGAAGGGCATAAAATTCAGCAATAGAACCCATAGTGAGCTTAATCTCTCCTTACTGCTGGCGAATATTATATCTTTGAGCGCCAGTCATTCGTCCATAACCTTTTTTAAATGTATCCCAGGCTGTTTGAACATTCCTAATATGAGAAACAAATAACACCAAGGACTTATCTACTGATTTCTCAAGCCAGCTCAAGATAGCTAACTGATTTTGATTCCAAGAACGAGCCTTTTCTACATCATTTTTCAGCCTGGACAGGGAGCCATCAACCCAGCCCCATTTATTCTTTCCAATGAGTTGATTCTTGACTTGTCTGCTCCATAGCTCATAGTTAGAGCTGTTAACTAACTTGTTGGTGTCAAGGGAGCTGCCTGGAATATCTATAGTTGAGAGGTAGTATGGATCTCAGTAAGGATTAGGAGCTGCAATGGGAGGTTCGAGTCCAAGATGAGCGGTCATTTGTGAGTTGTGGAGAGAGAATAAGGGTAGATAAGTAAAGGTAGGAAAAGGCAAGGGTAAAGTGGACAATTGATGGCTAGATATTTGTGGTAGGTTGGATTATGTGGGCATGTGAGGTGCCAACAAAGAGAGAAGTTTGACAAAAAAGGTTTCCACTCGAAAATACCCTTCTCTGAGATAACTTTCAAATACAAAGATAATTTGTCAATGGAACTAAGGAAGCAGAGCAATGGTTGCATGAACCCATGAGAGATGAGTGGCAATGTAAAGACAGTTGATATAAACTCATCAAAGGTGCATGATAACTGAAAAAAGGATGTAAATATGCAACATATACTAAGTACACGTTCAAAAAGGAACCATGATGAACCTGTGGCTTAAGATACCATGTTGGAATATATGTAGAAAGGTGAGAATCCATGCAGAAGCAAACAAACAAGTGAAGCAACTGATCTAATGAGAGATATATTGTGTGCCCATAGGCTTGAAGAATAGAGAACTCTATTAACAATTGCTTAAAGAATATAAGTTATGTTTCTATACATTTATACAAGTTAACTGTTCGGTGAAATTTAGATGCAAGTGAACATGTCGAACAAGTAATATAATGATAAGAAAGATATCGTCCTACGAAGATTGGTGAATACTAAACTAATTCAGTACTAATGATGAATTAATCCTAAAATTTATCTAGCAAATCAAAATATTGTTGAAGATGAATTAAAATTTAAAATTTCTAAAACAAAAACTCAAGACTAATTAAAATTGAATCCAAGTATGAAAAATCAAGATGAGACACATGTTAGAGCTTCGGATTTCACCATAACTACTAGATATGAATTTCCATAGTTTATGCCTGCAAGAATGATATTATCTATGTGATGGCAGAATTTCCTAATTTATTTACTATCCTATGTCTAGGTATAGTAAACCTATTTAGTTCATTAATTCACTATACCTAGACATAGGATAGTAAATAAATTAGGAAATTCCGCCATCACATAGATAATATCATTCTTGCAGGCATAAACTATGGAAATTCATATCTAGTAGTTATGGTGAAATTGGAAGCTCTAACATGTGTCTCATCTTGATTTTTCCTACTTGGATTCAATTTTAATTAGTCTTGAGTTTTTGTTTTAGAAATTTTAAATTTTAATTCATCTTCAACAATATTTTGATTTGCTAGATAAATTTTAGGATTAATTCATCATTAGTACTTAATTAGTTTAGTATTCACCAATCTTCGTGGGACGATATCTTTCTTATCATTATATTACTTGTTCGACATGTTCACTTGCATCTAAATTTCACCGAACAAGTTTTTGGCACCGTTGCCGGGGATTGGTTGTTTTACTACTCATTAATATTAATACCGAATAATTCTAAGTTTAATCTAGTTTTTATTTTCTTTAAAAAAAAAACGATTTTTTTTTTGTTTTGTTAGATTTTATTTTTGCTTTGCTTTATTATTGTTATTTTTACATTAAAAAAATTAATTAAAAAAATATCAATCATTTTTTTTTAGTTGCTACTTTTCAGGATTGTTACAGACGTGCATGACCCGTAGCCAAAGAGAACAACTTGTTAATCTTGACCTAGAAATTGAACGCACAGTCAGAAAACAACGAAAAGAGCTAAGAGAACAAAGAAGTGAAGCTACAAAAATGGCAGAGAATGATGATCCATGCAAGCTTTTAAAAGAATATGTTGCACCAACAGTTCAGGGTGCCACATCAAGCATCAAAAGGCCTGCAATTCAAGCAAACAACTTTGAAATCAAGCCAGCACTCATTCAGATGCTTCAAAATTCTATGCAATTTTATGGGCTACCAAATGATGATCCAAATGCTCACATTGATGCTTTTCTTGAAATCTGTGACATGATTAAATACAATGGAGTCACAGATGATGCTGTTAGATTAAGGCTATTCCCATTTTCTTTAAGAGACAAAGCTAAAAGTTGGCTTTCTTCTCTTCTTGCAGGATCAATTACAACATGGGATGATTTGGCTCAGAAATTTCTTAGTAAGTTCTTTCCTCCAGCAAAATCTGCAAAAATGCGTAACGATATTACTGCTTTTATGCAGATGGAGAATGAATCATTATATGAAGCTTGGGAAAGATTCAAGGAGCTTTTAAGAAAATGTCCACAACATGGACTACCCAAATGGTTACAGGTACAAACTTTTTATAATGGGTCTAGTACAAATCTTCATTTTATGCTTGATGCAGTTGCAGGAGGGGCTTTGAACAATAAGACACCAGAAGAAGCATATGATCTTTTGGAGGAAATGGCAAACAATAGTTATCAATGGCCTACTGAAAGGCTACCAGTAAGGAAAGCTAGTGGAATTCATGAAGTGGATGCTTTCACTGCAATTTATGCACAATTTGATAAACTCAACAAGAAGATAGATAACTTGAATGCTCCAGTCATGAGGATTCAAAACATAGCATGTGATCATTGTGGTGGAGGACATGCGAGCATAGAGTGTCAGTTAGATAACACCTTTGCTTAGGGTAGTGAAGATGCTAATTATGTTGGAAATTCAAATAGGCCACAAAATAATCCATACTCCAACACCTACAATCCGGGATGACGTAACCATCCAAATTTTTCATGGAGTAATTCTAATGCAATGAGGCCACCACCAGGGTTCAGGCAACCAGAAGAAAAGAAGCCTAACTTAGAGGAAATGGTTGCCAAGATGTTACAGAACAACGAAACAAGAATGCAAAACCAAGAAGCTTCAATTCGAAATTTAGAGGTGCAAATAGGTCAGTTGGCTAATATGATTTCTGGAAGACAACAAGGTTCCTTGCCTAGCAGCACAGAGAAGAATCCTATAGAAGATGCTAAGGCAATAAACCTAAGAAATGGCAAACAAGTGGGAAAAGATGACGTTGAGAAGGAAAATGTCAGGGATAAGGAAGAAAATGTTAGCATGCAGCCTAAGGAGGCAACCAAGAGAACATTATTCCCTGATAATCCCAAGCCTTATGTGCCTCCAGTTCCATTTCCTCAGAGACTCCAGCAACATAAAATAGATAAGCAGTTTTCTAAATTTCTTGATGTATTTAAAAAATTGCATATTAACATTCCTTTTGCAGATGCATTAGCTCAAATGCCCAGTTATGCAAAATTTCTTAAGGAGATATTGAAAAACAAAAGGAAGCTGGAAGAGTATGAAACCGTGAAGCTAACTGAAGAATGCTCAGCCATCTTACAAAACAAACTGCCTCCAAAATTAAAAGATCCAGGGAGTTTTACAATTCCTTGTACTATTGGAGATTCTCACTTTGATAAGGCATTATGTGATTTAGGAGCCAATATTAATCTAATGCCTTTTTGTGTTTTCAGGAAATTAGGAATGGGTAAAGTGAAGCCAACCATGGTGTCCCTACAATTGGTTGATCGATCAATCAAATATCCAAAGGGCATTATTGAAGATGTATTGGTGAAAGTTGACAAATTTATCTTTCCTGCAGATTTTATAGTACTTGACATGGAGGAAGACCTTGAGGTACCACTTATCTTAGGTCGACCTTTTCTAGCAACAGGAAGAGCTCTATTTGATGTACAACAAGGGAAGTTAATCTTAAGAGTTCAAAATGATTCTGTCACTTTTAATGTTTTTACTGCTATGAAACATCCCTCTGATGATAGTTCTTGCTTTAGGGTTAAGACAATTGATAAGTTTGTGAATAAGATCTTTCAGGAAAAAGCTTTCAAGGATCCACTTGAAGCATGCTTGGTTCACCCAAAGAATAAGGAAATTGAAAGTGAAGAGATACAGGAGTATGCCAATCTCATGGAAGTAAATCCACCATATTCACAGCAAAAGGCAACAAAGTTTGAGGAGTTGGGACAACACATGACAAAACCTAAGCCATCGATTGAAGAGCCTCCAACTCTTGAACTCAAGCCCTTACCTTCCCATTTGAAATATGTTTATTTAGATGAAGTTTCTACCTTGCCAGTAATCATATCTTCTTCTTTGACAGAATCAATGGAAGAGAAACTACTTCGAGTGTTGAAAGAGCATAAGGGAGCAATTGGATGGAAAATAGCTGATATCAAGGGAATTAGTCCTTCACCCTGCATGCACAAGATTTTGATGGAAGAACAGTACAAAGCTACTGTTCAACCTCAGAGGCGATTGAATCCAAAGATGCAAGAAGTAGTGAAGGCTAAGGTAATCAAGTTACTTGATGCAGGGATCATTTATCCCATCTCAGACAGTCCCTGGGTAAGTCCTGTGCAAGTTGTGCCAAAGAAAGGAGGTATGACTGTTCAAAGAAATGATAATAATGAACTGATTCCAACTAGGACAGTTACTGGATGGCGTGTGTGTATAGATTATAGAAAACTGAATGATGCCACAAGAAAAGATCATTTCCCTTTACCATTTATTGATCAAATGTTAGAAAGACTTGCAGGACATGAATTTTATTACTTTCTTGATGGGTATTCAGGGTATAATCAAATTCACATTGCACCAGAAGATCAAGAGAAAACCACTTTCACTTGTCCTTATGGTACCTTTGCTTTTAGAAGAATGCCCTTTGGTCTTTGTAATGCACCAGCAACTTTTCAGAGATGCATGATGGCCATTTTTTTTGATATGGTTGAAAAATTTATTGAAATTTTTATGGATGATTTTTCTGTATTTGGCTCATCATTTGACATTTGTTTAAATAATTTAGCAAAAGTCTTACAAAGGTGTGAGGAGACTAACCTTGTGTTGAATTGGGAGAAGTGTCATTTTATGGTGCAGGAAGGAATAGTGCTTGGGCATAAGATATCCAAAAAAGGACTAGAGGTTGATCGAGCTAAAGTGGAGGTCATTGCAAAATTGCCCCCACCAACATCAGTGAAACTTGTTAGAGGATTTTTAGGGCATGCAGGATTCTATAGGCGATTCATAAAAGATTTTTCTAAAATCGCTAGACCTCTTTCAAGTTTGTTGGTTAAAGATGTGAAATATAACTTTTCTGATGAATGCTTGCAGGCTTTTAACACTTTAAAGGAAAAGTTAATATCAGCACCAATCATGGTAGCACCAGAATGGGACTTACCTTTTGAGCTAATGTGTGATGCTAGTGATTTTGCAGTAGGAGCTGTTTTGGGACAACGGAAGAATGGAGTTTTTCAGACCATTTACTATGCCAGTCGAACCTTGTCAGGTGCACAATTGAATTATTCAACAACAGAAAAAGAACTTTTGGCAGTAGTATTTGCTTTTGATAAATTTCGTTCTTATCTAATTGGTTCCAAAGTTATTGTTTATTCTGACCATTATGCTCTCAAGCATCTACTTGAAAAGAAAGAATCAAAACCTAGGTTAATTAGTTGGATTCTCTTGCTACAAGAGTTTGATTTGGAGATCAAGGATAAGAAAGGGACCGAAAATCTAGTTGCAGATCATTTGTCCAGAATTCCCAATCTAAAGGAAGAAGATCAACCAATTATGGAAGAATTTCCCAATGAAAACATTTTTGCGCTCCAATCCATCCAAATTCCCTGGTATGCTGATTTTGTCAATTATTTGGTAAGTAATGTTCTTCCTCCTGAAATGTCATATCAACAAAGAAAAAAATTCTTTTCTGACCTCAAACATTATTTTTGGGAAGAGCCTTTCTTGTTTAAAGTATGTGTAGACCAGGTTATAAGGAGATGTGTTCCTGAGGAAGAGATGGCTAGTATCCTACACCATTGTCATGCTAGAGAGGCTGGTGGTCATTTTGGTGCCACCAGAACTGCAGCTAAGGTTTTATAGTCTGGATTTTATTGGCCTACACTTTTTAGAGATGCATATTCATATGTAGTTGCATGTGATCAATGTCAAAGAACTGGGAATATTTCTAGGAAACATGAGATGCCTCTAAACAATGTTGTTGTGTGTGAGTTATTTGATGTTTGGGGTATTGACTTCATGGGACCCTTTCCACCTTCTTATGGAAATATGTATATTTTGGTGGCTGTTGAGTATGTGTCTAAGTGGGTAGAAGCAGTAGCATTGCCAATAAATGATGCTAAGGTTGTAGTTAAATTCTTAAAGAAAAATATTTTTACCCGTTTTGGCACTCCTAGGGCAATCATAAGTGATGAGGGACCCATTTTTGCAACAAACAATTTGAAGCACTTTTGGGTAAGTATGGGGTTACCCATAAGATTGCTACCCCTTATCACCCTCAGACTAGTGGTCAAGTTGAGATATCAAATAGGGAAATTAAAAGAATTTTGGAAAAAACTGTGAATGCCTCAAGGAAAGATTGGTCAATGAAACTTGATGATGCACTTTGGGCCTATAGAACAACATTCAAAACACCAATTGGAATGTCTCCTTTTAGGCTAGTGTTTGGGAAGGCTTGTCATCTACCAGTAGAATTAGAGCATAAAGCATATTGGGCTTTGAAATTTTTGAACTTTGATATGCAGTCTGCAGGTGAAACTCGATTGTTGTAGCTGAATGAATTGCAGGAATTGTGAGATGAGGCCTATGAAAATGCCAAAATATACAAGGAGCGGACAAAAAGATGGCATGACAAACACATATTAAGAAGAGAGTTTGTGGTTGGCCAGAAAGTATTAGTTTATAACTCTCGTCTTAAATTGTTTCCAGGTAAATTGCGGTCCCGATGGTTTGGCCCTTTCATAGTCACTAAGGTATTCCCATATGGAGCAATAGAAGTTGCAAATGACACCCAAGGCACATTTAAGGTGAATGGTCAGCGTCTGAAGCCTTACTTCGAGGGAGTTAACATGCAGAAGACTACCCTTGATCTTCTTCCTCCTTGAATAATAACTTTGAAGATAGTTTGGCTGAAAACTATAAAACAAGCACTTCTTGGGAGGCAACCCAAGCATTGTGTTCGTTCCTTTGTTGGAAGTTTTGTCACCACCATCTCCTCAAAGCTCTATGTGGATATGACCTACAATCAGGGGAGTATTCTCATTCCTTTTACTTTTATTTTTGCTTTCTTGTCTTTTTGCATTGAGGACAATGCTTCGTTCAAGTTTGGGGGTAGGGAAAGAACCTTTGTCCTAAATCTGAAAAAAAAAAAAAAAATTCTTATGTCATGATTACATCCCTTATTGTGAATTCTTGGCGATTCTTTGGAAGACATAGATTTTGTTCAAACCTACAATTGTGATGTGAGTTAAGTGTGATTCTGATTATGTTGATCCATTTATTAAACACTAAAAGTCCTTCATTTTTTAAATTGTGTGTATTTCTAGAGAACATTCATGTGAAGTATGTGATTTTCTTAGATCTCACCCGGATCTTAGAATTTGCTTGATTTCCTCTTAAGGCGAAATCCTAGGTTGCATCTAATTGAGAAAATGATTTAGGCCATTCTTTGGATCGTTTGAGCCTTTCAAGCCAACCCTATTTATTTATCCCCAGTCACCCCGCTGAGCCTTGATTTATATCCATTTTTTATTTATTTATTTTGACACCCTCATATATATACCTTTGAGCCTTTGATAAATTATCTTTTCGTCCCGCACCCTTGAACATGTTGATTTTTAGGATATAAGTCTATTTGAGTGAAAGAGAAGTTGAGGGGAAGGATGTTATATGGGAAGGATATTGATTGCAATGATTATGTAGCATAATATGTTGCTTTTGTGAATGCCAAAAAAAAACAAAAAAAAAAAGAAAGAAAGAAAGAAAGAAAGAAAGAAAGAAAGGAAATGCAACATTTGTCTAAGAATGGAATTCTCTTATTGCTTATTGTCAAATTCAAGCCACTCAAGGTTTAGAAATTGGCTTTTGCATAGTAGTTGGATGTCATCAGTAAGATAAGATTATAATAGTTACATTTCTAGTCCTACTACTTGCTTTATTATTGCAAGCATGATTGTGACTTTTGTGAGTGTCGAAATCCAAGTGAAATCAAGTATTTTTGGGAAGAAAGGAATGAGAGAAATGGTGATAGAAAGATCATTTGTGAAAAAAAAAAAAAAAAGCAAAGAAAGGAAGTGACAAAAGCTCAAATTAGATCATAGAAAGCAATGTGTTCATGGGTGAATTTAGCCTAAATGACTTTCATCTTACCCCTAGCCCAGCCTTACATTACAAGCTTATAAAAGTCCTATTGATTCTTGGTTAGATGATTGGCCTACATTAGTGGAGAGAGGAATGAAAAGCAAACCTATGAGGTTTGGTTAAAGATTTTGAGAGATTGCATATTAATGTGGATCTATTTGGAGTGCATATAGTTGAAAAGATAAGGACTCACACATACACACGTGGTTAACATAGTTAAGAGTCTATCTTATCTTATAAAACAATTGTGGTGTTTGGATGAAAGCTATATTTTTCTTTGAATTGTTAAGTTGAGCAATTATAGAGAATTTCTTAAAGGGGTTTTGTCTAAAGCATATGCTAATTATTACTTTTGCTCGAGGACTAGCAAAATGTTAAGTTTGGGGGTGTTGATAACTCTATTTTTATAAAGTTATTTTACCTAATTTAAATAATAAATTTTCTAATGTTTGTGAGAAAATATTTGAATTCCTCTTTATTTACTTAAATTTGTCTTGTTTATGTAGCATAAGGAGGCATGAAGAAAAAGGACAAGCATGGAGAACCTGGTACTTATTATATGGCAGAAGATGGTCAAATTATCAAGGTGAAGGAAATCAAGATGGGCTTGGACTTGGGCTTTGGATAATTGTTATTAGATTTTTATTGTTATTGGTTTTTTAAATAATTAGAAAACCTAGTCCTATTAGGAGTCCAAAGCCTAATTAATATAGAAGTCTAAAACCAAATTGTATTGGGAATCCAAAACCCAATGCTATTAAGATAAGGAGAAAGTTCTAGATCCCAGACCCTATATAAAGGAGGAGCCCTGCATAGAAGGAGGGGAGAGGCGAGAGAGAAAAGAAGTTGCCGCTGAAACCAAGGAGGAAATTGAGCACAACTCAAGAGAGAGGCCAAGAATTCAAGATTTCTTGAAGAGAAGACAAAAAGGGTGACAGACTTCTTGTTCTTGGATTCAAGATGCCTTCTTTGTTTCTTATTATTGTTCTTCCTCATTATTTCATTATGTTCTAAACTTCTTTTGTTAGAGCGAAGATGTAGCCTAACTATGATGATGTGAATCCTATAAGTTTTATGTTTTGCAAGATAGTTTATTTATGTGAGTTATATATTATTACACTTAATGCTTTTAAGTGATTGGCCACCACTTGAATGATTTGATGTGTATGTTAGAGACTGAAAGGTAATAATATGCAATTGCTTCTTATAATATATAACCATGAATTAAATATGGATAGACATATACCATGTTATTTGTGTGGCTTTTGATGATAAGATGATCGAAAGATTTATTGTAAACCAGGAATATTCACAGATCCTAATGCATTTGGTTTGTTTTGGATTCCCAATACAATTTGGTTTTAGACTTCTATATTAATTAGGCTTTGGACTCCTAATAGGACTAGGTTTTCTAATTATTTAAAAAACCAATAACAATAAAAATCTAATAACAATTATCCAAAGCCCAAGTCCAAGCCCATCTTGATTTCCTTCACCTTGATAATTTGACCATCTTCTGCCATATAATAAGTACCAGGTTCTCCATACTTGTCCTTTTTCTTCATGCCTCCTTATGCTACATAAACAAGACAAATTTAAGTAAATAAAGAGGAATTCAAATATTTTCTCACAAACATTAGAGAATTTATTATTTAAATTAGGTAAAATAACTCTATAAAAATAGAGTTATCATTAACCAAATTGGGCATACGCACTTTCTAGTCTAAGGCCCAGTGGTGCATTCAATAACAGTTCCTGAACTTGGTTTTTGGCGAAACAGTGATGCCCGGCGACGTAGACTTAGCGGACGAGAAAGACTGGTTTGGTCTTGCTTACGACCACCACTCAGACCCGATGTGCCTCACGCTTGGATTGCTCGGCAGCTTGCTGGACTTAGTGTAGGATGAGTTAGAGCGTTGCCGCGGCGACACCATCCATGGCCGCAGACGTGGCCATGTCAGAGCCGCTTTACTCCACGTGCTCCCGACCTTTTCCTTGGTCTAGATTGTTAGGAGGGATCAAATAGAGAGTGTTAAAATTGCAACTTCAACTCATGTGGTTGACCATTTGATGCATACAAAAGGTCCATACTTTAGTTTTTGGAATGACGAATATGAGAATTTACAGGTAAAAAGAAAAATTTTTTTCTAAATTTCATTCAAATTTTTTATCACTTTGTCTGAGTAATCATTACATAACATTCTAAAAAATAATGCATATATCTTTATCAATAACACGACCTTACAATAAAAACCAACAATTAAAAAACTTATACTATATCTATCCATGCCTTTGATGTTCAGAAGATGAGAAGACATCCCAGGGGTTGGAAATTGGGCTTGCTTGCAAGCCCAAGCTTAATCCAGAGGACATGAAGAAAAACTGTAAATTGAGTTTATGGACAAACCCTAGCAACTTGGAGTTGGGGCCTTCCAATCAAAGGACATTGATGAGGTGGAAATGATGCTAGGAGCAAACCCACTTTACGTGAAAATGCATAAAATTTATTGCCGAAATCAGATGCTATCATTCATTTGAATTATTCTAAGGTTGTGTGGAGGTTGCATGCAACTAAATCTTGTAAATGGAAATTTGAGTAAGAGCTACGTGTTGGCGTTGGAAAGCAAGAGCTCCTAGAACCTTAAATCAATTTAGATTTTTGAAATCTTTGTTGGCTTATTGTATGAGTCCATGTAATATGGGCTTATATCAATGATGCATAAACAATCATTCCTTATTGTGGCAATGCAATGTAATTTTATTGGTCCATTTAATTGTACACATGTTGTACATATATTCCCCTTTTGCATCTATGGTACTGGCTGGTGTGGGCCGTTGTCCATCTAATAGACTTTAATGAGTAAGGCTATTTGTATGGACATTTTATTGATTAGCTAAGTTCCCCCTCTAGCTCTCTATTTATATATATATTTAATATATTTAATGTTACTTTAGGGAGAAATTTTTGAAGACAACAATGTAATTTATTTAATTGCGTTTAGTCGTGGGAAATCACCTCTCAGGTGGTTTTGCCATGTCATCCATCATGCCCCTCTTTCTCCTGTAAAACACTAAGCATACTAACACAAATAATCCACGACTCACACACACTAAATAACTGCTTGTTCACACAAGTAGATAAAAGGGGCTTTTACGCAGTCATTGTGTTGCCTTCTCCCTAATTTTTCACACAGCAACATTTAGGCTATCTCATCAAGCCAATATAGAAGAGAATAAAGGAGAAGACTTAGTTGTAATTTGCAGCTCAAGAAACAAAAATAATGGTACGTTTTCAAACCTGTTTTGTATATTTTATGAAACCCATTTCATTTTCTCCATGATTAATGTTTTGATATTGTAAAAGAGCCTTTTTTAAGGCCATATTTTCTAACAATTGGTATCGGAGCTTACTTAGCATTGATCTGGAGAACAAAATCGAACCATAAACCATATTTTTAGTTTAAAAACAAAATTTTCGTGGGTTTCATATTCTTGCACAAACTCGAACTTTTGAGTTGAGATCTGAGCTCACTCATTATTTATTTTAGCGGATTGAGGCCAGATTTGGAACCAGCACGACGTGACCATTCCGCCGATGCCAAGAACCACCAGAAATGGTGGTTTTTCGACTGGGTCGCATGTGACCTAACCCGACCTGAATTGGGTCAAGCTGCTAGCCGCCACCGTTCGCCACCGACTAGGTCGTCGGAGGTAGATCATCCACCAACGATCTCAATGGCGTCTCAATCGGCCGGAGAACTAGCCGGCCGGACGCCAAACCAGACAAATCAGTTTACCCGATTTCGACCAGATTTGGTTTAATCCAGATCTGGCCACCGGTGAGCACCGAAGTGCCACCGTCTGTGGCGTCTGACGTCGGCCATGAGCCGATGATTTTGACGACACTTCGATCGACCAGAGAGTCGGCCGATAGGATGGTGAACCGGCCATATCGGTCGGAATCGGCCGAATTGGCCCGAATCGGCCAAGTTGGCCTAAATCGGCCGAGTTGACTTGGCCGAACCAGCTGGACCGACGTACCGGTCGACAGCCGTTTCTGGCGGCGCATGGAGGCGCATGGAGGCACGTCAGAGTTTTATTTTTTCACCAAAGTTTTTATAATTTTACTTTGAATATTTTCATGCAATTTATTTTAAATAATTGTCTCTGTTTGATGATTATTTGAATCAAAATTGTTTAATTTATTGTTTAATTAATTTTATATGCCATAATTGTGTGCTAGCATGTGATAATTAATTGTTTGAAAATTATTTATGGCCTTTGGAATGTTATGTATTTGTTTGAATATTATATTAGGCCATTTTAGTCTAGCATATAATTATGTAACACTTGAAGTGTTAATTAAGTGCAATTTAGAGACAAGTGTCCGTCTTTTAAAATTAAGTTGCACTTTTGGATTGTGAGTAGTGTATGTTGTATCCCGCAGCATAAACCGAGCTCATAGCTTGATTGAGTTGTGACCACCACAGTGGCACACCTTGGTTAGGTTGTGGGTTTGTGTTTTGTGCATTTGAGGGATTTCTCCAAGTACGCGGGGTTCATGTGATTCAATTGGATTGCGACCACCATAATGGTGTAGTTTGATTGAGTTATAAGACTTCGTTCTTGTACTGTGGATGAGTCCAATCCTAGTACGTTATCATTCTACCACAGGAGGTGACTGTGTGTTAGGAATTGGATGTTGCACAACTAGCACGCCTGGATTTGGACCAATCTTTACGGTCCATACACCCACAGGTGGTGGATTGTGAGGGTTGGTTCTCCCTTATGACAACTGTTGTGCGGAGAGTTTCTGGATGACATGTCATGTTAACTGCCCACAGGTGTTTATGTGACATTGCTTGTGAGACTCTCTTCTAATCTACTTGCATCGTGCTTCCATTATTAATTACTGCAATTATATTGAGGGCATTTTAATAGTACATCATACCTTTGCCCACATGTGTTTGTATGACAAAGTTTGATTAATTCACATTAAGTTAATAATTGTCATTCATTTCTTAGTCACTTTTTATGTCAACTCATTACTACCATTGTGTTGAGAGTGTCTGGATAGCACGTCATACTTTCTGCCCACAAGTGTTTGCATGACGATGTTTGTGAGCTCTCTTCATTTTACTTATCTTATGCCAATGGTCTTCATTGGCTTATTGGTCATTTTTTTTATGCTAATTATAACATATTTTATGGGAAAGCTATATAATAGCTATGCCTCAATTAATGATTGGCCAATAGATCTTACTAGTTATAGCACTTGGGATATTGAGTTGCTTTATAAAGCACATTTTGAAGTGCAGTCATTTAAGTTACTGCTCATTAAGGTTAACTTAGGATCACTTTATATGTAATTCCTCTACTAAGTGCACAATTGAGGATTTACTAGATATAATGACACTAAGGCATTATACCCCATCAGATTTTGTAATAATGATTTTATAGAAGTTTTCATCTGAGGCATGATGATTATAAAGTATTTATGATCATATTTGGAAGGATGGTCATTGGGATGGTGATTGTAATAATTGTGAATCTTGTTTATCCCATAGTGAACCTAAGTATAATGGTTTTAATATTAATAGTGAATCCACTTGATTGGTAGCCCCATTTAATTCTTGGTGACTGAATAGTCTCATGATTTATGATATTTTACTATCTGGATTCACGTATAGAGGAAAGCTAAATTAGCATGAGCTTCCAATTGAATATAATGTGAAAGCCTATGTGGTGTTTATTAAATATGTCATACTATTTTAGGATGACTTTATACTGTACCTTTATGTATAGTTTTCTGAGGAGATTTGGTTTAGATATGAACTTATATAGTTGTTGTTTTAAGATGATGAATTGTATTGTTAATACGTTTTCCATCTCAAATGATATCAGTTACTACACCACATTTCATGGTTTACACTAAGTGTATTTGGCTTTTCATGATATTTGTGATCATAGAAAATTATATATGGAACATTAAAGATGATCTAGAGATATATGTGAATTATTTTGGAGATATAATGGCCAAGATGAAAAGAGACTTGTAGTTGATAGTTTTGGCCCATTGAGGTTGTAAGTATTGATTTTAATAGCCATGTTCGATGTTGTTATTCTAATATTTTATTGAGTATAATTGATTTTCTCACTACGGTGATTTATGGTTGGTTGAAAACATGGTTGAATCCTGTGAGATATTTGGAGGCGTTAAGACTGATGTTGAGAGATAGAAAAGCAAAAGATCGATGTTATGGAATTTGATTAGTGTGAAGAATATCATGGGGTGTCAATTCTGAATATTTTAAAGACTCATTTGTCTATATTAGATAGTTTTTAGATAGCTAATAAGTTCGCTATGTTTGGGAATCATGAGCATCACAATGTAGCTGATATGTGCTACTGATCTCACAAGTATAATGAGTTGTATGGATCCTATGATATATTTTGGGATATTTTATAAAAGTGAAATTGAATGGTTCATTTTAAGTTCATGAGACCATAGATTTGTTTAATGTCTTGTATTTTGCATAGATCATTAATAATTGGTATTAGTTTATAACCCCTTAAGAAGTGCTATAATTGTGAAATTATAGATAACAGAGTATTTGAAACATAATGTGGCAAAGAAGTGTAATTGTTCTCTGACCATTTAAGAGTAATAGTACCTATATGACTATGTCATTTACATCACTTATACGTATGGTGAATTAGAGCCAAATGAGCTATAATTAAGACCTATTAGAGTAAATGAACCATTTGATGAAACGACCTTGGCTAAGGTTCTGTAGGTCTTGGATCCACTTATAAAGGCTTTATTCATGGATTTAGTGGCTCTGTTTAGAATTTCCACTAGAGAAAGCTTATAAGCTTCATTTTATACTACTTGGTCCTTTAGGAGAACTTGATTGTAACTTTGATCATGGATATGATTACTTGTATGAATGTTATTTCTAGCCTTTGCTAGATTTGGGCTTTTGTGCATTTAAAGACACAACATTGTTGATAAGATATAGTCTGATTTGGAGCTTACTAAATTGCCTTAAGGTTGCAAAATTGTTGTTTGTGAATGTATAAAATCAAAAGAGTTTTCATAAAGAAAGTTTGAGAGGCCTTATTTGTTTGGTAGCTGAAAAGCTTACTTCATAGAGACCATCATATTGGTTGCTTATTTTAATTTATTGCCACGATAATTGGCTATCAAGACCGCCTTTCTGAATGAAACTCTAGACAAAGACATCTATATGGTGCAACCTAAATGTTTTTAAGGCATTTAATGTAAATGTAATGTATAAGCATTTATGGTTTTGAGTAAGCTTCTAATCCTATCACCTGAAGTTTTGTAGTGTTATTACTTCAGACAATTTTGTTGTAATGATGACATATCAAATTATATATATTGATCTACAAAGATCAGTGGGAGAACAGTAATTTTTTCTTGATTCCTTATCAGGATGATATCTTGTTTATATACAATTTTGAAGTTTACTCCTTGACATAAATCATTTGATGTTGAAGTAATTGACGTATAGACTCTTATGAGAGTGTATCATCAGAGTAAAGATTTATAGGACAAGTTTGGAATATTTTATTGGTCACCACTATTACTACCTATTATTAATCATTTCTCATAAGGGCACATGATGATTATATTCTAAAATATGTTTGGTATTTGAGGTTGTAAACCTATAAATATTTTAATCGTTGTGAGTGATAAACCGAACTTGTTAAAGTGTCTTGAGGCTGAGCTAAGAAAGTGATATTGAATGATAATGTCATGAAATAGTATACTTGAAAATTCTATTTATGTGTATGTGTACTAGGTTGACGTTGCTCTTAGAGTAAAGTCTTTTAGCATACACTAGTCAAACCTTAGTTATAACCATTGGATTGTAGTCAAAATATTTGAGGGTTATTGTAATCAAAATATTTAAGAACCCTAAAATGGATATGAAGGTTTGAGAGTTGCCTTGTATACATGTAATTGAATTGACTTGCGACTTGTAAGACATAGTCCTATATTTATGAACTACATGGATATTCACATATTTGTATCTTTTGATGAAAGTAAGGACTATGTCATAAGATTATTAGTGGCAGTATTGTAGCATGTTGTAGTGCAGCTACTTAATTGATTTGATTGATGAACCTCATAAGATAATTTACAAACTCATAGAGCCTTTAGGTTTAAAAGAAGGTTGACAACGTTTGTTTTGAGTGCTAGACCTATTTAGCAATGTTTTGTTATTAAAGTTGTAATGTTATTTGTTGATTACAATGTTTGTATAATAAGGTCTAAACACAAGTAAATTTTAATTCTTAACCATTAATGAAGGGTTAGGATAGGTGACAATGCAATATAACATATTGACACAGATGCTAGGGGTTTTGCCCTTATATTCTTACAACTATTATGGCTATTTGTCCCACTGTTAGGGTCTTTACCCTTATATCCTTGAATGACATGTCATAAGTTTGAGCCTAATAGCATCTTTGATGCTGCTATTTAGTGGGAGCTCTTTTTTAATGTCTTTATTTTGAAGTAAAAGAGCATCTGTATTGTTTAATAGTTTTGATTATTTCAAAGAAAAATAAAGAATGGTGATGTTGCAGAGAAGCACAATTAGTATTGGTGTCATATTGATTGACCCACTTATTAAAGGGTTAAACCCTTTTATGTTGCAAAAGCATATAGACCGTATGGGTCTTGAAGTTTCATTTGTTTCCTTTGCTCAATGGGAGCCATTGCTCCTTGTTTGGTGCTTTTGCTCAGTGGGAGCTATTACTCCTATTAGATGCTTTTGTTCAGTGGGAGCTTTCGTTCACCCAATTGTCATTTATTATTATAGCATCTCTTCTGCTTGTTTACTATTAAGTAAACTCTAGTTGATGTATATACATCCTAGTTACTTGTCCATTGTTTGATTTTAACAAGCTTATGAGACACCTACCTAGTTGTTTAAGACAGGTTATAAAGTCTTAAGGGATGTGCAACCTTAAGCATTTGGCCAGGGCACATTATTATTGGCCATATTGTAATGTCTTGTAGCACACAAATATTTATGTACTCGAGCACCCTATACAAGACATTTTATATTCTCCTGGGACGGTTTGTCGATGACGTCTTGTCACCTTGGGGATGTCCTTCTAGGACGGTTTGTCAATGACGTTTCTCATTTGAAGTGATATTCCTCTATGACGGTTTTGTCGATGACGCTGGTCATTAGGAGAATGGGACTGATAGGAGGGTAACAAAACATTTCTTTTGTGGTGTTACTTGTCCACCACACTACCATATAAGATCTATGTTCATAAAGTGGAGGACTCTTGTGACTATCTTTGGAGTTGTGTCTCTAAATAGCATAACTACCACTATGATCTATGAGTTTGAAACTTTATGTGACAAGATCAGCAATAAGGGATGTTTCTGAATTTTCTGGACCAACATAAAATGTTTTTAAAAATTATTTTCATATATATAAAATCTACTAGTATTATTATTTGTTTTATGATCATTGCTATAGCCCAAGTGGGAGATTGTTGGCTCATTGTATGAGTCCATGTAATGTGGGCTTATATCAATGATGCATAAATAATCATTCCTTATCGTGGCAATGCAATGTAATTTTATTGGTCCATTTAATTGTACACATGTTGTACATATATTCCCCTTTTGCATATATGGTACTGGTTGGTGTGGGCCATTGTCCATCTAATAGACTTTGATGAGTAAGGCTATTTGTATGGACATTTTATTGATTGGCTAAGTCCCTCCTCTAGCTCTCCATTTATATATATATTTAATATATTTAATGTTACTTTAGGGAGAAATTTTTGGAGACAAAAATGTAACTTATTTGATTGCGTTTAGTCGTGGGAAATCACTTCTCAGGTGGTTTCGCCATGTCATCCATCATGCCCCTCTCTCTCCCGTAAAACACTAAGCACACTAACATAAATAATCCATGACTCACACACACTAAATAACTGTTTGTTCACACGAGTAGATAAAACGGGCTTTTATGCAGTCATTCTGTTGCCTTCTCCCTAATTTTTCACATAGCAACATTTAGGCTATCTCATCAAGCTAGTATTGGAGAGAATAGAGGGGAAGACTTAGTTGTTATTTGCAGCTTAAGAAACAAAAATAATGGTACGTTTTCAAACCTGTTTTGTATATTTTATGAAACCCATTTCATTTTCTCCATGATTAATGTTTTGATCCTGTAAAAGAGCCTCTTTTAAGGCCATATTTTCTAACAATCTTGTGTCGAACTCAACGATCTCCATTGTTGGTGTCTTTTAGACAATGGTTGGGATGGGGGGTTTTCTTCTGATCGCAACAAAGAAGCAATAATTTTTTCTTAGAACACAAATCCCAGAGACTACAACATAATCCCTTCAGAATTTGAGCCAAAAAAAAAGAAAAGAAAAGAAAAGAAAAGAAAAAGAATCATTTGTTTTTTCCTTCCATGCTAAGGCACTGAGATGTCCTACAATGTTTTTTTCAACCTTATGGGATGCTGATATAATCTCTTTCCGTTTCTTTTCCCTTCCATTCCTTTATTGAGTGTTCTTTTGCTACCGCTTCTTTTCTTCACTAGCAAGAAAAGATATAAAAAGATAAATAGACAAAGTTCCAGTGCATATATATCTTTTCTCACT
This sequence comes from Casuarina cunninghamiana, assembly GCA_028551485.1. NCBI lineage: Eukaryota > Viridiplantae > Streptophyta > Magnoliopsida > Fagales > Casuarinaceae > Casuarina > Casuarina cunninghamiana. The sequence goes on along the minus strand of CM052366.1, from coordinate 22,948,356 downwards.
CATGCCCTCAAGTTATATACTCGAGTGTTAAATTGGGAGCAAAAAAATTTCAAACTTATTAACTTACCACTAAGCTAGCATGTGAGCAATAAAATACCACTATATGATGTAAAGATTTTTGTTTTCCTTCTTTTTTTTTTCTTCTCTCATTTTACTTTGATGCTCTGGATCAGTTAGACAGTAAGATTAAGTGTCTCCAAACCTGTCCCTTTATTATTATTTTTTTCGTTATCTTGATAACTTAGACTTAAAAGTGGTTGACTTCATCACAATTTAATGGATAGATTGTCTTTGAACAAAGAACACTAATAGCATAACTCTTGTGTTATTTCCAAAAGTGGATATGTGAGATGGGATCCTTAGAAATCTAAATTCATACGATCGGTGGCTAGTCTACGTTTATGGACAGCTTTCCGATCTCTAAAGGGAAATATCAGAAAATTGAGTTTCTGTGTGTCAGAATCCTATTATTTGCCGACAAACAAGCGCACACAAAAAAAAGAAAAAAAGAAAAATGGAAATACCTCTTGTGAAATAATCCTGATTTGTTTTGAATCATCTGTGTTCCAAATAGAACTATTATAAAAATCTTTATTTAGTACCGAAAAACAAACATTCGACCAAACATGAAAGAAAAAAAAAATTGCGACAAACTTGGGGGTAAGTGTTCAATTCCATTCACCGCTGAAGCATTTTGGTCTTTTTCCACCTGTAAATTTCCAATGCTACGGCTATAAAAGCTAAAGCCCTGAGTATTACAACGTAAATCCATAACCATTCTTCAGCTGGACTTGGATTACGGATTCACAGAAGTATGTTTGACACAATTAATCCAAGTAACAAATACCCAAGAAAACGATGGTATATCTGCCAGCACCTGTGGTATTTATCTTCTTCCTTTGGATGCCAGAAAACCGCAAGCATCTGATTGACACCATTAACATGTTAACTCGAAAAATCATGGATTTGATCAACTAATCTCGGATGAGAAATTTGGACTCACTTGAATAGTTGAGAAGACAAATACACTGATGCTTAGAATGCGTTGTGTTTTAAAGGTGCGTTGTTTGGAATTATTTACGAGGCTTAATCCAATTGCCAATCCGACTGTGCCCAGAATATATCCTGAGCTTTGAAGCATTACGTGGAATCTGTACCATTCTGAGAATAATCTTTTCTGTATTTTCGAAGTACGTGCTCAGAATTTACTATGCAACCTAAAGTTTAAAATCTCATTTATTTCTGAAAAGGTAAGCCAGGGAATGATGAACTATCAAGATTTCAGTAATTAATGGGAAGATGAGCTCCCAGTTTCAACATTCTCTGCATTTGCCTTTTGCTTCAAACGGGAAAAAAGTGAACTACTACCCTCCCCAAACCCTGGGGCGGAATCCACACCGGTATCCAAGAATCCGGGGTTAATTAGTTGACTTTGGTATTTGCATTGGCCATACAGAGTAGCAACTTTCTTTACATCCAAGCAAATGAGTTCCGGCTAAGAGATATTCAGTAATTTGTAAGCAGTCTCGCCAATCAGGACCACACACAAAAAAGTAAAACGTGCATATTCATTTTCCTTTTGTCAACGTCACAACGTATTGTTCTTTATAAACCCATATCCCATGTCTAAGTCCCCCACTCTTCTTCTTCCCCCCAGAACTCCTTGCTTAAGGATGACAGCCATGAAGCTCCTTAACCTTTGCTTCCTTCTGTTAGCTGCAGTAGCCATTGTTGCAGCAGTGGATTTAAAGGATTATGAAGAAGACACGGACATGCAAAGTCAAGTCATATCGCGTGGAAACGATGACGCAACTTCTTTACGAGGGGTGAGCCGTATCCTTGGACGGCAGAACCTGCTTGCCAACATGACTTGCAATCTGTTTCCTCAGGTTTGTCGCCTGAAGAACAGCCCGGGGCGGCACTGCTGCGTGAAGAAATGTGTCAATATGAAGACTGATCGGTTGAACTGCGGTGTGTGCGAACGTAAGTGCAAGTATTCTTACATTTGTTGCAAGGGAAAATGTGTGAATCCTTTTTACGACAGAAAGCATTGTGGTGGTTGCGAGACAAAGTGCAAGAAGGGGGATTACTGTATTCATGGAATATGCGGTTATGCATGAATTCGCCATTATAGATTCCAACTGCGATGTTCATGGCGTCTATCTTCCAGCACATTGATTGCTTATGTTCCATGTCCAGAAGATTATAATGTGGTTACTTAAGAAATTTAATGTTACTAAAGAATCTACTGATAATGTTGGAAGCATGAACTTGTAGAATTGCTTGGAAGTTCCTTAAAGAATTTAACCATCTTATCTTAGTTCATGTCCTTTAGCCTTACAAAGACAATCCCACTATACAAATAATTGCTTAGATATATCTATGGCGAAGTTCATTTTTACCTAAAAGCTGATTAAATAATGAGGATTAATTGTCAATATATATAACATTTCCAAGCAAGATTTGAGCAATGTGAAAGTTTTATTATTCCATCTTTAGTCCACTTTGTCATAGCCAACACAAGGAGCAGATGTTGTGCCATGTTGCATATATGGGAAATATCACTTCTTAATCATGGACTTCAATACCATATTAATATTTTTATTACTACTTAAAAGTCAATTTAAGAGGAGAAGCTATCATTCTTTTATCCATAGAAGATTTTTAAGTAAGATAATGGATAATGTCATACCTCTTTACATACCAAGCTGCCAATGCTGCGGCACCACTGTGACAATAGAACTGAACAGCTTTCTGTTCTTTTAAGAACTAGAGAATGACTGTCTTCCATTACTAGCTTTTGGGTTAACAATAGATTCTCTGGGTATGGCTCTAACTTGGACCAATCTAATCAAATTGGGCACTATTTCCAAACTTAGAAACATTATAAAAAGAATGCTTCAATTCTCTTTTCTTGTTCCATCCCTTTTCGCACATTACCTTTTTAGACTCTACTTTTGAGGGGGTGTAATGATGTTTGGAAAATTTATTTTTCTCGACTATGGCCGAAGCTAGCTCTTTTCTCTCATGTTAATCATAGTCATAAATTCTACATGTTTCATATATTGAGCTGCTGTTTGTCTAGGAAAGATTGAGATAATATGTTAAAGTGAGTGTTAAAGATCAATTAATTATTAAATTATTTTTTATTACTATTTATGGTAGCTTAGATTTGTGTATATATGGCTTTTCTAGTATATTTTGTAATAAAATGTAAAACATGAGCTAGAATCATTGAATGTAAAGTAATGCTTCTTCATGATCTAGCAGCTTAAAGCTGCCAAGTCTGATTGTATTGGATCGTTTTTCTTGCTGATAATCCGCGTACGCATCGGGAAGGTACGCAGTATCTTGGTTCAACTATCAAGGGTATCGTGTTTGCTTCAGTTCAACTTTTAACCATTTTGCTTTTTGTTCAAGAATCTGACCTTAAAAGCTTTTTTGTTATGTCATTTGAACGGAGATTGGTGAGGGAAATGCGTGTAACAGTGGAAACGTCGGGAAAAGCTAAGGATGGCTTCAATGCCTATTACCGTGTAACACTCACTATTCCTACTGTAGGTCGTTCAGGGTATGTAATAGGAACTGTTGGCTCTTTTAATTTTTAATTTTTTTTTATTTCCAGATAAGAGGTGGCTCTTATAAGAGCCTAATTTTGTAATGGAGAGGAGACGTTTTGTAATCAAAAGTTATTCATGGAAGTTTGTTTCCCTTAAACGAAACATATCTTATTTTTAGCTCTTAGTTCGTTACATGTTTAAGGCTTTATTAAGATGTGAAAAATAAATTTTATATTGTTAAAAATATATTAAGAATCTGTCGCATGTCTCTTGTTTTAGTTAATAGTTTGTAAAAACGTTGCTAGTTTTAGGCTCATGTGTGGGCTGTAACGTGTGGGCATATGTGTCCCAAGTCCATATTTTGTAATATTCAGGGTAAAACCATAATAGCCCTTTTGTATTGTAAAAGGGGGATTCCGACGGGGAGAACCCTAGACTGTTTTATGCAAAAGCTGATGCTTGTGTTCGGTGCTGTGTCCCCTTGAAGATGCAGAGGTGCGTTTCCCTTTTGATGCAGTTGTGTTGTGTCCACTCTGATACAATTTCTTATTTACTATATTAGGACTGTGTAGTAGAAAGATAGCTAGAAGAAAGAAAAGTAGTAAGCCAGACCGTGGAGCAGATTGGCCGTTACAGTTCCGACGGACAGATTCTGTTAGGAATAGAGTTGTTTATGACAATTTGGTACCGGAGCCACTGTCGAAATTCCAGATGGCCGACAACCAACTATGGGTCCATATCCAGGCGGATTTAGACCGTCGTCAAGCAGAAAGTGAAAAAAAAAAAGAGGAAAGAGAAAAAAAAACGAGATGAGTCTGACAAAAAAATGAGGGCTGATACTGACAAAAAAATCCAGGATGTTGAACGCAAAATTCAAGCTCAATTCCTCCAACAATAGGATTCTTTTCAACGGATCCTTCAAACTACCCAATCCCAGCAAGTAGGCTCCGGCCCCTCTTCTTCGAGAATCCGTTATTCTGGGGTAAAAATTGAGGAATTAAACGAGAAGGCAAGAGAGGAAGCTTTTCATAAAGGTAACCGAGTACCTTTTTCCAGGAGGAGAGAGAAAAGCATCAAAAAGGAAGAGGAAGAAGATGAAGAAGGGGAGGAGAGAAACCGAGTACCTTTTTCTAGGAGGAGAGAGAAAAACATCAAAAAGGAGGAGGAAGAAGACGAAGAAAGGGAGGAGAGAGAAGATCAAGAAAAAGACAAAAATAGTGGTCCTAACTCACATTTCCGTGGTTTGGTGGGGAGAAGAAATAAAAGTCAGAGAGAGAGAATTTTTAAAAGAGAAGAGGAGGAAGAGTACACAGATGAAGGAATCTTTCAAGAACCTTATAGAGAAGTAAGAAAGCCTACACGGTTTGTACATGCAATATCCAGTCAGAACAATCCAAAGTTTGATTTCCCTAAGTTTTCGGGTGGTAGTGATCCAACAGGATGGATAAACCGAGCAGAGCAGTTTTTTTTGTTTCAATAATACTCGAGAAAGAGATAAGGTCCCTATTGCTTCATGGCATCTTGAAGGAGGGGCGCACATGTGTGTAGAATGGCTGCAAAAGAGGGCAAGAGGTCGACTAATAACTTGGCCCCTTTTGACTGATGCTCTCATTCAACGTTATGGTTTAACCACTTATCGGAATGGCCTTATGGATTTGATTTTTCTGCAGCAAATGGGTTCGGTGGAGGACTATGAGGTAAAATTTATGGAAACTCTTTTTAGGGTTGATGATATGCCTGAAGGACAAGAGCTTATTCACTTCCTAGCGGGTTTAAAAGAAAGCCTTAGAAAAGAAGTACAATCTAGAAAACCCATGGATTTGGAGGATGCAATTGGGTTAGCTTATTTATGGGAGTGAAAGATACGCCAACTAGAAAGGAAAAAAATTATGTCCATAAGGCAGCAAATTCGGGGACTAACAATTGGCAGAAAAATGTTGGGTCATATAAAGGTGCAAAAAAATTGACAGCAAAAGAAATGCAAGAAAGGAGGGAAAAGAATCTTTGTTTTAACTGTGACGAGAAGTTTTCCCTTGGTCACCGCTGTAAGAATAAATTGTTCATTTTGATAGGTGAGGAGGATGCAAGTGAGTCAGAGGAAGAGGCAAGTGTAGTGCCAGAAATGGTGGAGGAAGTGCAGAAGATTGTCGATCTAGCCCTTAAGATCTCTTTAAAGGCCATGAGAGGTGAGACATCCGCTGGTATGATGAGAGTCATTGGTGCTTTTGAAGGAAAGGTTAATAAAGCATGCATTTTAATAGACTCCGAGAGTTTACACAATTTCTTGAGCACCAAGTTAGCAAGAAAATGGGGTTTAAAACCTAATGGAGGTAGAAACTTGGAGGTTGAGATAGCCAGTGGGGATAAGTTGATGATTGAAGGGTTATGCAAAGGAATAGAGCTGATCGTACAAAAAGTCAGAATGAAACTAGATTTCTTCCTTTTGCACATACCAGGAACTGAGGCCATGCTAGGAGCTAGGTGGCTCAAGACCTTGGGGAATATAGTGTGGAATTTTGAGCTTTTAAGGATGACATTTCAAGTTGGGGAAAAATGAATTACTTGGCAAGGAATGAAAAAGGGAGAGAATCAAGTAGTTGATGAGGAACAATATTGGAAAGAGTTGAAGCAAATGGGAATGGGTTTGTTGCTACGTATACAAACTATGACCAAGGAAAACAGTGATGAGTTTGAGGATAAAGGTGTTGGAGGGGTAGAAGATGGCTTAGACCAGTTTAGAAAGAAATTTAAAAGGCTATTGCAGAAACATACAACATTGTTTGAGGAACCACTAGGCTTACCTCCACCTAGGGAGTTTAATCACCGAATACCATTAAGGGAAGGGAATGAGCCCATAGCCTCTAGACCATATTGTTACCCACATTACCAAAAGTCTAAGCTGGAAAAAATGGTAATACAATTACTGGAGTCAGGTGCTGTTAGACCAAGTACAAGCCCTTATGCATCTCCTGTATTTTTGGTAAAGAAGCAGGATGAGTCTTGGCGATTGTGTGTGGATTACAGAGCATTAAATAAGCAAACAGTCAAGGATAAATTTCCCATTCCTACGGTGGATGAGCTTATGGACGAATTATATGGGGCTAGATTTTTCACTAAGCTCGATCTCAGGTCAGGATACCACCAGATTAGGATGTAACCTGAAGACATCTATAAAACAGCCTTTCAAACACATCAAGGCCACTACAAGTATTTGGTGATGCCTTTTGGCTTGTGTAATGCTCCATCAACTTTCCAAGCCCTAATGAATGTTGTATTTAGAGAATTCTTATGTAAGTTTGTTTTAGTTTTCTTTGATGATATCTTGATTTATAGCAAGACTTGGTAGGAACATGTGAAGCATGTAGAAAACGTGTTTGAAGTATTGGAGACACATAAGTTGTTTGTCAAAAGAAGCAAGTGCTCGTTTGGACAACCATCAGTGAACTATTTAGGGCATGTAATTAGTGTTGAAGGGGTTTCAATGGACAAAGAGAAAATACAGACGATGCTAGAATGGAACTACCACATCAAATGAGTGGGTTACGCAGATTTTTAAGGTTGACTGGTTATTATAGGAGGTTTATTGTTGATTATGGCAAGATTGCAGCCCCCCTTACTGCTTTACTCAAGAAAAATAGCTTCAAGTGGAACCCTACAGCAATGGAGGCTTTTGAGAAGTTAAAAAATGCCATGGTTTCTGCACTAGTCTTAGCTCTCCCCAATTTTCAACAAGATTTCATTCTAGAATGTGATGCTTCAAAGGCTGGAGTTGGTGCTGTTTTGACATAAGGACATCCAATTGCATTTTATAGCCAAGCATTGAAGGGAAAAAATGCCCTTATGTCAACCTATGAAAAGGAATTAATGGTTGTGGTCTTAGCAGTGAATAAATGGAGGAACTACCTATTAGGGAGGAGGTTTATAGTGAGAACAGATCAGAGAAGTTTGAAACACCTATGGGAGCAGAAGATTACTACACTAGCCCAACAAAAATGGTTAGTAAAATTGATGGGGTTCGACTTCGTAATAGAGTATAAACCTGGAAGGAAGAATAAGGCTGCTGATGCACTTTCTCGCAAGGGAGAGTCGTTGGATTGCGGTGAGCTTAAGAGAAACTTGCAAACAATTTTTGCCCATTTTCCATTATGGGTAGAACCAGTTCAAGATGAAGTTAAACAGAACCCAGAAATGTAGAAATTGGTGCAGCAAATAGAAGCAGGAGAATTGGGAAATCTGTAGCAACTTAAAAACGGGGTAATCTTTTATAAAGGAAGGATGTACCTAGGCCCCCACTCAGCCCTTGCTAGGCCTTTGGTGGAAGAAATGCATTCTGCTACACATGAAAGGGTCTAGAAAACCCTTCAAAGGCTTAAAGCCTCATTCTTTTGGCAAAATATGAGGAAGATGGTGCAAGAGGTAATACAAGAATGCTTGGTTTGTCGAAAGAATAAGAGTCTGAACACTCTTCTAGCAGGTTTGATGCAACCCTTACTAGTGCCCCACGAAGTTTGGACTGAACTCTCAATGGATTTCATCGAAGGCTTACCAGACTCCAAAGGAAAAACTTGTGTCTTGGTGGTAGTGGATCATTTGTCTAAGATGGCACACTTTGTACTTCTTAGCCATCCCTATACAGCAGCAACAGTAGCAGAGGCCTTTTTCTAGAATATCTACAAACTATATGGTATGCCTAAAAAGATTGTGTCAGATAGAGATAAAGTTTTCACTACTCTCTTTTGGCAAGAGCTGTTCAATCTCCAAGGAACCAGGCTTAACTACTCTACTGCCTACCATCCCCAATCTGATGGGCAAACTGAAGCTGTTAATAAGGTATTAGAGATGTACTTAAGGTGCTTTACTAGGGATTAACCCAAGCAATGGATGAAGTGGCTTCCATAGGTGGAGTTTTGTTACAACACTAGCATACATGGATCCTCTAGGAAGACTCCTTTTGAAGTAGTATATGGGCGGTTGCCTCCCACTCCTTTAGATTATGTTCCAAGGGCATCATCTGTAGAGGCCGCAGATAGGGAACTAATTGAGAGAGATAATGTCCTACAGTTGTTGAGGGAGAAGCTCCTTAAGTATTAGAATAGAATCAAGAAAGTTTATGATAAGGGAAGAACTGATAGAGAATTCTAAGTGGGGGATAAAGTGCTTTTACGATTACAACCATACCGGCAGCTTTTTGTTAGTATGAAACGCACAAATAAACTATCGCCCCGTTACTATGGGGCCTTTGAGATCATAGAGAGAATGGGGACATTGGCTTACAAATTGAAGTTACCGGAATGGTAAAAAATACATCCGGTGTTCCATATGTCATCTTTAAAGAAATCTTGGGGGAAGAATGTACGAGTGTTACAAGATCTACCGCAGTTTGTGGAAGCTGAAGATACTATACAAGCACAACCTAAAGCAGTCATTGACACCAAGACCAAGAAGGGTGAGAATCAGATACTTGTGGTGTGGAAGGGATTACTTGCTTTTGATGCTACCTGGGAGACTATTGAGTAGTTTTGATTAAGGTACCCAGATTTTGACCTTGAGGGCAAGGTCCCTTTTTAAGGGGGAAAGAGTTGTTGCATGTCTCTTGTTTTAGTTCATAGTTTGTAAAAACATTGCTAGTTTTGGGCTCATGTGTGGGCTGTAACGTGTGGGCATATGTGTCCTAAGTCCATATTTTGTAATATTCAGGGTAAAACTGTAATAGCCCTTTTGTATTGTAAAAGGGGGATTCTGACGGGGAGAACCCTAGATTGTTTTATGCAAAAGCTGATGCTTGTGTTCGGTGCTGTGTCCCCTTGAAGATGCAGAGGTGCGTTTCCCTTTTGATGCAGGTGTGTTGTGTCCACTCTAATGTAATTTCTTATTTACTATATTAGGACTATGTAGTAGAAAGATAGCTAGAAGAAAGAAAAGTAGTTAGCCAAACCGTGGAGCAGATTGGCCATTATAGTTTCGACGGACAGATTCTGTTAGGAATAGAGTTGTTTGTTACAGAATCTCATTTATAAGATAAGGAATTCTGTTCCTTAATGTCTTTAGGTTTTAAGTTGAACATAAACTATATTCTATAAAATTTAACAAGTTCAATGAAGGTTTATCAACCAAAATGATACGATAAATAGAGTCCAAAAACTTGTACTTAAGTTGGACTTTGATGAAGTTAGAACGAGCTAAAGCTTGGGTCGAGCAGTGGACCAAACCCTCACTCAGATCAGCAAAGTGTGTGGTGGTGAAGCGCTAATAACGTGTATGCCCCTTTAAATTCATGCACCCGTAATTCTGTTGGATCCTATAGCAACCTAAGAGGGGGGTGAATTAGGTTTCTCTTTTAAAAATCACTTCTATTTGTGTTTAATTACTTTTTATGCAATCAAATATGGCATTCAAAGATATAAAGCTTAATCAGCAAGTTAATCAAACACAAGGAAGATGAGATACCAATTTACACGGTGGTTCGGCCCTTCTCACCTACTTCCACCCTCTTCTCCTTCAACACAACCGGTTGAAGTCCACTTTACTACAAAGCTAGGAGAAACTTTCTCCTACACTTTCCAACTCCTCCTCAAGGAGTCAAACAATCCTTACACCAAGGATCACAATTACAATGTGTGTCTCAACACACATCAACAAATCAAAGTTTATCAAGCTTATTACAAATTTCGAACTAAGCTTCTGTAAGATATGCAATACAAGTTTAGAAGCTTCAAACAACTGCTAGAGGCTCAATACAGAGTAAATGGACAAAAGCCCCAAATTCGTTCAAACCCTAGCAGAGTCTACTTGCAGAAAATCAACTTCAATAATAGAGTATAATGAATCACAAATTGATTCTCTAATAAGCAAGTAATGAGCTTAGAAATTAGTCACCCAATGAAGATCAAAATCGTGGGTTTGGATGAGCTAGAATGAGTAGTATGAGATGCTTCACAGATTGCTTTCTTTGCTTCAGATTTTTGGACTCCTTCTCATGGTGAAGACAAACTTGCTTAAATACCTTCAAAGCAACTAACCTCTCACTTCAAAGAGTCGTTCTGACACTTCTGAGCACCATCAAATCTTCTTCCCGTTGGAGCTCCTTATTTCCCTATTCTCTGTCCATTTTCGAGCTTATGAGGGACAGAATGTTGAGGCTAAGGTTCTGCCTTCGTTTATTTCAAAACCTCATCCAAAACGTTGCAGTTTTGGTCTTAACTTAAAACTCTGTAATTCGGGTTCTGTGGAGCAAGTTTCGGGTCTCACTCAAATCTTCTTCAATTCTCTCCAATTTTGAATCAATTCTTTGTGGGTCCTTCACAGATTGATAGAGCATCTTCTTCCTTACAAAAACCCTTTGAAATCGTCTTCAGAAGCTCTCTAATCTGCTTCCAATTTCACTTTTGAGCAGTTAGGGCAAGAACTCGACGAGCTTCACCATTTCTTCAAATTGATCCTTTCTGAGCAATGGGTCTTTGATTTTTCTTTACAAAAATCTTCTCCTCTTCATTAGCTTTCCAATGAGCTATCATGCACCTTGATCGGAGGTGAAATGGGCGGCCAAATCTACCGGCGAAGTCACAGTGTCATCGCGGGTCGAATTCTGGGTCACGGGTCGCGCATTCTGGACTGGGTCGCGCACTGGGTCGCGTTCTGGGCCTGGGTCACATTCTCTGGACTGGGTCACACCTCTGGACTGGGTCAGACTTTGGACTGGGTCAGACTTTTGGACTGGGCTCATTCTAACATAATTTCCTGCATACAATTTCAGTATTATTTTTCTTATAAACTCATAAATAATCAAATATTAATTATAATATTTTCATATTATAATTCCATTTAATTATCAATATATTCCAACAAAATGGTTATAATATTTTCATATTATAATTTTTATTTTTCTCATCATCAAAATGTTTATATATTCTAATATCATTAAAATATATTCCAACAAATTCCCTTCCTGATCAGTCATAAAAAGGGTGTGGACTATACTTAACGGCAAAATAGCCGAACTCCGCCCCATCATTTGGACTCCAGAAAACCGTCTGAATCCATCGAAGTCAAATCGTAGAAGAGACGTGAACATGTGTATCATCTACATGTTGGCATTGGAAAAGTTTTGAGTGCTTTGGTAACCGATCCCAATGAATAAAATCAGAAGTTCTCGGCTGCGGGCTATGCCTTCGCCATGCATGTGAACGAACGGTCCGTTTGGACTTCTTTTTTTTTTTTTTCTGTTTTTCTTTTACAATCTTATGATTTCCAAATAATAATAATAAAAAAACTGTTTTAGCTTCCTCCTTATGCTCATTTTCCTCTTTAAATCCGGCTGGTAAAAGAGAGAGACATTTTGGCATAACCATAATATCACCTTATTTTGATGATATAACACAATCTTTAGATTTTATCTTTTGAACGTGGATAGATATGTTAAAAGATATTGCGTATAAGCAAAGAATCTCCAATTTGTGGAAATTTGTGTACCACAAATTTGGTTGGTACGTAAATTCTATTTTCCGTTTGGAATTTTAGATCAAATTGGAAGCCGAACTTCCATTTGCTTGAACCCCAGATAGCCGTGACAGAGACTACTCCAAGCTACCCTATGCAGAGCCCCTCTATAAGCACCTTGACATCCTTTCTTCTTCTCCAACTGCATTTTTTTTTTAATTCCGATCAATCCTCCCTCTCTTTCTCCGCAGATCCTCTTACAGGCCATGGCAATGAAGTCATCAAAAATCCTCTTCATCTTTTTTATCTCGATGAGTGTAGCCATTTCTCTCTCAGCAATGCCAACCCTCTATGAATCACGTGTCAACATCAAGAAAGGTAATGGTCGATTCCTTGCCGAACGAGTCCAAGTTGTGAGGACGTGCGATGTGAACCCCAAACTTTGTCGTGCCAAAGGCAGTCCGGGCCCAACTGCTGCAACAAGCAACGCGTTAATCTGATGACAGACAAACTAAACTGTGGGAAGTGCGGGAAGAAGTGCTGCTATTCCGAATTGTGTTGCCATGGGGCGTGCGTGAACCCATCCAGCGATGAGAGACACTGCGGCCGGTGCAACAAGAGGTGCAGTAATGGAGGCTCTTGTGAGCACGGGTTATGCAACTATGCTTAGACTGGTGTGTTCTACTTGCAGCAACTAGCAAAGTGTTCTGGTAATATACACAGGAAGCAGGAACTATGGTTTTGTTAGCAAATAAAGCAAGCTGTCACTCCTTTGTTATGGGGCTCTTGTCTACATATACTACTATACAAAGTACGAAGTTGCTGATTCTGTTTGTGATGTAGTAAGTTATAAACTTTGGTAAGTTGTTTGAAATGATTCTGATGTAATAGGGTCCGAAATCCTCTTTAATGAATAATAAGAATCGTGTGAACTATTGATGGTAGTTAATGTGATTTCTTCTCAAATCGATAACCAATTACAAAGTCATATTTTCATGAATTGAGAAAACCAGCCTTGAGAATTGAAGGCATAACATTACGCTTGCTATGAAAAATTCAAATTTTCCATAATTTAAAACATCAAATACAAATTGTAGTTGATCTTAATCATTCAAAAAAAAAAAAAACTGAAAGAATATATTTAACAAATTTATTACTAAATTTTGTATTAAGGTAATAGTATGTGGATTTTATAACTCCTCTATTTAACTTACTAAATGTTAATAATAACACTTTAAGTACAAAAGTGCTAACAAAAAACATTACAAGATGAAATCATCTTGCAAATAGTGACCTTAAAGTATTTTGAGTACCTAATTGAAAACAACATCAAAGCTATTAAGAAACTAAGATATTAAGATTAAAAGGTTTTTAGCTCAGTTTGAAAGCTAACTCAATAATAAGAGAGAGTTTCTTTAATTTAAACAAATCTTAAGGTGTATATCTTGGCAATACAGGAAAATCTATGTTGTTAATACATTCTCTCACCATGATGAATTAATATTAGCCATTAAAAGACCTTAAACCCAACTTATAATCTAGTTCAAGAATAAAAAAAGACTTATTTAATTTAAACAACTCTTTAAGTGTATGTCTTGATAATGTGGAAATAATCCATACTATTAACAAAATCAAATAGTGTTGACTCCTAACTTGTACTCAAAAGACATTTATTTGTTAACAACTTTCATACAAACAGCCTTTTGATATGTTTTTAAAATTTTTTAGGGATGACCAATATATATATATTGGCTCTAATACCTAGACTCTTTACATTCTCTCACCAAGAAATCATCAAATTTAGAAGGACTTTACCGAGTGTTTTATTATTCATTGTATTCTGCGTGTAATTCACCAATACATTAACAATGCTTGCTTTAGAATGAAGACGGAATAAAGAGAAAGGAAAGATATTCCAAGAAGTCCAAATTGCCCTTCAAGAGACGATCACCATAGCAATGTTGTAGGTATATGAATGTAAAAACTGATTTCTTTTTTCTTTTGGGTTGAAAAGTCTAGTTGTGTGTATAGTGCAAGAGTTTCAAATTAGAATATTTTTATTTTTTATTTTATAGTGATGTATAAATTAAAAGAGAACTTTCAAACTTTTAAGTAAGCTTTTGGGTTAGATTTTTGAAATTTTTAACATAATATTAAAGTTTATCTATCTTTCATATGTTCTAACCCAATACCACAAATAAGTTAGTCCTTTGATGGCAAAAGACCGAGTTTAGACTGGAGGAATATTGGACAATTGAGTCTTACATCAAATAGGAGAACACTTGTAATGTGCCACATAAGCTTAGATAATTGCTCTCCTCAATGAAGCCTTATTATGAATGTTGGACTTGTGCCTTTTATATTAGACTAAGTTCAATGAGATTGAGCTTGGCATATGGGGGAATATTGAAGATTGAGCTTACATTATAGTATAATATTAAAAAATAGAATTCCATGTCAAAGAGGAGAGTATTTGTAGTGTGATTTAAAAGCTTGGATAATTATTTTTCTCAATGAAGCCTCCTGACTTGTGGTGGACTTGGGCTAAGATCCTTAAGATCGAGTACACATTAAAAAGCATCCTTGAATTCTTAACCAAGCTTTTGGATTAGGCCTTTAAATATTCTAATGCAATAGAAAATAATACTTTTGAAGTAAATCTAATACGTACGAACTCTTCGGAAGTGCTTGTGTAACAGATATTTCTGGAAGAAGAGAAACCAGCTGGCTTCTCTCGTGGCATTTGAACGACAAAATGAAAGATTGAACTGGCCAGGGCAAGACTAGAGTTACAGTTCAAGCCTGATATTCTCGACGACTGATCAATTCCAGGAGCATAATCTACTCAAGCCTTCTGGTTTGTCCTTGAAAAAAAAAACTGAGACGCCGAACTATTCGCCTGGAGGTGCTTGTGTAACTGATATGTCCGCCTGGAAGAAGAGAAACCGGCTGGCTACTCTACTTGCATTTGAACGAGAAAATGAAAGATTGAACTGGCTAGTGCAAGAGCAGTGTTGCAGTTCAAGCCTGACATTCTCTACGAGTGACCAATTCCAGGTGGCCTTTTGGCTTGTCCTTGAAAAAAATTGAGATGCCGAGTTGTTGGTAGGTACCTCTCATATAACGAGAATGAAATTTGACTAAGTACGAGCGTCTTTCCCTTGAGATGAATACAGCTGCTCGACTGAAGCCACACTAGGCGATGATTATGGATTCTAAAATAAGACAACATCTTTCCTATCCTTCAGATCCCAGTTCTAAATCTGTGTTGAATCTTGCTTAAGCCCACTTGTATCTTAAGAGGCATTTACCAATTAAGGTTACTTAAGCTTGTCGACATTGTTAGGCAAGGAGAAGAGCCTCACCCACCGAACTACTTCCTCATCTGATTGCTTCTACGTTGCACCAAATTTGAGTCTAATACTTCTTTCGAAGCCTAACTTTCGTTTACTTGTACGTGGCTGTTGAATTAGACCATCCCACTTCAGAATAAACGGTATTAGAATACAAGGATTTATTCTCTTTTCAACCGAACACGTTCGCCTCTACTTTGCTGTATAAATAACTCTACGTCCCTCGAGTCTTTCCATCCAACACATTCAGATTCTATCTAGCCTTCTTACGGAAGACATGAAGTCCCCAAAGACATTTCTTGTGCTGGCTATTCTCACGACTTTGGCCATTACTCTTTCAGCCATACCATCTGAAGAAGGATTCCACCACGAGGACGGTGAAACTTCTGATCTTCCACTGAATAAAACCCAAGAAGCAACTTCTCTCCGAGGGACAAGCCGCTTCCTTACTCAGAAGTACGGGGCCTTCATGACGTGTGACAAGTACCCTAATATCTGCCGTGTCAAGGGCAGCCAGCGACGGAATTGCTGCAACAAGAGATGTGTTAATTTGGAGACAGACAGACTCAACTGTGGGAAGTGTGGGAAGAAATGTGGCTACTCAAAGATTTGCTGCGAGGGTAAGTGTGTGAACCCCAGGACCAACATAAAGCATTGTGGAAGCTGCGGTAACAAGTGCAAGAACGGGAGTTCATGTGCGTATGGGATGTGCAACTATGCCTAAATAAGAAACAAAACCCTGAGCGATCTGGATCGATTAGCTGCCAAACCAACTATACTAGAACGTGGTTCAATGGCAGTATATGTATTTGTTATTGCTATGAGTATGTATGTGTATTTGTTATTGCTGTATGTATATGTATTTGTTATTGCTGTGAGTATGTAATAAAGTTAAGCCATCACGTTTGATGGGCTTCTCCCGTTGTTTGTTATTCTTTCAATTCCTTTATGTACGTGAAGACTTGTTCAGTACTTGTTCATCAGAATTATTGATCGTGAGTGAGATTTTGCAATATTAGTTGTAAGGTTTCTGAAAAAATGCATGTACGTTTATCATCTTAACTCATGATAGTAGAGTCTCATTTTCCTTTTGTAGTTTTAGGATGGTCAATCGGATATAAAATTATAAATCATGCAAGTTATAATGTGTTTGTGATGTACGATTGGCCATGGTCCTATCCCCCACTTCTGCAAATAATGAAACATATATAGCCTACAGTAGGTTTCCATGAGAACGTCTTTCCATGTGGCATGGAAGAGGCTTAAGAGGCCCATGTCTAGACTTCAAACTCGTCAATGCTTTTGCGGGCAACATATCCAAATTATAAACTAATCCCCTCACCCCATTTGTTGTCATACTATAATTGCTTCTGCAGTAAAATTCTAGATGGGTGCAATAGAGAAAGAAGGTTGAATCACAAAACCGTCCCATGGATCCATGGTGTTGAAAACAGTTCAACAAAAAGTTATATTATCTAAATATTCCAGTTTATATATATATTTTCTCACTCATGCCCTCAAGTTATATACTCAGGTGTTAAAATGGGAGCCAAAATTATTTTAAGCTTATTAAGTTACCACTAAGCTAGCATGTGAGCATTAAAATACTTGTATATGATGTAAAAATTTTTGTTTTCCATCATTTTTTTTCCTCTCATTTTATTGTAATGCTTTAGATTAGTTAGACAGTAAGATTAAGTGTCTCAAAACCTATCTATTTATTATTATTTTTTTCATTATCTTGATAACTTAGACTTAAAAGTGGGTCGACTTTATCACAATTTAATAGATAGATTGTCTTTGAACAAAGAACACTAAAAGCATAACTCTTGTGTTCTTTCCAAAACTGGAGATGTGAGATGGGATCCTTAGAAACCTAAATTCATATGATCTGTGGCTAGTCTACATTTATGAACAGCTTTCCGATCTCTAAAGGGAAATCTCAGAAAATTGAGTTTCTGTGTGTCAGAATCCTATTATTTGCTGACAAACAAGTGCACACAAAAAAAAAAAGAAAAAAAAAAGAGAAAAAGAAAAAGAAAAATGGAAATACCTCTTTGAAATAATCCTGATTTGTTTTGAATCATCTGTGTTCCAAATAGAACTATTATAAAAATCTTCATTTAGTACCGAAAAACAAACATTCAACCAAACATGAAAGAAAAAATAAAAAATTGCGACAAAATTGGGGGTAAGTGTTCAATTCCATTCACCGCTGAAGCATTTTGGTCTTTTTCCACCTGTAAATCTCCAATGCTACGGCTGTTAAAGCTAAAGCCCCGAGTATTACATCGTAAATCCGTAACCATTCTTCAGCTGGAATTGGATTGCGGGTTCCCAGAAGTATGTTTGACACAATTAATGCAAGTAACGAATACCCAAGAAAACGATGCTATATCTGCCAGCACCTGTGGTATTTATCTTCTTCCTTTGGATGCCAGAAAACCGCAAGCATCTGATTGACACCATTAACATGTTAACTCTTGAAAAATCATGGATTTGGTCAACTAATCTCGGATGAGAAATTTGGACTCACTTGAATAGTTGTGAAGACAAATACAATGATGCTTAGAATGCATTGTGTTTTAAAGGTGCGTTGTTTGGAATTATTTGCGAGGCTTAATCCAATTGCCAATCCGACTGTTCTCAGAATATATCCTGAGCCTTGAAGCATTACGTGGAATCTGTACCATTCTGAGGATAATCTTTTCTGTATTCTCGAAGTACGTGCTCAGAATTTACTATGCAACCTAAAGTTTAAATCTCATTTATTTCTGAAAAGGTAAGCCAGGGAATGATGACTTATCAGGATTTCAGTAATTAATGGGAAGATGAGCTCCCTTTTTCAACACTCTCTGCATTTTCCTTTGCTTCAAACGGGAAAAAGGTGAACCACTACCCTCCGCAAACCCTGGGGCGGAACCCACACCAGTATCCAAGAATCCCGGGTTAATTAGTTGTCTTTGGCATTTGCATTGGCCATACAGAGTAGCAACTTTCTTTACATCCAAGCAAATGAGTTCCGGCTAAGAGATATTCAGTAATATGTAAGCAGTCTCACCAATTAGGACCACACACAAAAAAGTAAAACGTGCATATTCATTTTTCTTTTGTCAACATGACAACCTATTGTTCTTTATAAACCCATATGTCTAAATCCCCCACTCTTCTTCTTCCTCCCAAAACTCCTTGCTTAAGGATGACAGCCATGAAGCTCCTTAACCTTTGCTTCCTTCTGTTAGCTGCAGTAGCCATTGTTGCAGCATTGGATTTAAAGGATTATGAAGAAGACACGGACATGCAAAGTCAAGTGATATCGCGTGGAAACGATGACGCAACTTCTTTACGAGGGGTGAGCCGTATCCTTGGACGGCAGAACCTGCTTGCCAACATGACTTGCAATCCGTTTCCTCTGGTTTGTCGCCTGAAGAGCAGCCCGGGGCAGCACTGCTGTGGGAAGAAATGTGTAAATATGAAGACTGACCGGTTGAACTGTGGTATGTGCGAACGCAAGTGCAAGTATTCTTACATTTGTTGCAAGGGAAAGTGTGTGAATCCTTTTTACGACAAAAAGCATTGTGGTGGTTGCGAGACAAAGTGCAAGAAGGGGGATTACTATTAGCCGAGTAACAGGCTGTCGTGCACTAGAAGAGAAGAAATCAGAAGGCTGGGCACGACTGAAATGTTGAAGCACACTTGCGTGAGATACAAATCCAAAAAAAAGGAGTGCATGATGGTGAAGTTTTCAAAGATAACTTTTGTAGTATTACTGTCTTTGTTTTACTTAGAAGACAAGTGTCTGTCTTAGTATAAATTACAAGGCTGTAAGTCGTGTGAGGTGACGGGGTTGTGTCTAGGTAAAAGTTCTGTAAGGCTTTTGAAGCTCTGTGCTAACTCTATTCTCAATTTCTAAGTCCGTGTGTAAGCTTTTGTTATGCAGTAAAAGAAGCCTTGAAACTATTTCTCTTTCTCAACCTATTTGTGTGTGTGTGTGTGTGTGTGTGTGTGTGTGGTCATAGACTTATCGTCAGACTCACATTGTAATTAAACAAAAGCTCAAAATCCTTTAGTGGTATCGAGAGCCTTAGGTTCATTTGGATTTGATATGAAATCTGGTTCCATTCATGTCGTCCTTTATTCCACCTTCTTCTTCGAATACCAAACAACCACCCTCGGCTTCAAACTCTCAGTAGCCTACTCCTAAAATTTTGAACTCTTAACTTTAGCTACCGATATTTGACGGTACCAATTACTTGACCTGGTCTACCCAGATGACCACTTACCTGAAGTGTCAAGGTACATGGGACATAATGCAAGAGGGGATTCCAAAAGTAGGGGAAGAAGTTGAGCTTTCATCACTGAATGAGAATGTCATTGGAGGAACCAAGACAAGGAGATAAGGGTTTTGTTTTTGCTACAGCTAGCGATTACTGACTATGTCTTCAATCATACCTCCACTACATTAAACTCTCAATAACTTTGGACCATGCTTCAAAATGAGTTCCTAGGAACACCAAAGGTGCGTGCTATTTGATTTCAGAGCTTAAAAAGAAATCTTGAATTGCTAGAAATGGATGATAATGAAACTGTTGTAGAGTATTACACACAGGTCAATGTAGTGGTCAATCAAATTAGGCACTTGGTTGAGGATTTTCCAGATTCTCGGGTAGTAGAAAAAATTCTCATTAGCCTTAATGATAAATTTGATGCAACTATGACCACCATAGAAAAAATGAAAGATTTTACTAAGATGTCTGTTTCTGAGTTAATGGGAACACTAGAAGCATTTGAAAAAAGAATTCTTTACAAGAGAAAGGACAAAGCCCCATTAGAATAAGTGTTTAGAGTAAAGGCTAGCCTTGGGACTAAATCTGTAGGTGAACATGCTCAAAGTTAAGAATGTCCTAGTGAAGGGAAAGGTAGATATCCACCACACAAAATCTGTAAGAAAACTAATCATCTAGAAAAATATTGCTGGAATAAAGGAAAACCCTAATGTAGGTTCTGTAAAAAATTTAAGCATATTGAAAGAAATTGTAGAAACAAGAATAGCCAGCAAGCAAATGTGGCTGAAAGTAATGAAACACTTGGTGAAAAGACTTTGTTCTTTGCTAGCATGACTATTTCTTGTACAAATCCTAAGTTATGGTATATTGATAATACACTAACCATATGACCTTTCATGAGCATGTATTTAGTTCTCTTGATAGAAATTTCAAGTCTCGAGTTTGGTTGGGTGATGATAGGTTTATTAATGTATTGGGAAAAGGCACAATTATGTAAAAACTCCTCATGGGGTTCAGCATGTAAGAAATGTGTTGTTGGTTCTAGGCATGGGACCTAACTTGTTGAGTGTAGGACAAATGATGGAAAATGGCTATGCTTTGCTCTTTAAGGAAAGACAGTGCAGAATATCTGATGTTGGGGCTGAAAACAAGGAAGTAGCAGTGGTTGATATGAAAACCACTTGGAGCTTCTCTTTGGAATTTGAGTATGCTAGTTAGGCTGCATTAAGTGCATTAGAAGATTCTAATTAGCTATGACATAAATGGTTTGGTCATTTAAACTTCCAATATCTTGAAGAAATGTACCAGTTGAAGGTAGTAGAAGGACTTCTAGTTGTGAAGAACACTGGTAGAGTGTGTCCTGGATGTTAGTTGTGCAAGAGGACAAGACAACCATTCCCTTTAAAAGGGAAAGAATGTTAGACAACACTGTTGGAGCTTGTTCACACTGATATATGTGGACCTATGAGAGTTCTCAATAAGGAGGAAAATTGGTATTTCATCATTTTTATTGATGATGCCTCTAGATATTGCTGGATTGCATTCCTAAAGGAGAAATTTGGAGCTTTCAAGGCTTTCCTGCAGTTTAAAAATAAAGTAGAAAGAGAGAACAGGATGAAGATCAAGGTCATTTGCTCTGATAAAGGAGGTGAATTCTTATCTAATGAGTTTAATGATTTTTGTGCAAAGAATGGAATCAAACACTAGCTTACTACAAGCTTTTCCCATAACAAAATGGAGTTGCTGAAAGAAAGAATAGAACTGCTCTTGGAATGGCATGCAACATGCTAAAGGAGAAGTTTGTCCTAAAAGAATTTTGGGGGGAGGCAGTGAACACTACAGTTTACATCCTTAACAGAGGCTCAACATTTGCTCTGTAAAAAAAAACTCCATATGAGGCATGGAAAGGAAGAAAACCATCAATAGAGCACCTAAAAGTCTTTGGTTTTGTCTGCTTCATTCATGTGCCAAAGCAACATCAACATAAGCTAGAGAAGAGAGTTGAAGAAAGGCTACTTCTTGGGTACAACTTAATTTCAAAGGCCTATAGAGTGTTTAATCTTTTACCAACAAACTTGTAATAACCTAATATGTTGTTGTTGATGAGAAAGCTGTGTGGAATTGGAGTAAGATGCAGAAAGAAGATCATGACAGAGTGATGCTGTGTTTTGACAAGAATGCAGAAGAATCGAGTAGTCAAGAAGAAGTTGCAATTGAAGATCAAGCTATAACACACACGCCTATCCAGCTAAGGGGAGGATCCTCATCCTCTAGACAACACTATGAACTAGAAGCAACAAGAGAATTCTCAGACATGACTCCAGTCTGCATGAGGGATCTTGATGACATATATGAGAGCTGTAACATGGCCACGCTGGAACCAACATATGAAGAAGCTATGGAAGAGGTAGAATGGAAGGAGGCCATGGATGAAGAAATCAAGACAATAGAATGCAACAAGACATGGAATTTGATGGGTTTGCCTGAAGGAAAACAAACTATTGGATTGAAATGGATTTTTAAGAAGAAGATTGATGTTGAGGGAAGAGCAATCAAACATAAGGCATGGCTAGTAGCTAAGGGCTACTCACAAATACCAAGCATAGACTTTGGAGAAACCTTTTCACCAGTGGTGGTTGGAAACAATTAGGATGATTCTTGCTATAACTGCTAACATAAGTGGTGGGTGCTTCAACTTGATGTGAAAGCTGCATTTCTTAATGGAGAGATTGAGGAGGAAGTGTATGTGGAGCAACCAAAGGAGTATGTAGTTAAAGGAAGTGAAAACAAGGTGCTAAAACTACAAAAGACATTATACAGGTTGCGCCAGGTACCATGAGCATGGTATGGTAAGATTAGTAGCTATTTTTATGGTTAAGGTTTTTCAAGAAGTCTAAGTGAGCCAACGTTATTTGTCTTCAGGAGGGATAATCATATTCTGCTTGTGTTAGTGTATGTTGATGACCTGATATTCACTGGAAGTGATGTTAGTCAATTGGAGAGGTTCAAAAAGGACATGCAGGAAGCATTTGAGATGAATGATCTAGGACAGATGAAGTTTTTTCTTCGTTTAGAAGTTGATCAGAAGGAAAATGAGATATTCATTTCACAAACCAAGTTCACAAAAAGGTACTATCCAAGTATAACTTGTCTGGATGTAATCCAGTGACAACACCACTTGTGTCGGGAGAAAAGATTGTAGTTGATGATCTGTTTGGTGAAGCAAATGGGACAGAGTATCGCAATCTAATCAGGAGCCTACTCTATCTTACTGCTACCAGACCTAACATATTGTATTATGTTACTTTGCTTTCCAAGTTCATGCAAAGGCTTGCCAAAATTCATTTCAGCAAGTTGAAGCGTATATTAAGGTATCATCAAGGAACCTGTGACTTTGGACTATTATATGAAAAGTTTGATAAGTTTGAGTTAGTTGGATTTATTGATAGTGATTGGGGAGGAAATGCCAAGGACTCTCGAAGTACTGGTGGATTTGTTTTCAATCTTGGATCTACAACACTTTTTTGGTCTTCAAAGAAACAAGGCTGCATTACACTCTCCACTACTGAAGTGGAATATGTTTCTGCTGCCTCTGCTGCTTGTCAAGCAATTTGGCTGAGAAGGGTCTTAATGGAGATGAGTTTGAAACAAGTTAAGGAAACTACTATATACTGTGATAGCAAATCAACAATAGCCATGACAAAGAATCCTAGCCATCATTTAAAAACGAAGCATGTGTCCATCAAGATCCATTATGTTCAAGAATTGGTGGAGTCAAAGGAAGTGATGTTTGTGTTTTGTCCAAGCGGAGAACAACAAGCTGATATTTTCACAAAGACTCTTGGTCGTGTTCAACATGAAAGGCTATGTGAACTTATTAGGGTGACGACTAACCTCGTCAAGGAGGGATGTTTGCTGAGTAATGGGGTTGTTGTGCACTAGAAGAAAAGAAATCAAAAGGTTGGGCATGACTGAAATGTTGAAGCATGCTTGCGTGAGGTACAAGTCCAAAAAAAAGAGTGCAGAATGGTGCAGTTTTCAAAGATAGCTTTTGTATTATTACTGTCTTTGTTATACTTAGAAGGCAAGTGTTTGTCTTAGTATAAATACCAAGGTTGTAAGTCGTGTGAGGTGACTAGGTTGTGTCTATGTAAAAGTTTTGTAAGGCTTTTGAAGCTCTGTGCTAACTTTATTCTTAATCTCTAAGTTCGTGTGTAAGCTTTTGTTATGTAGTAAAAGAAGCATTGGAACTATTTCTCTTTCTCAACCTGTCCGTGTGTGTGTGACCACATGGTCATAGACTCATCATCAGACTTACATTGCAATTAAATAGAAGCTTAAAATCCTTTAATTATTGTATTCATGGAATATGCGGTTATGCATGAATTTTCCATTATATATTCCACCCGCAATGTTCATGGCCTCTATCTTCTAGCACATTGATTGCTTATGTTCCATGTCCATAAGATTATAATGTGGTTACTTAAGAAATTTAATGTTACTAAAGAATCTACTGATAATGTTGGAAAGCGTGAACTTGTAGAATTGCTTGGAAATTCCTCAAAGAATTTAACTATCTTATCTTAGTTCATGCCCTTCAGTCTTACAAAGACAATCCCACCATACAAATAATTGCTTAGATATATCTATAGGGAAGTTCATTTTTACCTAAAAGCTGATTTAATAATGAGGATTAATTGTCAATATATATAACATTTCCAAGCAAGATTTGAGCAATGTGAAATTTTTGTCATTCCATCTGTGGTCCACTTCGTCACAGCCAACACAAGGAGTAGATTTTGTGCCATGTTTCAAATATGGGAAATATCACTTTTTAATCATGAACTTCATTACCATCTTAATATTTTTATTACTACTTAAAATCAATTCAAAAGGAGAAGCTGATCATTCTTCTATCCATAGAAGATTTTTAAGTAAGATAATGGATAATGTCATACCTTTTTACATACTAAGCTGCCAATGCAGCGGCACCTTTGTGACAATGGAACTGCTAAGCTTTCTGTTCTTTTATGAACTAGAGAATGGCTGTCTTCCGTTACTAGTTTTTGGGTTAACAATGGATCCTCTTGGTATGGCTCAAACTTGGATCAATCTAACCAAACTGGGTGCTATTTCCAAACTTAGAAACATTATAACAAGCATGCTTTATGTATCTTTCCTTGTTCCATCCTTTTTTGCACATTACTTTTTTAGACTTACTTTACTTTTGAAGGGAGTGTACTGATGTTTGGAAAATTTATCTTTCTCAACTATGGCCGAAGCTAGCTCTTTTCTCTCATGTTAACTATAGTCATAATTTTGACCATGTCAATTGAATGTTTCATATATTGAGCTGCTGTTTGTTTAGTAAAGATTGAGATAATATGGTAAAATGAGTGTTAAATACCATTTAAATTATTACATTATTTTTTTATTACTATTTATGGTAGCTTAGATTTGTGTATATATGGCTTTTCTAATATATTTTGTCATAAAATGTCAAACATGAGCTAGAATCACTGAATGTAAAGTAATGCTTCTTCATGATCTAGCAGCTTGAAGCTGCCAAGTCTGATTCTATTGGATCGTTTTTCTTGCTCATAATCCGCGTACGCATCGGGAAGGTACGCAGTATCCTGGTTCAACTATCATATCGTGTTTGCTTCATTTCAACTTTTAACCATTTTGCTTTTTGTTCAAGAATCTGACCTTAAAAGCTTTTTTGTTATGTCATTTGAACGGAGATTGGCGAGGGAAATGCATGTAACAGTGGAAAAGTCGGGAAAAGCTTAGGATGGCTTCAATGCCTATTACCGTGTAACTGTCGCTATTCCTACTGTAGGTCGTTTAGGGTATGTAGTAGGAACTGGTGGCTTTTTTTATTTTTTCCTTTTATTTTTTTTTTCAGCTAACTGGTGGCTCTTATAAAAGCCTAATTTTGTAAGATGGAGGGGAGACGTTTTGTAATCAAAAGTTATCCATGGAAGTTTGTTTCCCTCAAATGAAACATATCTAATTTTTGGGTTTTAATTTATTATATATTTAAGGCTTTGTTAAGATGTGGACAATAAGTTTTATATTGTTAAAAAATATATTATGAATCTTGCTTATAAAATAATGAGTTCTATTAATTAATGTCTTTAGATTTTAAGTTGAATATGAATTATATTTTATAAAATTTAACAAGCTCAATGAAGATTTGTCAACCAAAATGATACGTAAACATATCACTTTTTACAAATCCAACTTGGGTGGCCTCACCAACCAGAGGCCAAAAACTTGTACTTAAGTTGGACTCTGAAGAAGTTAGAAAGAGCTAATGCTTGGTTCGAGTGGGAGGGCTCGAGGTTCATGAAAAGCTTAGACCAAATCTTAACTCAGATCAACCCAAGAAGTGTTTGGTGGCGAAACGCTAGTAACTTGTATGCCCCCTTAAAATTCGTGCACCAGCGATTCCCTCCCGATTTGTACTGATCAGTCAGAAAAAGGGTGTGGACTATACTTCACCGCTAAAAGGCCGAACTCCGCCCCATCATTTGGACTCCAGAAAACCGTCTGATTCCGTCGGGGTCAAATCGTAGAAGAGACGTGAACATGTGTATCATCTGCATGTTGGTATTGGAAAAGTTTGAGTGCTTTGGTAACCGATCCCAACGAATAAAATCAGAAGTTCTCGGCTGCGGGCTATGCCTTCGTCATGCATGTGAACGAACGGTCCGTTTGGACTTCTTTTTTCTGTTTTTCTTTTACAATCTTATGATTTCCAAATAATAAAATAAAACTGTTTTAGCTTCCTCCTTATGCTCATTTTCCTCTTTAAATCCGGCTGGTAAAAGAGAGAGATATTGTTGTATAACCGTAATATCACCTTATTTTGATGATACAACATAATCTTTGGATTTTATCTTTTGAATGTGGATAGATATGTTAAAAGATAATGCATGAAAGCAAAGAATCCCCAATTTGTGGAAATTTATGTACCACAAGTTTGGTTGGTACATAAATTCTATCTTCCGTTTGGAATTTTAGATCAAATTGGAACCGAACTTCCATTTGCTTGAACCCCAGATAGCCGTGATGGAGACTACTCCAAGCTAACCTATGCAGAGCCCCTCTATAAGTACCTTGACATCCTTTCTTCTTCTCCATCTGCATTTGTTTTTAAATTCCGATCAACCCTCCCTCTCTTTCTCCGCAGATACTCTTACAGGCCATGGCAATGAAGTCATCAAAAATCCTCTTCGTCTTTTTGATCTCGATGAGTGTAGCCACTTCTCTTTCAGCAATGCCAACCCTCAATGAATCACGTGTCAAAATAAAGAAAGGTAATGGTCGATTCCTTGCCGAACGAGTCCAAGTTGTGAGGACGTACGATGTGAACCCCTAACTTTGTCGTGCAAAAGGCAGCCCGGGGCCCAACTGCTGCAACAAGCAATGCGTTAATCTGATGACAGACAAACTAAACTGTGGGAAGTGCGGGAAGAAGTGCAGCTATTCCGAATTGTGTTGCCATGGGGCGTGCGTGAACCCATCCAGCAATGAGAGACACTGCGGCCGTGCAACAAGAGGTGCAGTAATGGAGGCTCTTGTGAGCACGGGTTATACAACTATGCTTAGACTGGTGTGTTCTACTTATAGCAACTAGCAAAGTGTTCTGGTAATATACACAGGAAGCAGGAACTATGGTTTTGTTAGCAAATAAAGCAAGCTGTCACTCCTTTGTTATGGGGCTCTTGTCTACATATACTACTATACAAAGTACGAAGTTGCTGATTCTGTTTGTGATGTAGTAAGTTATAAACTTCGGTAAGTTGTTTGTAATGATTCTGATGTAATAGGGTCCGAAATCCTCTTTAATGAATAATAAGAATCGTGTGAACTATTGATGGTAGTTTATGTGATTTCTCCTCAAATCGATAACCAATTACAAAGTCATATTTTCATGAATTGAGAAAACCAGCCTTGAGATTTGAAGGCATAACATTACGCTTACTATGAAAAATTCAAATTTTCCATAATTTAAAACCTCAAATACAAATTGTAGTTGATCTTAATCATTCAAAAAAAAAAAACTGAAAGAATATATTTAACAAATTTATTACTAAATTTTGTACTAAGGTAATAGTATGTGGATTTTATAACTCTATTTACCTTACTAAATGTGAATAATGGCACTTTAAGTACAAAAGTGTTAACAATAAAAATTACAAGATGAAATCATGTTGCAAATAGTGACTTTAAAGTATTTCAAGTACCTAATTGAAAACAACATCAAAACTATTAAGAAACTAAAATATTAAGATTAGAAGGTTTTTAGCTCAGTTCAAAAGCTAACTCAATAATAAGAGGGAACTTCTTTAATTTAAATAACTCTTAAGGTGTATGTCTTGGCAATACATGACAATCTATATTGTTAATACATTCTCTTACCATGATGAATTAATATTAGCCATTAAAAGACCTTAAACCCAACTCAAAATCTAGTTCAAGAATAAAAAAGACTTATTTAATTTAAACAACTCTTTAAGTGTATGGGTTGATAATGTGGAACAATCCATATCGTTAACAATCATATAGTGTTGACTCCTAACTTATACTGAAAAGACATTTATTTGTTAACAACTTTCATACAAACAACCTTTTGATATGTTTTTAAAAGTTTTATGAGGATGACCAATAGTTCTTTTGTTTTTTTTTGTTTTTTTGCTCTAATACCTACACTCTTTACATTCTCTCACCAAGAAATCATCAAATTTAGAAAGACTTTACCGAGTGTTTTATTATTCATTGTATTCTGCGTGTAATTCACCAATACAATAACAATGCTTGCTTTAGAATGAGGACGGAATAAAGAGAAAGGAAAGATATTCCAAGAAGTCCAAATTGCCCTTTAAGTGGCGATCACCATAGCAAGGTTGTAGGTATATGAATGTAAAATTGATTTCTTTTTTCCTTTGGATTGAAAAGTATGGTTGTGTGTACAGTACAAGAGTTTCAAATTAGAAGATTTTTTATTTTTTTTATTTTTTTTATAGTGACATATAAATTAAAAGAGAATTCTTAAACTTTAGAGCAAACTTTTAGGTTAGATTTTTTAAATTTTTAGTATAATATCAAAGTTTATCTATCTTTCATATATTCCAACCCAATCCCACAAATAAGTCAGTCCTCTGATAGCAAAAGACCAAGCTTAGATTGGGGGAATATTAGACAATTGAATCTTACATCAAATAGGGGAACACTTGTAATATGCCACATAAGCTTAGATAATTGTTGCCCTCAATGAGGCCTTATTAGGAGTGTTGGACTTGTGCTTCTTTTTTTCTTTTTTTTTTTGTTGAAATGTAAATTGCATTAATAAAGTATAATGTACAAAAGCATATGGGCATACCCCAATATTACAACAATTTTTTAAAAACCAAGAATAAGAGAAAATAGAGGTTGGAAGTGTCCAAATCTCACTTAAAATGATGTTTCCTTATTAGAGTTTGATATTGTGAAGTAGAGAAGCTCCCTTGTATAGTTTTCCTTATTTTAGCCAACAAGATTGGAATGTCAACTATTCTATTCTAAAATCTTCTTCGATTCCGTTCAGCCTATAAATAATAAATACAAGCTAAAAGTGATATTTTAAGAAGCTTTGTAGCTAAATCTTTACCTTTAGATGCTTTGATCATATACTGTAATTCTTCATTCCACCCTCTAATGTGATGTCAAATTCCATTTGGAGCAAAAATATTCTTCCAAATTAACAATGTGCATGGACATTCAAAAAAAAAGATGACTCATGTTTTCTACTTGAAATTGATAAAAGTCATAGTATAAGTAAACTGTAGGAAGCCATTGTACCATTTTTTCTATTGTAGGAAGTCAATTATGACAAACTAGCCATCCAATGAAGTTATGATTACAAATGCCACTAGTCCAAATTAAACCATACCAATCCACTTTTTTATTTACTGGTTGAAGGTCCTAATAGATATCTTTGCAACAATAAGCATACCTTAAAAGTATTGAGGTAAGCATGAGCCTTAATTTGTGAAGACCTTTGACCTCTCCAACTCCATACCATGGAACCTTTGATATCAAGTTGCATTATCGAAGTTCTCTTACATTTTATATTGTGTATCCACTTACTTCATGATGAAACACCTAGAAGATTTATGAGAGTCTAAAGCATACATTCTAAAAGGACTTTATTATAGAATTTAGATTCGGTAACCCCAATCCCCCTTTCTTCTTTGGTGAGCAAACTGTTTGCCAAACAACTTTGTGGGAATGTTGTGTATCTGTACTTCCTACCCATAAAAAGTTTCTAATCTTTTTCTCTATTTCATAAATTGTTTGCTTTGGCAGTAAGAAAACTTATATTCAAAATGTACATGTGGAAATTAGGATTGATTTTGCCAACTATAATCTTCCATCAAAGCTAAGATGTTTCATTCCTCAACCTTCTATTCTTTCAAATATTTTATTTGTCAAACCTTTGCAATCATCATGAGTAAGTCTTTTTGTAATCAAAGGAACTCTAAGATATCGAACAGGGAGTGTACACATAGGGAAAGGTGAGTAATTTAAGACAAGAAGCTGCTCTTGTTCCGATAATTTTGAAAAGAACATTTGACATTTGCTTGGGTAGTAATGAAGGCCCATAAGTTCACTAAAATCCTCCAAAGCTTCAATAAAACAGAGTACTAAACTTATATCTCCATGGGAGAAAAGAAACAAATCATCAATAAAGCATAAATGGGTGATTTTCTCAGTTTTTCATTGCCAATGGAACTTAAAAGCCAATATGGAAGTCTTTGTAATAATAATTCTGTTAAGTATTTTCATAACTAGGACAAATAGTTATGGAGATATTAGGTCTCCTTGTCTCAATCTATTGGTACTTTTAAGGTAACCTGCATGATCTCTATTGAAATTTATTGAGAACCTTGTTGTGGTAATGCATTCACCTATCATATCAATTAAATATTGAGGAGTATTAATAGCTTTCAAAACTCCTAATATGAGTTGTGCCTTTTATATTAGACTAAGCTCAATGAGATTGAGCTTGGCATATGGGGGAATATTGAAGATCGAGCTTAGAGTATAGTATAATATTAAAAAATAGAATTCCATGTCAAAGAGGAGAGTATTTGTAATGTGCTTTAAAAGCTTAGATAATTATTTTTCTCAATGAACCTCTTGAGTAGTGGTGGACTTGGGCTAAGATCCTTGAGATCGAGTACAAATTAGAAAGGATCCTTCAATTCTAATACGTACGAACTCTTCGGAAATGCTTGTGTAACAGATATTTCTGGAAGAAGAGAAACCAGCTGGCTTCTCTCGTGGCATTTGAACGACAAAATGAAAGATTGAACTGGCCAGGGCAAGACTAGAGTTGCAGTTCAAGCCTAATATTCTCGACGACTGACCAATTCCAGGAGCATAATCTACTCAAGCCTTCTGGTCTGTCCTTGAAAAAAAAAACTGAGACGCCGAACTATTCGCCTGGAGGTGCTTGTGTAACTGAGATGTCCGCTTGGAAGAAGATAAACCGGCTGGCTTCTCTACTGGCATTTGAACGAGAAAATGAAAGATTGAACTGGCCAGTGCAAGAGCAGTGTTGCAGTTCAAGCCTGACATTCTCTACGAGTGACATAATTCCAGGTGGCCTTTTGGCTTGTCCTCGAAAAAAATTGAGATGCCGAGTTGTTGGTAGGTACCTATCATATAACGAGAATGAAATTTGACTAAGTACGAGCGTCTTTCCCTTGAGATGAATACAGATGCTCGACTGAAGCCACACTAGGCGATGATTATGGATTCTAAAATAAGACTAACATCTTTCCTATCCTTCAGATCCCAGTTCTAAGTCTGTGTTGAATCTTGCTTAAGCCCACTTGTATCTTAAGAGGCATTTACCAATTAAGGTTACTTAAGCTTGTCGACATTGTTAGGCAAGGAGAAGAGCCTCACCCACCGAACTACTTCCTCATCTGATTGCTTCTACGTTGCACCGAATTTGAGTCTAATACTTCTTTCGAAGCCTAACTTTCGTTTACTTGTACGTGGCTGTTGAATTAGATCATCCCACTTCAGAATAAACGGTATTAGAATACAAGGATTTATTCTTTTTTCAACCGAACACGTTCGCCTCTAGTTTGCTATATAAATAACTCTACGTCCCTCGAGTCTTTCCATCCAACACATTCAGATTCTATCTATCCTTCTTACGGAAGACATGAAGTCCCCAAAGACATTCCTTGTGCTGGCTATTCTCATGACTTTGGCCATTACTCTTTCGGCCATACCATCTGAAGAAGGATTCCACCACGAGGACGATGAAACTACTGGTGAAACTTCTTATCTTCCACTGAATGAAACCCAAGAAGCAACTTCTCTCCCAGGGACAAGCCGCTTCCTTACTCAGAAGTACGGGGCCTTCATGACGTGTGACAAGTACCCTAAGATCTGCCGTGTCAAGGGCAGCCAGCGACGGAATTGCTGCAACAAGAGATGTGTTAATTTGGAGACAGACAGACTCAACTGTGGGAGGTGTGGGAAGAAATGTGGCTACTCAAAGATTTGCTGCGAGGGTAAGTGTGTGAACCCCAGGACCAACATAAAGCATTGTGGAAGCTGCGGTAACAAGTGCAAGAACGGGAGTTCATGTGCGTATGGGATGTGCAGCTATGCCTAAAGAAGAAACAAAACCCGGAACAATCAGGATCGATTAGCTGCCAAACCAGCTATACTAGAACGTGGTTCAATGGCAGTATATGTATTTGTTATTGCTATGAGTATGTATGTGTATTTGTTATTGCTGTATGTATATGTATTTGTTATTGCTGTGAGTATGTAATAAAGTTAAGCCATCACGTTTGATGGGCTTCTCCTGTTGTTTGTTATTCTTTCAATTCCTTTATGTACGTGAAGACTTGTTCAGTACTTGTTCATCAGAATTATTGATCGTGAGTGAGATTTTGCAAAATTAGTTGTAAGGTTTCTGAAAAAATGCATGTGCGTTTATCATCTTAATTCATGATAGTAGAGTTTCATTTTTCTTCTGTAGTTTTAGGATGGTCAATCGGATATAAAATTATAAATCATGCAAGTTATAATGTGTTTGTGATGTACGATTGGCCATGGTCCCATCTGCCACTTCTGCAAATAATGAAACATATATAGCCTACAGTAGGTTTCCATGAGAACGTCTTTCCATGTGGCATGGAAGAGTCTTAAGAGGCCTATGTCTAGACTTCAAACTCGTCAATGCTTTTGCGGGCAACATATCCACATTATAAACTAATCTCCTCACCCCATTTGTTGTCATACTATAATTGCTTCTGCAGTAAAATTCTACATGGATGCAATAGTGAAAGAAGGTTGAATCACAAAACCGTCCCATGGTGTTGAAAACAGTTTAACAAAAACTTATATTATCTAAATCTTATTTTAATCTTTTATAAATGGAATAAAGATTTTATGTTTTTGTGTTAGTTTTTAGGTTAGAATGATTTTTTAAATATAATATCGAAGTTTTTGCTCAAATCAGACACATCTTTATATATAACCAAAGATTTCTATAAAAAATATTGTCTCACACACAAAACGAAAGGGTATATTAAAAATTATATGAAAAACCTTGTATTATGTAATCTTCCTTAAGAATCATCTTCAGATAATAGAAATACCTTGTTTTGAGTGAAATTTAATTAAAAATAGACTTTCTAACACCAAAGTGACAAGAACCACTTTGTGGGCAATACTTATCATATTTGGTGTTAGGTCTACTCAACCTTTGAAGTTGCTCTCTGTTTGTGATATAGTACACTATAAACTTTGGTAAGCTGTTTGCAATCTGAAAACCACAAATGAAGTGTAGAAAACAAAATGAAACCATCCAACTTCAAACATACCGAATTTCTTTTCCTTTTCATTTTACTCGATGGTTCTCATCCAATGGAAAATAATAATATTGTGTATGCTTAAACTGTGTAGCTCAGCAACCGATTTTTAACTGCGGTCTTTGGACACCGAGTGCACAAACCTTTTAGCAACAAATTACCAAGTGGGAATCGGTAAAAGTAGTTACCTTTTCATCATCTACACTCTCCGCCATTGCCGGGTTTGGTACCCCGGCTGCACAACATTAGATGCCACAAGCAATATGAGATGACAATTGATAAATAAGTAAGACTTAGCTCCCTCTCTCTCTCTCTCTCTCTCTCTCTCTCTCTCCCTCCCTCCCTCTCCCAAGTTCTATGAATACGACTTCTGAAGGACAAAAAATTCTAAGCTACAAGCTTCAAGTTTGATAAATAAAGTCCCAATTGCCCAATGCATCGCCAGAATAACAGTTTATATAGACGCCGATCTGACATTGATCAAATCGCTAGAAATAAAGCTTCACTCGCTTCCTTCTCACGAAAAAATGACATAGTTTCTTTAGAGCAACATACCAAAAGAGGCTTAACCTTATTGCCCTGCAAATTCCCAATGAAATGCCACTCAATATCGTCTGGAACCTGCGGAAGCCAAAAAACTACAAAAGTTAATTACTTTTTCCCAACAACATGACCCAAAAACAGAAAGAAAATATATTTTAAAAATTTGGGACCTCTAAATAAGCAGAAAAGAATCCTGTATCACATAGAACCTTAATCCTCCTCCTCTGAGAAATTGTATAACAGAACGAAAACGTATAAACCTAGAGGAAGAAAACTAAAAGAGAACCTGAGGAGCTTTCTCGATGAGTTCCTGAACGTGGTTTTCACCGAAACAGCGATGCCCGGCGTCGTAGACTTGGCGGACGAGAGAGACTGGTTTGGTCTTGCTTACAGCCACCGCTCGGACCCGCTGTGCCTCGCGCCCGGACCGCTCGGCAGCTTGCTGGAGTCGGTGCAGGACGGGCTGGACCGCCGCCGCTGCAACCCCATCCATGGCGGCAGACGTGGTCATGTCCGAGCCGCTCTGCTCCACGTGCTCTCGACCATTTCCTTGGTCCAGATTGTTCGGAGAGATCAAACGAAGGGTGTTAAAACTGCAACTTCAACGCCTGTGGTTGACCATTTGATGCATATAAAGATCCAGACTTTAATTTTTGGAATGACGAATATGAGAATTTACAGGCAAAAAAAAAAAAAAATCTAAATTTCATTCAAATTTTTAACCACTTTATCTGAGTCATTACATAACATTCTCAAAAACAGTTCATATATCTTTATCAATTACACAACCTTACAATAAAACCCAACAGTTTTAACTTATACTATATCTATCTATGCCTTTGATGTTCAGAAGATGAGAAGATATCCCGGGGGTTGGGAATTGGGCCTGCTTGCAAGCCCAAGCTTAATCCACAGAGGACATGAAGAAAAACTGTGAATTGGGTTCATGGACAAACCCTAGCAACTTGGAGTTGGGACCTTCCAATCAAAGGACACTGATGAGGTGGAAATGATGCTGGGAGCAAACCCACTTTACTTGAAAATGCATAAAATTTATTGCCGGAATCAGATGCTATCATTCATTTTAATTATTCTAAGGCTGTGTGGAGGTTGCATGCAACTAAATCTTGTAGATGGAACTTAGAGTAAGAGCTACGTGTTGGCGTTGGAAAGCAAGAGTTCCCACAACCTCAAATCAGTTTTGATTTTTGAAATCTTGTGTCGAACTCAACGATCTCCATTGTTGGCGTCTTGCAGACAATGGTTGGGATGGGGAGTTTTCTTCTGATTGCAACAAAGAAGCAGCATTTTTTCTTAGAACACAAATCCCAGAGACTGCAACGTAATCCCTTCAGAATTTGAACCAAAAAAAAAAAAAAAAAACCTTTGTTTTTTTGCTTCCTTGCTAAGGCACTAACATGTCCTACAATGTTTTTATTAGCCTTATAAGGTGCTGATATAATCTCTTTCCATTTCTTTTCCCTTCCATTCCTTTATTGAGTGTTCTTTTGCTGTCACTTCTTTTCCTCACTAACAAGAAAAGATATAAAAAGATAAATAGACAAAGTTCCAGTGTATATATATATTCTCTCTCTCATGCCCTCAAGTTATATACTTAGGTGTTAAATTGAGAGTAAAAAAATTTCAAGTTTATTAACTTACCACAAAGCTAGCATGTGAACAATAAAATACCACTATATGATGTAAAGAATTTTGTTTTCCTCTCATTTTATTATACTGCTTTGGATCAATTAGATAATAAAATTAAGTGTCTCCAAACCTATCTCTTTATTATTATTATTATTATTATTTTGTTATCTTGATAACTTAGACTTAAAAGTGGGTCAACTTCATCACAATTTAATGGACAGATTGTCTTTGAACAAAGAACACTAAAAGCATAACTCTTGTGTTCTTTCCAAAAGTGGAGATGTGAGATGGGATCCTCAGAAACCTAAATTCATACGATCGGTGGCTAGTCTACGTTTATGAACAGCTTTCCGATCTCTAAAGGGAAATCTCATAAAATTGAGTTTCTGTGTGTCCGAATCCCACTATTTGCTGACAAAAAAGCGCACACAAAAAACAAAAGAATAGAAAAAAAGAAAAAGAAAAATGGAAATACCTCTTTTGAAATAATCCTGATTTGTTTTCAATCATGTGTTCCAAATAGAACTTTATAAAAATCTTTATTTAGTACCGAAAAACAAACATTCGACCAAACATGAAAGAAAGAAAAAATTGCGACAAACTTGGGGTTAAGTGTTCAATTCCATTCACCGCTGAAGCATTTTGGTCCTTTTCCACCTGTAAATTTCCAATGCTACGGCTATTAAAGCCAAAGCCCCGAGTATTACAACGTAAATCCATAACCATTCTTCAGCTGGACTTGGATTACGGATTCCCAGAAGTATGTTTGACACAATTAATGCAAGTAACGAAAACCCAAGAAAACGATGGTATATCTGCCAGCACCTTTGGTATTTATCTTCTTCCTTTAGATGCCAGAAAACCGCAAGCATCTGATTGACACCATTAACATGTTACCTCTTGAAAAATCATGGGTTTGATAGACTAATCTCGGAAGAGAAATTTGGACTCACTTGAATAGTTGTGAAGACAAATACAATGATGCTTAGAATGCGTTGTGTTTTAAAGGTGCGTTCTTTGGAATCATTTGCGAAGCTTAATCCAATTGCCAATCCGACTGTGCCCAGAATACATCCTGAGCTTTGAAGCATTACGTGGAATCTGTACCATTCTGAGAGCAATCCTTTCTGTATTTTCGAAGTACGTGCTCAGAATTTACTATGCAACCTAAAGTTTAAATCTCATTTATTTCTGAAAAGGTAAGCCAGGAAATGATGACTTATCAGGATTTCAGTTGTTAATGGGAAGATGAGCTCCCAATTTCATCATTCTCTGCATTTGCCTTTTCCTTCAAACGGGAAAAAGTGAACTACTACCCTCCCCAAACCCTGGGGCGGAACCCACACCGGTATCCAAGAATCCGGGGTTAATTAGTTGTCTTTGGTATTTGCATTGGCCATACGGAGTAGCTTTCTTTACATCCAGGCAAATGAGTTCCGGCTAAGAGATATTCAGTAATTAGTAAGCAGTCTCACCAATCAAGACCACACACAAAAAAGTAAAACGTGCATATTAATTTTCCTTTTGTCAACGTCACAACCTATTGTTCTCTATAAACCCATATTACATGTCTAAGTCCCCCACTCTTCTTCTTCCTCCCAAAACTCCTTGCTTAAGGATGACAGCCATGAAGCTCCTTAACCTTTGTTCCTTCTGTTAGTTGCAGTAGCCATTGTTTCAGCAATGGATTCTGTTATGGAATATAACGTGGTTTATTCTTATATGTGATACAATATTTAATGTGTATATTTCCTTGTATATTGCATTATTGTACTTACCATGTAAAGTCATCCTATCAGTCTATAAGTAGACCTCCCTTTGTACAAACAGATTATTGCAATATCAATAGAGAGCATTATTCCCACACTCATGTTCTTTATTTTATGACATGGTATCCGAGACCAGCCCGGTCTAATTCACTTCCGCACATTTGTTTTTTTTTCTTCCTTTTTTTCGGAGTGCTTGGGACAACTTTCTACTGCTTTTTTTTTCTTTTTCCATAAACACCCTTCCTGCATTTTTCCTTTCCCTTTTTACCCCCGTTAACCCTAGCCGCAATTTTGCCCTTTTTTAACCTTTCCTAAAATACCCTCACCCCCTTTCCGAATCACCAAATTGCCACCCGAAACCCTAGCCGTTATCTTTCCCACTCCGGCCACCATCTCCGCCGCACCTATGGCTCCTTCCACTGAAAATCCGCCCAATTCCACCACTGGTTCTTCCTTTGTTCCCGTTTCCACCCCTGTTCGTGACCCGTATTACCTCTCGACTGTTGATTTACAAGTTGGATCCCTCGTTCCCCATCGATTAGCTGGGGAATCTAACTATGTGCTTTGGGCTTCTCAAGTCTACACGATTTGTCTTGTCCGGAATAAGCTGAGATTCCTCACCGGCGAACTCACCCGCCCGACTAACGACCCCGACGAGACCACACGCTCGGATCAAGCCCATGTTGTCATCAAATCTTGGCTCGTCAATTCCGTCGAGCGTTCCCTGGAGCGACTTGTCTCACGCACGCCTTATGTGTCCGAGATTTGGGAGCTCTTCCAAGAATCGTTTGGAAAAGTTTCTAGCACCCAGCGATTTGCGCTTCGT
This sequence comes from Casuarina cunninghamiana, assembly GCA_028551485.1. Classification (NCBI taxonomy): domain Eukaryota; kingdom Viridiplantae; phylum Streptophyta; class Magnoliopsida; order Fagales; family Casuarinaceae; genus Casuarina; species Casuarina cunninghamiana. Next base: position 22,910,038 of record CM052366.1, on the reverse strand, counting down.
CAGGCCATCTCCGATCTTCACCTTGCTACTGATTGCACCACGACCGAGCTTATCGATTTTTTCATTCGGTTGAAGGATCTTTGGAGTGATCTTGAGACCCAGGAGCCCGCGATTCATTGCATTTGTGGCCTCTGTACCTGCAAAATCAATGATAGGCTCATTGCTCATGAACAAGACAATCATTCCATGAAATTCCTCATGGGTCTTCCTGAGGAATTTCAGAATCTGTGCATGCAGATCTTGTCCCGTGACTCCCTTCCTTCTTTGGAGAGAACGTATGCTCTCTCCAAACAGGAAGTTCATCAACGGAGTAATGCCCCTGCCAGCGACACTATCGGATTCTCCAACCTGCGCCTTCCTTCAGGCTCCGACGACCCTCACTCGTGGCCTGACCCCAACCCGCGTGCACCCAGTTCGGGCCCCTCTCGCAAGCCCAACATGACCCCTCCTAGTGGGCTCACGCGGGCTACCTTTGTTAGGTCTGCTTCTAACCCGCGATTTTGCACCCATTGCAATCGCTTGGGCCACCTCCGTGAAGCCTGCTTTATGCTAGTAGGCTATCCTAGTAGCTGGAAGCCCAAAGGCAAGGGGCAGCTATAATCGCAGGCGTCCTCCTAGTAATGGGCCCACAGCCCATAATACTGCTGCTGATGGGCTGGGCTTTTCTTAACCTCCTAATTTTAGGCCTCCCTACCTGGACCCCACTTTTCCCATGGGCCATAATTACGGTTTTTTGGGCCCCTCATCTCCTGCTTCTGGCTCTATTTTTGGGGCCCCTACATGGCTTACTTTAACTCTCGATCAGCAAGCCAAATTACTCACTATGCTCAATCAGGCGGGCCCTACTGATTCCTCTACCAATTTTACAGGTATTTATTTCCCTTATTCTTTCATTAATTCCAATTGGATTATTGATTCAGGGGCTAGCGATCACATCACATGCGATTTAAGGTTTCTAGATTCTAAATTTCCATGTGCTTCACCTATTTTTATTCGATTGCCTGATCAAACTCGTAGTCCTGTTACCCACATTGGTCATGCTAAACCTAATCCCCACCTCCATTTAAAACATGTTTTATATGCTCCCAATTTTCGTCATAATTTTTTATCCATTCGTAAACTCACCCGTGATAACAACTATGTGGCCCTTTTCTTCGAAAACTTTTGTGTTTTTCAGGCTCGTACGACTGGGGAGCTGATCGGGCTCGGCAAGGTTGAAGGGGGACTTTATTTTCTTTGTTATGTTATCCCTAGGAATTTTAATTCTGTTTTTTCCAATTATCTTTTTTCCATAATAAATTCTCGTTGTAATGCCCCTGCTAGCGACACTATCGGATTCTCCAGCCTGCGCCTTCCTTCAGGCTCCGACGACCCTCACTCGTGGCCTGACCCCAACCCGCGTGCACCCAGTTCGGGCCCCTCTCGCAAGCCCAACATGACCCCTCCTAGTGGGCTCACGCGGGCTGCCTTTGTTAGGTCTGCTTCTAACCCGCGATTTTGCACCCATTGCAATCGCTTGGGCCACCTCCGTGAAGCCTGCTTTATGCTAGTAGGCTATCCTAGTAGCTGGAAGCCCAAAGGCAAGGGGCGCTATAATCGCAGGCGTCCTCCTAGTAATGGGCCCACAGCCCATAATACTGCTGCTGATGGGCTGGGCTTTTCTTAACCTCCTAATTTTAGGCCTCCCTACCTGGACCCCACTTTTCCCATGGGCCATAATTACGGTTTTTTGGGCCCCTCATCTCCTGCTTCTGGCTCTATTTTTGGGGCCCCTACATGGCTTACTTTAACTCTCGATCAGCAAGCCAAATTACTCACTATGCTCAATCAGGCGGGCCCTACTGATTCCTCTACCAATTTTACAGGTATTTATTTCCCTTATTCTTTCATTAATTCCAATTGGATTATTGATTCAGGGGCTAGCGATCACATCACATGCGATTTAAGGTTTCTAGATTCTAAATTTCCATGTGCTTCACCTATTTTTATTCGATTGCCTGATCAAACTCGTAGTCCTGTTACCCACATTGGTCATGCTAAACCTAATCCCCACCTCCATTTAAAACATGTTTTATATGCTCCCAATTTTCGTCATAATTTTTTATCCATTCGTAAACTCACCCGTGATAACAACTATGTGGCCCTTTTCTTCGAAAACTTTTGTGTTTTTCAGGCTCATACGACTGGGGAGCTGATCGGACTCAGCAAGGTTGAAGGGGGACTTTATTTTCTTTGTTATGTTATCCCTAGGAATTTTAATTCTGTTTTTTCCAATTATCTTTTTTCCAAAATAAATTCTCGTTGTAATCCAACCAAGACTCCTGTTTGCAATTCAGTTTTAAATAATGAATATTTTATTTGGCATCAACGACTTGGACATTCTTCTTCCAAATCTTATTTTGCAAATGGCAAGACCATTCCTTGCCCCGATAATTTCTCTTGCGACATTTGTCCTCTCGCCAAACAAACCCGTGCATCTTTTCCCTCCAGCACTTCTGCTACCCAAAATATTTTTAACCTTGTCCATATGGACATTTGGGGCCCTCATCGTTCCCCCACTCATGATGGCGCTTGTTATTTTTTAACGATTGTTGATGATTTTTCCCGTACCACATGGACCTTTTTACTACAATTTAAAAGTCAATTTTTTTCAAAAATTCAATCTTTTCTTTCCATGATTAGTACCCAATTTGGTGTCACCGTCAAACGCATTCGTTCTGACAATGGCACTAAATTTTTTTCCTCCAAATGTTCCTCATTTCTTCTTTCCAGAGGCATTCTTCATGAAAGTTCCTGCGTTCATACCCCTCAGCAAAATGGAGTTGTTGAACGCAAGCATCGTCATCTCCTTGACGTGGCTCGCGCCTTACTTTTCAAGCTCATCTTCTGCCCCGCTTTTGGGGTGAATGCATTTTGACAGCCACCTACCTCATCAATCGCCTTTCTTCTACTCCTTTAGGCGGCCTCACGCCTTACAAGCATTTATTCGGCACACCTCCACTTTTTGACCACTTGCGTGTTTTTGGTTGTCAATGTTTTGCCACTACTCTTGGTCCCTGTGACAAATTTAGCCCTCGTGCCACTCCTTGTGTTTTCATGGGATACCCTCTTATGAAAAGGGTTACAAGCTTTTTGACCCTGCCACTGACAAATTCTTTGTCAGTCGCGATGTTGTTTTTTGTGAAAATGTTTTTCCTTTTGCTTTACAGGTTTCCTCGTTGCCCCCTAACGGTCTTGCGGTCCCTTCGACCCCCATCGTCTCACCTGCATAAACATACTCTCCATCCTCCTTACCAGTTGATGAGCCTATTTTTCCCGACCCTGATCCTATGGACCCTCCTCCCATTGTCCATGATTCCTCTTCCCTTGACCCTGTTCCTGATACCCCTCCTCTTTTACCTACTGCTCCTTCGGATTAACCTCCTGATATGCCCCCTCCCCCCTCATCCCCTTCTGTGTGTCGCTGTGGCCATTCCATGAAACCCTCTATTTAGAGTAATGACTATCTCTGTTCTACTTTACCTTCCTCCTCCTACACCTCTCTCTACCCCATTTCCAACTATCTTTCCCTTGACCAGTGTCATCCCCAACACCAACACTTCATTGCTTCCATATCTGCTATCCCTGAACCCTATTTTTTCCATGAGGCTATTAAGGACCGTAATTGGGTAGCTGCCATGGATAGTGAGCTTGCTATCCTTAAGGCTAATCATACTTGGGATGTGGTACCTTTACCCCGTGGTCATTGTTCAGTTGGTTGTAAATAGGTTTATAAGGTTAAATACTATGCAGATGGTTCTGTTAAGCGTTACAAAGCTTGCTTAGTCGCTAAGGGGTATAGTCAACGTGAGGGTTTTGACTATCAGGACACCTTTTCTCCGATTACCAAACATGTTACTATTCGGTTATTTGTCATTATTGCTGCTGTGCACCATTGGCCTCTCTTTTAGATGGATGTTCAAAATGCCTTTCTTCATGGCGATCTCTCTGAGGAAATTTATATGGTGCTTCCACTCGAATTTCGCAATCAAGGGGAAGGACTTGTATGTCGATTGTGCAAATCCTTGTATGGTCTCAAACAAGCCTCTCGTCAGTGGAATGCAAAATTTACTGCAGCTATTCTTTCTTATGGTTTTCAGCAATCTTGGCATGACTATTCCCTTTTCACCAAACCACAGGGAAGTTCCTTCGTTGCTCTTCTCATTTATGTTGATGACATCTTGATCACAGGAAACAATCATGCTGCCATTACTGATTTGAAGACATACTTGAATTCTACATTCTCCATGAAGGATCTTGGCCAGTTAAAGTTTTTTCTTGGCATTGAAATTGCTCGCTCCCCACAAGGAATTTCCTCGAGTCAACAGAAATACACTTTGGAGCTCATCTTTGAGGCAGTCTTAGTAGGCTCCAAACCTTCTATAATTCCCATGGAGCATAACAAGAAATTCACGAGTATTGAGTTTGATGACAGTTCCCCAGAAGAAATCCATGATCTACCTCTTGAAGATCCCTCAACGTATCAGCGTTTGGTTGGCAGATTGATCTACTTGACACTTACTTGACCTAAAATCACTTTTCCAGTTCAGTTGCTCAGTCAATTTATGCATGCACCGAAGCAATTACACATGGAAGTAGCTATGAAAGTCATCAGATATCTCAAAAGTTGTCCGGGGCTTGGACTCATGTTCCCTTCAACATCGAAACTGGTACTAAAAGCCTACTGCGACTCTGATTATAACACTTGCCCCATGATGTGAAGATCAACCACAGCTTTTTGCATAATGCTTAGGAATTCCTTGATATCATGGCGCTCCAAGAAGTAACTGACAGTCTCTCTTTCATCTGCAGAAGCTGAGTATCGTGCAATGCAAGTTACCACTTGTGAGATAGTATGGATCATGAGATTACTTAGCAACTTTGGGTTCTATCTTCGACAGCCGGCCCAATTATTTTGTGATAATGAAGCAACAGAGAAGATTGTGGCGAATTCGATTTTTCATGAGAGAACTAAACACATCGAGGTGGATTGCCATTATGTGAGAGAGAAACTACAACAGGGAATCATTTCAACATGTCATATTTCCACTAAAGAGCAGCCTGTAGACTTATTCACTAAAGCTCTTTGCAGTAAACAACATTGGCACCTTCTCTCCAAGCTCGGAGTATTTGACTTGTTCAAATCTCCGGCTTGAGGGGGAATGTTATGGAATATTATGTGATTTATTTTTATTTATGATACAATATTTAATGTGTATATTTCCTTGAATATTGCATTATTGTACTTACCATGTAAAGTCATCCTATCGATCTATAAGTACACCTCCCTTTGTACAAACAGATTATCGCAGTATCAATAGAGAGCATTATTCCCACACTCCTGTTCTTTATTTTGTGACAGATTCAAAGGATTATGAAGAAGACACGGACATGCAAAGTCAAGTCATATCGCCTGGAAACGATGAAGCAATTTCTTTATGAAGGGTGAGCCATATCCTTGGACGGCAGAACCTGCTTGCCAACATGACTTGCAATCTGTTTCCTCAAGTTTGTCACCTGAAGAGCAGCCTGGGGCAGCACTATTGCTTGAAGAAATGTGTCAATATGAAGACTGATCGGTTGAACTGTGGTATGTGCGAATGCAAGTGCAAGTACTCTTACATTAGTTGTTAGGGAAAGTGTGTGAATCTGTTGGAAGAAGTCCCACATTGGGCACAAAGAAGAAAACAAAGCTACATATATATTAAAGATAAACACCCACTTATGAATCGGTTTTTAAGCATGGTGGGCCTTTCATACATAAAATCTAACAGAATCCTTTTTACGACATAAAGCATTGTGGTGGTTGCGAGACAAAGTGCAAGAAAGGGGATTACTGTATTCATGAAATATGTGGTTATGCATGAATTCGCCAACTGCAATGTTCATGGCCTGTATCTTCCGGCACATTGATAGCTTATGTTCCATGTCCAGAAAATCATAGTGTAATTACTTGAGAAATTTAATGTTAGTAAAGAATCTACTGATAATATTGGCAGCATGAACTTGTAGAATTGCCTGGAAATTCCTTAAAGAATTTAACTATCTTATCCTAGTTCATGTCCTTTAGCAGCATGAACTTGTAGAATTGCTTGGAAATTCCTTAAAGAATTTAACTATCTTATCTTAGTTCATGTCCTTTAGTTTTACAAAGACAATCCCACCATATAAATAATTGCTTGGATACATCTATGGGGAAGTTCATGTTTACCTAAAATTTGATTTGATAATGAGGATTAATTGTCAATATGTATAACATTTCCAAGCAAGATTTGAGCAATGTGAAATTTTTATCATTCCATCTTTAGTGCACTTTGTCACAGCCAACATAAGGAGCAGATTTTGTACCATGTTTCATATATGGGAAGTATCACGTTTTAATCATAAACTTCAATACCAGCTTAATATTTTTACTACTACTTAAACAATTCAAAAGTAGAAGCTAATCATTCTTCTATCCATAGAAGAATTTTAAGTCAGATAATGGATAATGTCATACCTTTTTACATACCAAGCAGTCAATGTAATGGCTCCGTTGTGACGATGGAACTGCTAAGCTTTCTGTTCTTTTAAGAATTAGAGAATGGTTGCCTTGCATTACTAGCTTTTGGGTTAACAATAGATCCTCTTGGTATGGCTCTAACTTGGACCAATCTAATCAAACTGGGTGCTTTTCCAAACTAAGAAACATTGTAAAGAGCATGCTCGTTCCATCCTTTTTCGAGCATTACTCTTTTAGAGTCTACTTCTGAAGGGGGTGTAATAATGTTTGAAAATTTATCTTTTTTCACTATCGCTGTAGCTATCTCTTTTCTCATGTTAATTATAGTCATAAATTCGACCATGTCAATTGAATGTTTCATATATTAAGCTGTTGTTTGTTTAGGAAAGATTAAGATAACATGGTAAAGTGAGTGTTAAAGATCAATTAAATTATTAGATTATTAAATTATTTTTTATTACTATTATGGTAATATATATGGCTTTTATAATATATTTTGTGATAAAATGTCAAATATGGGATAGAATCATTGAATGTAAAGTAATGCTTCTTAATGATCTAGCAACTTGAAGCTGCCAAGTCTAATTCTATTGGATCTTTTTTCTTGCTCATAATCCGCGTACGCATCGGGAAGATACGCAGTATCTTGGTTCAACTATCAAGGGTATCGTGTCTGCTTCATTTCAATTTTTAACCATTTTGCTTTTTGTTCAAGAATCTGACCTTAAAAGCTTTTTTGTTATGTCATTTGAACGGAGATTGGTGAGGGAAATGCGTGTAACATTGGAAAAGTCGGGGAAAGCTAAGGATGGCTTCAATGCCTATTACCGTGTAACAGTCACTATTCCTGCTTTATGTTGTTCAAGGTATGTAGCAGGAACTTGTGGCTCTTTTTATTTTTTCCTTTATTTATTTATTTATTTATTTTCAGATTACTGGTGGCTCTTATAAGAGCCTTATTTTGTAAGATGGAGGGAAGACACATTGTAATCAAAAGTCATCCATGGAAGTTTGTTTCTCTCAAACAAAACATATCTTATTTTTAGTTCTTAGTTTGCTATATATTTAAGACTTTGTTAAGGTGTGGACAATAAGTTTACATTGTTAAAAAATATATTAAAAATTTTGCTTATAAAATAATGAATTCTATTACCTAATGTCTTTAGATTTTGAGTTAGCATGAGCTACACTTTATAAAATTTGACAAGCTCAATGAAGGTTTGTCAACCAAAATGATACAATAAACATATCATTTTTTAAAGTCCAACTAAAGAAAAACTCGGGTGCCCTCACCATCTTGAGCCCAAAAACTTGTACTTAAGTTGGACTCTGATGAAGATAGAACGAGCTAATGCTTGGGTCGAACAGTCGTAGGGCTTGAGGTTCATGAAAAGCTTAGACCAAACCTTAACTCAGATCAACCCAAGAAGTGTGTGGTGGCGAAGCGCTAGTAACTTGTATGCCCCCTTAAATTCATGCACCAGCGATTCCCTCGCGATGTGTACTGATCAGTCAGAAAAAGGGTGTGGACTATACTTCACTGCAAAATAGCCGAACTCCGCCCCACCATTTGGACTCCAGAAAACCGTACGAATCCATCGAAGTCAAATCTTAGAAGAGACGTGAACATGTGTATCTTCTACAAGTTGGTATTGGAAAAGTTTGAGTGCTTCGGTAACCGATCCCAACGAATAAAATCAGAAGTTCTCGGCTGTGGGCAATGCACTTCTTTTCTCCGTTTTTCTTTTACAATCTTATGATTTCCAAATAATAAAAGAAAAAAAAAACTGTTTTAACTTCCTCCTTATGCTCATTTTCTTCTTTAAATCAGGCTGGTAAAAGAGAGAGACATTTTGGTATAACCATAATATCACCTTATTTTTATGATATAACATAATTTTTAGATTTTATCTTGTGAATGTAGATAGATATGTTAAAAGATAATGCTTGCCAGCAAAGAATCCCCAACTTGTGGAAATTTATGTACCACAAATTTGGTTGGTACACAAATTCTATCTTCCGTTTGGAATTTCAGATTAAATTGGAAGCCGAACTTCCATTTGCTTGAATCCCAGATAGCCGTGATAGAGACTACTCGAAGCTAACCTATGCAGAGCCCCTCTATAAGTACCTTGACATCCTTTCTTCTTCCCCGTCTGCATTTTTTCGTATATTCCGATCAACCCTCCCTCTTTTTCTCCACAGATACTCTCACTGGCCACGGCAATGAAGTCATCAAAAATCCTCTTCATCTTTTTTATTTCGATGAGTATAGCCATTTCTCTTTCAGCAATGCCAACCCTCTATGAATCTGTGTGACTTTTAAATTCTCCTCTATTTTGGAGTACAATAATTGTTGGAAAGACCAACTTTGACTTAATGGAATATTGTTTGACCGAATTAGGCCACCCCACTTATTTGATCCGACCGCTCTTAGAAAGATGAAAGAAAAGAAAACTCTCATAGTTCGGAGCGCACCTCCATCACACAATGGACCATCTATAAAGACCTCTGTTCCTCACCATTCTCATCTATCCAGACGGTTCCCTCTTTTAGTTCATCCACGTCAAATCACTCTCCCTTAGATGCCCACAAACAACCACAAAATGATGAATTCTCCGAAGGTTTTTCTTGTGCTCGCCATGATCATGGCTTTGGCCGTTACGCACACGGCAACGCCATCTGCAAGAGGCTCATTTCTCCATGGTGAGGACGAAGATTCAATGGAAGCTCCTGACCCTCCTTTGTCTGAAACACAAGGACCAACTTCTCTCCGAGGTCCTGGCCGCTTCCTAGCTCTGAACTTCAGGTTCGTCTTGGCATGTGACAAACGTCCTTGGGTTTGCAGCGGCAAGGACAGCCGGGGGCCGGACTGCTGCATGAAGAGATGTGTGAATGTGATGACGGACACACTCAACTGTGGAAAGTGTGGGAAGAAATGCAAGTTTTCTGAGACTTGTTGCAGTGGCAAGTGTGTGAACACAATGTCCAACAAGCAGAACTGCGGACGCTGCAACAAGAAGTGCAAAAAAGGAAGTACCTGTGCGTATGGAATGTGTAACTATGCATAAAAAAGAACCCAACGGTAAAGCAATCAGCAGCAAACCAGTTATGCAGCTTTAGAGGAAAAGTTCTATACAGTACCCATAAATTTGTGAAATGTGTATACTCAATAAAGGCAAGAAATCATCAGATCTAGGTGGGCTTTGCCGAGTGTTTTATTATTCGTTGTATCTGCGTGTAATTCACCAATACATTTACAATGCTTGCTTTAGAATGAAGACGGAATAAAGAGAAAGGAGAGAAATTCCAAGAAGTCCAAATTGCTCTTCAAGAGACGATCACCATAATAACGTTGTAGGTATATGAATGTAAAAACTGATTTCTTTTTTCTTTTGGGCTGGGAAGTCTAGTTGTGTGTACAGTACAAGAGTTTGAGCAAGTTTTTTTAGCTTAGATTTTTGAAAATTTTAGTACAATATCAAAGTTTATCTATCCTTCATATATTCCAACCCAATCCCACAAATGAGTCAATCCTTTATAGGCAAATAGACTAGAGAAATATTGGACAATTGAGTCTTACATCAAAGGGGAGAGCTCTTGTAATGTGCCACATAAGCTTAGATAATTGCTCTCCTCAATGAGGCCTTATGAAGAATGTTGGACTTGTGCCTTTCATAGTAGACTAAGCTCAATGAGATTGAGCTTGTAATATGGGGAATATTGAAGATGGAGCCTAGATTATAGTATAATATTAAACAATAGAATCCCATGTCAAAGAGGAGAGTATTTGTAATGTACATTAAAAGCTTGGATAATTATTTTTCTCAATGAAGCCTCTTGAGTAGTGGTGGACTTGGGCTAAGATCCATAAGATGGAGTACAAATTAAAAGGATCCTTCAATTCTTAAGCAAGCTTCTGGATTAAGTCTTTAAGCATTCTAATGCAATCGAAATAACACTTTCGGAGTAAATCTAATACGTACGAACTCTTTGGAAGTGCTTGAGTAACAGATATTTCTGGAAGAAGAGAAACCTGCTGGCATCACTCGTAGCATTTGAACGACAAAATGAAAGATTGAACTGGCCAGGGCAAGACTAGAGTTGCAGCTCAGGCCTAATATTCTCGACGACTAACCAATTCCAGGAGCATAATCTACTCAAGGCTTCTGGTTTGTCCTTGAAAAAAAAACTGAGATGCCGAATTATTTGCCTGGAAGTGCTGGTGTAACTGATATGTCCGCCTGGAAGAAGAGAAACCAGCTGGCTTCTCTCCTGGCATTTGAACGAGAAAGTGAAAGATTGAACTGGCCAGTGCAAGAGCAGTATTGCAGTTCAAGCCTGACATTCTGTACGAGTGACCAATTCCAGGTGGAGCATAATATGCTTAAGCCTTTTGGCTTGTCCTTGAAAGAAATTGAGATGCCGAATTTTTGGTAGGTACCTGCCACATAACGACAATGGAATTTGACTGAAGTACAAGCGTCTTTTCCTTGAGATGAATACAGATGCTCGACTGAGGCCACACTAGGCGATGATTATGGATTCTAAAATAAGACAACGTCTTTCCTGTCCTTCAGATCCCAGTTCTAAATCTGTGTTGAATCTTGCTTAAGCCCACTTTTATCATAAGAGGCATTTACCAATTAAGGTTGTTGGAAGACAGTCCCACATCGGGCACAAAAACAGAAAGAAAGATGCATATATAGGAGAGAGAAACCCATACTTATAAGCCGGTTTTTAAGTGGGTGGGCCTCTCTTATATATAAAACCCAACAGGTTAGTTATGTTGGGTATTGAATATGGGATGGAAGAGGAACAAGGTATGAAAGAAAATTGCGAAAATGAGGAGGTAAGGTTGGTTGAGACAAAACGTCGAACACGTTGTGGGCAGAATGTTGAACACTGAAAAACAGATTTAATGGAAAAACGAAATTGTTCCTTTTATACAACCAAGCAAGATTACAAGGGACACAACAAAGGAGATTCAAGAGAGTTGCAATCTCTTGAATACACAAGGACGAACTAACTCATACAACAACACTTTGAGGGAAAAAGAAAAGACTCACGGTTTGAGCAACAAAGGAAGAACTTGGAACTGCCGTTCCTGGAGAACTCTTGCTGGAGGACTCCGTTTACTCTCTTGCTTGACTGTTTTCTCTCTCTGCCGTGCTGCTCCTTTATGTACTCCATGGTATTTATAGCTTCATAAGGTCGGTGCTTCCTCATTCTTCAGCAAATACGGACTTCAAGCTTGTGGTTTTGAGAAAGCTTTGTGTCAGAGATCTTTTCCGGGTGTCAGAAGATAATTTCCGGTGAAGAAGAAGCCTCTAGTGTTTTCTGGTTCGTTCTGTACATTTCTGTCATCGGGAGAGTGAGAAGGGAGAAGATGATGAATAGCATTCGTGGGCCACTTACCTTTTGGGCTTTTCCTTCTTATTTGGGCTGAGCAAGTTTAAACCCAACAAGTTAAGCTTGTCGACATTGTTGGGCAAGGAGAAGAACCTCACCCACCGAACTATTTCCTCATCCGATTGCTTCTACGTTGCACCTAATTTGAGTCTAATACTTCTTTCGAAGCCTAACTTCCGTTTACTTGTACGTGGCTGTTGAATTAGACCATCCCACTTCAGAATAAGCGGTATTAGAATACAAGGATTTATTCTTTTTCAACCAAACACGTTCGCCTCTACTTTGCTATACAAATAACTCTACATCCCTTGAGTCTTTCCATCCAACACATTCAGATTCTATCCATCCTTCTTACGGAAATCATGAAGTCCCTAACGACATTCCTTGTGTTGGCTATTCTCATGGCTTTGGCTATTGCTCTTTCAGCCATACCAGCTGAACATGGATTCCACAACGAGGACAATGAAACTACTGATGAAACTTCTGATCTTCCATTGGATGCAACCCAAGAATCAACTTCTCTCCGAGGGACAAGCCGCTTCCTTACTCAGAAGCACCGTGCCTTCATGACGTGTGACAAGTACCCTAAGATCTGCCATGTCAAGGGCAGCCAGCGACGGAATTGCTGCAACAAGAGATGTGTTAATTTGGAGACAGACAGACTCAACTGTGGGAGGTGTGGGAAGAAATGTAATTACACAAAGATTTGCTGCGAGGGTAAGTGTGTGAACCCCAGGACCAACATAAAGCATTGTGGAAGCTGCGGTAACAAGTGCAAGAAAGGGAGTTCATGTGCGTATGGGATGTGCAGCTATGCCTAAAGAAGAAACAAAACCCGGAACAATCAGGATCGATTAGCTGCCAAACCAGCTATACTAGAACGTGGTTCAATGGCAGTATATGTATTTGTTATTGCTACGAGTATGTATGTGTATTTGTTATTGCTGTATGTATATGTATTTGTTATTGCTGTGAGTATGTAATAAAGGCAAGCCATCACGTTTGATGGGCTTCGCCCGTTGTTTGTTATTTTTTCAATTCCTTTATGTACGTGAAGACTTGTTCAGTACTTGTTCATCAGAATTATTGGTCGTGATTGAGATTTTGCATATAAGTTGTAAGGTTTCTGAAAAAATGCATGTACGTATATCATCTTAATCCATGATAGTAGACTCTAATTTTCCTTTTTTAGTTTTAGGATGGTCAATCGGAAATAAAATTATAAATAATGCAAGTTATAGGGTCTTTGTGATGTACGATTGGCCATGGTCCTATCCGCCACTTCTGCAAATAATGAAACATGTATAGCCTACAGTGGGTTTCCATGTCGTCCTTCCATGTCGCATGGAAGAGTCATAAGAGGTCCATGTCTAGACTTCAAACTCGTCAATGCTTATGGAGCAACATATCGACACTATAAACTAATCCCCTCACCCCATTTGTTGTCATACTAAAATTGCTTCTGCAATAAATTCTACATGTGTGCAATAGTGCAGAAGGTTGAATCACAAAACCATCCCGTGGGATCCACGGTGTTGAAAACAGTTTACAAAAACTTATATTATTTCTTTTTTTTTTTTGGTGGAAACAAAAACTTATATTATCTAAATATTATTTTAATATTTTTTAAACGGAAGGAAGATTCTATGTTTTTGCCTTAATTTTTAGGTAGGAATGATTTTTTTAATAAAATTTCAAAATTCATATTCAAATTAGACACATCTTCACACATGACCAAAGATTCTTGTAGAAAATATTGTCTTACACACAAGATGAAGGGGTATATTAAAACTTATATGAAAAAAATCTTGTATTACGTAATCTTACTTAAGAATCATCTTTAGATAATAGAAAGACCTTGTTTTGGAGTGAAATCTTAATAAAAATAGACTTTCTAACATCAAAGTGACAAGAACCACTTTGTGGGCAATACTTATCATATTTGGTGTTAGCTCTACTCAACCTTTGTTGATTTCTTCCTCTCTTTGCATGTGGAGTCCGCAAGTTCTTCTTTGTTGGCTGCATGCTAATCAATTAAGGAACAAAAGGGAATAGCACATAGAAAGTTAAACATTATCCAGTCAAGTAATGTGTAGGTTGATGACAGAGAAAATTAACAGTTGGAATTGCGGGAAGAAGTGCAGCTATTCCGAAATGTGACGCCAAGGGGCGTGCGTGAACCCATCTAGCAACGAAAGACACTGCTGCCAGTGTAACAAGAGGTACAGGAATGGAGGCTCTTGTGAGTACGGGTTATGCAGCTATGCTTAGACTGGTGTGTTTCTACTCGTAGTAACTTGCAAAAGTATTTAAGTAATATACACAGGAAGTAGGAAATATGGTTTTGTTAGCAAATAAAGGAAACTCTCCCTCCTTTATCATGGGGCTCATGCCTACTTAGACTACCATACAAAAGCATGAAGTTGCTGATTCTGTTTGTGATGTAGTATGCTATAAACTTTGGTAAACTGTTTGTAATGGTTGTAACCTAATAGGGTGTGAAATTCTCTTTAATGAATAATAAGAGTCGTGTGGACTTTTGATGGTATTTTTTGTGATTTCTGTTCAAATGGAAAACAATTACAAAGTTGTACTTCTATGGATTTAGGGAACTAACTTTAAGATTTCAAGGCACTGCATTACCTTTACAAACAAGAATTATAATTTCCATAATTCAAAACCTCAATTACATACTTTCCTAAACTTCAAACAATTAATTGTAGTTGAACTTAGGCATTCAAACAAAACAACTGAGAGAATATATTTAATAAATTCATTACTAAATTTTCTACCGAGCTAATAGTATGTGAATTTTATAACTCTATATTAACTTACTAAATATTAATAATAACACTTCTAAGTACAAAGGTGTAACCAAAACAAAATTACAAGACTAAAATCATCGTGCAAATTGTACCTTTAAACATTTTAAGAACATAATTGAAAACGACATCAAATCAAACAGTGGTGGCCTATAAATAAACAAAAAGACAAAAATGGAATTTGGATGCGAGATATAGTGTTTTAGCTAGTAACTTGGACAGGTTATCAGGTAAATATGCATGAAGTAATGTACACACTGGTTTGCTTATGAGCACTCGACAGATGCTTTTGGTCTCTTATTTCTGTTATTAAGTCGAGATCATAGTCAACAAGGAACTTCAATTAATTTTAAAACAAAACCCAAATCACTGGCTAAATGTTTTTGCTTATGTACCACTTCTCTCTCTGTATATAAAGCGTATAAATGGAATCTTCAAAGTTTTGAAGAACCAAACCTCCGGTTTTTCAGCTCTACCGGCAATTGATAAGCACATCCCCAATAGGATGTTGTTATCTTGTTATTATTTTAATGATGACAAAAAGAAAAAGGTATTTGAAAAAAAAATTTCAAAATAAAAATAGAATCTCAATATAAGATGATATAATATTTACCTAAAATATTATACTAACGCTATATATATTATTCGTTGATTATATTGTGGGCTGTTCTTAATAAATCCTGGAACTAGGCGTAGGCCCGCAGAGGGCTTAGTGGAACGCTTGTTTCGCATGACGCACATATTCAACCCGCCTTTGATCTCAACGCAAAGTGAAAAAGAGGCACCTTGACACCTCATGTAAAAGCAAAAGAGGCCGCACGATAAAAGCGAAAAACTACACGTTCTCTTCTCTCTCCAACTTTGATTTTTGAAGTGAAAAAGTGACTACCAGCAGATCACAACGGAAATATTTTGCAATAGGAAGAACGCATATTATCATTTTATTCTTCTCTCTCTAAGTGGTGTTAGTGTGCATAGAGTTGTAGGAAAAATAAGAAACGAAGGCTTTCTATCTGGTGGAAAGAAGGAACGCAGAACAGAGCTTATTCTTAACTCTTTTTTTTTTTTTTCTCCCCTAATTGTGTTACTGTATGAGTGCATTGCAGAAATACCAGTACAGAAAAACTGTACATGAAAAAGCTTCATTTCTCTTACAAAAACGTTCTCATAGGTTCACATCTAGTGCTCAAAATATTATTGGGAGAATCACGATTTGATTTATCCTATTTTCCCTAAGTTTATCGCTCTAAAAATCTGCATATTGGTCGATTTATAAGCATATCTTTTGAATCCAAGTATTTGTATGAGAATGACCATGTGATATGGTTCTATTTGAGTAAAATCTATTATATTATTAGATCATTTCATATACGGTTACTTTAAACCCTACAAAGGAAATTTAGGGGTTCTTGTTTTGTTATCACCACATCAAATTGACTTCATTTTGCGCTAACTTCTTGTCTGTTTGAAATCAATTCATGCTTCAAAGTTTTACTGGTCTAAATTTTGATTATATCTAGACTCTGGAAGCTAAGGTTTTTTGGTTGAATATATACATATTATTGAAAACCTTCATTATCATTGTATTAATTCTAAATCTTGTTATAAGTCTCGAAGAATCACTTTAATCTAAGGCATAGTGCAGTCCAAAATGCATAATATATTCTTAGCACTAAGATTGACTTGTAAATAGTATATATGTTCACAAGCTTATCACTTTTATCATTGAGAACATATGTATGTTTGATTGATTTTGTATAAGCTGTAGTGTGGATAAAAAGCTATATATGAGGAGTACATTATTTCATTCCTATAAACTCTAGCTGGATTGATCTGATTTGATATATTATATATCTAGTTTAATGAAAAAGGAGTAGATCATAATTGTATAATCTTGTAATCCATTCATTTGTATTGGATGTGTGCACCTAGCTTAGGTCATGTTGACATGTTGGTTACAAAATGCATAGCTTGTGTAGCAAGGGACTCCTTGGTGTGGGAGGAGTAAGTTTGCAGTGGTGTATTCACTTTGTAAATTGTAAGAGTGGTTTGCCTTCATTTTTTAGTGAGAAGTTCTCTTAATTCCATTTGATTAAGAGAGGGGTAAACATAGACTTTTGAGCAATCAAACTATTCTTAAAACAATTTCTTGTGTCTATTACATTCTTTTCCCTATTCTTCTATTTAAGATTGTTGTTGTTGTTGCAACATTTCAATTAACAAGCACATAAACTTAACTTGCAATTTAAAGCATAAAGAACTTGGTATGAATAGAAGAAGAAAAAAGATTTGATATTAAGAGACCACAACTTAATTTAACTCCCTCTTCTTAAGTTGCCACAGTACTTATAGTATGAGCTTATCATTTGTTACTTTCCCAATGATTGTATCCTTAATCTAACCATTGAATGAAGAGTGATTCCATTTTTTTTTTTTTTTTTGAATGAAAAGAAAACCATATTGCTTATGGTAGGATAAATGAATCTTGGAAGCTCTTTGCAACATCTTTCTGTAATTCTAAATTGCTTCTCACATGTTTGGTTGTCGTTTTCTGTTGTTGTCCAATCAAACTCTATTATTTATTGTAATTTTGGTATGCACCTATTTAATTATTGGGTTAAAGAGAAGCTAAAAATCAACTTCTTTGATTCATATTATTTTATTTCATCTTTTTTTTTTTTTGCCATTTACTTTTGGAAAGCCAAGTCTTTCATTTGCTTAAAGTAAAAAATTGTATGCCCACATGACAATGAAATTAGCTCCAATTAACTATGATTTAGTTAAAAGGAAGTGGTAAACATTGTGTGACATAAGCCTCATATCATCTCAATTTATGCTTTTAATGAGACATCCTTTCACATGTGAACAACATTTCATTAAGAAAGTAATTTTTCCATGCTTGAGATGAAGAGATAAGTTGAAAATAGTGTGTAAATCTCACTTATCTAAATCTTCCTTACAAATATTCTTTATAAGGAAGAAAATCATTTTTCTTAAGTTAACTTTTGGATAAAATTGAACATATAACTCTTGAAGCTATTAAAAATTTTATTAGAGATATATTTTATTGCATTAAAAAGGTTCTCAAAACAATTGAGACCTATATTTATTCAACATGCATGGAGACTTAATGGGTACATTTTTTTATGTGATGTAATATTGTGTAAGGTCTCATCATAAAGATACCTCCCTAACCATCTTGTATTTATATATTTTATATACATGAAATTCTTTTCTTAGCCAGAAAAGAATTTGGGTAAGATTAGATTGTCTAACAAGAACATGTCTCTTTTTCCTAAGTAAAGAATTTATATATAAAACATTTCAATACAATATGATTAGGGGCATGTACCCCTAGGAAACAAATTTACACAAAATTAAATTACATGAAAAATGGTTTCCTCCAACCTTCAAATATGTTGAATAAATAGGTTTTTCAATAATTTTGTTAATCTTATTAACATAAAGAAATATGTCTCTTACAAGCTTTTTAATAGCTTCAAAAGTTATTCAAAAGTCTCATTGTTTTTAAATATCCTATTATTCCTTTTATTCAAAGTAGTATTAACAAAGTATGCAAATAAAAATTCAACAATACATGCCTTAAAGCTTTCCTCTTTCATAATAGTCACACAATCCTTGATTGTCATTATAGGAATGACGATATTGTATAAGCATAGTTTCTAGTTGTACCCAAATTGCAATTGAGTATAGACAATATAAAAAAATAAAATTTCAATATTCATTAGAGGTATTACACGAGCAACAAATTCATTTCTTTAATCTCCAAAAAAGTAGAATTTATTCCTTTTGATTAGTCAATTTTTGATTGCCAACCATCAATTATTGAGTGTCGAGGCATTACAGACTTGAACCACACAAATTAACCAAATTAACAAGAACATTTTTTAAACCAAATTATCTGTAGAAATCAGGTACAATTGCCTAAAGTGAAGTTTAAATTAAAAAAATATTTTAATTCTTAAATAAGCTTTTGAGTTGAACCTTTGAGATTTTTAATATATTGTTTGAATTAGTGCATTCATGTGTAAAAGAGTTTGTATAAGGTAAGAGCTTCACATCAAAAGATAAGATTTTTAAAGTGAAGTTTAAATTAAAAAATAACCATACAGCTCTTGAATAAGCTTTTAAGTAGAACTTTTAGGTCTTGTGACACCATAAATAGAAGAGGTACTTTAAGAGGAAATCTAATACATAACCGACTCTTCGAAGTGCTTGTGTAACAGATATGTCCGCCTGGAAGAAGAGAAAACAGCTGGCTTCTCTCGTCGCATTTGAGCAAGAAAATGAACGATTGAACCGGCCAGTGCAAGACCAGAGTTGCAGTTCAAGCTTGACATTCTCTACGACAGACCAATTTCAGGTGAAGCACAATCTGCCTAAGCCTTCTGGTTTGTCCTTGAAAAGAACTGAGAGGCCGAATTGTAGGCCTGGAAGTGCTTGTGTAACAGATATGTCCGCCTGGAAGAAGAAAAACCACCTGGCTTCTCTCGTAGCATTTGAAAAAGACAATGAAAGATTGAACTGACCAGGCCAAGACTAGAGTTGCAGTTCAAGCCTGACATTCTCTACGGCTGACCAATTCCAGGTGGAACATAATCTGCTTAAACCTTCTGGTTTGTATATATATATATATATATATATATTAGATGCCGAATTGTTGGACTGTACCTGTCGTATAACGACATTGGAATTTGACCAAGTACGAGCATTTTTCCATTGAGATGAATACAAATGCTCGACTGAAATCGCACTAAGCGATGATTATGGATTTTAAAATAAGATGACTTCTTTCCAATACTTCAGATCCCAGTTCTAAGTCAGCGTGGAATTTTGTTTAAGCCCACTTGTATCTTAAGAAGTCTTTATCAATTAATCTTAATTAAAATTGTTGACATTGCTGGGTAAGGAGAGAAGCCTCACCTACCGAACTATTTTCTTATCTGGCTGCTTCTACGTTGCACCTAATTTGAGTCTAATACTTCTCTCGAAGCCTAACTTTCGTTTACTTGTACGTGGCCGTTGAATTAGACCATCCCACTTCAGAGCAAACGGCATTAGAATACAAGGATTTATTTTTTTTCAACCGAACACTTTCGCCTCTACTTTGCTATATAAACAACTCTACTTCTCTCGAGTCTTTCCATCCAAAGCATTCCGATTGTCTCCATTCTTTTATTAACAGCTTTTTTCAGATCTATATCTCTGTTTCTATTTATCCTTCTTGCGGAAGACATGAAGTCCCCAAAGACATTCCTAGTGCTGGCTATTCTCATGATTTTAGCCATTACTCTTTCAGCCATACCATCTGAACAAGGCTTACACGACGAGGACGATGAAACTGCTGGTGAAACTTCTGATCTTCCATTGGATGAAACTCAAGAATCAACTTCTCTCCGAGGGACAAGCCGCTTCCTTACTCAGAAGTACAGGGCCTTCATGACGTGTGACAAGTACCCTAAGATCTGTCGTGTCAAGGGCAGCCGGCGCCGGAATTGCTGCAACAAGAGATGTGTTAATTTGAAGACCGACGAACTCAACTGTGGGAAGTGTGGGAAGAAATGTAGTTACTCAAAGATTTGCTGCAAAGGTAAGTGCGTGAACCCCAGGACCAACAAAAATCATTGTGGAAGCTGCGATAACAAGTGCAAGAAAGGGAGTTCATGTGCGTATGGGATGTGCAGCTATGCGTAACGAAGAAACAAAACCCAGAGCAATCAGGATCGATTAGCTGCCAAACTAGCTATACTAGAACGTGGTTCAATGGCGGTATATGAATTTGTTATTTCTGTGAATACTTAATAAAGGCAAGCCATCACATTTGATGGGCTTCGCCCGTTGTATGTTATTCTTTCAATTCCTTTATGTACGTGAAGACTGGTTCAGTACTTGTTAATCAGAATATTGGTAGTGAGTGAGATTTTGTATTAAGGGTTCCGAAAAAATGCTTGTAAGTTCATCATCTTGATTTATGATAGTAGAGTCTCATTTTCCCTTTGTAGTTTTAGGATGGTCAATCGGATATAAAATTATAAATCATGCAAGTTGCAAGGTCTTTGTGATTTACGATCGGCCATGGTCCTATCCTTCACGTGTGCAAATAATGAAACAAATATAGCCTACAGGAGGTTTCAGTGAGAACGTCCTTCCATGTCGCATGGGAGAGGCTAAAAAGGCACACGTCTAGACTTCAAACTCGTCGATGCTTTTAGAGCCACATATCGTCGCCATAAACGTAATCCCCTCACCCCACTTGGTGTTATACTCTAGTTGCTTCCGCAGTAAAATTCTACACGTGTGCAATAGTGAAGAAGGTTGAATCACAAAAAGTCATCCCGCACGATCCATGGTGTTGAAAACAGTCTAACAAAAAACTTATATTATCTAAATAAAATTTTAATCCTCTCTTAATGGAAGAAAGATTCTCTATTCCTAAGTTAATTTTTAAGTAAGAATGAGTTTTTAAATTTGATATTAGAATTCATATTCAAGCAGGATACATCTTCCAACATAAACAAAGATTCTTTAAAAAATATTTTCTTATTCTCAAGATGAAGGAGTATATTGAAAATTGTATTAAAAAGGTCTTATATTTTCAAAATCTTACTTAAAAAGTTGCTTTTTATATAAACGAAAGACTTTGTTTTGGAGTGAAATCTTAATTAAAGATAGACTTTCTAACACCAAAGTGACATGAAGCCGGGCAGTACTTATCATATTTGGAGTTAGCTCTACTTTGACTTTGTGTGATTTCTTCTTTGGTTGAATGTGAAGCCTGCACATTCTTCTTTGTTGTTTGCATGGTATTTAAATAACGAACAAAAGGGAAAACTGCATAAAGAGTTAAACATTATCCAAAGAACCTCAACATAGGAAAAGTTCAGACAACAGTAGTAGAACTGAAAATCAAGAGAAGAACAAACTTGAGTCCAAGGCTGACCTCATTACTCTCCATTTAAGAAGAACATTATTTTGTTCTCTTTCCAGATAATATAAAATCTAGCGGCCAGCACAATTCTGACGGTAAGGCATATTATATTAGCACGGTGGCCTGAGCAAAGTGTTTGGTAAGTGGGAGCCTAACTCTCGATGTCATAATCTAATACGGCAAGCCTTTCGGGCTTTTCGCCTTAAAACGAGCATTAATCTGCGGGTAATGTTGGTGTTTAGAAGTCGTACCAATATAGATGTTGGCTTAACCAAAAAATAATATTCGGTTTCCAAAACAATTTGAGATAATCTATGTGTTGATATTAAGGTCAACTAGAGTTTATGCTTTGATCATAAACGCTAGAATCAGAAAGAGGAAAAGACAATAGAATTAGAAAGAGGAAAGCCGACCCCACGTCGTTCCCCAAATTGTATGTAGTGGAACATCATATTTCTAAAGAACCCAGAAATGGTCTTACGTCCATATCCAAGAGTACATTTAAATAACCTCAAGTCAACCAACCTAAGCTCGTGCAACCACGTCTGGATTGCCCCTACCTCACCAGAAAAGCTGATATAATATCGACTCCTGAATCGTGTGGACCACTTCTCAACACCTATTTAATCCTCTCTTTATCTTTTCTTGTTCATTGTCTCAACCCCACAAGCAGCCATGGCCCTCCTAGCCCCCTTGCCATTACTGCTTTCATGCTTTCTGACATCCTTGGCTTCGACCTCTGGAGCATATTACACCCCAGAACCCTGGACCCCTAGAGCTTTGAACACAATAGATTCATGCTGGCGAGGTAAATCAAATTGGGCGTCCAACCGCCGTGTTTTGGCTGATTGCGCTGTGGGGTTTGGCAAAGATGCAATAGGAGGAAAATATGGGAAAATATACGTGGTCACTACACCGTACGATGATCCGCTAAACCCCAAACCGGGCACGCTTCGCTATGGTGTCATCCAAACGCAGCCGCTTTGGATCGTTTTCGCCAATGACATGGTTATCAAACTCAAGAACGAGCTTATTATGAATAGTTTCAAGACAATCGACGGACGAGGAGCTAAAGTGGAGATTGCATACGGGCCATGTATCACGGTGCAACGCATAAGCCATGTGATTATACACGGGATCAGCATTCATGACTGTAAGCCGGGGAAAGCTGGCCGTGTCAGGAGCAGCCCAACGCACGTTGGACGTCGAGGCGGCTCAGATGGAGATGCCATTTCTGTATTTTCATCTTCTTATGTTTGGATCGACCATTGCTTTCTCTCTCGTTCTGCAGATGGCCTCATTGATGTTGTCCATGCTTCGACTGCTGTTACCATCTCAAACAACTACTTCTCTCAGCACGATAAGGTACCCACAGAATTTTCTTCCTTCAGTATATATGGTGGAATCTTAACCATTACTTGAATGTTGACATAAATAGTAGACACTAATGAAAGAGGGAATTAAATGGGGATATAATTTGTATTTTCCTTCTCCATGACACCTTTTAATGTTACTCTTAAGAAATTCAAAATATCCAAAAATCTACTGAAGAGCAAGAACTTTTTTTTTTTTGGGTTAAATTTCTCATGAAGAAGATTCCCAAGTAGATTTGAAGCAAATGTGGAATTAACTTAGTACTATTGACATATCCCTCATCCCCAAGTAAAGTTAAATAATTCTGTTCTATCTAAAACCCAACCTAAGAGTAGATGAATATTTCTTTCTTAGGAAGAAGATTTTCAAAAAAAATTTAAATAATATTAAACTCATGTGACACTGTTTTCAAACATTGCTTTAAAAGAAAATTTGCCACCACTACGACCATCGTAATTGTAATTATTAATTATTTCGCAGGTGATGCTGCTCGGGCACAATGATGCATTCACTGCAGATAAAGTCATGAGAGTCACGATAGTCTACAACCGGTTCGGTGCTGGCCTTATCGAGAGAATGCCCAGGTGAGGGAAACTCACCTGTTTTTGATTTCCAAGCGCCAGTATCATCATACTCATATTACTCTGGTGCTTTTCAGGGTCAGGTTTGGATATGCGCATGTGGCCAACAATAAATATGAAGAGTGGAAAATGTATGCCGTCGGCGGCAGTGCTAATCCAACAATCTTTAGTGAAGGCAACTACTTTATAGCTCCTAACATTCTCCACGCCAAACAGGTGCGGAAGTGAACATAACATTTGGTTAACCATATGATAGTGAATGAATTACTCGAAATGATAGTTGTAGTAGCTTTAGAGTTTCACATGGGAAGTGCTGTTTCTTGTATGACAGGTTACCAAGAGAGAGTCAGGGGGTTACTGGAAGAGTTGGAAATGGAGATCTTCCAGGGATGTGTTTGTCAATGGTGCCTATTTTATTCAATCTGGGTGGGGAAGCTGCTCTCCGTATTACACTCGAGAGCAATCGTTTGCCGTCGCTCATGGATTAATGGTGCCTGCTCTGACTTCAAATGCTGGCCCTCTGAATTGTGTTCTTGGTAAAGCGTGTTGATTTGGAAAGCTTTTTGTTACAATTCTCTTTCTTGCTTCTTTTCCTCCCTGAAGTGATATACAACGAGCTCCTTGGAAGCGTGTTCGCACTCGGGAGTTGATGGAACCCGAATAGACGGCTTTACAATAAATCCTAGGTATCATTTTCGAGAATACACAAATTAAGTTCCAGAGCGAACGATTAAACCAATGAGTTTTGTGTAATATATAATCAAAAAGATGCGTCCACGGCTTATCTTTCACTTTTGACTCAGCAATATGTATTATGGAAGATGCGTAGGGAAAGGAAAGAAGTATCATGGGTTCTCATTTTATGTGATAGACAAAGAAACAGAAGCCTTCAAAGAGGCATGTTAAAGGTATCAAAAGTAATCAAAAAATAAGAAAAGCTAAAGCAAGGTATCCAGTATTGAATGCCTTCAGAAAAGCCTATTCTCATTGCTTTGGACCCCACATGTCACTGCAGCCTTAGCTCTCACTTTCTTCAAGTACCATATAACAGCTCCGATTCCTAAGGCCCCAGCGCCTGAAACTGCACTTACAGTTCCTGAAGATGAAGAAAAAGCACAACACAAGTCAGGAAACAAGCTTCAAAAAATTAAACGCCCTTAACATCTAAAATTTCATGTCAAAATTCAATTTCTCACCTGCAATGATTTTCCGACTATTATGCCCAGAAAGGCTATGATCTGCAAAATGGCACCCAAATTTGCTTCAGATAAAAGGTATAAATCATGAAATTTAAAGCAAAACAAAAGGGAAATATGAATTCAGGATTGATTTAATAAATGCAGTTCAATTGTGATAAATTAACAGTTGATTTTCGAAAGGCTAGAAACTTACCTTTACAATAAGTAGTGATATTTCGTTCCTCGCACAGGCACAAGAAACTCTGTGTGCGAGTGTCAAATCCGCATGTCCCTGCTCCCTTCAACGTATCCTGACACTGAAGGCAGCGCGTGGTCACCGGAATATCAAAATCAACCCTGATCCCGTATTCTGGGACTTGATCATACGGTTGAGGTTCACCAATATTCTTCCAGTACACGCTAGTATAACTAGCACAGTACTTGAGCATCAGCCGGAGAGATTCAGTGGCTTTTGGATTGTAAGAACAGCAAGAACTGCCGCTCAATATGGAGGAGCACCCTGGTAGGTGCCTGCAGAGATAGCTGGCACTATCGCAAGACGAATCACACCTTTCAGGAAAGTGTTCACAAAACATAGGCCTTGGCTGAATGATCACATGATCTTGGCTACAATTAAAGAAAAGATATTCATTCTGAGGAGAGAGGGAGAAATGCGTGCTCGTGTCAAGGCTGAACGCTCTGGTTGGACGGAAGTTGTCTCCGTCCTGGCAATTCCACATGAAAGGATCAGTGACCAGAATGTGAGGATCGGAATAACTCACGTTGAGAACTGGGTATCTCCCAGAGGGTGTTCGGAGCTCAAGTTTTCCTGCGTTGGAGCAAACAAGAATGTGTCGGTAATAGGGGCTTCCACAACCATCGTCAATGCCGAAAGGGTAGTTGATCGGAATATCACCGCAAGAGGTTCTGCAATGGCTGGCCTGAACTCTTGTGAGGCTGAGAAAGGAGAGGATAAGTTGAATGATCAAGAAAGTGAACGAACATGTAGAAGACCTGGTTTCTGGTAGGGGTTTGTAGGTGAAGAGAGAACCCATGAGACTCATGATAAGAATTCAGTAGTTTTAGATGGTTCTGCTGCGAGATTTGTATTGGCACAAGGAAAGCAGCGGAATGAGTAAAGTGATGTCTTAATCAGAACGAAAGAATCTAAAGGGTTTTACTTTGGTCTCTCTCTTTTTCTCCTTTTTCTTTTGTTTTCTTTTATGCATTTTTTTTAAATATTATCATCATTTTATTGCTCCTACTTTCTGGCTCCTGGATGTAAGACTGAGCAATGATGGAGAAGCAAGTGTGATCTTCAAGAGCAGAATGTCTGGATCTTCATTCCTTAACTTGATTTTTTTGTCCTTTACGAATGACAAGGGTCTGGGAAGATGGACTAGATATACACGAACCAACGTGTCTCAGATGCTGCACTTCCTGTGCTCTGAGTTGATGAACTTTAAGCAGGAGTTCCCTGTTCCCCATGGTCCATAAAGATTGGGCCAACAGCAAGAATTAATTTTCTTACTTGGGTCGCAATGTCCTCGATGGGCTCCTCCGTCCGAAACCAATCTACTTAATAAAAAGTTATGCTTATCCCTGCCAAAACTAAGCACAACCTGGGTGGTCTTCGGCTTGCGTTTCAGACGAAGAAACAACTGCAATGAACAAATAGCTCTCTTAGTCACATCTTTTTCGCTTTTCTGTGATGCTCACAAAACGAACCTTTTGACACTCGAATCAAAGTTTAGCGGCTCACTTGCCTTCACCTATTATAGGATTTAAAGTTATTGATGAGCTCTTCGATGCTAATGAGAAGGCAACCTTCCTCTTTTTCCTGTGAAAAACAGGTACCATCATAGTGCAAAATGTTAGAAAATTTGGTCTCCAATGAGACTCTTTTACAGAATCTGAGCATTGATCATGGAGAGATAAATAGGTTTCTATATACAATATAAAATAAATCTGAAAAACATATTGTATTGTCCTTTCTTGAGCTACAAATTGCAACTAAGTCTTCCCTTCTATTCTCTCTGACATTGGCTTGATGAGATAGCTTAAAAGTTGATGTGTGAAGATTAGGAAGAAGGTGACAACAATGACTGCGTAAAAGCCCCTTTTATCTACCCGTGTGAATAAACAGTTATTTGGTGTATGTGAGTAGTGGGTTATTTGTGAGTTAGTGTGCTTAGTGTTTTACAGGAGAGAGGTGCATGATGGATGACGTGGTGAAACCACCTGAGAGTTGATTTCCCACGACTAAACGCAATCAAATAAATTACATTGTTGTCTCCAAAAATTTCTCCCTCAAGCAACATTAAATATATTAAATATATATAAATGGAGAGCTAGATGGGGGACTTAGCCAATCAATAAAATATCCATACAAATAGTCTCACTCATCAAAGTCTATAAGATGGACAAAGGCCCACACTAGTCAGTACCATATATGCAAAAGGAGAATATATGTACAACACGTATACAATTAAATAGACCAATAAAATCACAGTGCATTGCCACGGTAAGGAATGATTGTTTATGCATCATTGATATAAGCCCACATTACATGGACTCATACAATGAGCTAACACAAAATACAAAGTGTAAACCCAACACGTTCATTCAAGTAATTGTTTCTGATTGCTTGGAAGCAAACATAGATCTAATGGATATCATTTTCTTTTTTCGGATGAATATGTGAGTTATGGATATCTTGATATTAGGGTAAGCAACAATTAAAGTTGGTTGGAATTGGAGCCTTATTATTCCATGATGATCTCCTTTCGGTTTGTCTTAAAGATCCATATGATACTTTGTAGCTTCAATTTCTCTTATATTTTAGTTTGGATGGTAATTATTTTCACTATTACTTTTCCAGGTATACTTCCAATTTCCAAAAAAATAAAAATAAAATAAAATAGCAGACTGCATAAATCCTTACGAGAAAATTAGTGATGTGTTCTTGATCTACCGGAACTTAGTAGAACCTGAATTCAGCAATATTGGTATCGTATATTATATAAAAGCTGAATTTAGCACAAAACAGAAGCAAATAGCACTTATGAATATGAGTTATTGCACAACCTGTGTGAATTACAAAGTCGGAACACAAGACCGTTGTGAGGGACAAATCTGGGGAGAATTTCAGGATCCTTATGTTGTTGGTTTGTTAGTTAACTTCTTTATCTTCGTCCAGAGAACACATCTGAAGAAGCATTTCCTCTACAAGTGGAAATCTTTATTTTGTCCACCAAATTATCTCTTCTAAGTTATTTCTGTTAACATTTATCTATATACAACTTTTCTTTTTTGTATAAGATTCTTTATAATTATGCTTTGAGAAGTCGCGTGCTCTTCTTTATAAGTAGTATCGAAGACATGGAAAACTATAAGTTCAAAAATTTTAAATTATTGTAAGGTGTTGTAAATTGAAAACCTTCCATTTGAAAGTTTTTTTTTTTTTTTTGGGACTATTGTTGCATGTTAGTATTTTTCTTAATCTCAATCACCTATTTAAAAGATTAACTAAAGCACACTCTACATATTACATTTATTTTGGAGTAGATAAAGTATTTCTTGTATAAGCTAATACTCCACAACACTCTAAAGTGGATTAGTAGAAAATTTTATGATTCAAGTTTGCAATTTCCCATCAATCTTTAGTATTATAGCTAATTATGCTAGATTAGTTAGTAACCAGAGATAGACATCAACTCCTTGGAGTACTTAAAGATAAGAGTTGTTACCTGCCACACATCAAAGAAATCCAAGGATCACATCTTTATAAGATGTTCATACTCCATAAACTTCAGTAATGAAGAGATAGACTTCAATAGTGGATCATTCTCAATGTACAAACATCCTATTTACTTGGGGCTTAACTTAGACTTATAACCATTCAAAGCTTTGAAGGAAGTCATCTAGAGGGAAGTGTGATACTTGGTGTGTGTATCACCACTCTACCAAATACGAGCCATAAGTGCTAGTTCTTGGGCCTATCATTAGAGCATTTACGGTATTACTCTAAACATTGGTTAACCCACTCAGGTTACCATTTGGTTTGAAAGTGGTAAATCATTCTACGGTGGAGCTTCATTACTAGGATTTTGAACAACTCCTTCATCTCAATTGTTTGCAATTATTAATGCTAAACTATGTAACGTTTCCATTCCATTTATAAAGATTAAGGCCACTTAAGTGGCAAAGAAAGGGTGACTCAATCCCATAAGTGAGCATAGTTCATGAGATGATCCATTACCATTAAAATAGTGTCCTTGCTATTGTTTTTTGGTATGCCCTTGATAAATTCCAAACTAATTTCTTGTCACTCTTAACTTGAAATTGATAAGGGTTGCAGTAGACCTAGATATGGTACTCTCTTAAACTTGTATTTATGATAGATGTCATACCTAGATACCTATGCAATCAACACCTATTCATTGATGACAAATTGAATTTTTGTTGGATTCTTTTAAGGGTGCTCAAAATTCTCAAGTGCCTTCTATAATTGAATCATGCAAGTGTTGTACAACCATCTCTCGCAATTGACCTTGGTACCCTCCCTTTACTTCCCTATTCTCCGACAATCCCTCTTAACACTATCTTACCCTAGTACCTCAACACCCTATTGTTAAAGCTATACCTCAATTGACTAGTTAGGTCTACATCAAGGCCTTCCAAGATGGTTTTTAAATGTTCATCCCCTTTATAATTTTGCAACACTTCTTGAATCCATCATAACTATTAGATAATTTTTTAGCGCATGATGTGTTTTTTTTTTTAAAGAAAACATATCATTTATTTAATTGAAATCAAGCAAAGTTGGACAAGGTATATCCTAAACCAACAATTACATGCCCTCGAAAAAGGGAAAGGAAAGTTGATATTACAATAGGCATAACCAAGTCTACATAATTTCCAAAAAAAAAAAAAAAACACATCAAGGGCTTAAACATTGAAGTTTAAACATGTAGATCTACAACTAAATTTTTTGTCCTAAAGAGGATTCTAAAGAATCTAGGTTATAATAAAATGTGTTTCCTTTAGATGCTAATGAGTAGTTATCAATCCTTTGTGAGGAAATGCACAGGTTAACAAGTCTTATCTCTAAACTCATGATCTAGAATCAAGTTCTTATGGAAACTTTTGGCTATAGTCTTATGAATTACCACCTCTTTGCTAGGAGTCTCAATTCTAACATCAATAACTAAGTCTTGATCCTTGATTGATCTAGTCATCCCTTTTCTCCTCACTTTGGAAACATACTTTCTACTTTAAACCTCTAGACAGTCATGAATATCATAAAGCTACTTTATTAGTCTATCATCAATGTGTTTATTTGCCTCAGCTTGAATAGTTTTTCCTTGTCCTATGTTTGACTTTCTTATGCCTTTTTTTTTTGTCATTTTTCTCATACTATATAAGGTCAAATTCTCCTTTATTGCTATAAATTTCTGCTCACTTTCTTTTTGTATTCTTAACTTAGCCTATCACTTTGTAAGAAAATCTTGATGAGTCATATAAAAATGAAAATGGTAAAACAATCTCAAGTCAATGATCTATCGCCTAGTTTCTACTTAATCCTTCATTAGTTTACCCTGTTACTCATCTAATTAGTCAATTGAACGAGTTTACTCTTAGTTATCCTTTTCCAGCTCAATTAGAATAACATAAGAACTCTTAACTTGAAATTGATCAAATTTTGACTTGAATTTCTCTTATCCATTAGGTATTACAAAATTATCTTATTTAGGAAATATTACACCATATTCCTAGAGTTAATAGTTAAACTTTGCTTTAGTTCTACCATCAAAATCCTTAACAATTGTATTTGTTGATCTTTGTCTTCTAAAGCTTGTACACAAGAACATTGTGAGTCCTTTTTAAGATCTTCATTCAACTTGTTTACTTTAAGTACTACCTCATTTATCATTTGGCTTAAAGAGCTCGTAGCAACATTCCAATCCCAAACATTCACTTGCTTTTCATTTGGCCTTTCCTTTGTCCATAAAGACCCTTATGTGCTACTTATCAAGGTTGTCATCAATATGCACAAGGATGGTAAAAGCAATTTTTGTCAAAGGCCCGTTACCTTCCTTTTTTTTCTTCATCTATTGTTTCTTCAACTCAAACCACTTGAAAGGATTCATCAAAAATTACTTCCTCCCTATTTTCATCCACATAAAAGCCTTTTGATCCATATAATATTATGCAATATAACAACATCAATCATGAAATGAAAATTTGTACTAGATCCATGATAGAAAGGTTATATGTAATTATATGGACATATTCTTAAAAGCTACTTGAATCTTTTTCAAGCTTTATACAACACTTCATTGTCCATCTGTGTAAAAGTAAAATTATTGTTATGCATTTTGACAGACTTTTGAAAGATGACAAAACTTACTAAGAAATTTTTTAGCCAAATCATTCAATTTAATGATTAATCCTGTAAGAAGAGAAGAGAGCCAACTTTTAGCTTTATTTCTAAGATAAAAGGAAAATAACCTTAACCTAACATCATCATTTGTGACTCCATTATATTTAATCATGTCATAGATTTCAAGAAAAGTTTCAGTGTAAACATGCGAATTATCATTTGATAACCCACTAAATTACACTAAGTGTTGAAGCATCTAGGTGAGTAATGGCTTGATTTTAAAGTTGTATATTCATATTTAATTTATAATTATATATTATAAGAAATAACTATACATTATTTTCTTTTAGTCTTAAATATGCAAATTAGATCATGTGGTAATTAATCACTTAAAAACATTAAACATAATAATATATCACTTATATA
Organism: Casuarina cunninghamiana; assembly: GCA_028551485.1. Lineage (NCBI taxonomy): Eukaryota > Viridiplantae > Streptophyta > Magnoliopsida > Fagales > Casuarinaceae > Casuarina > Casuarina cunninghamiana. The sequence goes on along the minus strand of CM052366.1, from coordinate 22,878,370 downwards.
AATAAAATATCTTACAAAACATAATAACCATGAAATTCATATTATTATAATTAAGTTATATTATATCTCTAATAAAAGTAAATCAAAACAAATATAAGTACAAGTAAGAACAATGCTAAAAATTGAATAAAACATCTTGAATTAAAAGCATAAAAATTGTCCCACCCTCGTCTTTTTTTAAAAGAAGCTTTGCACAACTCTTACACATCATAGGAACAGATTAGAAGTCTTAAAGAGAAAAACGTTGTCACACCCCACCCATGGGCCGCCACGCGCTGCAGCTCGTTCTGCACAGAAACTCGCCGGAAAGAAGCCCAAAACGAAGATCTGCCGAAAAAATTGCTTAAATCTACTAGAAACTTGCCGGAAACTCGCATAAATGAACCCAAAACGCAGATCTGCCGCCAAATCGTGCAGATCTACAAGAAACAGCTTGCGAAACAGACTTGCCGGAACTCGCCGAAGAAAGCCCAGACAGTGTTTGCCATCTGTCTTCGCCGGAGATGCTGGACGGAAGCAGCATCGGGTGGGCTCTCGCACGGTCGTCACACGGGGCTTTCTCTCTCCTGGGTCGGGTCGGCTTTCGCACGACTGCTCCCCTTGTGTCGCGAACCCCACGCCGGTGAGAACTGGGTCGGCTTTCGCACGACCGCAGCGTCCTCGTTAATCCCTCTCTTGTTTTTTTTTTTTCCTCTTTTTTTTTTCTTTTTCTTTTCTTCCCCCTTGGTACAATTGTCATGAAAATAAGTTAGTTCTCATTTTTCCTTATTATATTATCTTTTGCTGTATAATTAAAAAAATGAATAAGTATAAGGAAAACCAAATATTATCATACAAACATTGTACTATTTAGTATATAAAATAATTAAAGTAACTATATAAAAATAGAGTTATTTATACTCCTTAAGTATTAATTAATTTGATTAGTCAATGCATTCTATTACCAAATTCTCTATCAAATTCTCTATTAACATTAATGGTGAACATGTTAATTATTTTGAAGACATGAATAAATTAAGGCAAAGAGATTTCCTATCATCTTATTTATTTATCCTTATTACGGAAATTCTTAACAAGATTATTATTGAGAAAAAATTTTATTCTACTTTCAAATATCATTGGCACCGTAAAAGGAAGAAAATCACTCACAATTACTTTATTGACAACTTATTTTTATTTGTACATAAGGATGTTAATTTAGTATTATGTTTTACTGATGCTTTAAAATACTTTATAGCACTTACAACTTTACATTTTAATCTTAACAAAAGCCAAATTTTTTTTTTCAAGGCTCATTGAGTATGAAAAGCTTTTGATATTGAATCATCCAAGGAAACTCTTGTTATCAAGTATCTTGGTGTTCCCCTTATTATAAAAAGGCTTACTTATATTAATTATAAGGTTTTAACAGAAAAAAAAAATTATAGAAAGAATTGATGGATGGGAAATGAGACACTTAAGCTATATAAGAAGGTTACAATTACCAACATTAGTTCTTCCTTTTGGATGCAAATGTTCTTTCTCTCATGGCAAACCATTTATAAAATTGAGAAGAAGATTGGGTAGGTAATTCGAAAAATTATAAAACTCATAAGGTCACTTAACAAGTCAATTGTTTACCTAAAAAGGGAGAGAGATTTAGGCTACTAAACCTTAAAGTATGGAATAAAGTTTTATTGAGATAAATTACTCTTGAATCTCATTAATTATCTAAGTTCATCCTTAGGGAATAAATGGATTTATAATACTAAATAAAAGAAAATTTTAGTTATGCATCTTAACATCAAAGGATATATGACATGAAATTGGAGAAGTATTCTTAAGCTATAACAAATTTTCATATCTACACTTTCTAGACATTTTTATTTTTGTAAAGAAACATATAAGAAATTGTGACAAGCTAATATTGACATTGAATGACATGATTTAATATGGTTATGTAAAATTAGCAAATATAATTTTATTAGATGGCTCATATATAGGGACAAACTTCTTATAATAAAAGTGATATCTTGATAACTCCCCTTAAGTAACTTATATTGTATTTTTTGTAGTTTTCAATTTAAAAGCATATTATACTTGTTTTTTCAGTGTACTTAGACTAAATAAATTTGACAAAGTATTTTTATACAACAACACCCTTATAGAAATATTAACGATTGCAACTCTGAACTATAATGGTTGGATAAAGCAATTAAATGAAAGGATTTGGTTATGAAGTTTCTTAAATTATGTTTTTTAGTATATATCTATCATATTTTGTTTGAATGACTCATAGATAGTTTCAAAACAAAATTGTTGAAATATCAATTTTATTAACTAAAATTAAGAAAAAAGTAGTGAGAAAGCATCTCTATTTAGGAAGATTAAACTTATTGAAACAAATGTTTTGTTGTGTTATAGCTGAATAATTCCAACCATAATTTTATTTTGGATGAGTTATACTAAGTTTTTATATTCTTTTATTTTTTAATAAATAAACTCACATATTCATAAAAATAAAATAGAAAATCCATATCTAAGATATTATTCTCGAATCAAATTTTATATAGTTATCTTTTGAGAAATTTGTTCCTCTTCTTTGTATATAGTATCCTATAGTAAATCATGGAGGGTTTGGCTACTCCTCTCAATGTGTTGATTTTTTAAAATGAAATCTAAGCTGTGACAAGTGGTGTCAAAACAAAACCATGCCCCCACCCAATAACTTGTGATTGCTATCCCTAATGTAAGACAGGTAATGGACCCCACCCACATGTGCTCTCTAAATTGCCATGCTTTTATTTCGAAAATGCTCTCCCATAGATCCAATTTTCGTATTGGCGCTTCCATTTGAAAACGCTCTCCTTGGTCCACTTATCGTACCAGGCATGCAGTCTTTTTTTTTTTGTGAAAGGTTAAATTATATATCACCCGTAAAAAAAATTACAAGATTGTTCGATTACAAAATATTATCATTTAAGCTCAAATATTGCACTTGGTAAATTCCAAAGCTCTTGTAAAAATTTATTACAATTTGTAATCTTGACTCCTCTGGTAAATGAAATCTTCCCTCTCACATCTTTCTTGATTTTTGCAATAATAATTGAGTTATCTAGACTTGTATCGCTAAATCTTCTTCTATTCCTTTCTCTCTAAATGTGATACAATACGGCCTTGAAAGATATACTAAGCAAAATTGCTGCAAAGCTCTTCCTCTTGACAGTTTTGATCGTCTAACATATTTCAGCTCTCCGGTGTTCAATCCTTCAAGTTAATCTATTCATGCCTAACAAAACCTTTCAAATGTAGTTTGTGAACCTGCACTTAAAAAATAAATGTTCTTGTGATTCTTCTTCTTGTTGGCAGAGGTTGCATTGTAGATCCACTGAACTATTCCATTTAGCCACCCAATCTATTGTGGATAGTTTGTCTTTCAAGGTGATCCAGCATATAAAATTTTGCTTTGGTATTCCTTCTTTCCATACAAGTCTTGCTCATTCAGTATCTTATCTGTTCTCTCTTAGTGCTGCATAGCTTTTGGCAATATTGTATGTTAAGTCCGTCACTAGTTGTGTGAGTTCACTTCTTACTTGTAAAATATTCCTAAAACTCCAAGCTAGTGATCATTTCATCTCAACTTCTAATACATTCCTTCCTTTCAAATTTTCTGTTATCATCCATTTAACCCATAAAGAGTTTGAGTTGGGGTGCACAAGAGACCATAAGAGTTTTTCAATTGCCGCCTTATTCCAAGTGTGAATGTCTATCAAACTCAGTCCTCTAGAAATTTTAGGCCAACAAAATTCTTTCCATGCCACTTTCGCTACACATCGTCCATTAGATTTACCTGCTCAAAGGAAAGTTCTAATCCTTTTTTCAATTTCATAAAGAGTCTATTTTGACAATAGAAAATTTTACATCCAATATGTTTGCAATGAGAACATAACACTTTTTGCTAGCTGCAATCTCCCCTCATAACTAATATGCTTAGACTCCCAACCTTCAATTCTCCTCAATATCTTTTCTGTTAAGATAGTACAATCTAGGATGGAGAGTCTTTTAGTAATCAATGGAACTTCCAAGAATTTTATGGGAAGTTGGCCTTCTTGGATAGGAATATGATCAAGTATTAGAGTCTTTTCCTGTTTAGTCAAGCCTGAAAAGAAAATTTGACACTTTTCTGGATGCATCTTCATACCTATTATATCTTCAAACTCTTGCATAGCATCTAGTAAACACAATATAGACTCAATATCTCCATGAGCAAACAAAAAGAAATCATCAACAAAGCATAGATGAGTGATCTTTTCTTTAGAGCATTTCCAGTGAAATTTAAACCTTCCAGAAAATACTTTTTTTTGTATAATTCTGTTAAGAATCTCCATCGTAATAACAAAGAGAAAAGCATAGAGAGGGTCTCCTTATCTAAGTCCTTTTGCCCCCTTAAAAAAACTTGTATGAGAGCCATTGATATTCACAAAATATCCAACAGTAGTGATGCAGCTTTCAATCAGCAATCTAAATTTGTCTCGAAACTTCAAAACTTTCAGAGTATTTAGGATTGCATTCTAGTCTATTGAATCATATACTTTCATATTATCAATCCTAATTGCCACCCTTTTCCCATGAATACCTTTGTGATAATTGTGTATTAACTCTTGACATAACAAGATATTTTCTTTAATGTTCCTTCTTGGCACAAAAGCTGTCTGACAAGGATGTATGAAATGAGGCAAAGCTTTACTTAATCTTCCTGCCACAACTTTAGATATGATCTTGTACAACACATTGCAACAAGAGATAGGTTTAAAATCTTTCATATTAGTGGCATTAATTTTCTTAGGGACAAGGGAGATTACTGTTGAATTTATGCTTCGCAATAGCTGTCTCTTCTGAAAGAAAGCTATAACTGTGTTCACTCCCTATAATACTCCAAGCTTTCTTGAAAAAGAAGCTATTATATCCATCAGGACCTGGAGTTTTGTAATCACCAATAGTATTAAGGACTTTTTGTATATCTTCTCTTTGAACATCTGTTATAAGACTTCTCTTTATCTCTTCTAGAATTTCAGTGGGAAATAACTCTCTTAATTTAGTTTCTGATGGTTGAAGTTGGTTTGCCCTCCCTAGCAGGTTTTGATAGTAATTTAGAATTTTGTTCTTTATCATTTCAAGATTTTCAGTAAGTTGTCCATCATCTATTTCCAACTTGACAATGTGCTTTTTTGCTCTTCTCTTCATCATGCTTCTAAAAAAGACTTTACTGTTATAATATCCCTCTTTCAGCCAAGTATTCCTTGTTTTTTGCTTCAGAAGTATTTCTTCATGCTTGCTATGTATTAGTAACTTTTCTAACCACTCATTTTCTTCATTGCGCAATTAGGTATTTGAAGGATTATCAAAAAGCTTTTCTTGTGCTATTTGTAGCTACTTCCTTGCTATCTTTATTTTCCTTGGTAATTCTCCAAATTCCTCTTTATTTAGTTGTCTCAACTCTTTTTTCATTTCCTTCAACTTTATCATTATTCTATACATTGTAGTGCCCTCAACCCTTTGTTCATATCTCTTACTCGAAAAACCACATTGTCAAGGCATGCAGTCTCTTGAGTTGTTCATATCTCTTACTCGAAAAACCACATTGTCAAGGCATGCAGTCTCTTGAGTTGTTCATATCTCTTACTCGAAAATACCTTACCCTAGTCTACTTCTTCCGCTTTAGTGGTGGCGAGCACCCAATTAATCCCCAAATAACACGTTGTTTCCGAATGGATTACGTATCGCTTCATTTACTTGTAACACGTGAAAACACATTAATGAAACTACCACAATGCTTGCTACCTCGTGTATACCGCTTCTCTTCCTTTAACAAAATCCGACGGCTACGAATGTCATGCTTCCTGTATGCAACTTATATGTCAGTTTCATAAGAATCGAACGTTACTGGAACTCTCAAATTTCGAGAAATTCCACAGCTGGTTCTGATCCGGCTTCGATAATTTCCATAAGTTGTCTGTTTCCCCTACACAACCCAATCCTCAGCAACCATTTTCTCCGTATGAAATGAAGACCAAATGCTTCTTCTACCTTCTCACGCTTCTCGTCCTGCCCGCGTTGGCCTCGGCCATCCGCGGTAGAAATCTTCTACTGGGAACATGGCAGCCGATAGAGGACGTCAGGGACCCGCATGTGGTTGAGATCGGCACGTTCGCCGTGGACGAGTACGACAAGTGGTCCAAGGCTGATCTTAAGTTTGTGAGTGTTTTAAAGGGTGAGACGCAGGTCGTGAAGGGGACAAACTACCGCCTTGTCGTCCAGACCAACGACGGATCTGTCAGCAAGAACTATGAGGCAATCGTGTTTGAGAATCTTGGGCAGACTTCGAAAAACCTTACCTCGTTTGTGCCTGTTGAGCCTTAAAAGGGTGGGTGATTTTGTCTGTTGGTGTTAGATCTATCCTTATTGTTCTATGATTTGCATAATAAAACATATAAAATGAGAATTGTTAATTTTTTATCTTTTTTGTCAATTTTATTTTCATTTTGTTGAACTTTTAGTGGTATAAAGTTGAGAATCTTCGGACCCTGGTGCTGAAGCCGTCTTCAGTCTGCTCAATTCAGGTCCATTAAGTCATGACATTGTTCGTGGACATTCCAAACTAACCTAAAACTGGCACGTTTATACTGAGACTTCAGTACTCTATGGATGACTTACCCAATATTGGAAGGAAATCATAGTTACTGCTATCGATTTTATTTTATTTTTTGTCTTTATTGTATTTGCAGTAAAAGTCTTTTATTCTCTAAGATTTTTTCTTCCAAAGTTGATAAATGCAAGAAACTAGATATAAAAGTAAAAGGTTTTTTTTTTCTTCATATTTTGCCTTAAAGATTGTCTTTTTTATTCCACGCACGAAAAAACCAAAAGTAGGAGCCCCCAAAGAAAAAGTTCTTGCAAAACTTAAGAGGTAGTTTTATTTGTTTCCCGGTTCATCGAGAAGACATGAGGAAAGCATTTCCTTGCCAAGTCATATTCATTGTGTACCAACTCTCCTAACTTATTTATTGTAAAATTTGTCCATATCTAGGATTTCTTCCTCATATAAGATTTCCTATACCTACCCTTTGAGAAATTTGATTCTCGTCATTGGAGAGAGTATCATAGCTGTGGAAAAACATGGTTCAAAATTTTAACTATTAATTAGATTAGAATCTTCAGATGTTCAATAAAATTAATTGGGTTGACAATCATCATGCTCTGTTACGAGGAATTTTAGTGTTAGAAGTAATTTCTAATTGGGGTGTTCGATTATTTGAAATGCCACCTCAAGTTGTTATGAGGAATTTTAGTGTTAGGATATATATATATATATATATATGACTCTATTGGATTTGTAGTTAAATTCTTGTATCTTCTAAAATTGTGGCTTAATGTTTGCCAAACCATATTAGACATAGAATAAAAAGGTTATAACAACAACAAAATGAAAAAGTGGGAGCTGAGAGAGAAAATTCAAACTTGATGAAGGAAAAGAGACTCAATCACTTTGAATATTCAGCCAAAACTTAGACAATGAGAAAAACTTTCCTTGTATTGATACTGGCTTCTCAAATAATAGAAGGAAAAAGCAACTCATATGTACAAGAGTGTAAAACCAAACTGTGAAAGGTCGGCCCTTTGGGCTGAGTCCAACAATGTGGGCCCATGGATGAAGCTCAATAATAAATAAATTAAAGAACATATACAATATGGCACAACACGTTGAAGTGGTTTTGTCGGATTTGTTGTCTATTTCTACAAAACTGCACCCTCTCGACAAAAGTCAACGTTTAAATCACGGCCTGTGTTTATGCATTAAAATCTTGCTGTAGAAACCATTTTCTACCCCTTGGTCTCCTCTATTTCTCGGTAGAAAAACAAAGCGACCATAAGGTGACAATTTTTGGCGTCTTTTTCCATCCCTTTTCACCCCCTTTTCTTACGTAAAAAACTTCCCTGGACTTTCGTATTTAATTACTCCTCTTCCACCTACTCCGTAAGAACAAAACCAAAAACCATCATGACTTCCATGTATAGTGAGAGTCCATTCCAATAATCCATGTTAATGTATAGTAGGTAAACGCATAAAATGTTTTTCTTTTTTGCTTTTTATCTTTTGGCATTCTGTCCAGACCCGATATATGGGAATATAATGTTTTCCAATTAAGTTTGAAAAGAATGAGACAAAGAGTTCGGACGTTCCACATTGCTTGTCTCCTCCTTCCTTTCACAGTAAATGACTATCTTCAGATTGCGCTAATGTTTTATTTGCTTTCGAGTCATTGCTTGTCTTTGCAAGTGGCTCCTACAGGCCTGCCAGAGATTCAGAGCATAATAGCTGATGGGAGCTGTACAATGGCATCATGTTGGAATATATTATAATGAAATTAGAATATATTAACATTTTGATGATGAGAAAAATAGAATTATAATATGATAATATTATAATCATTGTTTGATTGTTTATCGGTTTAAATAAGAAAATTAATATTAGAACTTTATGCAGGAAAAATTACAAAACCTTCAACCCATGCAATTTAGTTCACGCAACCCAAATAGAACATCATATTTTCCACCAATGTAGTCTAGATAAGAGCTAAGTTGGAGTGTCCTGTTGGCTCATTGTATGAGTCGATATGATATGGACTTATATTAATGATGTATAAACTAATATTCTCTATCGTGGCAAGTGCAATATCATTTTGTTGGGCCATTCTAATTTTACACATTTCTTTTATATCACTCCTATTGTAGGTATGGTACTAACTAGTGTGAGCTTTTGTTCATCTATAGACTTTGATAAGTAAGGCTATATGTATGGACATAATTATAGGTTAAGTTTTCCATTTAGCTCTCCAACTACATACACTAAACTCTGCTAATGGAAGAACTATGGAAACAACAATGACTCAAATTTTATATGTGCATCTAGATGTGCAAAATGCCCCACAAGGCATTTTGCCATGTCACCTTGTGGAGCTCTCTCTCATACTTACCGACTCAACACACAAACACAAGAATAAAATAATTGATTAAGTGCTTTCGCACATGAGAGAGATGCTTTCCCTACATAGTCCCATTCTCGCCTTCTTCCACCACTTCAAGCAGCATTTTTTGGCTATCTCATTAAGCCAGTTCACAAAGAGAATAAAGGAAAAGATTTAACCTTAAGTTCCTAGGTTGGAACTTGAGAAGATGGACATATATGGTAAGTTGTCCGACCTGTTTTGAGTTCTACACAAAACCCACGATTTTCTCCATGATTATTGTTTAGATCCTACTAAAAGCTTTATTTGAGGCCGTATTTTCTAACATGTCCATGTGCACATCCTCCATTGAGATATTAGTCTAACAACTCAAGGAAATGGCACAGCTTCAGCGTGCTACACAAGACTGTAATGATTGTGGGATAAGTATTTATCGCTCGTCACTTCAGAAGATGGCTAATGGGCAAACCTCTAAACGATACCTTGTGCTTGATAGGCCTGAACAGGCCATGCCTGGTGGTAAGGATACAGATCCTGATCATAGTTTCGTTGCCAATGTGAGCTCAGCGTACACGATTGTCATCAGTGAAAAATGAACAGAAGGATCGCGGGGACAAAGGCGGAGAACAAAGGAAAACGCTGCATACAGGGAGGGAACGACGTCGGATCAGGGAAGAAAGGCAGAAAACTATGTCATTTTGTCAGGACAGCATGGGGAATAGCAGCAATATGGAATCGTCTTCTAGCTAAAGATAAAAGCCACGAAACGATGTCATTTCGTCCAAAGGGTGGAACAAAATATGCATTTCCCAGAAAAATTGGGAACAGGGGAAAATTATAATCAGTCGGACGGATACTATTACTCGTTGCAATGTAAACATTGCAAAATGTTCAGGCACAAGAAAGAATAGAACTAAAACTTAATTAGCCATCTTCTGGCCACAAATTTTCCAAAGAAGAGAAGATAGCTTAAAGAGAAACAAGTCTTCAACAAATATGATGACTAAGGCAAAGAGGCAGCACAAGAAAATGGGACCAACCATCTCTAAATGGGTTGCTTAGCATGCTAACTTAGTGGTAGGCTGATAACACTACTAACCATTAGATTGAGGGTTTGAATTAGGTGATTCTGTAGGTATATGACTTAGAAAAAAAGACTCTCTAAATGGTAGTATCACAAAATTTTGAAATTTCTCCTAGTAGATTTCAACAATACATCATCCATCAACATGAAGGTACATTAAACCCACAAGCTTACTTCATGATTAAAATTTAATTATTAATATTGGAGTTGTTGACCATATGACTATCAATTTGAGTTGTCTTTATTTACATAAATCTTACGCATCGTCTTAGATATGTCTACTGGCTAATAGTAGCTCAACATCAAGTATCTCATACAATCCATTAGCATTTCTAAACTCTTTGATTACATGTACTCCTATACACATTGAATTTAGGTTTAGTCTCATTTTAATTTCAAAATTTATAACAGAGAAGAATTGCGTTGTTAACTTTTACCCATAGAGTTGTGTTTTTCAACACCTATAAATTCAAATTGTGACATATTTAGATGGCGTAAAAAGTGGGTTATACTTCCTTGTTTCACAAAAAATAGGAAAAGTTGTGGGTTTCTTGAAAAACCAATCACCTTTTTTAATGCTTCTTATTTTCTAGAATTGGATTTAGTTTGTAATAAAAACTTTCACTTTGGTCTTTGGCATTAGAGATTTATGCCATACTTACAAATCTAGATGAAAATTTGTCTCCAATGAGCAAGATCAAGTTGCTCAAAAACAAAAGCCAGATTGGTCTAAAAACACAAGCCATATTGGTTAATATGCTCATTGGTAAAATAAGCTCATCCTTTTTTTCCTATCACAATACCATTCATTGGATCAACATATATATTTGGAAACTGTATAAAACCCTAAATTATGATTGTGGTAGGTATTTTCTTGCCATAATTAATGGTTATTATTATTATTATTATTGGTAGAGAAATATAGGTGTTCCTTATGCAATTAAAAAATGAAGAAAAGCCTAAGAACGGAGTCCATTGGCCAAGGCAAAGAGTTTCTCATAAAATAATCAAAGGAAGCTAGCAGAGAGGAGAGAATCATGCCCTTTTGCAACCACATACTACAAAATAAATATTGTTAGATATGACCTAACTTTCTTTATTAAGATTGATTACTAGGAGAAGACACATAAACATGTAATAAGAATACAAAACCAAAATATTAGAAATGTGATACAAACACTCTCTTCTCTCTTGCGTAAGCATTGGAAAATTACAAAGACTTATTCATAAGTAACGACTATGAATAATGTGATGAAATTAGAGGAACCTAATCTATGAGTGATGAGATACAATCCTTAACTTTAATATCATATTAAAAACATTTATTCCTTTTTTTTTTAAACCAGTCATTAAGTAAGGATGATTTTTAAATATATAAAAATCATATCATATCAAAATGTTGATATAAATTTAAGACGTCTCACTCTAAACTTAGAGAAATAAAAAAGCCTCAACTCAGTGTAATAACACAACTTTGATACCACTTTTAAGATAGCCCAACTTCATCAATTAAAACTCGTATTATGAGAGGAAATGCTTCTTACTCATACACAACCTACAATGTCAAAATACAATCATTATAGAACATTCACTAGTGAGCATGTCTTTTTGCATCAAATGTGAGATGAGAACCATACATAAAGTGTGTTTGCACCAAACCTAGGCTCTAATACCCAACATGGGCCCAACTTTCTCTTCTTAATATCGGGCACGAAGGATTTGTATATGCCACTTACCTCATCAAGATACAAATAATGTAAGATACACACCGTTAACCGACACATTCATGACTAAGGCAAGAAAATAGGCCAAGCTTACCAAAATAGGCCCTATTGCCCTCTAGAAAAATGAAAACCTAAAAGATTTCATTCAAACTTCGTAAGTAAAAAGATAAAACACAATAGTTGCTGTCCCATGGAATTGATTTACTTGAATCCTTTAATATAAATTAACTTGTAAGTATTGTCCATTGTTATAGTACTAAGCATGTTTTTGTTCTTGCTATAACAATCATGTCCTTTCACAACTCGCATCATTGGTTGTGATATGCTTCTCCATGGAGCAGCACAAAGAAATGCTTTCAAGAGATCCAATTTCACATGATAAGCAAGAAGATATTGATCCTTCTTTGAGGATTAATGCCTATGCCAGAGAGATTAATTGATTGTAGAACTTTATTTGTGAGATCATAAAATTCTAATAATTTATATCATTTAAAATAAAAGTTCAGATTAACAGATTCTTGTTCAATCATATTATTTTAACTTCTAACATTTGCTGTATCTTTGAATACAAAACTTTATTTTTTATTCACGCGTATTTTTCAACGCCTTGCATGAGCAATTTGGTAAGAGCACGTATGCTTACTGGAATTCTGGAGGAAATTTGATCCTCTTTTGCATCATCTTTATGCCTCTTTCTCTGACCCAGCATGCAGCTAAAGCACGCCTTATCTACGATGGAAATTAATTATCTATTCAAGGAGTGAACAAGGATAAAATAAAAGCCACCGATGTATAATTGAGAATCGGAATAGGTCCCCATATTGATCACGCTGTTCACTGACTTTTTTATTTTATTTTATTTATGAATATTTGAGATTTTTATCTATATATATAAGCTTAGGGACATGTTTTAACATTATAATTCATCTAAAAGAAAATTGAGTTAAAAATCCTTTAATTATAGCATAACAAAACATTCATTTGAGAATATATAATATTTCTAATGTCAAGCAAATAGACCAAAGCATTGTACCGTTTCTAATATGCTTTTTCCTCATGTAGAACTGAGTTTTCTTATTTACATATTGTCGGCATTGAATCCACAAGGAGTTTCTGTTCCCTGCAAGATGATGAGCTATGGAGGCAACAAAATTTAAGTCTATGCAAAACAGAAGGATGCACGGACAAGCGCGTTTCCTTTTGCTGATCATGCTGTGATTCCGGCAGCCTTCTATCTCACGCGGTTCTTGTCAAAATTACAACCTGTACTAGAGGACCCTAGTCGTAACTGTTCTTAGATACATCTTTGAGGAATAGGTGGGAAATGATCAAGCATTCAGGTTGACGATGACCAGGGGGTGTGCAAGGCAGTAAGCATATACTGTAGGCTTCAAGAAATCTACTATTGAATAGTTGGTGTAATGGATGTGATAGAGTGAGAAATCTACAGAAAGCTCGTGAAGAAAGTAAAAGATAATGATTCTTGCAGACTCAAATTAAATCTTTTAATGAACGGATGCAATCGAGAGAGGCATGATCAGCGTGGTCACATGAAAAGGTCCTGAAATTTCTGACTATTTCCGTGAAACGGTGCGAAAGGTATCTCTCCACGCCTTTCTCTTCCTGTTTAGGGAAACTTTCCCATTTTAAGTCCACCGTCATTGGCCTAGTTGTCAATAAAAGTCTAGGTTGCTGTTTAATTGACGGTCCAACTCAAACCACTCGATGCCTTCGAAGTCGGGCGTTCTACTTTGCGACTTGTGAAAATGACTGCAAGCTCCGATCTAGACATTGAATAACACCTATAATTTTAAGTACGCATTAACAGCTAATCTTGTAGTCTAATGGGGTGGGAAGATACTGCTGGTGCTAGCATCGAGGCTTTGGATTCGGGCTCAACAACGAAAAGGTCAAAAGACCTACATAGGCTTCGGGTTAGAGGCATCAATTAGGAGTTAGATGAATGGTTTGTTCAATTATTTGGCAAGAACATTTCTAGCGCTCCATTCATGTCGAAACACAAACAAGTCCCCACCTTTGCTTCAACTGAATCTCGTTTGAAAGGGCTTCATATATTCTTCTAAGACAACATTGACATGTCCCCACCTTATAATGTACTAATACTGAGGATGAAAGTCGGACACCCATAATTTTGAGTATGCATTAACAGCTAATCTTGTAGTCTAAAAGGTGCTGCTCTAGCATCTAAAAGGTCAAACAACCTAATTAGGCTTCGGGTTGGACGCATCAATTAGGAGTAACCGTGTAGCTTGTTCAATTATTTGGCAAGTTTCAACTTTTCTTGCGCTCGATTCACGTCCAAACACAAATAGAGTCCACACCTTTGCTTCGATTGAATCTTATTTGAAAGAGCTCCATACATCATTCTGGATAACCTTGATGTGCATAGTATTGAGACAAAAGTGTCACGCTGTAAATATATAATCCCTAATAATGGTCAAATATAGATTTTTTTTCCTCTAATTCATGAGAAATTTTTTGAATTAGACTTTAAGCTTATTCATATATAATCATAGTTCAAGCTAATTCACTTCAACTCTTATTTAACTTTGAATACTTCAAGTATGCTTGGTGTATATAGAAATATTTTCAACAAAAGTTCAACCCCATAGATAAGCAATCTATGAGTAATGGTTAAATATAAATATTTTCATTCTAATTTATAAATTAGTTTTTGGACTAAACGCAGAACCTTTTCACGCATAGAGGTAAAGGTTGGAACAAGTCTGCTGTTTCGTTGAAAAAGATTTAAGGGTTTCTTTTGTTTTTGCACCATAGAAAAACGATAGTCATGGTTTATTTGTTGTTTGTTATAGAACTTTATGGGTAAGAGGTAAAGGTTGGAACAAGTTTGCTGTTTTGTTGAAAAAGATTGATGGCGTACTTTTGTTTTTGCACTGTAGAAAAACGATGGTCATGGCTTATTTGTTACGGGTGAGACTGCTATTAATATGTCAGCCTCAAACGGGTTTGAAACGAAGAGAAACCAGTTTGAACCACCTAAATAAACAAAGCAGAATTATTAGTCACAACAATCCAAAGTTACTGAAATAAAGAATGATGGATGACTTGTCATCCAAACAACCGCAGAAATGTGGCATCATGTTGCATAATGTGGAAGGTATCTTCAAATTACTTGTGGGCGTACGCAACCTATCTCGATCCCTTCACCGCATGATTCTCCATGGTGTGCTTACTTTCTTTAATCCTCGTTGTCCAACCTAACCATACACCAAATTTCAACGTCATGCAAAGTAAGCCACGAGGGGGGTGGCCTTACATGGTCATTGCTAATCTCAGTCAACTCTATCATTTCTCCTACGCTGATTTATTTTTCTGTTTGGTTTGAAAAGTTTAGTTGTTTAAAGAGGTGGGGTATTGACATTTGGAATCCCACTTTTGGATGCATCTCATGCCATACAGTATGAGTTTCTTTTAAACTTGCTCTATAATCGGAAGCCCTTATCGCCTTCCACGCCAGAAAAATGAAAACGAGAATGGACAATTTTTCTGTCTTATATGATAATAATGGCGGTGATAGTCTTCAGAGGCTCCACCAAGGAGATTGATGTGATTGGTTGTGGATCAGATTTGGAATAGAAGCCTGTACTGTTGAGCCTTGAAGGTTTGGTACACTGCTACAGTAATCACTTAGTGTCATAAAAACTTGAGTTTATAGAAAAAATAAATTTTTTATTTAAATAGTTTTTTTAAAAGTATCAAGAGTTGTCCACTATGGTTAACTTTTAATTTATTTTGCGGTTTTTATGGGTGTTCTTTTGAAACCTCGTAATGTGCTTCTATCTCATCTTCTCTACGTTATACCTTATTTGTAATCCTATGTTATTGTGTGACTTTACTTTTTCTGTGAGGAGCCACATGATCTCTTTTATATTCTATTCTCTTTCTTCATTCATCCTAAAAAATGGGTAGGTGAGATTCCTAATCAATAGCTGGAAGGGAAGAACTCAGAGGAGCCATTAAATGGGGCTGCTGTTAGGAAATGGAGATATGAATGGTCTGCTGATCTGAATTGATCTTCGGATATGATCTTCTGACAAATAAATTTTCTACATAGATATCAATACACACCAGCCTCAGCATGATCCCATTGATCGACTATTATATATCCCATTTCCGACTTGGGTTTCATAGCGAATTAATGGTGGATGGATGGCTCACAACTTTATAAGAATTTATGAGACGCATTTGATATCCATTATTGAGGAACTCACTGCTAGCTCCATTCACTCTTGTCAAACATATTTGTTTTTTCGGGTACAGAGGTCGAGGTTTAGGTTTCTTTGAGGTTTAGGGATTGGGGCCTTAGACGGTGTTTCATTTTTTATTAAAAGGAAAAGAAAAGCATTGAACAATTAAATCTATGCTTCTAAATGCCAAAAAAAATAAAATAAAAATAAAAATAAAAAATAAAAAAGCAAAATGATAAGCCTCGTACAAAAAATTAAGTGTTTTGACTTAATGATCTTGTTAGCAAAAGCACCTCTAAAGCCACTTCATAAGTTTTAAGGACATCTATTTATCAAAATAATTAATTACGACTTTGAGGTTAATTGTTTGTTTGATTCAAAAGTTTTCCAATTTGAAAATAATTCTTCAAGAATTTATAAGAATTAAATTAAGTGTAGAAGAAAATAACAAAAACGTGGTAGGAAAATCCAGTCCCAAACAAAACCACTAAATGCCAAAAGGCACCTAAACAAACCAACAATTAACAATTTGCGAAATAACATCCTTGATGGTTCCCATTATTATTCTAAACTTCTATTCAAAGGGATGACTATACCACAACAAAAACCTGATTCTAGTCGTCACCTTGAATACAAATCGTAGTATTGTTTAACAATATTTGTTTTGGACCTTTTCCTAAAGGTTGTAGACTTTCTATATAAATATTACCTTAATGGTAAGGTTTAACAAAAGTTTTCCTTTTAATTTGCATCTATTATACTGTGAACAGTATTCAATTGTTGAAGCGTCATTAAAGGCATAGGGACCATGCAAGAGGGCATAAATTTTTTTCATAACCGGACAAGAAGAGCAGTTGAGTGACCTACTTTGGTGACATCATATAAGATTTTCTAACATAATAGAACAACATTTTTACATGCTAAAAATTGCCTTATCGAACACTAATAAACATGTTATTGGTTAAACCTAATATTTTGAATCAACTAGAAAGTAATTGATGTTTTTCGTACTTTGTAATTTATAGTAGTCTATTTTCCAATGATAATCTAGATTGAAGTGTGAAATCTAGATTCCTTTGAAACTTAATCTAAGTAAAATAAATATAAAAAAAAATCAAATCATCAAAAAAATCAAATTATTGACATTGGCAAAGTATGGGTCTTGGAAATACAATCTATTACTAGAGATCCTCCGTAATTAGCAAGAAGTTTATTTAAAATTTTGAAAATTTTTTCTTTTCTTTCTTTTTTTTTTTTTTTTGGTAGGCAAAGAAAAAGACTTTAGTATCTTGAACCTAGGATTTCTTTGGACTCAAGCTGCATTGGTTCCAACTGAGTTAAGGCATTTTGACAAGTAGTCCATTTAACTCTTGTTTTTAAATAACTTGCGTATATTTTTCCAAGCACATTGGTAGTTGAAAGTTCCTTTCTTCAAGACCACATGCGTGAGACATTTTGTACACCGTTCTTGACGGGTGTATGTGCATGTATGTGAAATAAAGAGATGAATTGTGCAATCTAGATTTCTTTTAGGGGGACCCTTGGCTTAGTGGTCTTCTCTAAGCCAAACCGTAATTGACAATTCTACTAGTCATGGGTTTGATTTCTCTCAGCCCTTCCCGTGTGTGCGTAAAAAAAAAAGAAAAATTAGATTTCTTTTGAACTTTAAAAAAAAATCACCAAAAAGAAAACTGACTATCTACCAAAATTGGACAAATTTGGGTCTAGAAAATAAACTCTATCATTAAACATCATGAAGTACTTAGCACTAAGTTTAGTCTAATCATGAAAGAGTACATTAATTCTTGAAGTAATTTGACTCCTTGTTTGATGATTTGAGTGTTTTTCTTCAAGCACATTGGTAGGTGGAAGTACCTTTCTTCACGGTCACACAAGGTAGATGCCATCCCCTTGATTCAAACCCAACTACCGAAAAAGCTTAAGGGAGAGCGTGCATAGACAAAGAGCCTATCAAGGTTTGACAATATACTTTCCGCCGAGAGAATAAACTAGGGTATGTAGAGAAAGCACCAAAAAGTCACCGAAATCAAGCCCACGGTTTGCCCACGCTCTTCTCCTTCCGTCTAAAGCAAATCAACAAAACACAACTTTCCTTGTACCCTTTGAATGGATCTCTAGATAAGACTAACTTTTTCCTCCTTACTTTGGGCGCCGTATGTTTGAACAGAAACTTGAACTTTCTCCCTTTCTTAACTTTCTGTCCTCAAATTTCCTAATAAGACAACCCATGCATGGAGAAATCGCCAGCTTTCGCTCAAGTCCAACTCCGACGAATGCATGAGTTGGCTAAACGGAAAAAACAGTACGGATTGGTTAATCATAGGGGTAAAATCGCCGTCTGTCTTCGGATATGATCAGCCGGTCAATTTTCGCCGACATGTTTTGGCCACACTAAGAGATGTTCAAACGTGTGATGTTGAAGTTTCCAACAGGTTTAACACTTCGGTTAAAAAGAAGAAGATGGCTTTGCTTTTTTTAAGGTCGGTTTCAATGCAAGCTTTTTACTTTTCTCGCCAAGGATTTTCAAGAGAACCATTAAATGGAATTAAAGAAGGTAAAGAGAAAGAACGTCCCCCGATGTTGAAAAGTGGGTGCAAAGGTGGGAATTAGATTTGGACAACCTCTGCAATACTTTTCCAGGATTACACTGATTATTATGGAAAATGGTGGTCTTAATCAACCTTCCAGAAGAAGTTGTTAATGTGAACGAAAACAAAAAAAAAAAAAAAAAACACTCCCAAATTGAAACTGTAATTCAGCTCTTACGATAATATTAGGTCTAATGAAGAGAGGTGAGGAAGGTCAACATTTCAGGCTAGCTAATTACTTAGGAAAATGTTAGTAAGTTTATTTTTATCTAAAAGTCGACTTAAGGGGCCTGGACCTTTATAGCTTAATGGCATTTGGGAGCTCTACCATATGGGAAGTCAAGTCTCCTCTCCCTTAATAAATGTCCTAATTCCTCTAGTCCAATCCTGATTTGAAAAAAAAAATCAATTTAAGAGTAAATGAGTCTTGTTTCTTTAAAAATAAGATTTGCAAGCAATATTATTTAATGCATGAAGGAATCTATGATTAACAAGAGAGAACGAAAGGGAAGAAATTTCGAAATCAAATCTATGATAAGATGTTATACTTAAAATTTAAGTTATGATTTTTTTTTAAAAGTCTATATTTATTCAAAAATTAATTAAAATTTTTATAGGTCTTTATTCCTTAGAAAGAGAATTCTCGAGTAAGATTTAAATGACACAAAACTTATACGACTATTTAATATAAAAAAATAAAAAAGCTACTAATCTGGGGTTAGGTTCTAACTAAACTCTTTGCAAGATTTGAACCTAGTTTTTTTTTTATGGTTTTTTGTGGCCCAATTTCAATGCAAGATAGGAGAAAAAAGGGAGCTTAAACGTCTAATTCCAAAGTAAGATGTAAGATCAAACTTGATTGCCAAGGATGACTTCACACAATAATAATAATAATAATAATAATAATAATAATAATAATAATAATAATAATAATAATAGAGATTGCATAATACATTTGTGCAAGAAAAGGGTCATTCAGGGAAAAGGGTGCCACATGTCCGAATGAAACAATGTCATACAAGGAAGAAAGATAGGAAAAGAAAAGGGTTCATTTTTTCTTGGATAATGACATGGACCGGTGGTGTCGTCTACCATCTCTCCAATGGGATGAACTTGGGATACTGCTGATTCTTACATGTTTGAAAATAATACTACAAGTAAAACTAAAATAAAAGTTGTACCAATAAAAAAGATGTAGCTTGCTTCATGGGGTCTCCCAGTTGGGGCTTTGAACAAGAAATGATAAATATAGTCAATTAGGGAATGTTTTTCTACATATAGTAATATAGAGGCACCAAAAAATGAGAAATAGAAATAGAAAAGAAATATTAAAAATATTAAACACATGGGAGGCGATACTCCAGGTGGAAGTTCCACCAGTCGGAACAAGAGCAATTCAAAGTGACGGAGAGGGCGAGAAAGTCAAAGCGAGAGACTCGGTCCCACGGGTGGACAGTCAAGAAGGGTTCGCGGGGCAGATCTGGAACGTGGTGTCCCATTTCATGCAACGTGGGGCCCGGGGAGGGACTAGGTTGCTGCCCCACCCGGTCCACAGTCATAGACAGAGAGCTAGAGAGCCGGGCCGTCAAATTCGTTGACTTGGCTTGCCAAGGTGTCCTTCCCCTACGCTCTTTTTCTTTTTCCTCACGTGGAACGCGCCGCACCATTCGGGACGGTGGCTTCATCTCTTTCCCTTGATTGGAGAACGCGTCAAAATCTTCCTTGACGAAATGTAGACGAAACCTCCCCTACCCAACTTTCTCCTCTCTCTCTCTCTCTCTCTCTCTCTCTCTCTCTCTCTCTCTCTCTACCTCTCTCTCTCCCCCTCCTGGGTCGGGTTCACCCTCAACCCGACCATGCAATTTTTCTTATAATTTTTACTTGTATCAAAAAATTAAAATGAATATTAAAGTCGTCAACCATGTCAACAAAATAAAATTCCTCCATGCATATGCTAAGTTGACTTAATCGCACAAAAAAAGATTAAAATTCTTTTTCCATAAATAACTAATTATTGTAAGATATTTTTTAATAAAAGAACTGTTAAAAAATATTGAAATTAAGAGCATTTATTAACAAATAAGGGAAAATTAATTTATTGAAATAATTGTTTTTTGGAGAGAAGGTTTTGTTTGTGAGTCAAACTCGGAGCAAGTAACTGGGCAGTATGAGAAAACTGGGCAAAACCCATGGGTTGTAAGTGGGGACCACAGCCATCTGGCAGCCTGACGCACCATCTGACGTTAAATAGGAGTCCCATCAAATTCTCGGAAGACAACACAGAATCGGATCCCATTTGGTCTACGTTCCACGCCCTTTTTATAGGCGAGCCAAATGCACCGGTAAAAGACTTCACAGACTTCAACCCTCACACCCTTCGCTCTCTCTCTCTTGTGCTCTCTCTCTTGTCTGCGTCTCTCTTTCTCTCCCTCTCGGAGACTATATCTTTCTCCACTGTATCTCCTTGCTTTATCCAAATTTCTTGCTTTTATGGACAAAGGATGGGGTCTCACCCTGGAATCTGACTCCCCCGGCAGCCTCCTCCTCAACAAGAACAAGCGCCCCCACGACATGATGTTCTCGGGTATCCAGTTTCCGGTGGCTCTTGGCCGCAGGGACGAGCAGGCCGCTCCCCCACCGTCGGATGAGAATAGGGTCGCCGTCAGTGAGGTTGACTTCTTTGCTGACAAGCGTAGGTCTGCTAGTCATGAAGATGATGATAATACTGATGGTTCCAATACCGTCAGAGTCAGCGTCAAGAAGGAGAATTCTCATGGTGAAGAGTCTTCAAGGCCTAATTTGGATGTCAACGTAAGCACCCAAATTGAATGATACTGAGCTTTTTCATATCTATTTTATCCATTTCGAGATATGTTAGATGTTTGTTCTTGATGCTTAATACTGTTGCTATTTTCATAGTTTTGACTTCGTTAATTTCTCTAAATATAGACTGGCTTGCACCTTCTTACTGCTAATACTGGAAGTGATCAATCGACGTTGGATGATGGGATTTCATCGGACGCTGAAGACAAGCGAGCAAAGAGTGAGGTAAGAAAATGATCGATATCTCCTATAAATTTCGAGATAATAAATTCCTTCTTCGGTTCATGGTTTCCAAAGATTTCCTGTTAAACTAGTCCTTGAATTTCAGCTGGCACAGTTACAAAAGGAGCTGCTACGTATGAATACGGAAAATCAGAGGTTGAAGGACATGCTTAGTCATGTGGCCAATAATTACAGTGTCCTGCAGATGCATCTTGTGACGTTAATGCAACAGCAACAGAATCATGGAGCCGACGGTGCACGAGAGAATGAGGTAATTGATTTACTTTCACCTAAACAGCTTCTTGTTAACAAGTTCTTCCGGTAAGATGTTCAAAGAACTAAGTTAATTACATCTCGATCAGGCTGCAGAAGGTAAATCTGAAGAGAAGAAACATGAGGCTGGAGCAGTTGTGCCAAGACAGTTCATGGATCTCCGCCCTGGAGCTACGGCGGAGACAGACGAGGTAGAGGTATCGCACTCTTCGTCGGAAGACAGAACTATTTCGGGATCGCCCAGGAACATTAACAAGACCGAGATTGCCCCTTATGATAAGGACGCTAAAAGGGTTGGCAGGGAAGAAAGCCCGGAGTCGGAGTCACAAGGTTGGGTTCCTAATAAGGTTCCCAAATTGAATTCCCCCAAGCCTGCTGCTATTGATCAGGCCACAGAAGCCACGATGAGGAAAGCTCGTGTCTCAGTTCGGGCCCGCTCAGAAGCTCCTATGGTACGCTCATACTATCAATCTTGTCAGAATCTCAAAAGAAAGGGTCTCCTTTTCCCTAAAATTAATATAATCTTAATGGACAACCCAGATCACGGATGGTTGCCAATGGCGGAAGTATGGACAAAAGATGGCTAAGGGAAATCCGTGTCCACGGGCGTATTACCGGTGTACCATGGCGGTTGGGTGTCCAGTCCGCAAACAGGTATGCCTTATTCCTTCCTCGAATCCTGTTCAAAGAATTATCCAAATTATAGCTACGACTAATAAGGATTCTGGGAATTGGTCTGCAGGTCCAACGTTGTGCGGAAGACAGATCGATTCTGATAACCACTTATGAAGGCAACCACAATCACCCGCTACCTCCAGCTGCAATGGCCATGGCGTCGACCACTACAGCAGCTGCTACCATGTTGCTCTCGGGGTCCATGTCAAGCGCAGATGGGATAATGAACCCGAATTTGCTAGCAAGAGCAATTCTCCCTTGTTCATCAAGCATGGCAACAATCTCAGCTTCCGCTCCATTCCCTACAGTGACGCTGGACTTGACACACAGCCCGAACCCATTACAGTTTCAAAGACCCCCTGGCCAATTCCCCGTCCACTTCGCCGGCCAACCCCAGAACTTTGGTTCAGTACCAAACTCGCAGCTTCCTCAGGTCTTCGGTCAAGCACTTTACAACCAATCCAAATTCGCTGGCCTTCAGCTGTCCCACGACATGGTCCCCGCCCAATTAGCCCACCAGACACCCCAACCCCCATTACAGCAACCCCAGCAGCCGCCCTCATTGGCCGACACGGTCAGTGCCGCGACCGCCGCCATCACAGCCGATCCAAACTTTACCGCTGCTCTAGCAGCCGCCATCTCTTCCATCATCGGCGGTGCCAATGCAAACAACAACCCCGGCTCCACCAACAACGGCAGCGGCGCCAACATGACCACAAGCAACACCAACAGCAACAAAATCAGCAATTTTCAAGGGAATTAGGAGCTTGTATGAAAATAATTTTTGTTCATCTTGTCAAGTTTCCATTTTCTTTTTCTCTTTCGGGGAATGCGGATGTGATTACATGTTCATAATTTTTGTCCTTGTTGGGGGAGGATTAGGGCGCAAGTTTTTTATTATTTCTTATTGTTTCATTTTGAATAATTCGTTTTGAAGTTCCGAGTAAATAGATCGTGAAAGGAAACATATCAGCTCCTTTATTTCATCCTCAAGACTCCCTATATTTTACTTCATCTTATCTTATTTCATTCCAACCAACCACATGGAAGAAAGAGAGAGAAATATCAAAGAGTCCGTGGGATATTCTCGAAGTTGCAGTCAAGAAATACGGCCATCGCTGTTTTACACGTAAACGATAAGCCCGAATGAACCTGAAACAGTAGACCAAGGAGAGACTTCCAGGCAACTACGCTATGTAACGACCGAAGGAACGACGATGGAGAGGTCAACTTCATACAACCGAAGACAAGAAAAAGAAAAAGAAAAAGAAAAGATAATAATGAAAGGTTTGGTAGCAGTTGCGTGGATTGTTGTGAACGCGAGGTGATCTTTTCCAATTGGACAACTGGGATACGTTTTTGACTTTCTGTGCACCTTGATTGACATCACGTTCTGCGACGCCGTCCAATCAATCATGTGAGGATAATAAAATCGTAGGAGACCGAACCAGGAACGTTGCGAGTCGCACCACCGTACATTATCCACCGTACAAGGATCTTTTTTCTCGTCCAACTCGCACAACTGCTCGGTCTCTTTATGACAGCACGTGGATGCACGTGAACAGGAAGACTACTGCTCCCGCTCTGGATTCTCTTCCGTGCAGGAGGCGCTGATCGAAGAATTTTCAGAGTCGTTGCATGTGAATGTGCTCGGAGATCTCCGTGCTTTCCATGATCAACTTCTTCCCGGAAGCTTCAAAAAAGTAAACATAAGATTTGACAGGGCCAATGCCGTATTTGAAGTGACTGGGAATTCTAGAAATCCCGTTTTGTCACGGCAAGAATTAATATTTTTGTTTTCTTATGAAATAGAGAAAATTATTTCAAGGGTGGAACCTTTTTGAAGAATTATTTTGACAATTTCTATAAAGTAGGGGGCTATGCACTAGGGCCTCCCCTGCATGGACTAGGCTCTAAATAGGGTAGGTTCAACTAATTGATTTTGATAAACTCTTGTCAAAACTAGTTATAAGAGAAGACAAAATCGTAAAAAAAAAAAACTCTTGAAATGCAACTATGTTAACCAACATTTTAACTTAAGAAACTATATATAAATAGAAGTAAGGTTTATACAAAAAAAAACCTTAATATCTTACAATATTAGAAAATATATTGAGCCTTATTTTAGGACCTAATATGATAACACAGGAAAAAAATTGTCAATCTTCAACATAAAGTAATCTGATAAAAAGAAAAAAATAGGTGGTTGGCATTTGTTAATTAGAATCCTAATCCTAGCTAGATATAATAATTCTTAACTCCTAAGGTACTTTGTTGAGTCTTTAACAAGTCTTGATCTTCACTTTCTTCTTCGTTTAAATACCAAATAATATATTAGATGGATAGGCCTGGGCAGGCTTTAGCTGTTGCGTAGCCATGATACATGCAGGATTACTAGGAGAAGATTTTTCATCGCGCGTGGCATGTCTTTTCAGACAGTAGCCATCTCTCGGCCCATTTGAATTCTCTTGGTTTAGAAGCGCGGCCTGCCTACTAAGGCCCAATGGTAAGTGTAGTTGCACACCTGCCCACTGAATTCTCTCAGTCTTGGATTTTACTTTCCAAATTGTTTGTTACCAATTTTCATGTCGTTTGTCTGATGTGGGCTTATCAAGTGGCTCTCTAATCTAAGTAAATTAGTCTAAGTAAATGGATTTCTATATGTCTGAAATTATAATCTAAGTAAAATACTTATTTTGTAATCCTAAAGAATGAATTGTATAAATCTTCAATGTCTTACAATTATTTGTCTTTTGGTTACCGCTAATCGTTGATCTTCCAATATCGTCTTTGATTTTGTGAGAAATCCAATTTTTCGTAATGAGCCAAGGTTTCCCAAATGACTTGTTAAATTAGAAAAACCCAAAAACAATAATTTTATTAATAAATTAGTAGTCTACTTGTTGACTATTAATCACCCAAGACTTAATAGTCCAAACCCTTTTTATCTTTTTTTTTTTCTTAAAAAAATAAAAAAAGACTTTAGGTTACTTTGTGACTTTAATTATGCCCTCAAGGGATGAAGATTCAGTGAATTTTCAAGGTAAATCATTCTTCTTCCCAAGAGTCACAGACAGGGACCCCACTTTTTGACGCGCTAACAGGAAACTTTTTGAGAATTTCCACAGGGGAACCATTGAAATCAAACTTGAATACGCATGCGAACGACTAAACAGAGTCGGAACAGCACCCACGAGAAGAACCCAAAGTGCAATGCATCTAGTAGAGCAACTTTTTGCCTACCCAGACTCCTTTTTCGCCAATCAAAGAAGAAAAAAACGTGTTTTATGGCACTGGAGCTTTCCAAAGTTTGAAGCTTTAGCATTGTCACGAGCTCATCATGCATGGAGAAGCCTCTTTTTCGTCGGCTTTGCCCCCTTGATGGGCCGTTCTCTTTCTTGCACTGGAGGAGTTAGTTTCTTTTGGACAACCATGCTTCAAAAATGACCCTCCTAAGTTATCGTCATTGCTTCTCGGCAACATCCACATCTCGTTTTCCCCAACCCCACTATGTAATCTTTGATTCTTGTCTTTAGGAAGGAAATTGCCTGTAGTGGGTCATCCATCCTCAATCTCGTCTATAATCTCGTCTATATTCTCTATCTATATGTTAAGAAAACTGCTTTTAAAACAACAAATTATACGGCAGACAGACAAGTGAGTTTCGATGGCAATATCCATCGTACTATAATACATATTGGTCCAAAATTAGTTTAAGTTAATCTTCCCTTTATGACGAAGTCAAGAGGGGTCAAGGGTCACGTTCGTTGTTTAGATGTTCTTTTCTTCGCCTTTTCAAACCTTGAAGACGGAACGAAGCCCAAACGTACCTTCTCCACTATTCCACACTTGGCCAGCGAGGCGAGGCTAGGAGGTGTCGCGTGCTAGGAGAACCGACTTGCATGCTTCAACGACACGTAAACCATTTTCACGCGAACCTAACCCTCTCGATCAGTACCGTCCATCCCACTGTCAACGCCTTTAACCTGCAGGAGCAGCGTAGTATGCCTGGGGTGTTTTCCAAAGCGATCCCATCGTGCTACGAATGGACGGTTATAACGCAGCATCCAGGTGAAAGCTCACGCCGAGCTCTCGCTCTGTCCGTTACAAAAGAGCGCCTCAGATTGCAGCTTTTTAAATAAGGATAGCCTAGCTGGGCCCCAGTGGGCCTAACGCATCGACAGGACGACAGTTTTAAACTCACTCTCTCTCCGTCTAATTTAAAAGCTGCCTCTGTTGCTCATTCTCTCCAGCTTTCATCTCCAGAAGCCTGTTTTAATCGGCGAGTAAGTTTAATGCTATTATGCGGTGTCTGTTCTGGTTTTTCTTAGCTGCGAAAGCGTAAGGAATCATTGATTTTATAATTCAGTTTGTGTTGAAGATCGGTGGTTTTTTTTTTTTTTTTTGGAGGGGGGGTTTGGAAATATTGGGATAAACTTTGACGGTTTGGAGTTTGTCTTTTGTTTTTTGGATTTTTTGGTAATGAGCTTACGGTTTAAATTTATGGATTGTGATTGTGCTTGATCGAGGTGTTCGTGTTAGTGTTTCAGTATTTGCAAGTAATTATTCAACTTTGTTGTAAAATGTGGTTCTCTGTGTTCAAAAGTTGGGATATTCATCTCTTGTTCAGCTCTGTTTGTTTTGTGAGAAAGCAGAGGAAAATGAAGATGAAAGAAAATTTTGAGCTAAATTGATTTTTCTGCAAACGCGTAGTATTTATAATTTATTTAATCATTTTATTTTTGAACGAGGCGATGTTATGAAATTTTTATAAATAATCGATACGAAGGTTACAAAATTGGAATTACTTTCACTTCCCTACATACCCATTTTCGTGGTGTTCGGTGGCTTAGAGAACTGCTCTAAGGGTACAAATGTGATTTAGAATAGTCTATTCTTTTTGTTTTTTATTATTCTGGTTTTAAATATCCAAAACTGACCTTTAGCTAAGCTACAAAGCTGGCATATGTAGCTGAGCTTTAGCTCAGCCAAAAATTGAGATTTAATTTGGTTATCTCTTTCTCTGGTACCTTTCTGGGCAACCACAAGCAAAAACCTTTTAGATTTTTTTCTTAAGTTTCTTGAAATGCATTTTGAAAACTTGTATTTGAGTGTTATATTTAATGACTGGTTAATCCTTTTTCTGAACTTGAATTTTTCAACTTGGACCACCAGTAGGTGAACATGGGAACCAACTTGAAAGTAGTCGTCTTGTCTCTGCTCCTTTCGATCCTGTTTCTGTCTCTGGTCGCCTCTGCTTCCAAGAATGGATTGGTCAGGATTGGGCTGAAAAAGATTAAACTGGACCAAAACGACCGGCTTGCTGCACGGCTTGAGTCCAAGGACGCACAGTCTTTAAGAGCTAACATTAGGAAGTATCGTTTTCCCAATAACTTTGGGGACCCTGAGGACGCAGACATTGTTGTATTAAAGAACTATTTGGATGCTCAATACTATGGTGAGATTGCTATTGGTACTCCCCCTCAGAAGTTCACTGTAATTTTTGACACTGGCAGCTCTAATCTGTGGGTGCCTTCCGCTAAGTGCTATTTCTCGGTGAGCTTCTACTACGGTGAATGATTGTGAAATGGAATTTCTATGCCGTATAGAAACTTTCATTTAAGGGAAATGTTGATGTTTGGAATATTTGGTTGCAGGTGGCTTGTTATTTCCATGCTAAGTACCAGTCAAGTGAATCGAAAACCTACAAGAAGAACGGTTAGTAGATCTGACCCCACATGTGACCACGTTGATTTTGGTACCACATGTTCCCCGTTTTAGTATTCAAAAACTAACTCTTATCTTAAGACTGCGGATGGGGACGGGGAAGGGATGGCATGTCAAGTTTTTGATCATTTTCCACTCCAACCATTCCTTGCCCAAAGCCCTAGTGCCTTTGAGAGGTAGGAAGATTGTGGGACTGGTATTTGATTCCTACAGGGGCGAGGTGATCTTCTCTGATATATTCCAGTATGATATAGTAGCAACTTAGTCCTAAACATGCATACCAGTATTTCCAAGATGTTTAAGTTATGAGGCCCACTTCAAGATACAATATGGTGACGGAGCTTGCCATAAGAAATGTTTCAATCTCTCTTGAAACTATGTTGTCAGGCATAACTCAAACATCCTTCGTGCAGGAACATCTGCTGCCATCCAATATGGCACTGGGGCTATTTCTGGTTTCTTTAGCTACGATGACGTCAAAGTTGGTAACCTAGTTGTAAAGAGCCAGGTACCCCGAGCAGTTTTCCCTTTACAATACTTAATGCAATAGTGGTTTGATTCGACTATTCTAAACTCTGTTGATCCCTTCAGCAATTTATTGAGGCAACTAGAGAGCCTAGTATTACATTTTTGGTGGCAAAGTTTGATGGTCTCCTAGGACTTGGATTTCGAGAGATTTCAGTTGGAAATGCTGTTCCTGTTTGGTATGTGTGTTCATTTTTGGTTTTGGTTAGCCTTTACACGGGGACTTAACGATCATGTTTGATGAGGTGCTTGACTATCTTACAGGTACAACATGGTTGAACAAGGTCTTGTCCAAGAACCTGTATTTTCTTTCTGGCTTAACCGCAAGGCAGAAGAAGAAGAAGGGGGCGAAATTGTCTTTGGTGGGGTAGATCCAAATCATTACAAGGGCAAGCACACTTATGTTCCTGTGACACAGAAAGGTTATTGGCAGGTATGTCATCTAAAAGATTTATCTATTACTGTGGTACATTGATGTTCAGTATTCTTTCCCCTGATTATCCTCACATTTGATCATTGAAATTTTTCTTGACAGTTTGGCATGGGTGACGTTCTTATTGCTGGTAAAGCTACTGGTATGTTCTTTCATGATCCCTACCACAATTCTGTTATGAGAATGAGAACTAGAAGGAAAAATTTCGAAGTGAAAAAAAGATATAAAGATTTGTACTTTGGCTCGTGTGATTTTGTGCGTCTCATTTCCCTTACTACAATGCAGGGTATTGTGCTGGCGGTTGTTCAGCTATTGCAGATTCTGGAACTTCCTTGTTGGCTGGTCCAACGGTAGGTTTATTACTCAATGTTGTTTCAAGCTACTTTGATTTGTGTTTATCAATCTCTTGCTGTATATATTGTCTGGTTGGCTTTCCCTCCCTAAAGTCTTTTTTAGGTTGATTTTTGTTGGGTTTAAAACTGAAAACAGTATTTATCAGTTATGGTGTGGGATGGTATTATTTGTTGAGTTCAAGATGACACAAAATGGAAGCATAAAAGTGAGGAAATAATGACATTTTACAATCTTATTCTTGTCTGTACATTCTTTTTGGCTATTTGAGTGAGATTTGATTTATGAATGCATCATTGTGCTTGTCATATGTCTCTGTGACTTGTCTGTCACATTGTTTTTTTCTCTCATTTTCATTTCTTTAATTTGACGGGTGAATTCTCCTTTTATATCTGTTTCTAATTTGGCTGTTTGAGTGTTGCAGGTTTGTTTCCTTGGCATCTTACCTTGTATTACAATGAAATATCTGACATTGCTCTACACACCGATCACTGAGATATATGTGGTTTTTTTTTCAGACCGTGATTACCATGATAAATCATGCAATTGGAGCATCTGGAGTTGTTAGTCAGGAGTGCAAGGCAGTTGTTGAGCAGTATGGACAAACCATCATTGATTTGCTCTTCAGTGAGGTAAGTACTTGCATTTTACTCGACTAAATTTCTGTTTCCATTATCAGATAGTATGGCTTATGAAGTAAATTTTATTGCTTTCAAGGTGAGTGGGAAAGGTTTTGGTTAATTACCCTATTGGACTGATATCTATCTTTGTAACTGTAAATACAGGCGAGCCCAAAGAAGATCTGCTCCCAGATTGGTTTGTGCACCTTCGATGGTGCCCATGGTGTAAGGTCAGACTCAAACCACTCCACAACCCTTCCGGCTTTTTGTTATGTCATGTTATTCCTTCCACTCAGTTCTCTTCCTATTCTCAATTTATTGTCTGCTGCTGCACTGCTCCGTGAAAACCTTAGATGATAGCCACATTGCTTGGTCAAGCTCAAAAGAATCCTGATGATTTAATTCTTTTGTCCTCATCATTCTGTTATGGTGCCTTATAATTACTTTATTTTGCATAGAACTATCTCAATACACATTTGTCATTTTTTTACACTTAATGTTTAACTGGACTTAATTGTTAGATGATAAATTTACTGGCCTGTGAATCTTTGAACAGTATGGGCATTGAGAGCGTTGTGGATCAGAAAAGTGGTAAAGTTTCTAGTGGAATTCGTGACGCTATGTGTCCTGCTTGTGAGATGGCAGTAGTGTGGATGCAGAACCAGATACAGCAAAATCAGACACAAGACCGTATATTGAACTATGTCAATGAGGTAGAATACACACGAGCCACTGCAGAAAATATCCTGAGACATTGTTCTTCATGCTGACTTGGTCTTATCATACTTCTGCAGCTTTGTGACCGACTCCCAAGCCCAATGGGACAATCTGCTGTGGACTGTAATAGCATTTCTTCCATGCCTACGGTTTCCTTCACAATTGGTGCAAAGGTTTGGGACCTCTCCCCGAAGGAGGTAAAATGTCATCCTGGCTTATCCCCAGCTTCTTTTGTTATAATTTGTTGTGATTTAGTTAGATGAGGTAGAGAATATTGTACACCTATATTGTATGCACCTCTGACTTGGGTATTTCATTTTCAATTTGGAGGAGACTTTCTTTGACATCTGAACCATTGTTTGTTTGAAAAATAATTTTTTTGGCCTTAAAGACTACTGGATTTGGGTTACTAGCTTTAGACAGCACCATCTATCATAGCATTTGCCCAATTCTGTGGCAGTTCAGTATCACTCTCTTTTTAAGTACATAGATCTTATCTTTCATTAGGCCATCTTTGAGTGGTTTTTTTAACAAACAATTTGATCGTCTGGTTGAGCGCACATTACATGGAGACTATGTCGAAGAGGGTAACTTAATCAAGCAATGACTATAATCTGAAAGCTGAGAATTTTAATAATAACTAATGGCTTCTAGTTATTTACCTTTTTTACTTGCTGTTTCTCTTCTGTTATCTTTCATACCGTTTACTACGTAGAACAACTAAGCGGAAAATGGCCACCCATATTTATTCCCTTAATTGAGTCGTCCCTTATTTCTGTTTAACCAGTGTCTCGGTAGGAACACCGTTCCTGGATATTACTGGCTAGATTTGTCGATATAATCTGAAAGTTGAAAGTTTTAATAACTAATGTTTGATACAGTTGACTACGTAGAAACAACGAAGTGTAAAATAACCAGTCATATTTGTTCCCTTAATTGAATCGCTCCCTATTTCTATTTATCCATTGTCTCGGTAGGAACACTGTTCCTGGATATTTACTGGCTAGATTTGTCGATATCACTATCATCCTGTGTGCTTACATATGTAGCTGTGGAAGTTCTTGAACGTTACTTGAATACAATAGTGCTAATGTCAACATTTGTGCATGGTGTCATCAGTACATACTGAAGGTGGGTGAGGGCTCTGCAGCTCAGTGCATCAGCGGCTTTACAGCCATGGACGTTCCTCCGCCTCGGGGACCTCTCTGGTATTTTCATTCTGTCAATTGTTTTCCTTTTGATCCAAGTCAATATTCTGTTTATTGTAAAGCGCCTGTTAATGGTGGCGCTTCTGGTTTGGTAGTTCTCACCTGAGGGCAATTATGCAATGCAGGATATTGGGAGATATCTTCATGGGTCGTTATCACACCGTCTTTGATTCCGGTAAACTGAGAGTTGGATTTGCTGAGGCAGCATAAGAATATGGCCTGAGCCGTTATCTCTAGTGTTCTGTTTCAATGGGTGTAACACATATATAAACCAGACAAAGTGAAATGGTCGAATGTTAAGGTGCCTGTGTATATTCTGTGTTATGAATCTTAATGGTTAAGCGGTATGTGTGTGCAGCAAGGCCAAGGATTTGCTTTTATTGTGTCAATCTAGGTTGTCTAAAATGCTCTCTAAAGGATCCCTTGCGTGCTTACTGTTACTCATTTCAGCTCACTCCTCTGATTGATATCAGTCCGAAATAGGCAGAAAGAGGAACATAATCCGCAATGTAAATCTAAGGACTTTGCCGAACACATGAATCCAAAGAAATTAGTTTCGGGAGAATTGGGATTTTCTTAAGCGTAAATTGGAAAAAAGAGGTGGCTTCCACTGGCAGGGAGAAGAGTGTCAGTGGCCGTCGCATCAAGACGTTTGATGAATTGCCACAAAGCCATTTCTTATGTCTCCAACCGGAGGAGCTTTAAGCTCACTTTCTGAGCAAGACGTTGTGGCCCATGTCACGCCTGCCATTTTATATTGGCATGCCCGATTTTCTCTTTATAAAATTCCGCTTTGAAGTGCATTGTCCATGCAGACTTAACAACAAAATGCGTAAAGTTGATGCACCCAATCACCGAATTTAAGAGAGCTTCCTTTCCATTCTTTAGAAAATCAAGTCAAACTAACGAGCGTTGCAAAGAATGTTCCCGCCACTCGGCATCTAATCCATGGCCACCGGCAGAAAGGAAGGGAAAAGAACATATACCTCGAAGCAATTCTCACGCTATGGCGCCGGCAATGCCGGGGATTCACGCTTATGCAGTAGCTTAGGGCCGTCCAGCGCTTGCTTACACATTGTAGATATGATGCGAATAAAGAGACAAATTGGTTTTGCTTGAAAAAGCCGCAGAATGATACCATATGCAACCCACGCAAAGCTTCGGGGCCATCCAAAATGTGACGGTTTGGACACTTTCGGCTCTCTTTATTAGCTAAATTCCCACTCCAAGGCCCCATAGGAGATTCGGTACCCCTTCTGGGGTTCCCTGTGCAAAGCCTACTCCTTTCCATTCGACCACTTCTGGCTTTGTTTTGATTCTTCTTGTAAGCTTCACCTACAACGCAAGTAATCGTAGTGAGGACAGTACATCTTATGCAAAAACTAGACTTGTCTTAGTTCTTGAAAGAGCGTTTCTATGTTTGTTACAAGAGAGTACAACTAAATCTTTGGCATGGTTATAACAAAGGCAACTCATCTAGTTGTTCATAAAGTGCTTGAAACATCCAACAAGTTACCTTGTTAAATCAGGTCCAAAAATGTTTGGACTGGTCCTGATTTTTAATCATTTTCTATGGTAACTTTGTGGGTACTGATAGGGATTACCAAGATCGCATCACTTAGTCTAAATCTAAATGATGTTTTAGAAGAGTATATTTTATCTTTATGTACAACTACGGTTTTTATGATGGATTATAGCTAAAAGGCTTAGTTCAAATCATGAAATCTTAAAGCTATTCAAGCGCTGGCCAAAGTTACCATATATTCTTCTGCCACGGGGAATCCTCTGGAGGTGGACAGACTGTAGCCGCTCCTTGATATGAAGAAAAGAACAAAATGTTAAGAGACAAAAAGGCTGAACTTCTTACATTAGGCCAATCACTTTAAGCCAAGTTGTATCCAGTTTGCATATATTTTTATATATAGAGACATTCAACCCCCACTAGATAGAAGAAACATATGTACCAAGCACCTTTTTGCCTTACATTTTAGGTTCCCATCCGCCTAACTCTTAGCTCTCCCAATGGAATGGACCAGGGTGAAAACAATCGGCCGAGGCTCCTCCGCCACGGTCTCAGCCGCAATAGCTTGTGGATCCAATCAGGTGTTTGCTGTCAAGTTAGCGGAGCTCTCACAGTCAGAATTCCTCCAAAGGGAACAAAGGGTTCTCTCCACATTGACCTGTCCTCATATTGTGGCGTACAAGGGATGGGACATTACGTGTGAGAATGGTAGGCTTCTATACAATCTTTTTATGGAGTATGCTCCCCGTGTACACTTTTTGACTCTATTCGCAGCCAAGGTGGTGGCTTAGATGAGGAAATGATCAAGGCATACACACGCAACATTGTCCTGGGGCTTGATTACCTCCACTCTAATGGTATAGTGCATTGTGACATCAAGTGTCACAATGTTTTGGTCATTGGTGATGGTGTGAAGATTGCTAACTTGGGCTGCGCTAGGCGGATTGATGACGATGGGAGAAGTGCTGGTTTGTCAATTGCCGGCACACCGGCCTTCATGGCACCCGAAGTGGCACGTGGAGACCAGCAAGGGTTCGCCTTTGACGTTTGGGCTTTAGGATGCACCGTAATCGAGATGGCTGTCGGAAAGCCCCCCTGGACAGATCATTCTAACCCGGTATCAGTCCTTTACAAAATTGGATATTCAGGTGATGTGCCAGAGATTCCTACCTTCATGTCAAAGCAGGCCAAGGATTTCTTGGACAAGTGCTTGAAGAGAGACCCAATGGAAAGGTGGTCAGCCAACGAACTTCTTAAGCATGCTTTTCTTGAAGAATATGTATCTCTTTCCAAGGAAGTCAGTTCTTTTGATTTAGAAACTCCAACAACTGTATTGGAACAAAGCTTTTGGGATTCTACAGGGTAGCCCGAGACAACTACGAATTCGACCTAACGAAGGTTTTTTATTCACCCCACTGAAAGAATCCGGCGGTTGAGTGGAGTGAGCACAACATTAACTCAAATAATACCCGATTGGATATGGGATGAACATTGGATTATAGTGAGACGTAACAATAGCAGCGAAAAGCCTGAGATGCCCAATTGCAGCCAGAAGGGCAATGAACTGTTACATGACAAAGAATCCAAAACAACCAGTGGGGCAAGAACATCTTGGGTCGGCCAGGAAAACGCATTGGTCTATTCCAATGAACAGACTAGGACTAGGGGGACCAAGGCATGTAATACTAGTACTAACAGTAGTGCTAATGATCGTGGGGATATGGAGATGGGTAGGAAGAAAGTTCCACAGGCAACCTGCGAATGCAAAAAGGAGGCATTTAGATGTAACAAAGACATACAATATGGAAAATTTCCTTTGAGAATAACATCAACATGTTTTTTGCAAGTTCAGTTATTTCTTTCTGTAATAACCATATGGGCCAAGTTCATCCTTGTTCAATCAAAAGAACTTCAATCTATTCGCTTACGAGTTGGTCATGGTAAAAGAGGCTAGACCTAGTCCCTGACTAGGGGGTAAATTAGGCAGGGCTTGGTGTTGTTTGGGAGCAAAATTGGTATGCACATCTATCAGATTGAGAGGCCCTTACTAACAAATCCATTCACTAACAAAAATCAGAAATGAAAACTCACTCGAGATCTGACCTGTTCTCATATTTAATATACTGGGGATGTTGCGAAGGTAAATAAACTGAGTTACAGAAGTAAGCATTTTTGAAGACCACTCAACCAAACAACTTTCAATCGAAGCACTTACTTTTGTTCCCCCACACCTTAGAGGTATTTTATAGTAAGGGTGTGGAAGAACGTAGAAAAACACGATCATTTTGCCTACCCAAGTATTAAGACGTAGATGGTTAAAATACCATAGCCATTTAGCATTGAAATCGAGGTTTTACAGATATGAAAATTGTAATCAGGGTTGGAACGAGGATAGGTACAGAAAAGTAACTATATTGTTATGGTGCTTCTGTATGTGGCATTTTCGACAACTCAAATAGTCTAGCTGTATTCCATCTCTGCTGCCTTCTAGTTGCAGTTATGAGAGGTTATTCCAAGGAATCTCTTGGGTCCCTGGTATTTAAACTCTCTTCGACGGGACATTTTTATTTACTCTACCTTTCTGGATTTGGGATCTCCCTCAACCCTCCTGAGCTTTGTTACTTTTCTCTTCCTTTGCCTCTCTTTATCCTCTCTTCTTTCAAACTCGTCACTTGACCCATCAAGAAATCTCCTTACGATTACATTCAATAGAAGAAGCCAATGATTTGAATAAAATGGATCTAGATAAATTTTCATATTTTAATATGAGCTCCAAATAAATAAGAAAATTAGAGAGAAAGAGAAGTCAAGAAAAGTAAATAAAAATATTGCTTTTAAGACTACTATAAATGATAATCATGATTTTGATTTTGATGATGACATTGTTTTGCTTGCTCAAATAATAAGGAAGTCCTACAAAGCAAAAGGTAAGAATACAACTAAAATTACTATGATTTTTGTCATGAGTGTAAAAAATAAGGTCATATAACAGCAAATTGCCTAGTTTTGAAAGAAAAAAAGGAAAGAAAGTTTAAAAATAATGCATTGGTGACTACTTGGAATGGTGACTCATCTTCAAATGAATATATTGAAGAAATAGCCAATATGTGCTTCATGGGAATAGAAAGGTATGGTGAAAAAATCAATTGATGCCAATTTAGGATGAAGACAACTCATCTTTTGATAAGGAAAAGGAAGAAACAAACTATGCCTGCTTTATGGAAATAGAAAACTGTAATGATTATAAGATAACCAAATCTAACAATTATGAAAATTATGTTTGTTTAATAAGATGCATGATACATTTAATGAAGTAGTTGATAGATTGCATGTGTTAGAATTTGAAAATAAAGCATTAAAAGATAAATTGATAGGTATGAAGAGAAAATAACACAATTAGAAAGTTAAAAGAAGGAAAATTGTGTGATGTATGCAGAGTATGAATATCTTAAAAAGGACTTTTAAAAATCACAAGATATAATTAAGAAATTCATCAAAGGAAATAAGATGTTTGATACAATAATAAGTTCATAACAAAATATTTATGACAAGGCTGGTTTAAGGTACAAACCAAAAAGCAAAAAAAAAAAAAAAAAGTTTAGCAACATGCATAAGGTAGACATTGAAAAGAAAAGAAATACATGCATGTTAAGTTTACCAAAGTGTAGTTTCTATAAATATTTGGGACATATGCGTGAGTTATGTCCTATAGGGACTCCTTTTGTCCTAGTGGTAACTAGGTAAGGACCCTTGATTAGTGAGCCACTTAGTTAATCCCTCCCAACCCCACCCCCCTTTCCCCCCTTCCCCCTCTCCCGTGTGCCAAGAACTAAAATCAGTGGAGACTACAACAAGGAAACATGGATTATGGATAGTATATGCTTTAAACACATGACTAGAAGTCCAAATTTGTTCTCAACTATCACACCAAAACATGAAGGAACAATATCTTTTGAAGACAACTCCTTTTGCATCATAAAAGGTACAAGGACAGTAGATAATATGTCTTCATCTTTTCTAATTGATGATGTTTTATTTGAAGTATGATTGAAATATAATCTTATATGATTAGTCAATAGTGTGATAAAAATTATAAAGTAAAGTTTAGGTCGAATTTCTTCAAAATATTTATTGGGAACAAAAGGATTATTATCTTTAGAAAAAGACTAGGAAATATTTATATTTTAGATTTAGCACATTTCAAAAACAAGAAAAAAATTGTTTAGCAATAAATCTAGACAATAGTAGTTAGCTATGACATAAAAGTTTGGCTCATATAAATATGAAACAGCTTGTAAAGTTGTATAGAAAAGGCGTAGTAAGAAAGTTGCAAGAACTGAAATGTGATAAAAATGTTGTATGTGATGCATGCATTCAAGAAAAAGATGCAAAAACAAGCTTTAATTCAAAAGATATATTTACAACAACAAGACCAATTGAATTAATAGGTATGGGCCTCTTTGGACCAATGCAAAAGGCAAGCTTGGAGGTAAGTATTGTGTTTGTAATTATGGACAATTATTCTAGATTTAATGGGATATTTAACATTGTACATAAGAGTGAAACCTTCCATGTGTTTGAAAATTTTGTAAAAACATGTAAAATAAGAAAGACTCGAAAATCAAATGCATTTCTATAAATAATGGTAAAGAGCTCAAAAATCACGAGTTTGAAGAATTTTGTTCAAAAAATGGAATTAAACATAATTTTTTTACACCAAAACTGCCACAACAAAATGATGTAGAAAGAAAAAATAGAACACTACAAGAGTTTGGTAAAACTATGTTGTGTGACAATAATTTACCTATGTATTTGTGAAGTGAAGTTGTAAATATTGCATGTTATATCTCAAATCGAGTTATGATAAGATTTATATTGGAAAAAATCCCATATGAATTGTTTTATGGAAAAAGGACAAATTTATTTTATTTTCATATATTTGGTTGTAAGTGTTTTATGCATAATAATGTAAAAAAAAAAATCTAAGAAATTTTGATTCCAAAAATGATGAAGGAATTTTTCTAAGATATTCTAATAATTGTAAAGCATATTAAGTCCTAAATAAGAGAACACTAGTTGTTGAGAAAATAGTATATGTAATATTTAATGAAACTATTAACTCTCAAGAATAAAAAAGGATGATTACATGTCTAGATAAAGATCCAATACTTGTACCATTGTTGGAAGCTTCATCCATTTGCTAGATAAAGATCTAGCATTTCTACCATTGCTCAAAGCTTTACCCAACAACTCCAAGAGCTTGGTATGGTCATTTAAGCACATATTTGGTGGAAAATGGTTTCAAAAAGGGTGATATTGACACTACTTTGTTTATAAAATCACATGACACTAATATTCTTTTAGTTCAAATCTATGTAAATAACATCATTTTTAATTCATCTAATTCATCTTTTTGTATTGAATTTGCTAATCTTATGAAGAAAGAATTTGAAATGAACATAATGGGTGAACTTTACTATTTTCAAGGACTACAAATTAAACAAACAGCTCATAGTATTTTTATTTGTCAAAGTAAATTTACATGTGAACTCCTTAAGAAGTTCAATTTTGATAAAATCAAAGAAATAGCCAATCCCATGGGTACTTCTACCCATATACATGTTAATTTGGAAGGTACTTTCGTTGATCAAAAGACTTATAGGAGCGTAATAGGCTCATTATTATACCTCATTGCTTCCCAATTTAATGGAAAGAGTTAGTTTGAAGAACTACCGAATATTTGAACAAAAAGAGTTCAAGATAATTTTGTCCCTTGAAAAGCAAAAGCCAAGCCCTTTCTTTTGCAATAATAAGGTCTAGATCCATGCTAAAGTCGAGTATTGTGCAATGGCATCAACAACTTCTTTAAAGCAAATTCCGATTTTGTATTCAAGTTCTTCAAAGCTCAAAAATTTGTTCATCATTCTTTAACTTCAATCTTAGTTGATTATTTCTCTTGTATACTTGTTAGAAAATTATCCTATTCCTCAACATATATTATTATTGATATGATTTTTTACAAGTGAATAGTGCTATGGTTTGCATGAAACTTGAGACTTTTGTCCATATTATTTTGTATTGATTTCCTAACATTTGATAGAAGCTTTTGAACCACATTTTGAATATTTTGTTAAAAGCTTAGTTTGAAATTTAAATTCTTAGGGAAAGAATTTATAACTAGGATTAAGATATTGGTTATCTTTTGAAATTAATTGGATAATTGATTG
This sequence comes from Casuarina cunninghamiana, assembly GCA_028551485.1. Taxonomy (NCBI): domain Eukaryota; kingdom Viridiplantae; phylum Streptophyta; class Magnoliopsida; order Fagales; family Casuarinaceae; genus Casuarina; species Casuarina cunninghamiana. The sequence goes on along the minus strand of CM052366.1, from coordinate 22,838,393 downwards.
AAAATTAACTCTAATAAATTATTATGATAGGGTGGAATAGTTGCTGAGGTGACTTGGGCTGAACTACCTTCCAAAATCTTTGTTGTGTATTTTTATTTTGTATGCCTTATTTGATTGCTATTTGGACTGGTTTAAACCACAGAAAAACATATTGATTCATATCATTTAAAAGAAAATAGAAAATATTAAAAAAATAAAAATAAAAAACTAATTCACCCTCCTCTTAAGCTATTTTGGGGACCTAACAAAAAGTATGAACTAGATCTTCTAGGAAATTGTGGGATGCATGACTACAGACAATTGGTGGGAAGTCTAACAAAAAGTATGTTGAAGGACGAAAATATAAAACTACGTGCAGTTGAAGGACAAGAACTAGAAGATTCAACCATGTACAGACAATTGGTGGGAAGTCTTATCTACCTAACAATGACGCGGCTTGACACTGCTTTCATGGAGAGATCACAAAAGCTTCACCTAGATGCAATTAGATGCATGTTCAATCTTGGATCAGTAGTGGTATCATGATGTAATAAAGAACAACCAACAGTATCATTGTTTACAATACAGGCCAAGTATAGAGCAACGGCTACAAGATCACAAGAAAGCACGTGGTTGACATAGTTGATGGAGAATGTTCACCAACCAGTAACCTTACTTAACATGGTTATACTGTGATAATCAATCAAACATACACTAGTCAAAGAATCCCGTTTTTCATGCAAAATCTCGGCACATAGAAGTACATTGACATTCCTTGCATGGGAATGTATTACTAGCAGATATAGGAATGAAGTACATCAAGACAAGCAATCAAGTTGTAGATATTTTCACTGAAGGACTAAAAACTGCAGAGTTAAAAGAGTTTCTAAGGTAGTTCGGAATGGTTGCAAGATCCACATTAAAAGAAAGCTGCTGGTGAGGGAGAGTATTACAGGGGAAGCATCGCCTCTCTCTCTCTTTCTCTCTCAAAAATTCTGGGCTTAGAGGAAAGTTGGTGCTGTGATTGTAAGAATGAGCCTAGGCCTACCAAAACTCATGAGCAATAGTAGGAGGTAGCTTACGCCTTATAAAGCGCAGATATTTGAGTCTTTATTCCAATGTGGGATTGACTCTCTCTTAACACTCGCTCAGTAATGAAGTAACTTAACTTTAATACCATGTAAGAATAGACTCAAGCCTACCAAAACTCATAAGTAATAGTAGGAGGTAGCCCACATCTTATAAGATGCAGATATTTGAATCTTCATTCTAATGTGGGACTGGCTCTCTCTTAACAGTGATTCCATCTTTAGTTTCTAAAAATATTATGTCAAGTGGTAAGATAAATATTGTAAAACTGTAAAAGAACAATGTGGAAGTTTCAAAGTCAGTGAAGCACCAACTTGTAGCAAGTATAAATAGGAGGTGACAGCTTATTGTCTTAAGCATCGAGTGGAGTTGAGTAGGAGTCCAGTCAAATGAATGAGGAGTAGAGAAGTGAATGAATTAATGAGAGTTGGTGAGTCCGTGAGGTGTGACCTGAGCATTAAGTGCACGAAGTGTGTGTGACATGAGTGGAGGAATAGTGAGCATGTGCACTGTGAGTAAAAAGTTTGTACTATTAGTTGCAATAAATAAGACACAAGTTGTTTTTCTTTTTTTTTCATTACATCTCCAAGCAGATCAAGAATTTCGCGGACAATGGCTCAAGGAGAGACACAGTGGATAGGTGGTCTCGACTAATGAACTTCTTAAGAATGCTTTTCTGAAAGAACCTATATATCTTTCTACAGAAGAGATTCAAAAACTCTAACAACCGCATGGAGCCAAGCTTTTGGAACTAAACACTTCAATTTATCATGAATCGCTTGAAATCTTTAATGTTTTTGTTTCTATTTTGTATGTGTTTGCTTAGCATCAATTCATAAAATAAGCATTTTTGGAGACGAACTCGAGTAAAGAAACTTACGTTCATCGTCTGTACAGATTTGGTAGTGTTTAAGATTGTATTGACAGTACTAGTTTAAGCATTCATTCCACCACACGTTGGAGGTCTCTTCCATAATGAACTAAATATAAAATAGAATCAAACCACTGAACCTGTTTGCTTCTTCTCAGATAGAACACAAGTACTAGTTTGCTAAGAGAACTGAAGAGCGACAGATGATAAGATTATCTGTTCATTTTGGAAGTCTGATAACTGAAGAGCAACAAGGTTCAAGAAAAGCAGTTTCAACTCAGTTCAGAAACCATAAAATCAATCTAGAACGAACTGAGGTGAAGTCGAAAATCTAAGCACCGCTGTTCTAACGGATTGCCAATCATCCTGGAATCACCTGTTCCCAGCATTAAAAGTGACCCACTTTCTCTTGCCGGGCACGAGCTTCCAAGCTATCCTGTTTTGCGGCCCCATTCAGTATGTCAACGTAATACCTAATTACCCGTGATTGATCACCACCACTTTTTACCTAAAATGATTTCTTTGCTACAGCACAACCGATCGTTCCCCCCATACAACAAAGTGGTGGCACTCCATAGTTTGTTAGGTTCCCCACCTTAGCTATCTCGACTCACCAATGACAAATGCTGACAGCCCACCATGAAAAGCTTCCTCTCTTTCTTCTGTTAATACATTTAAAATCTTCATTTACTCGTTTTCTTTTTCTCTTGGTTGCATCATTGTATCATGGGATAAGTTTCTTTTTCTCAAGTTGTTTATCAGACCTTTATTTATTTATTTCAGAAATAGGGACATTGTCTTTATCATTTATATTAATAATACATATAGATTGAGATATCAGACTTGTTAGAAAAATACATATGACAAGATATAATATCTAATCCTTTATTATATAAACCTAATCAAAGAGTATAAAGCTTTACCCTCATTTGGACCGTGAAAGGTATATGCTTCCCCTCCAAATATGGAAGTCTCTCTAATATCACCCCGGTAATTCTGTTTGGAGACTATCTAATTAAATTTGTTCAACCTTTGTGTCGGGGCAATGGCTGTTGGTTTCCTCAAGCTAAGCTAACGACATTTATCTCACTTCGTCTTCCATAGCTTAAGATCATTTAGTTTAACATCTTTGTGACAACATTGGAAGTTATCGCAGAAGATCAACTGTCGGGAGAATATAACGTCCGTCACAATTTATAAATAGCAGAAATAACCGCTGAAGTCGAATCATGTTTGACCAGCTCCATCACATCTAAATTTGGCTCAGATTGTTTAGCACCTCATGTCTCGGCTTCTAGTTCTTACTTAAGCAACTGCATTAGCGCGGCCTCTCATGACGTGAAAGATCAGATATAACCCTCTATAAGGGGCGTTAAATCAGTAGCCCTAATGATAATGAAGAACAAGCACGAAGTGGACTCCACGACGAAGAAGCTTGGGGAGTTAGGAAAAGTAGAAAGAACGAGGCCTTTATGAAGTTCCTAAACATTTATTGCATCAAAGGCTACACTCCAAGGCCATAGCTTTATTCCTTTTTCTTTTCCTTTCCATTTTATATATTTGCTTAGCTAAGACAACTATGTTATCCATCACTTATCCTCCTTCCACTTATCTCCTGACAATCCAAGGAAGATTGTCTAGCCTTTAGATAATCTTTCTTAATTCCGTAGTTGGTAACTACTTGTTCTTTTACTATTTTATTACTATCTACTTGATAGAGTGGACATCTAGGAGAGAATCACCATCGCTGCACTACTCCTCCAAATGGGTTTACACAGGCCATAAAGGTCCCCCAAAATTTTTAAGATATGGAGGCGAACTTTCGCAGCGACTAAAGTCGACGCATTCGGCAGCAATTCGACTTAGCAACTATTTCATACTTAAATGTTCAAGGACATATGGAGCTGGCACTGTCGCTTATCGCCAACGAAAAAAAAAAATGCCTTTAAATTTCTTCCCGAGTGTTGGGGGTTATCGTTAGAGTAGATGTAGTGCTAGTCTTCTACTTTGTTGCTTTAGCCAGTGAGTTTAAGTCTATTAATAATATAAAGGTTTGTCTTCTTTTGCTTGTTTGAATTGTTCAAGGTCCATAGACAAATGCTTTCAAATGAACAGACCCCATTAAAACTTCTTCGAAAACTATATTTAGCAAAGATTTAAAAATGAGAAAAAGAAAAGGTGACTCTTTTAAAGTCGATGGAACCAATGAGGTCATTAACCCATTATACCTTACTAGTGCAGCTGACAATTTTTGTACAACCTTTAGTAGAATTGGTTGAATGTCCATATTGAAAAGATAGAAAGCAAGCCAGTCTGCAGCTCCCCCTTGGTCCATATCTCCATCATATGGCTCTTCCCTTTCGGTGCTCGCACAAATTTTAACCAATAACAATAGAATAGCTAAATTTTTCTCTACAGTTACTGCAATTGGAGAAGACTATGTGAATTGTGTTAATACATATTCTAAATATACCATGTTTTGGCTGGTGCAGTTTGATATTCTTCTCCTATCACTTATTTTTCCTTTTCTAAGATGAGAAAGAGAGAGAACATACGGGGGATCTCTGTCACTATAAGTCAAAGATCCAAAAGGAGAGGGGAATCAAGGCGAACGCTTCTGAAAATGGGGATGGAAGTGACCCATTTAGCCAATGCATGTCAAGTATCGACTGCAAACCAACTTGTGACAACGGAAAACAGGTGTAGAGAGTCGGAAACGGTGGGGTTGGAGAGGTGTACCTATTGATAGCAAGATTTTAGCTTTGCACGACAGGAATGACTAACAGGAAATCACTCCCGATAATAAAGTTATCTAGGCTGAAAGATATAGCTTTTTCAGCTGCCATGGAGCTTTTGAGGCTTCCCCAATATCATTCATTCTAGTGTAAACATATAGGGGAAAACCATTAGCATCTCAGAAGATTGGTGCGAGCACTTTTGCTATCACTGGTTGATTAGGACGTCGGGAAGTCTTCGTGGAAGGGCTTAAGACAAAATGATACCATGCCAAACCCAAAGCTATCAAGCCTGACAGAGATAGCTCTTTCAGCTGCCATGGAGGTTTTGAGGCTTCGCCAATCTCATTCATTCTAGTGTAAACATATAGGAGAAAACCACTAGCATCTCAGAAGATTGGAGCAAGCACTTTTGCAATCACTGGTTGATAGCATATAGGGGAAGTCTTCTTGTAAAAGCTTAAGACAAAGACATAGCATGACAAACCCAAAGCTTTTAAGCCAGTGGACATGGATTTAATAACACTATTATGTCAGTAACTCATCATAATCACTGTCATCTAATGTGGAACTGACCGTTTTACCAATTATATCAGTAGTGATCATTCGAATATTCCAGCCGTTACTTTATGCAGCAAGTCAATGGTGTCTTCGCGAGATAACTAGAATTGATAAATAGGAATAAAATAAAAGAAGCCTTCAAAGTGTCTAATATGGTGGCTTCTACGTGCGATGCTGACTCAATTTACACGTGTTTGTGTCTCGTGCTCACTCATCTAACCTATATAAGTGCCATTGGATTCTGAAATGTATACCATCTTATAACGTGATCCTCTCACTTCTATAATTATACTAATGGGAGACTCAGAGCTGAAATCACCAGTGGAGGTTGTAATTGATGCTTCCATCGTCACTAGCCAAGGGCCTCATGACCCCTCATTGGACGTTGCCAAGCCATCACAATCATCCATCTTGACTAGGCTCCACGCAGGTTACTTCAGAATAAGCCTTGCTCTTGGTGCCCAAGCCTTGCTATGGAGGATTCTAATTGAGCCTACGAATGATTTGAACGTTCTAAAGCACGTATCCCGCTTGTTCCCTTCAACAGCTTTTCTTTTACTCTGGTGGCTCAGTCTTTTAGTGCTAACAATACTCTCACCGCTGTACATTCTTAGATGCTTCTTTCACTTCCACATGGTGAAGGCAGAGTTCTTACACCATGTAGGAGTAAACTTCCTGTATGCTCCTTGGATTTCCTGGCTTCTCATGATTCAGTCTGCACCATTCGTCAATCCAAAGAACCTTACCTATCGAGTTCTTTGTTTGGTTTTTGCACTTCCCGTCGTGGTGCTTGACATTAAAATCTATGGACAATGGTTTACGACTGACAAGCGGTTTCTATCGATGTTGGCTAATCCAACAAGCCAGATATCGGTTTTAGGGAACTTGGTAGGCGCCCGAGCAGCAGCGCAGATGGGGTGGGAAGAGATCGCGGTTTTTCTGTTCTCGATAGGCATGGTTCATTATTTAGTGCTCTTTGTTACGCTCTATCAGCGCCTGGCTGGTGGCAATCGCTTACCAGAAATGCTGCGACCAGCCTTCTTCATGTTCGTTGCCGCACCAAGCATGGCAAGTATAGCGTGGAGCACCATTTCAGGAGCTTTCGATAGTCCTTCAAAGTTGCTCTTCTTCCTCGCTCTTTTCCTTTTCATTTCTCTGGTAAATTTGCCTTCTCCTGGATAGTACCATTTGGCTTGGAGGAACCCTTTTATTTTTATTTTTATTTTTATTTTTTTTTAGGACACTCCGAGGTAGTTCTGTCTGATCACCAAGTGCAGAAAAGAGATGATCTGACATTGATAGCGACCCCCATTTACTCTGTCGAGTCACCCAAGTGCCGTAAACGAATTGGCATAGCTGACGTAACATTTAGGCACTTCAACTTACTCCAACTCAACCAAAACCAGTAGCTCTCTGATTGACCTACAATGCATTGCCGATCCATGCATTTGGAGAGAGCACCATGCATCATGTTTGGTTGTTCACCATAGAGCATATCATTGCTAAAAGAGAAAAAGAAAAGCGTGATGACCCCAGCCAAACAACTGAACTTCTTTTATAAAATGATACAAATATATGATTAGTAGAAATATATTAGTTTTTGTTTGCTGCGGATGCATAAGTTATGGGTTTCGGTTTTGATTGTGATTGAAGGTGTTGTAATTGGTCTATATACAGGCTTGCAGGCCAGCCCTGTTCAACAAATCCCTGAAGAGGTTCAATGTTGCATGGTGGGCTTACTCGTTCCCGCTCACGTTTCTTGCTCTGGCCTCAGTGGAATACGCACAGGAGTTGAAAAATCACATGGCACTTGGGCTAATGCTTGTCCTGTTAACTCTCTCTGTCCTGGTCTTCGTCTGCTTGATGCTGCTCACTGCACTCAAAGGCAATAAGCTTTTGTATGAAAAAGATCCCATTCTGAGTTTCTCTAAAGAACGGAGGAATTCAACCAGGCCATGCGCTTCAAACACAAGGCCTTAAACTAGGCCAGTGATCGCAGAAAGGGATAGTGGTTATTTGCAATAATGAATCCTGACTAATGCTAATTACAGAGCTTAAGTTCTGCTCTCAACGCCTGTTGATAAAAGACTGCCTGCTACTGTAATGGAAACTTCGGTAAATTCATGAATATTTTGTGCAGTCAGCTGTTACAGTAAGAACCATGGCTCGACATCATTTCTTGGCAATATGCAGAGTATATAGTAATCCCACAAGATAAGACAAATAATGATAGAAAGAAACCCAAATCAGCAGTAAATATTTTTTTTTTCTATTTGTCAGGACAAAATTGATCCTTTCTGCTCCAGCAGTCAAGCGCTAAGTGAGTTAAACACACAAGCTGACAACCCCTCTTTTTTTTTTTTTCTTTTGAGGAGGAGGCATATTTTTACTAAATATGGGGGTAGATTGTCATCACCAAACCATCATGGAACTCGCCGAAATTACCTTGAAAACCAAAAGAAAACGTTAAAAAGGATTCCAAGAGGTGTTTTGTTCATTAACTGTTCTTCTTGCTACCGGAAAGTGACATTCTCCTGTCCAATGACTGCAACTCGTTCCTGAGATTTTGGTTTTCCGCCAGCAAGCGATCATACTCGAAAAGGAACCCTTCAGATTGTTTTCTTAGCGCAACTGCATTGACCTCTGCAGCATTTACTTCTTTTGTCCTGTTCTCCAACTCCAACTCCATCTGCTTGAGTTTTGTCCTCAATGAGGCTCTCTCTTCCTCCAGTCCTTTGATTTCCTCCAAACCACGAGCTTTCCCATCTTCAGGCACAGGGATCTGTTTCTTAATTGCTTCCATGCTTTTCCTTCGCATGCGGAGCTCTCTGATATAGTGGTGTTGTCTGTCTATCATCAGTGCAAGGAATAGGGAAGACCCTGCAAGTAATTAGCCCAAGTTTAAATTTTAATATGGTTAAAAAGCTAACAAGTCAGTCACCAAGTAAAACAGGGTTCAAACTCAAACAAAAGGCTCAGTCCTGAAACAAAATCCCTGAAAGCTTTATGATATATAACATATGTAAATTTTAATGAGAACCAGTTACCCTCCAATTCAAGCACATTCTGCCTCATATTTTCAAATGAATGATCACCACATGTTAAAAAGCCAATCCAGAGGCTAGGAAAAGGCCATACATTTACACATGAATACTAATATTAATTTTAACTATAAACCTCTTTCCCTCTCTTGCAATAGCGATAGTAGCCCATGAGGGCCTCAAAAGCACCCACTTGCTTAAAGCTTTTGAAATACTTCAGGATTCTTGGCTTGACATTCAAGCCCTGTGTAAATTGGTTGTCTGATTCAATGTCAAACTTGTTTTCTGGACTCCTTTTTGTTAATGTTGGAGAAAAGACTGGCAGTATTTATTTTGATTTGGAGGTTGATGGCAATGAAAACAGTGAAGAAGGTTCTGGTTTGGATATTGAATTAAGGTGAATGCAAGAAAGACATACTGAGGTTTTGATGAGCAATTGACGAGTGAGGTCGTTTTGGACATGATGGGCATCTATGAAGATCTTAGCACTTCCCTATTTCAAAAGAACTGACTGACTTCAATTAAGTGGAACATTAGCATAAGAAATTTGAATAGAAAAGCACAATAGACTCTCTGCAGCTAATCTTTATGCAACACAGATCTGTAGTTAACCGAGATGTTAATGTAGTATCATGTGTAACTGACTTTGTGTTTTTAGAGCCTTCAGATTTTCCTTTTCGGATGTGGCATTCATTCATCTAAATATGGGAAGGAAGACTGAATTGCAGATGTTCTGCTTCCATTTCAGTAATTTGTATTGACTGAATCACAGAGATGGTAAAATTTGAAGAGTTTAACTCCATAAATTGATTAGAATTTTAAATTCAAGTACTTATGAGAATAAGTGCATTCTGATCCATCTAATTAAGACCAGCCTCAACGAGACTAAAAGAGGTTCCACACAACCATTGTACAATCAATGTTTTATTAAAATTCCTAGATAACCAAGAATTTCAATATTTGACCCCTACCATGAACAATTTCAATGGATGACATGGATCGTTCAGGTAGATTTACTGTCATCAACAGCACATGTTAGCTTTGAGATCTATAAAGCAAGCGTTTCACGCTCCACAGATATCTTACTTCAAAAACATGGCCCGGAAAACAAATTATTTGGAGTAGGTAAATCATAATAAAGAAAACTGTTTAACTAATAGATTATAGTCTCCCAGTGTAATTATTATAAAATAAAAAATAAAATAAAATCGTTCTTCTACTTAAAAATAAAAAATAAAAACCGTTAACCCAGAACATGAAAGATTTTTTCAAATGCAAACATTCAACAGAGATCGTAAATTATTTACTTACAACAAAATGGTGCAAGAAATTTTACTTATCACCATGCAAATAGTAATTTTACATGTACGAGAAAGATTTAAAATCCTCTACAATGATAAACATGGAAAGGACAAATTATTCCAGCAATTAACAATAAATAATAACAGTAACAATATAACATAACATAAGAATTCTCTACTTCTAATAAAATACTTAAATTAGAGTCGCAAGAAAAATTAAGAATTCTCCAAGAACTGTAACTGTTAAAGTGCAAAAAAAAAAAAAATCAAAGAATTATACCACATATATATTACGATTTAAATCCCTAAGTATGTCAAATTGCTACGACGTTGCATTGAAATCCACAATCCTCATAAAACGTATCGTGACAAAATTCAAACAGTTTACCTCCTAAGTAAAGTCTCTAACAAGAAGTTGCGCAGAAAAAACCAATAAATGGAAAACCGAATAATCTGTAATTACCCATGAGAGTGGCCTCAAGGAGGTGCTTGGCCATAAGGACCTGATCCGTGGGATTGACTGCCCCCTCATCGATCCACCGTCTTCGGATCTTGGACATGCTGTATACACTGGACATGAGAACCACCAGAACCGTTCCCGCCACGGTCTTGACCATGACGGGCCCACGGCCGCGCTTTAGCCGGTCGAGACCCACGATCACCAGCTTCCTCAGAGGGGTCTTGAACAGCATCAGCAGTATCAGAGCCATCTCCGAAAATATCACCGTGAACAACAGCACCTGCATTTTCTGATATCAGAGATCGGAAGGAGAGTGGATTGTACTGGCGTAGGCTCTTATCATAGGATGGGGGGCTCGAGATCGGAAGGCGAGTGGATTTTCTCCCTCGCTCTCTCGCTCTCTCCCTCGGAACTGCAAGATATGAATGAAGAATGGGCCTGCTATTTCCCTCAGATACAAGGAGACTTTTAAAATTTTCGTCGGCAGTCCCTTAAACTTTCTTATTTATAATCAAGGCCCTTTTGCTTATCATGGTTAATTTTGGATTAAGATAGTTGACATTTAAGTCTATTTTAAGTATTTAATTTAAAAAATGATAATTATAATTTGAAAATATACTCTGTCGTAAAATTACAAAAAAAAAAAAGGATCATTGTCTTGAGCTGATCATTTTTTTTCCCTCTCTTCTAATTTGCTAAGCAAGTTAATCATAATTATCCAAAAAGAAATTTGCCCATTAATTATTACCAAACTGGGGACAAGCGTTACATATATATGTGCACTTCATCAGCAGATAATGTCACAAACCCTTTCTGAAAGTCGCAACAAGGCAACTTTTAAAAGTTTTAGCTTAGGCTACAAGTTAGCTGCTACGAGATCCAAAGACAGGAACCTCAGAAGTGGGTCTGAATAAAATAGCTTAGCGGTTTGCTTTTTAAGTTGACAATGCTTTTGCCTTTTGTCATGCAAGTGGTTTGATTCAACAAGCTGGTCACTAACCAGATCCATTCTCAACTGCTGCTGCGAAGCCAAAAGTACATCTTCTTTGGGGAGCATGCAGGTTTAATGTGTTTTAAATTAGGTTTAGAAATAAGTAGATGAAAAGGTTGGTGGTAGAGTTGAGGGAATCTGGGGTCTACTTTTGGCAAATTAATATGGGTGGTGGGCACAGTGATGGGCATCACATGATCGCACAAGGAAGCTACCTTTCAATCAGGGCAAGCAGGGGGCTCTGATGTGTTGAATGTTTCAACTCTTTGTAAACTATAGTTTTGGTGATTTACAAATCAGGAAATTGCTTTGTTGTTGAGAGGCAATGAGTGGTCCAACAGATGAGTAGGTGGGTGTCATTACTGCATGCAATCTTAAATAGACCTTATGTGTGGGTGGCTATGGCCATTTCTCCCCGTACGAGTAGGTCAACGTTATTAGAGATGCTCGATCTGGGGGCTAAACCAGGGAAATCATAATGGGTTGGGGTCAGATTGTTGTTGTGTGCGGAGCCGATGACAAGTATTGAATCCCCCCGTCTTCAAAACCCTTTTCACGAGACTCTGTTAGGGAGCTTTCCAAAGACCCTAATGTTGATGGTTCACAACCTCGGCCCATGTTTGCTCGTATGTTTGAAATCTAATCTAATAGAAGTTGTAAGGTATCTTTGAGTGGGTGACAGTACAATACTATGGAAGTTGTAAGCTATGTTTGGGTGGGTGGGTGGGGTGCGGTGAAGTTATTGTCTATCATTTGGGTGGGTGGGTGGGGTGCGGTGATGTTATTGTCTATCATTGACCTTGTGGTAAATATTATTTAAAAATCATAACTTTTCAATATGAGATTTTTGTCTTCAATAATGTTTACCATTTAGAAATTGCCATCATTTTTTCATGTACACAATAATTCTTAGTCAAATAATAATAATAATAATAATAAAGATTAGACTATGCACTACTCTCTTTTAAGAGAAGTTTCTTAATGAGAGCTGATCACATAAAATAAAAAAAATAAAAATAAAAAAGCTAACAAGTTGGCAGAACATTCATGCTTTGGCCTTATGTTTTACTTAGGCGCTAGATGTAATTTCTTCCAAAACCTTTAACCTTATCAAAATGGTAGATAGCTCTATAATTTTATTAAATTAAGTTAGTTAAAAATATTAGTCTTATGATATCATTAATATCTTAATTTGATATCTTCTGTATATATTTAGATGTTTTCTTCACTTAATAATATAAATTTAAGGAAGAAATTTAGTTCATGATATTAAAATTTAGGATCAAGAATAGTACTTCATCCCTTATAAATTAGATCTCTGTAATTTCCACTTGTTGTATCACTCTCTCATAATATTTTATGTTATGAGAGTCAAATATGTTAGAATTGGACAGTCCAACCTAATGCACTATTTTATTTATAAACGCAAAGGTACATTATAGACGAGAAGATTTCCATAAACAAGGACAAAATTTATAGTTTAGTGTAGCTCAGAAAAGCTTGCTCGCGAACTCTTCAGCGGCATCTCCATTTCCTGAAGGATCTAATGCAGCAAGATGCTCGAGATCTGATAGACTCCTGCCCAGCTGTAAAGCCACTTTTAGTCTCAGAACTTCCCCATTCTCTCTTCTTCCGACATCCTCTTCATGGATATTTGACTCCATGGTCTCTTGCATGAGCCTGAAGAAACCGGCATTGTTCCGGTACATCTCAAACACCATCCCTATTTGCCCACCATGCGCCAAAGTGTTTATAATGCTTGACAAACCTCCAGCAATGACGGCAAGCATTACCGGCCATGGCGCAGGAGTAGTACCCACAAAAGCCGACCCCAAGGCTGCAACGGCGGTCAGTGAGGGTCCAGAAATTGCTAAGATCCTGCTAACCCCCAAGGCCATTTTTCCCAGCCTCAAGTAGTCAGCCTCGTCCTTCCTCTTCAGAATGCTACCGATCTTTCTCATTTCCTCTTCCAACTTTCCATCCCAGCCATTTCTGTCCATTGCCTTGCCAAGCCTCTTCTTGACCTGTCTTCGTCTTTGTGGAGGCCACCACACTGTCGGTTCTACTGTTTTTGGAAATTTCTCAAGCATTGCACCCAGTAAAGGAAGTGGATACGCCCTGTCCAACGCCAAAACCTTCTCCATTGCTTCATCCACATCTATGGTAGTAGGATTTTGGAGAGTCAAAACGGTTTGAATCTCTCCATGAAGCTGCTTAAATAACCTCGCAGCGTTTCGTTGTTCTTCGCCTAGTTGAGATGGCTGGATGTTGTTCATCACCATCAGCACCCAAATGGCTGCTGCATACAGTACAGCAGAAGAAACCTTCAGCGCCACAAAGGGTGCACCGTTCGCATTTGTGGCTGCTATTCCAGCCATCATTGCTGCTGCTAAAGTGATCACATTTATTGAAGTTAAGAGGAGGTGGTTCCAGTTGTCGCGCTGATCTCCGACATTCTTATGCATCTCCACTCTATCGGCAACAACCTCCATGATTGCATAAAGCTTCTCAGCCACCATTGCTGCCGGGGCATTCGGACTACGCCTCTTTGGAGTGTCAAGATTGATAATAAACCTGCTATCCTTCTCCAAATCAGTGGTAGCCGCAATACTTGTATAACCAGTTCTAATGCCGAATTCCCCAACCAAACCATTACTTAAGATCTCTGGGAGAACCAGACGGTGATTCATCTGATTTTCGGGGACACCGACTGTGGCTCTAATAATTCTCCGACAACTACAGAAACAAGGTGGACGCCTTGAATAGAATAGCATTGGAGCTTGAAGGATTGCCATCTGACCTGGGAAGAGGGCAGGTGATAGGATGGAGATATCACTTATTGTGGGATACGAATGGCACAAAACATCTGTTTGTCTGAGGTTGTAAATAAGCTCATGGCAGTAGAAGTTAGACCGCTTACCGATTTCAACAAAGCTGACTTTCAACAGCTATACCGAGTGGAACCTTGGAAATTCCAAGGACACAGCCAACTGTAGTTTTCATGTTCTTACATCAGAAAGAATCGTCCTTACAATCAGAACAAGAACCCATGCATTTAATTATTATCAATGCGAAAGAATAGTCCTTACTGAAATGAGAACGAGACTTCATGCATTTAATTATTATTCACAGAATTTATGTTGACAAAAATAATAATATATGACTGACGCGTATGATTTGTTTACTATTATTCACAATTTTTTGTATTTTGTATTTTTGTTTTTTTTTATCAAAACTTGGTGTTCTCAGAGGCTAGGACTTCTTAATTTACCACTAAATTAAGGGAACAACCCCTATCATTTAAAATGTCCTCTATCAATCACGTTTAAATAAATATTTCACATATTATGATTACTGTAGCCTTTATTAGTATTTTTTGCTTGGCAATGAAGCCAGGTCCACGTGTTTTTAGGGAGCATATCAACCCATAATCTTCATGGTAATCCAAATCTTGTCGGACATAGAAGTTTTCTTGACATCTCTCGAAACTAATGCCAATAGCAAGTGGCTTTTTGCAGAGGCATTTAGTTTCTTGCACATAACTATAGCAGTTTGTAAATTCTGAATCATTCCCAAGCCCTGAATTAATTGAATGACAATAAGTTCTTCTTCATTATGCTCTCTGTCAGGACACAGGGCACGCCGCTCATACATGTCCACGGAAATTCATCTCATTAACTTCTTGTAGCACTGTGTAAGCCCCCAGAGCCTTAAATCTGGGTCCACAACAACTGCACATATCAAAATCAACCAATCCTGTGACCAATACAGTGGCAATTTTCAGGCCAAGTCTGCAAACTGGTGGTGGTCATAGGTCTCTTAACCAAATGTTTCTGGTCAGTAGTCGTATTCAGCCATCAACCAAGGGAAGATCCGAGGTTAGATCATCATTGAGGGGCAAAATCCCGGGCGTAGACTGACTAATTCTCAAAAAAAGACTTGTTACTTTACGCATGCCCCTCATGTCTTAGGCTGTCACCCTCATATGCAGCGTTGACTCACTAGCAGCCAAGAAAATACAGCTTGGATTACACATACTTGCATGGATATGACTTCAAACAAGGAGTGACATATGCTGAGAGAATCCCCAAATTATTATTGCATGAGAAAAAGAGTAGAGTTTTTATGGTTCTAAATACATTATTGCACAAAAGATACGATGTGCCACAGAGGACAAGCACAAACTGCCAGCATTAATCTTCTACATTCAAATTCATTCGGCCTTTGGCAACGCTAAAGATCTTGCTCGTAGGTTCAGAAATATTCCCCTATGAGAAGTCAAAAGAATAGGAAACTCAAAGATGCCACTTTCACATTGGTATTAATATAAAGGAAACGTAGTTAAGACAATAGGTAGTAGTAAAGGAAAGACATGAGAGTAGTACCAGCAAAATGCAACCAAGCTATGGAAGATGACACGGAGCTGCAGCGGGACATACTGGTGATTTACCCACCCTACAACTGGCCAGAACTGCATTTAGAAATAACCAAGATAATATTAAGATATGCCTCATGCTTTGACACACTATATCACAATTAATCCATTATGGGAAAGGGCAATACTGTCCAAGCTGTAAGCTGTACTGATGGGTAATTCTTCTTAATATTAGCTTTCACATGCATCCAGGGTCTCCCTGCATTTCACACAATTTTTCAAAACATTATAAGCAGCAACTTCAACAACTTTATACTGTTACAAGATAGTTCATACAGAGCCTATATGCTGAATGCTTCTTTTAAGGCCCACCAAATTTTTTCAAAGATTATAAGCAGCAACTTCCACAGCTTTATACTGTTGCATGATAGTTCATACATAGCCTATATGATGAAATGCTTCTTTAAGGCCGACCCTTTTTGAAAACTTCAGGCTGACACTTCTTGACCAATTGGGAATTGTTTGACTTAAAAATATACGTACCAGATGACATGAAAAATAATTCGTTTTATAACTACTCTCTTGTACACATCTCAAATGTCTGGATGCCATATATAATACTCATATGTGATACGTACTTACCCTCAACAACCAACCCATAGTAAATCATGAATAGCAAATTGTTCCAAGGAGAAGAAGTCAACTGTTCCAGTAGGACCTGAGATAAGTCATCAAGCACCTTAGAAATCTCTTTGCTATACTGCTGTACTCATTATATAAAATGACTAGCGTTTGATTATAAGACACCTAATTTTGAGATAACTGGTATTTGATTAACCCCCACGTATTCTTGAACAGATTGAAAGAAAAGTTCTTTTTAAAATGAAAAATCAAGGCACAAAGGTTATGCATAAGGTTATCAAGGTAAACCAGAAAATAGAGTAGATTCCATTAAACTCTACTGGGGTTGCAATGATTATGCTGCTGTTGTAGATAAGTTCGCTATACCTCTGCCCCCTAAGAAACCCACCAGAGCATAAAGGTGAGTAGCATACCTTCTTAAACACCGTTTTTGAATCCTTCTTGCCCTTGAAGATTTTGTCCAGTGTTATGTACAGGAAATGCCCAAAAGGCCCAAGATAAACGGCTCCAAAAAGCTGCAGTTAATAATGTTAATGTAGATGGCTGAAAGCACATATGAAAGAGTCAAGACAGACATAGAAATCAAAATATAGGTAGTTGGCATGCATACAATTCAACCACATTAGCGTCACTTCTACTTAATACACTCATATTGTTGGGTCAGAACTCTTAAGTGTTTGAATACATACTTGTTCAATAGAATGACGTGAACATTCTTTTAAAGTGTTCAGAGTGTAAGGTAAATATTGTCAATTAATGGTAGTTGAAATGGTGATTTCTCTTTTAAAACTGCCACCAGCATTGCAAGCATGCATGACGTGACATAAGCATTTTCCCATGGGGTATCATATCTTTAGTGCTCTCCATTCCCTTCGGCACCATGTTTGGTCATAACATGCTTCTCCAGAATGCACCCCATAGACAGAAACTCTCCTTGAAGGACTGATTGTCAGGCTGGTCAGGAGCTATAACATGTATGTCATTCCATTTACTCAAAGGCCCAAACCCAATTCCTCACATTGTAACTTGGGCTTATTAGAAATTCACTTAAGAATGAGGCTCCAAAAATAGCCACATTAATCTAGTACTCATATCATTTTAACTCAGTATACTAGTATTAGGAGAGCACACAGAAGGAAATACAGGGCATAAAGCCATGAACTTTACATTTCAGCAAACTCATACCAAACTTTGCAACTAGAACAAATAATAAAATAAAATAAACCACCTGGTGGTTGAAGTTTTGTGCCACATGACACAACAGTTCTACTAGATGATCAAATAGCTTCCAAAAAGCAAGAACAGGAAATTGAAAATGTAGAATTGAAAATCATCAAGGGGAAAAACGAGATGAGCTTCCAGGGCTTCAGGTGTTTATTGATTTTTCAGTCGAAGTTGTCTCGTCTCCATGGTTGAACCAGGAGTGACACGATTCAAAGATATTGGTATTTTGGGTAAAACCTTCTGCATTGCATAATTTACTGGGTCCATCTATACATCACAATAAAGAAATCATGGTAATTGGCCAAAAGAAAAATCCTAATGCTCCCCATAATTTATCTAAACATATTAAAATTATGAGAAAACAAAAATACTTTCTCTTTCTCATTTGAATGAGCACTGAGTCAACTTAAGTTTTGCGGCTAGAATAGAAGTTTGCCAGGATTTTATCTTACAAATGTATCTTCAAAACTCTGATGATTCTAAAGACCATAAATGCAACCAAAATAATGTGACAGCTTATGTTGCAGAGAACAACATACTGCCAGAAAAATCAGCAAATTGTAACAGATTTTGAAACCATTGAAGCTAATTCTTTGTGCTATCAACTTCAACCTTCACTTCGTTTGTTGTTTGTAGTCAAACAAGAAACAGACTCAACCTTGCCATGTCTAAATACAGGACACCAACAAGCTTACTCTGAGCAAGTACCATAATCCAATAAGAACAACAAACCAAAGGGATACACAAACCTCACATTCACAGACACAAACGGTTCGTACCCTTCACAAAATAGCAACTTAACCACTTTGGATAACAGGGAAGCGAAAGAGCGTTACCACTTTCAGAATAAGTCGTCTCAGCTGAATCTTCTGTATCCCAGAGAGCTTCTGCGAGACCAAATCACTCGTCCCTGACAACACGCCAGCCGTAATTACCTGTTTTAAGAACATATTACACAGTGATTCCCATTCCATTGATCAAATAACGAAACAAAATTTCCAAAGAAAAAAGTCGAATTTGACTTTTCTTTTTTCCCCTTCACTCACTGCCAAGTTTAGAAACCCAGAAAAGAAAAACTGATCAAGATTCAAAATTTCACTTTTCTTCTACTTCCTTCCAATTTCCCATCCACCAAACTGAAGCTTGACGAAGGATTACGCGAAAACAAATTCCAAAACTCAGACATAGCAAACACAAAAAAGAGACGGATGCAGTGCTGACCTTGGTCCTCAGGGGGTGGCGCTGAAGCTGCAACAAGTACAGTTGGAACAACCCCTTCTTCGCTGGCGGTCCCATGATCGACTTCGCTTGTAACTGTTTGGGTCTTGCTAGACAGACAAGAGAGACGAATAACTTTTTTCCCCTTCTCTCAATCCCGAGTAGTGGCGTCCTATATGCAAAATAGAACCCCCCAACTTCAAGAGTCACACGACATTTTCCACATCTTGTATTGAAGATATCAGTTAACCAAGTCATAAAAGGAATTCCACATAATTTTCATTTAAATCTTACTAATTAATAATTATTTCATCGAATCCAGAGCGACGGACAATTCTTTGATTTGGGTTATACAGGAATCAGAATGTGCTAGCATATCACAAAGCTATTACTTGGATGTACCAGAAGACTGCCCTGGAAAATTATTTGGCGCGTGAGAGCAGCAGGGAATTTTTGGATCGAATGACTTTGGCTGCTTTGGGTTGAGACGGCAAACTCAAAATCCAATCTACTTTGAAAGCCTGTTACAGGGAAGAGTGAAGCGCAAGAAATGACTTGTCAAAGAAATTAGCAGTTTGTGAACATTGACTTGTCAAAGAAAGATAAAAGGCCAATTTCAAGCCATCATTGGTTCAGGATGAGTATCAGAAAATGTTAGAAAAAGAAGACGTTTAAACATAGAAAAAGGATATGTTTACTAATTAGAGAGTTATGGTTACGAATAACGGATTTTTTTCCATCAATGATAAAGTACTACATTTAAACTTGAATTCTAATATTAAATTAGAAATATTATTTTATATTTTTTTAACCCAATTATTGAGGAAGTAAAACATTTGAACATAAAACTATAAACAGTTATAATGATGTACGTCTGTCCAACAGGGTTTGGAGTTTTCAGCGTCCTGGAAGAGACCCAAGACTAGGAGGAAATTTTGAACTTGAAAATTATGCATGAGGAATAGGTCAGCCAGGGGGCTGGGTCAACGCAGTCAGATGGTCAATATTTTCTGTATCTGACCCCTTCTTTCCAGGTATAGATTTCCTATAAATACAGCTGCGGTAATCTCTCCATCTCCATTCTCAACCTTTCCGGTTTCCCCACAAGCAGAAACCCAAGAGAAAACCTCAACCAAATGGCTTCGATACAAGCTTCAACTCTCCTGCTATCTTCATCTTCATCTTGTTCGAAGAAAATCAACGCTGCTATTCATATCCCAAAACTTCCAAAACTTCCTTCCTCTGTTCCGAAATTTCGAACCAGAAAGCTAGTCGAGGAGTTGCAAATAAAGGAGGGGTTCGCGAGATTAGTTCCAGTCGAGAATATAAATGTCGCTACCGACTCAAAGACCATTACGACTACCCAACTCTACGCCATCTTAGAGACCGTGGCTGACAGGGTGGAGATGCACGCCAACATTGGGAAACAGCGGGAGGACTGGAACGCCCTTCTTCTCAACTCCACAAACATGATGACTCTCACTGCCGCCACCATGGCTGGTGCTGCTGCGATTGCTGCCACTGGAATACCCCTTTTGGCTCTGAAATTGTCATCAGCTCTCTTGTATTCTGCGGCCACTGGGCTGTTGGTGGTGATGAACAAGATTCAGCCTTCCCAACTTGCTGAGGAACAACGTAAAGCGACAAGGTTGTTCAAGCAGCTCCAGAGTCAAATCCAAACTATGCTGGCTCTCGGGACCCCAACTCAAGAAGATGTGAAGGACGTGATGGAAAAGGTTTTGGCTCTTGACAAGGCCTATCCACTTCCTTTGCTAGGAGCAATGCTCGACAAGTTTCCCGCAAAGTTTGAGCCCGCTGTTTGGTGGCCTTCAAATCAAGCTCAGAAGATAAACAAGTCACGTGAAGGAAAGCAGAGAGAGAAGAATGGGTGGAGTGAGGAACTCGAAGCAGAAATGCGAGATATCATTGGGGTGGTGAAGAGAAAGGACATGAAAGACTACGAAAGGCTAGGCAACCTTGTGTTGAAGATCCACAAGATTCTAGCCATCTCAGGTCCATTACTTTCGGGCATTGCAGCCGTTGGTTCTGTCTTCGTTGGTAACGGGTCATGGGCTGCAATAGTGGCAGTGGCAGCCGGGGCATTAGCTAGCGCGGTGAATGCTTTGGAGCATGGCGGTCAAGTTGGGATGGTGTTTGAGATGTACAGGAACAACGGCGGATTCTTCCGGCTACTTCAGGAATCAATTGAAACCACACTTGAAGAAAGAAATTTGGAGGAAAGAGAAAACGGAGAGTTGTATGAAATGAAGGTGGCATTGCAACTGGGTAGAAACTTGTCACAGCTCAGAGAACTTGCCAGAAAGTCAGCTTCTTCCCTTGAGCAAGGAACAGCCATAGATGAATTCGCTAGCAAGCTTTTTTAGTTTAAGAATCAGTGCATAGTTATTCTTTGATTCTTTGATTGTTTATACAACCAATTCTTTGTAAAATCCCATACCATTGACAAATGCTAATTCTTAAATCTTTGTCTCACCTTCTGGAGCAAAATAGTGTAATAAACTATCTCAAAAAGAAAGAGTATACATTAAACAAAATTGTAAAGTACAAAAGAGGTGTGTTCTCTTATTCCAATACTTACCCATGTCTATTGTGAAAGACCGTTTGCCAGCCGAAAGAGGACAATAAAAATTATTGAGAAAAAATTTGGATAACTGAATGAAAATGAGACAGAGTAGGTAATAATCAATAATAAAGATTAACAAGAATAGGAAATGATAAGGATTCTGAATTTTACAGCAAGGGAATCACACTTGAACTTAAAAAGAAAATTCTTAAGCTTAGACTTTAGTTGAGAGCTAATGACAGATATAATAGGAAGTGGGAAATCTCTCTATGGGATAATTATTAGCTATTTGAAAGAGTTACTGCTAAAAAGATTGATGAGCAAGCTTTGGAATTCTAAGAGATACTAAAGTTTAAGAAGTAATGAGAAATCAAGAATGAAACTTATCTACTAATAAAAGATGCTTTGAGCCTAAACTCATAAGTAATATGCAACTTTATACCAAAAGCCTAATGATATATGAAAAACTAAGATTATATGGATGATATATATAGAAGGAAAGTTTTTAATTAACTCTACATAGAAAGTTATCCTTCTCTAATAACCTAGAGTCTATTGACATAGGATTGTGTGGTTTAAGTATTGGATCTCTTGACAATCAATAATAGTCTGACTAGTAATCTAGAATTGACTAACTATAAGTGATAGACTCCACTTTTTAGGAGATTATAAATATAAAATTTGTTGCTTATATAATTCTTTTGAAGGAATTTGAGACCACACTTTCTTATACTGAATTGCAATCTAGGCATTGCTAGAGACAATACTTAATATAACACCATCATACCTATCGCAACATTTGAGAATCAATTGGCCCTTTAATCATATAAAAGGGAAAAGTTGTAAACCATGTACACTCAAATATGTGTATACATATTTTGTTTATATTATTTGGAATGAAAGAAATCATAAGAGTTTCAAAAACATTGCTAGTTCTAAATATGTGACTCTTAAAACTACTAAAAAGCTTATAAGAAATAGATTATGTTATATTAAAAAGATCTTCAAAGCAATTAAAACCGTCTAGATTTAGCATACTTAGAGATTTGAGGAGACCATATTTGATTTGATGTAATATTGTGCCCCTAATAATCAACATAAAAAAAAAAAATCAACAATGTGGTGAAACCTAGGAATGTTTGGGGTGGATGATATGATGGAAAGTTATAATGGAATTTCATAATACATAATAAAATAGAGAATTTAATTTTTTTGCATGAAAGTCATAGCTTCAAATTAATTGACGTCTCCTCCCGTTAAACAAGCTATGAAGACAGTGAGGACTTGATGAATTCAATCCCATCTTTGGCGTGTTGCACCATTTTTCTTTTTCAATAGCTGAGAAGGGAAGGGAGTAACAGAGGTTCGTTTTCAATGGGTAGCCAAAGATCTAAGAATGAAGCGAAATCCAAGGGAATGCTTCAAGGCATAAGAATGGAAGCGGTCCATTAAGTCAAAAGCGATGGGCATCGATTCAAGTCATTGGAACAGCAGGGAGTACAATCTTATTTTAAATGGGAAGTCTTCATTTATGTACATCAAGAGATAGCAATAAATTCCCTATTCAATTGTCAAACAAAACAAAACGACCGAGTCCTTACTTCTGCACTTCTTTAGGGGTGCATAAATGAAGACTTCCCATTTAAAATAAGATTGTACTCCCAGCTGTTCCAATGACTTGAATAGTTGCCCATCGCTCTCACATCAAGAGATACCAATAAATTCCCCATTCAATTGTCAAAACTAAACTAAACGACCGAGTCCTTACTTCTGCATTTCAGGTACATTACATGTTTTATTCTCTCTCCTCTTGTTTTCCTGCATGCAGATCATCCTTCTGAAAAGCAGAATTATAGTTCTAATTAGTATCTTTCAAGAATTCAGCATCAAATAATTAGGAGAAAATCATATTTAAAAGCACCAGGCTTCAACTATCTCACACACAGGATATGTAGCCCTTTCATGTAAGACAGGAAAAAAAAAAATTGATTTAGCGGTGGTGGGTGTGTTGGATGGTGATAGGATGTGAATTTGAAAAGGAGTTTTATAATACACTATCAAAGATTTTAATTTTTTGTTTTACACAAAAGTCAATTATCTTGATACCAACTGATATTCCCTCCCGCTAAAATAGGAAGAAGAGTGATGAGGACTGAACTCAATCTCATCCTATGTATTATCTCCTTTTTTTTTCACATCTATAGATGAGAAGAGAAAGGAATTGGTACAGCTGCAAGGAGTCCAAAATAAATACACTCACAAGGCAAGAACGACAATGAGTGGCTCAATCAACGGTGTACCCTCTCGAGGTTTAAGGGTACAACCCCATTCGTCCAAGCAGAGTAAAGTTACTTCAACGTCAAAATCATTTATTATGGGGTTCCACCAATGGAAAGCCAAGAAGTGAAATGACAAGATACTTCCTTGGTTGCGTGCAACTCTATAACCAAGATTTTGCTGAAATTATAGCCTTTACTGTGGATTTGCTGGAGAAAAGGACGTAGCAAGTAATATGCATTTGCTTTCGACATGGAGATAGCCATGTATGTCGACTCGCAGTAGAAGAAAGAGAGCAGGGTTTATAGTAATGAAAATAGTAGTGGTTGTACTAGGTTTACCGGCTTTACGACGTCGTATGGAGAGCCCAAGACCCGGCACTACGTTTGAAATTGGAAGTTATTAACCAAGACTCGTTCAGCCACTATGCCAGGTCAAGTCGGTCAGCAGTCAAAATTTTCGTCATCTGACCGGTTCTTTGTAAGTCGAGCTCCCTTTATAAATAAGCCTCGACTCAACCCCCCACTTCCATCCTCAACATTTTCCAGTTTTTCCAGTGGACGAAATGGCTTCAACTCTACGATTATCTTCTTCTTCTTCGCCTTCTTCTTCGTGCTTCTGTTCAAGGAAAATTAATGCAGCAATTCATGTCCCGAGGCTTCCGAATGTCCCTTTCTCGGTTCCAAGAGTACAAACCAGAAAGCTGGTTGAGGAACTGAAGATAAGGGATGGATTCGCGAACCTACCCTCACTAGAGAAGATCGACTTCGTTGCCAAACCCATCGATGAAATATCTACCGATTCCAAGACCATTGCCACTACCCAACTCTATGCCATTTTAGAGATCGTGGCTGACAGGGTGGAGATGCACGCTAATATTGGAAATCAGCGTGAAAACTGGAATGCCCTTCTCCTAAACTCCATCAACATGATAACTCTCACGGCTGCGGCTATGGCTGGTATTGCAGCGATTGCTGGAAACGGAATGCCCCTTTTGGCTCTCAAATTGTCTTCCACTCTCTTATATTCTGCAGCCACGGGGATGTTGCTGGTGATGAATAAGCTTCAGCCTTCACAACTCGCAGAGGAACAACGTAACGCCACAAAATTGTTCAAGCAGCTCCACAGCCAAATCCAAACGTTGCTGGCTGTTGGGTCTCCAACTCGAGAATATGTGAAGGAGATGATGGAAAAGGTTTTGGCTCTCGACAAAGCCTACCCACTTCCCTTGGTAGGAGTTATGCTTGACAAGTTCCCCGCAAAGTTTGAGCCGGCTGTTTGGTGGCCTTCAAATCAATTCCAGAACAAAAACGAGTCACGTGGAGGAAAACAGCTAGAGAAGAATGGGTGGAGCGAGGAACTCGAAGTAGAAATGCGAGAGATCGTCGAGGTGGTGAAGAGAAAGGACTCAGAGGACTACGAAAGGCTTGGCAATCTTGCGTTGAAGATCAACAAGGTTTTAGCCATCTCAGGTCCATTACTCACAGGCGTTGCAGCCGCCGGGTCTGCTTTCGTTGGTAATGGATCATGGGCCGCGGTAGTAGCAGTTGCTGCGGGGGCTTTAGCCAGCGCTGTTAATGCTTTCGAGCATGGCGGCCAAATCGGGATGGTGTTTGAGATGTACAGGAACAACGGCGGCTTCTTCCGGCAACTCCAGGAATCAATTAATGATACACTTAAGGAAAGAGATTTGCAGAAAAGAGAAAACGGGGAGTTGTATGAAATGAAGGTAGCTTTGCAACTGGGGAGAAGCTTGTCGCAGCTCAGACAACTCGCCAAAAATTCGGCTTATTCCCGTGTGGAAGGAACCGCCATAGATGAATTCGCCAGCAAGCTCTTTTAGATTTAAGAATCCGTACATAGTTATTATTTTATTCTTTGATTATTTGTAACCAATTGTTTATAATCCCCTTAACATTGACGAATGCTAATTGTCAAGATTTTTATCAGCTTTTTTGCGTAAAACACAAAACGCACTAACTTCTTACTCTTAATTCATTCATCCTTGCGAGTCTCTTTTGAAAATACATATGACAGCCTGGAAGAGAATAATCAAAATAACTAATAACAAGTTGTTCTAACTCTATAGCAATATGGGAACGTTGGAGACCATCCTATTTATTGTAGAGTATAAGAATTAGTCAACCTATCAATCATCTGAAAGGAAAGAGTTCCAAGTTACTATCTTTAAATATGTATTTACTTCATTTATTTGTGTTATTGGAAAGGAAATGAATGACAGAACTTGTAGTTATATTGATAATCTAAAAATTATTATTCTTGAACCTATGAAGAAGCTTATTAGAAATAATTTCTTCAAAAGAAGCAAGATAATAAAAGTAGCTGAAAAACCTTTTTTATTTTACTTGATGTTATATGTAGTCATAGCCTAAAGGTATGTTCCTAATCTTATCATGTAAGTTTACATACTAGACATATAGTCCATTTACTTCTAAAAAGTTGGATAGTTGATCGAACATTAGGTAGAGAATGGGCATCATATTACCATAAGAAATAACCTATTATTTTATAATGATGGGGTGTCATATTGCTGTAAAAATAGTGTATTGTAATGAAGGGGTGGCTGGGTTTTGGTGAAAGTCATTATAATGGAGCAGTTGTTTCAGTTATGAAAGATGGAGTGAATAAGCTGTTTACATAACTTGGCCATTTATGTTTTCAGACCTACTACGTGAATTAAGAAATAAATTATTTATTTATTTATAAATATGTGAGTTTATTTATCTAAGAACAAAATAATAGAAGGGTTTAAGAGTATACCCTAACATTATAGTTCATGTAAGAGAAAATTAAGTTTTGAAATTTTCAGCTATGATGTAACAAAATATTCGACTAAAAAGGTTTAATGTTCATAAATATAGATGTTTGTCATGTATTACTTTCCAGATTTTAGTTAACAAAATGATAATTCAATAGCCTTATTTTGAAAAAATTTACTATTTCATTTAGATTATATAATAGAGACATGTTAAAAAAGAATATTTAAGAAATTTCACAGTCAAATCATTTTCTTAATTGATTTGATCATCTATTGTAATTTAAAATTCTAATCATTAATAATCCTATAAAAGCTTTGTTGTGTCAAGATAGTTCATTAAATTTGTTCAGTCCAAGGATACTAAAAGAACAAGTGTGACATATTTTTAAATTGAGACCCACAAAAATTATAATACATGTTAATTGAAAAAAGTTTTCAAAATAACACTTCTACCATAAGAAGTTTATCCATGCATATAAGTCATCTAATAAAATTGTGTTCGCTAATTCTACTAGACCATATCAAAAGTAAAATCGAAATAAAAAATTAAATAGCTAGTTTTGCATAGTAGATATATCATTATATGGTTTCTTTGTACAAAAAATCTTCCGTATACATGCTTTGTAATGGAAAGCTCATATTCATTGCCGGCTTCATATATAAGTTTTCTTCCTAAACATACAACATGATATTATGTTAGAAATTTATTTTTTACTTAAAGTCTGTTTGTAAATAGATGACATGTATTTTGATTTAAATGAAATTCTTAAAGTATAATTTAGACAATATAAGATAACTTATACCATTCTTAGCAATTTCACCCTTTATCTAGTATATGCAAGGAAAGATAATCTAAATTTTACAAATACAAAAAAAAAAAAAATCGGTACGAAAAGTACAATATGTCACTTATGGCATAAAAAAAGAGAGTTAAATGAAAATAAGGGAGAGATTTGTTGGAAAGTTATGACAAATCTAATAATAAACAATAGAGACTAAGTTATTATAATAGGCTGCTGCTCGTTTGGACTCAATACCATTGAGTTGTGTCATACTTTTTTCTTATAGACGAGAAGAGATAAGATTTAGGAGGATTGGAAGATTTATTACCCAAGGTTGAATCAAGACACGAAAATGCTAGGCGTGTAAACGTGAGACCCGAAATTTTTAAAAATGCTAAATCAAATCATTTTATTTGGACACAAATATCTGGGTATAAGTAGAATAGTTACATTCACGTGAAAATCAGATTACTTCAAAAACAAGAACACTCTTTTCAAGGTTCTCTTATATCCGTTCGTTTTTCCAAGCAAATAGTGAAAAGTCATCCGAAAAAGATGTCGCAAGAAGTATGCATTTGGTTTTGTCTTATAGATATTTGCTAAAAATGGTGTAGTAAAATTATGCATTTTCTAAATCATGTTTTAGAATATTTTATATGTAAAAATATTTTTGCACTTTTGAGTCTGTTTTATATAAAATTGTTGCTCGTAAATAAAAAATCTTTATGAAAAGCATTTCCTTACCTAAATATTATGATTAAGGATTATATGATTAAGTCTCTGATCGCCTAAATATTATTTCTAAATTCTCCATATATGAAGAAAAAATTCTTGTACTTTTAAATGGAACTTGGGTAGAAATAACCTTCTTGTTGACGGTCAGAAATAGCCTACAGCAGTAATGTTGATGATCCTGTAGATATCATGACCTTTTACAGAGCCATGTTGCCTCATCCGTGATGAAGGAAGGAGTCCAGTAGTCGTAGTAAAGAAAAATATTAGCTGCATCAAGCTGACCAGGTATGCCATGTCGCAGGAGCCAATACACGGTAGAAAAGTCTAGAAATTGAAAATTATGAATAGGGGAATGGGTCAGCCAATAGGACCAGTCAATATTTCCCACAGCTGACTTTTTCCCCTCGGCTGGAGCCCGGTGATGCATATATATGATGCGTACATCGCCTTCTGTCTTTCATCTTCGACCATTGTAGTTCCCCTTCAATAAGCGATAGAAAAGCTGATGGCTTCTTTACAAGCTTCGAATCTGCTCTTGTCTTCTTCTTCCTCATCTTGCTGCTCACGGAAAATCCATGCTGCTATTCATGTCCCAAAACTCCCAAAGGTCTCTTTCTCAGTTCCAAAAATACAAACCAGAAAGCTGGTTGAAGAACTGAAGATAAGAGATGGGTTCGCGAACCTGGCTCCGCTACAAAAGATCGACGTTATTGCCACACCCATCGAGCAAAGATCTACCCACTCCAAGAACATTGCGACTACACAGCTCTATGGCATTTTAGAGATCGTGGCTGACAGGGTGGAGATGCACGCTAATATTGGAAATCAGCGTGAAAACTGGAATGCCCTTCTCCTAAACTCCATCAACATGATAATTCTCACGGCTGCGACTATGGCTGGTATTGCAGCGATTGCTGGAAACGGAATGCCCCTTTTGGCTCTCAAATTGTCTTCCACTCTCTTATATTCTGCAGCCACGGGCATGTTGCTGGTGATGAATAAGATTCAGCCTTCACAACTCGCAGAGGAACAACGAAATGCCACAAGATTGTTCAAGCAGCTTCACAGCCAAATCCAAACGATGCTGGCTTTTGGGACTCCAACTCAAGAAGATGTTAAAGAGATGATGGAAAAGGTTTTGGCTCTCGACAAAGCCTACCCACTTCCCTTGGTAGGAGTTATGCTTGACAAGTTCCCCGCAAAGTTTGAGCCGGCTGTTTGGTGGCCTTCAAATCAACTCCAGAACAAAAACGAGTCACGTGGAGGAAAGCAGGTAGAGAAGAATGGGTGGAGCGAGGAACTCGAAATAGAAATGCGAGAGATCATCGAGGTGGTGAAGAGAAA
The DNA here is from genome assembly GCA_028551485.1 of Casuarina cunninghamiana. NCBI lineage: Eukaryota > Viridiplantae > Streptophyta > Magnoliopsida > Fagales > Casuarinaceae > Casuarina > Casuarina cunninghamiana. Next base: position 22,809,405 of record CM052366.1, on the reverse strand, counting down.
GGACTTTGAGGACTACGAAAGGCTAGGCAATCTTGCGTTGAAGATCAACAAGGTTTTAGCCATCTCAGGTCCATTACTCACAGGCGTTGCAGCCGCCGGGTCTGCTTTCGTCGGTAATGGGTCATGGGCCGCAGTAGTAGCAGTTGCTGCGGGGGCTTTAGCCAGCGCGGTTAATGCTTTCGAGCATGGCGCCCAAGTCGGTATGGTGTTTGAGATGTACAGGAACAACGGCGGCTTCTTCCGGCAACTCCAGGAATCAATTAATGATACACTTAAGGAAAGAGATTTGCAGAAAAGAGAAAACGGGGAGTTGTATGAAATGAAGGTGGCTCTGCAACTGGGGAGAAGCTTATCACAACTCAGAGACCTCGCCCGAAAGTCGGCTTATTCCCGTGTGGAAGGAACCGCCATAGATGAATTCGCTAGCAAGCTTTTTTAGTTCAAGAACCCGTGCATACTTATTCTTTGACTATTTGTACAATCAATTGTTTATAAAATCCTATAACGTTGACCAATGCTAATTCTCAAACTTCGATCACCTTTTTGCGTAAAGGAATGTGAAAGAACATCTCAAAAAGGGGGAAAGACCTTTTTGTTGTAATTCTTGAGATGTGGAAGTCTCTTTTGAAAGTCAATATGACAGCCGGAAGAGAATTAAGCATTAAATGGGCATTATATTACTGTAAAATTAACCTATTATTTTTATAATGAAAGGGTGGCTGAGTTTAGAGAATAGGCACCGTGTTATTATAAAATTAACCTATTCTAATGAGATGGTGGCTGGATTTTGCTAAAAGTCTAACTATAACGGAGCAGCAATCTTATCTAATGAAGATTGAATGAGTAAACCCTTCATGTAATTTGGTATTCTTTTTTCTTTTTTCAAACCATCAACACACTAAGGAATAGCTTTGTTGTTTATTCAATAACAAATACAGAATTAAGCAATTGAGCAGCTTATTTTGCATAATAGATGTTTCGTTATATGGTCTATTTTTTCTATCGAACATTTTTTTATATATATGTTTCTAGTTTAGAAAATATGATTATAGTTGGTTGTATTTTTTTATATATATGTTTCTTCTTAATCCTATCCTTAATCCAGGAAATCTTGATGTTGTTTGGATTCTTGCTTTATCACCACTGACACGAGACTGATAAAGGACTAGAAATCTCAAGCATTAAAAAGAAAAAGAAAAAAAGTGGGGCAAACTTGAGTACTTTGATGCCATACATATTCAAGATTCAAACACCCAAAATGGAGAAAAAACTGAAAGCCTCGTATACAATATCAAGAAAAGATGTACACAAATACAAATAATATACATAGATCAATTGGCCTTGAGATGCATGCCGCTCTACTCGTACAATCATGAGCTTGTGCAATTTTTTTGGGATGCGTCTCATTAATTTTGTGTACACAATCGTAAAATTGGGGCAGATTTCTTCGGATGCGTGCCAAATTTTGAATAGATAACAGATTCTCAACACATAATAGGTTTGAAAACAAAAATGACCAAGTTACATAAAAAGCTTACTCACTCCATCTTCAGTAATTGATTGGTTCATTACAATAATTTTCACCAAAATCCAACCACCCCTTCATTATGATAGGCTATATTTATAAAAAAATGACCTCATCTAACTTTCAAGCACATTGGATATACAAATTTTTAATTGTTTTTATTGTCTTTCTTACTCTAAAGATTCATTCCTAATAAGTTTCTTAATTGCTTCAAGTGTAATAATTTCTAAATTATTAATGTAACTAAAAGTACTGTCATTTATTTTCTTCTAAATGGCACAAACAAATGAAGTAAATATACATTTAAAGATAGTAACCTTGAAACTCTTTCATTTTACATCATTGATAAGCCAACTGATTCTTATAGTCTGGTTGAACTTTAAGTGTTGTCTCCAACGTTCCCATACTGGTACAGAGTTTGAACAACTTGTTATTAGTTATTTTGATTATTCTCTTCCAGGCTGTAATATGTATTTTCAAAAGAGACTTGCATATGTGAATAAATAAGAAGTGAATTCTTTTTGTGCTTTACCAAGAAGCTGATAAAAATATTACAATTAGCATTTGTCAATACTATCGGATTTATAAACAATTGGCTGTACAAATAATCAAAGAATAAGTATGTACGGGTTCTTGAACTAAAAAAGCTTGCTAGCGAATTCATCTATGGCGGTTCCTTCCACACGGGTATAAGCCGACTTTCTGGCGAGGTCTCTGAGTTGTGACGAGCTTCTCCCCAGTTGCAAAGCCACCTTCATTTCATACAACTCCCCGTTTTCTCTTTTCTGCAAATCTCTTTCCTTAAGTGTATCATTAATTGATTCCTGGAGTTGCCGGAAGAAGCCGCCGTTGTTCCTGTACATCTCAAATACCATCCCGACTTGGCCGCCATGCTCGAAAGCATTTACAGCGCTGGCTAAAGCCCCCGCAGAAACTGCTAATACTGCCGCCCATGACCCATTACCAACGAAAGCAGACCCGGCGGCTGCAATGCCTGTGAGTAATGGACCTGAGATGGTTAAAACCTTGTTGATCTTCAACGCAAGATTGCCTAGCCTTTCGTAGTCCTCAAAGTCCTTTCTCTTCACCACCTCGATGATCTCTCGCATTTCTACTTCGAGTTCATCGCTCCACCCATTCTTCTCTATCTGCTTTCCTCTACGAGACTCATTTTTGTTCTGGAATTGATTTGAAGGCCACCAAACAGCCGGCTCAAACTTTGCGGGGAACTTGTCAAGCATAACTCCTACCAAGGGAAGTGGGTAGGCTTTGTCAAGAGCCAAAACCTTTTCCATCATCCCCTTCACATCTTCTTGAGTTGGAGTCCCAACAGCCAGCATCGTTTGGATTTGGCTGTGGAGCTGCTTGAACAATCTTGTGGCATTACGTTGTTCCTCTGCGAGTTGTGAAGGCTGAATCTTATTCATCACCAGCAACATCCCCGTGGCTGCAGAATACAAGAGAGTGGAAGACAACTTCAGAGCCAAAAGGGGCATTCCGTTTCCAGCAATCGCTGCAATACCAGCCATAGCCGCAGCCGTGAGAGTTATCATGTTGATGGAGTTTAGGAGAAGGGCATTCCAATTCTCACGCTGTTTTCCAATGTTTGTGTGCATCTCCACCCTGTCAGCCACGATCTCTAAAATGGCATAGAGTTGGGTAGTGGCAATGGCCTTGGAGTCGGTAGATCTTCCATCCATGGGTGTGGCAATGAAGTCGATCTTCTCTAGTGGGGCTAGGTTTGCGAATCCATCCCTTATCTTCAGTTCCTCAACCAGCTTTCTGGTTTGTACTCTTGGAACCGAGAAAGGGACATTCGGAAGCCTCGGGACATGAATTGCTGCATTAATTTTCCTTGAGCAGAAGCACGAAGAAGAAGACGAAGAAGAAGAAGATAATCGTAGAGTTGAAGCCATTTCGTCCGCTGGAAAAACTGGAAAATGTTGAGGATGGAAGTGGGGTGTTGAGTCGTGGCTTATTTATAAAGGGAGCTCGACTTACAAAGAACCGGTCAGATGACGAAAATTTTGACCTGCTGACCGACTTGAACTGGCATAGCGGCTGACCCAGTCTTGGTTAAGAACTTCCAATTTCAAACGTAGTGCCGGGTCTTCGGCTGTCCATACGACGTCGTAAAGCCGGTAACCCAGTACAACTACAACTATTTTCATTACTGTAAACCCTGCTCTCTTTCTTCTACTGCGAGTCAACGTACATGGCTATCTCCAAGTCGAAAGCAAATGCATATTACTTGCTACGTCCTTTTCTCCGACAAATCCACAGTAAAGGCTATAATTTCAGCAAAATCTTAGTTAAAGATTTGCACCCAACCAAGGAAGTATCTTAGAGAATCATTTTGTTTATTACCTTCTATGGATGGAATCCCGTAACAAATTACTTTGACGTTGCAGTCACTTTCGCTCTTTTGGACACCTAGGGCTCTACTTTTGAACATCAAGAGTGTATGTCTTGATAGAGCCATGGAAGCTCAGCAAGAACCTTATTGGGCTTTGTAGTTTTATCAATGAAGGAGAGACACTTATCGTCCCTGTGAGTGTATTTCTGACGTTACTTTGGACTCCTTGCAGCTGTACCAATTCCTTTCTCTTCTCATCTATAGATGTGAAAAGAAAGGATGATACACAGGATGAGATTGAGTTCGAGTTCTCATCACACTTCTTGCTTGTTTAGCGGGAGAAATATCAATTGGTATCAAGATAATTGACTTTTTGTGGAAAACAAAAAATTAAAATATTTGATCATGTATTATAAAACTCCTTTTTCAAATTCACGTCATATCACCATCCAACCCATCCACCAACCCTTAATCATTCTTTTTTCTTCTCTTACATGAAAATGGTAAATTGCGCCTTTCAAAAGGATGATCTGCATGCAGGAAACATATAATGTACCTGTAACGCAGAAGTAAGGACTTGGTCGTTTAGTTTTCTTTTGACAATTGAATATGGAATTTACTGTGCTCTCTTGATGCGCATAAATGAAGATTTCCCATTTACAATAAGATTGTACTCCCTCCTACTCCAATGACTTGAATCGTTGCCCATCGCTCACATATTATTCTGTCAATACTTTGACTTAATGGGCCACTGCCATTCTTATGCCTTGAAGCATTTCCTAGGATTTCGCCTCATTCTAAGATTTTTGGCTACCCATTGAAAACGATCCTCCCTTTGTTGCTCCCTTCTCTTCTCATTTATTGAAAAAGAAAAATGATGCAACACGCCAAAGATGGGATTGAATTCATCAACTCCTCATAGCTTGTTCACCGGAGGAGATGTCAATTAGTTTGAAGCTATGACTTTCCTGCAAAAAAAAAAATTAAATTTGCTATTTATTATGAAATTTCATCATAACTTTCCATCATATCATCCACCCCAAAACATTTATAGGTTTCACCTTAATGTTGATTTTTTTTAAAGTTGATTATTAGGGGCACAACATTATATCAAATCAAATATGGTCTCTTCAAGTTTTCAAGAATACTAAATATATAAGTTCTCAACTAATTTGAAGATCTTTTCAATATAAAAAATTATTTTTTATAAGCTTTTTAATAGTTTTAAAGCCAGCAATGTTTTTGAAAATCCTACTATTTCTTTCATTCCAAAAAATATAAACAAAATATGCATTGAGTATATATGGTTTACAGTTTTTCCCTTTTACATGATTAATGAGCCAATTGATTGTCAAATGTTGGTATAGGTACGATGGTGTTATATTAAGTATTGTCTCTAGTTATGCCTAGATTGCAATTGAGTATTGAGACTTTGAGAAAAGGTGATTTCGTTATCACTAGAATCTCCTAAAAATTGGAATCTATTGCTTATAGGTTGTTGATTTTGGATTACTAGCCATATTATCATTGATTATTCATAAAATTGCTTAAACAACACTATCTTATGCCAATTGACTCTAGGTTCTTAGGAAAGAATAACTTCCCATTTAGAGTTGATTGAAAACTTTCCATCTATGGATGTCATCCATGTAATCTTGTTTTCCATATGTCATTATGATTTTGGCATAGAATCGTATGTTATGAGTATATGCTATATGCATTTTCTAGTAGTAGGCAAGTTTCACCATTTGATATCTCATTATTTTTACAACGATCTCTTATTGGCTTTTGTATTAAACTTGGTAATTCATTGATTTTTTGGAAAACCATGAAATGGCTCACGATTTCTCATTCCACCTTAGAAGATAAATGTCGAGCCATGGCAACCACTATTTGTGAGATAGTCTAAGTACACAATTTCCTTGGGGATTTATGGACTAGGATTATATGAACTATCCCATTGTTTTATGAATGAAGCTGGCAATTTATAAAGCAAATAATTCTATTTTTTTATAAATGGACTAAGCACATAGAGATTAATTGCCTTTTCATTTAAGATAAATAGCAAAGATGTATGATTTAGACTCGATTGATTAGGACACATGGGCAACTTATACATATTTTAATGAAAGCTTTATAGCAATCTAGTTATCTTTTTTGCATGTTTGGTATATTTGACTTGTACAAAGCACTGACTTGAAGGGCATGTTAAGAAAGTATTATCTATTAAGAATTTGGCACACATCCCAAGGAAACCAACCATGCTCATGATTGTATAGACAAATTGACATGCATCCAAAGGCTAATTATTCTATAGATACTATTTGTATTTGTGTATATGTCTTCTTAAGATTGTATATGAGGTTCTTAGTTTTTCTTCTATTTTTGGGTGCTTGAATCTTGAATGTGTTCATGTTAGTTTCTTTCACCATGTGAATCAAGGAATAGCTTTGTTGTTAATTCAATAGATTAAACAAAATAAACAATTGAATAACTAGTTTTGTGTAATTAATATTTCATTGTATGATTTGTTCCTCATATCAAACATCTTTTGTATATATGTTTGTGATGGAAAGCCTATATTCATTTTATGAATTGCGGGCTTCATATATAAGGTGCTTTCCTAGACATAGAGTATGATATTATGTTAACAAATTTATTTTCTATTTAAAGCATGTTTGTAAAGAGATGACATGTGTTTTGTTGTAAATAAAATTCTTATGTAGAATTTAGACAATATAGGATAACTTTTGTTATTCCTAACAATTTTACTCTTTATCTAGTATATGCAAGGAAAGATAATCTAAATTTTAAAAATAGTAAAAAAATAATCCACACGAAAAGTGCAATATGTCACTTTGGCCTACAAAAGATAGTTAAACGAAAACGAAGGGGTGTTTTGATGGAAAATTAATAAAAAATCTAATAATACACAATAGGAAGGGTTGGAAGATTTATTACTGATGGTTTAATTAAGACACTAAAAAGAAATGTTAGGCGTGTAAAATGCTAAATCGAATCATTTTATTTGGACACAAATAGTTGTGTATAAGTAGAGTAGTTACATTAACGTGAAAATCAGATAAGTTTCTAAAAATAAAATAGTGAAAAATCATACCCAAAAAAAAAAAAAAAAACCATTGCAAGAAGTACGCATTTGCTTTCGGCTTATAGATATTTGCTAAATGTCGTAGTAAAAGTTTGCATTTTCTAAATCTTGTATTAGAATCTTTTATACATAAAAAATATTTTGTACTTTTAACCCGGTTCTACATAAAATTGTTACTCGTAAACAAAACAACCCTCATGAAAAGCATTTCCTTACGCTTGAAATGGGGGAGTGTATTAAGAATTGTATGATTAAGTCTCTCATTACCTGAATATTATTTATAAATTCTCCATGTATAAAGAAAACATTCTTATACTTTTAAATGGAACTTACGTAGAAATGATTTTTTTATTGACGGCCATAAATATCCTACAGCAGTTACGTGGCTGATCACGTAGATACCTTGACCTTTTACAGGGCCATGTTGCCTCGTCCATGATAAAGAACGGAGACCAGTATTCGTAGTAAATAAAAATATTAGTTGCAACAGGTTGACCAGGTATGCCATGTCGCGGTAGCCAATTCACGGGAGAAAAGTCTTGAAATAGAAATTTATGAATAGGGAATGGGTCAGCCAATGGGTCCAGTCAACTTTCCGCAGCTGACTTCCTACTTTCATTTGGAGCCCGACGGCGCATATGTACGAAACGAACATCGTCCCGTCTTTCATCCTTGATCCTTGTACTTCCCCTCCAACAAGCGGTAGAAAAGCTGATGGCTTCCTTACAAAGCTTCGAGTCTGCTCTTGTCTTCTTCTTCTTCTTCACGGAAAGTCAATGCCGCTGTTGATGTCCCAAAACTCCCAAAGGTCTCCTTCTCAGTTCCAAAACTACAAACCAGAAAGCTGTTTGAGGAACCGAAAATAAGAGATAGTTTCGCGAACCTAGCTCCGCTAGAAAAGATCGCCGTTATTGCCACACCGATCGAGGAAAGATCAACCAACTCCAAGACCATTGCTACTACCCAACTCTATGCCATTTTAGAGATCCTGGTTGACAGGGTGGAGATGCACGCTAATATTGGAAATCAGCGTGAAAACTGGAATGTCCTTCTCCTAAACTCCCTCGACATGATAACTCTCATGGCTGCGGCTATGGCTGGTATTGCAGCGATTGCTGGCAACGGAATGCCCCTTTCAGCTCTGAAGTTGTCTTCCACTCTCTTGTATTTTGCAGCCACGGGGATGTTGCTGGTTGTTAGAGAAGACCACATCCACTCGCCTTCCCGCGCGTGCGGAGCACGCGCGGGACACCGCCGCTCACTCGAAGTCTCTGCAAACCCTAGCCACCGCCGACTGAGAAACTCGGCCAGAATCTTTCACCAAACCTTTGTGTAAATGATATGATTTTGTTTCCTTTCTCAATTGTAAATTCTATAAAGAACCTAATTGTACATGGATGTAATCAACGAGAGATTTGATCAATAATAGAGATAAAAAATTTCTGGCCGTTCTTCCTCTGTTCTATTCAAAGTTAGGGTTCTGGTGATCCTATTCTCTGTCTTCAATCTTTCTTTCACTGGTGATGAATAAGACTCAACCATCATAACTCGCGGAAGAACAACGCAACGCCCCAAGATCATTCAAGCCAAAGCCAAATCCAAAAAATGCTGCCTGTTGGGAATCCAACTCAAGAAGATGTGAAGGAGAAAATGGAAAAGGTTTTGGCTTTGGACAAAGCCTATTGTTACGGGTATATGTTTTTGGGCTTTTAAGATGGGCTTAGTATGTTATGGACTTGAACGGGTTTCGACCCTTTTGTTGTAATTAGGTGATGAACCCGGTTGTTTTGGGTGTAACTCAATGCTATGCAGAGGGAGATTGTCGAGTATTTGCAATTTCACAGTTAGGGTTCCCAATTGAGCCCCCACTTTCCTTTGTATGATTCAGTTTCCCACCATTGGTCATCGGAGATGTTCTCGTCCGAATCCCTTAGCGGATTTCGTGCTTGAGAGCCCCAACACCAGGCCTCTAGCCACTGTTCGACGTGCACAGTTTCTCTTAAGAAAAATAGAATTGGATCACCTACTCGCTTCCCTTACTAGGAGTTATGCTTGACAAGTTCCCCACAAAGCTTGAGCCCTGTTTGGTGGCCTTCAAATCAACTTCAGAAACAAAAACGAGTCACGTGGAGGAAAGCAGCTAAAGAGGAATGGGTGGAGCGAGGAACTCGAAGTAGAAATGTGAGAGTCGTCGAGGTGGTGAAGAGAAAGGACTTTGAGGACTACGAAAGGCTAGGCATTGTTGATAGTTTATCCTTATCAAATAGCTAAGAATATAAGAAGATAAGAGTTTGAAGTAAAAAACGGATATAGCAGCAAAGTTTGAATATGCAGAATTTGATAGCAAATGATGTACTATCTTGTAATCATCTTATTTACATAGAGACAGCTGTAGAACAATTGGAAAATCTCTTAAAGATAAAGTATTATATCTCTAGTGTTTAATATTTTTCTATAAATTAGAAGTTTGTATTAAAAAACGTAAGAGAAAAGTCCTAAGAGAGAATTTAATTTTTTCATAAACTGAAAATATAGCAGTTTTTGTGTCAATTTTGAAAGCTTGTAATTTTCTCCTTACTAAATGAAATTTCGTGTTTCTTGCCTAGATCTCTTCCTTGTCTTGTCTAGTTTATGTTAGAATTAAGTTTCATCTTATTCCGCTGCGTATTGAGTTAGAAATCGATCCTACAGCAATCTTGCATTGAAGATCATCAAGGTTTTAGCCATCTCATGTCCATTACTTACAGGCATTGCAGCCACCGGGTCCACTCTCGTTGGTAATGGGTCATGGGCCGAAGTAGTAGCAGTGGCTACGGGGGCTTTAGCCAGCCTGGTAAATGCTTTCGAGCATGGCGGCCAAGTCGGGATGGTGTTTGAGATGTACAGGAACAACGGCGACTTCTTCCGGCTACTCCAGGAATCAATTAATGATACACTTAAGGAAAGAGATTTTCAGAAAAGAGAAAATGGGAAGTTGCATGAAATGAAGGTGTTTTGCAACTGGGGAAAAGCTCGTTACAGCTGAGAGAACTTGCTAGAAAATCGGCTTATTCCCACGCGGGAGGAACCGCGATAGATGAATTCGCCAGCAAGCTTTTCTAGATTTAACAATCCGTGCATAGTTACTATTTTATTCTTTCATTATTTGTACAACCAATTGTATATAAAATCCCAGAACGTTGAGGAATGCTAATTCTCAAACTTTTATCAGCTGCCTAAGTAAAGCAATGTGAAAGAACATCTCAAAAAGGAGTCAAGATATTTGTGTTGTAATTTTCCCAAACCGGGAAACTGGGCAAAGAAAGCACTCCTTATTCACTCACCTGTGGAAGTCTCGTTTGAAAGTCAATATGACAGCTGGAAGAGAATAATCAAAATAACTAATAACAGGTTGAGTAGTTGATCGAACATTAGGCACAGAATGGGCATCGTATGGGCATCGTACTACTGTAAAAATAACCTATCATTTTCACAATGGAGAGTTGGCTGGGTTTAGAGAATGGGCACCGTGTTAGCATAAAAATAACCTATTCAAATGATAGTTTGGTTGGGTTTTGCTGAAAGTCTGACTATAGGGAGCAGCAATCTCAATTACTGAAGGTTGAATGAGTAAACCCTTAATGTAACTTGGCAATCTTTGTTTTCAAACCTATAATGGGCACCAAGGAGTAGCTTTGTTGTTTATTCAATAGCAAAACAGAAACAAACGATTGAACATCTACTTTTACATAATAGATATTTCATTATATGGTCTATTCATTGTATCACAAATCTTTAATATAAATGTTTTAAATTAAAATAAATCATTTTTATCATTGGATTCTAGGCTTCGCACATAAAGTACCTTCTTAATATTAAGATATGATATTGTGTTAAAAATTAAATTTTATCTTTATTTGCTTACAATGAGATTATATTTATTTTATTTTATTTTACATAAATTTTTTAGTAAACTTTAAAGAATACAAGACAATCCACATTATACCTAATAGTTTTATGCTTTATCCAGTATATGCAGGGGAAGATAGTATAAATTCTACCAATACTGCAAAAATAATCCATAGGGAAAGTACAATATCTCATTTTGGCCACCAAAATAGAATTAAATGAATACTATATGTGAGCGGGTGATCGGACTGAAAGTTATAAGGAAGTCTTATAATACACAAGAGGAGACTAAGTTATTATAATAGATTACTCTTGCGTGTGGACAAGCAATGTGAGTGACGAGGACTTGGACTCAATACCATTGAGTTGTCTTACGTTTTTCTTTCTTTCTTTATAGATAAGAAGAGAATAGAGTTAGGGAGTGGTTGAAGATTTAACACGCACGGTTGACTCAATGCACTCAATGCAAACTAAGGACACGAAAACATTAGGCGTGTAAACATGAGCCCCCAAATTTTTTTAAAAATGCTAAAGAGACATATAAGGAATTGTGCTAAGTTAATAATGAGATTGAATGGCATGACTTAATAAGGTCAAGTGGAATTAGCAAATACAACTTCATTGGATGACTCATTTGAAGGAATGAACTTATTAAAGTATAAGTGTTATTTTGATGATTCAGCTCAATTAACTTGTATTGTAATTTTTATCAACTTCAATTTGAAAGCAAGTAATACTTATTTTTTTAGTGTATTTGGACTGGACAAATTTGGTTAAGTATCTTTGCATAACAAAGCTTTCATAAGATCATCAATGATTAAAATTTTAAATTGCAATAGATGATTAAAGTAACTAAAGAAAATGATTTAATTGCAAAGCTTCTTAAACTTTTTAATATATATATATTGTACATAGTCTAAACAAATCATAAACATTTTTAAAATAAGATTGTTAAAATATTAATCTTGTTAGTTAGAATCAGAAAAATAATACATAGAGGAGCAACTCTATTTAGGAATATTAAGCTTTCTCAAATGAATATTTTGTTATATTCATATAAGAGAAAATCAAATGGATATTAGCTTATTCATATGATAGCTTATTATACTTGTTAGTTAGAGTATGCCATTATGTCTTTGTATTATATTGTTTTTATATGAATAAACTTACATATTTATCATTAAAAGGAAAAAAAAAAATCACATTCTTTTCAGAGTTCTAATCTTGTATCCGTTCATTTTTTAAATAACGTGAAATTGTTATAAAAAAAAAAAACCCGTTGCAAGAAATATGCATTCGCCTTAAGCCTATTGATATTTGTTAAACTTCAGGTTTTCTAAATCTTGTATTAAATTCTTATAGATACTAAGAAAATATTTTTCTACTTTTAAGTAAATTTTGAATGGTATTATATTTTTTAATATAGTATCAAAATCTAAATTTAAGCACAATTACATCTTTGCTCTTGAATAAACAAAAATTAAAAAAATTATTTATGTTCAAGGTGAGATGACGTATTAAAAACAGTATTATTAAGTCTCTTATTGTTAAATATTATTTATAAATCCTCCGTATATAAAGAAAAAGATCCACGTATAATTGAATAATTCCAAATGAGAATGAACTTGTTAACTGCCTCGTCATAATTAGCCTACTGCAACCAGCAGCAACGTTTTTGACCCGGCAGATATCTTGACCTGTTATAGAACTATATTGCAACATCAGCGATGACGGAGTCCGGGAGTCGTTGTACAAAAAATTAGCCTTACCACGTAAACTTTATAGCAGAAGAAATCCAAAACACGGCAGAAGACTTGGCTGACCCAGTGAAGGGGTCACTATTCAACATTCTCGCGTCTGACGACTTCCCTATATATACGTACCTGGCCTCTCATCTTTCATTCAGAACCTTTCTAGTTTCCCTACAAGAAGCGAGAGAAAAACTGAGAAAAAAACAAAAACCTCAACCAAATGGCTTCCTTACAAGCTTCGACTCTGCACTTGCCTTCTTTTTCTTCTTCATCCTGTTGCCCAAGGAAAATCAATGCTACTATTAATGTCCCAAAGGTCTCTTCCTCAGTTCCAAAAATACAAACCAGGAAGCTGGTTCAGGAACTGAAGGTAAGGGATGGTTTCACGGACGTAGCCCCAGAAAAGCTCAATGTCACTCCCATACCAATCTGTGATAACTCACCCAACAACAAGAACATCGCAACCACAAAACTCTATGCCGTCTTAGAGATCGTGGATGACAGAGTGGAGATGCATGCAAACCTTGAAAAACAGCGTGACAACTGGAATGCCCTACTTCTGAACTCCATCAACATGATGACTCTCACAGCTGCGACTGTGGCCGGTGTTGCAGTGATTGGTGCTACCGGAATGCCCCTTTTAGCTCTGAAAATGTCATCCACTCTCTTGTATTCTGCAGCCACGTGGATGTTGCTGGTAATGAATAAGCTTCAGCCTTCACAACTCGCAGAGGAACAACGTAACGCCACAAGATTGTTCAAGCAGCTCCACAGCCAAATCCAAACGATGCTGGCTGTTGGGACTCCAACTCAAGAACATGTGAAGGAGATGATGGAAAAGGTTTTGGCTCTGGACAAAGCCTACCCACTTCCCTTGGTAGGAGTTATGCTTGACAAGTTCCCTGCAAAGTTTGAGCCGGCTGTTTGGTGGCCTTCAAATCAACTCCAGAACAAAAACGAGTCTCGTGGAGGAAAGCAGATAGAGAAGAATGGGTGGAGCGAGGAACTAGAATTTGAATTGCGAGAGATCATCGAAGTCATGAAGATAAAGGACGTTAAGGACTACGAAAGGCTGGGCAACCTACTGTTGAAGATCAGCAAGGTTCTAGCCGTCTCAGGTCCATTACTCACAGGGGTTGCAGCAGTTGGGGCTGCTTTTGTTGGCAATCGATCGTGGGCTGCAATTGTAGCTGTGGCCGCAGGGGCTTTAGCGAGCGCGGTAAATGCTTTGGAGCATGGCTTCCAAGTCGGGATGGTGTTTGAGATGTACAGGAACAACGGCGGCTTCTTCCGGCAACTCCAGGAATCAATTAATGATACACTTAAGGAAATAGATATGCAGAAAAGAGAAAACGGGGAGTTGCATGAAATAAAGGTGGCTTTGCAACTGGGGAGAAGCTTGTCACAACTCAGAGACCTCGCCCGAAAGTCGGCTTATTCCCGAGTGGAAGGAACCGTCATAGATGAATTTGCTAGCAAGCTTTTTTAGTTTGACATATTGTGCATACCTATTCTTTGATTATTAGTCTGTACATTGTCATATAATGATAAATCCCAATTCTCAAACTTTATCTCTGTCATTCCAAAAAGAGTTCACAAACCTCAGTTCTCAAACTTTATCTCTACCCCTCAAATAAAAAAAATAAAAAAGAACTTTGCTTTATATAAAATGATTCTCAAGAAAAAAATTAAACAATGTGAATTTTTTATCTATTTTCAATACATTCTTTATCGCAAATATAAAAAGACATTTTCTATAAAAATCTTTTTCCCGAGCAAAAGGATGTTACAAATGGACGTAAAGTTTCATATAATCTCATAGAATTATTCTTGTTTAAAAAGCAATTCAAGAATATAATAATATTATATAAAAAGAAGATTCTCAAATAATATTTATACAATATGTAACTTTTTTACGTTATTGAGAACAAAAGTCTCACATGAAAAATATACTATCTTTAGGTAATGTTTAAATGTAAAACTTTTTTTCCCGTTTAACTTAAACTATGAATTTCTTTCTAGTATGTTATTAAAACCTATGTTAATTCCTCTCAATTTTCATTTAACTTTGAATTTTTAAAATATATTTGATATATAGAAAAGCATTTATTCCATCTCATTTAATTTTAAATGCAACTATAATTAGTAAATGAGGAGTGTTGAGGATGAAAGTCTCATATGAAAATACAATTTTAAGACAAAGTTTAAATATAAAATATATCTTTAAATTTATGAGTTAATTTATCAATTAAATTATAAATGGTGTTATAATATATTGCATATAATAACTTGAAATTACGGCCGCAACTTGTCAAACGGTGCAAGCACTAAACTTTAGGACCACGGCCGAGACAGAGTTGAAGAAGTGAATATTCTTTGGTTGTGGAGCCCAAGAGGGGCTCCGGGTGGGAAGTGTCTGACTTTTTGAGTCACTATCTTGCAGTTGGTGGCTGGAATTGGACCCCGTAGAATCGAATCTCATCGCAGAACAAGACGGAGGTTGTCACTCAATTGTGAAAACTGTTCTGAAGCGAAACCATGTCAGACCCTCGTGCCATGGACTTCTTCCTTCTTGTCTTGTGTAAAAAGACTTGAGCAAACGAAAAATTCAATGCAATCCTCTTCCTCGGTCTGGGCCAAAATTTTGATGGGGACAACTTTGAAAGTGACACGGAGACATCATTTTTTCTTGTGCAAATGACTTCTTTTCAATTTTTATTAGGAATTAATAATGGCGCATGCCCTTTTTTCTTGTTTGTGGAGCGTTTTTTATTTGTATTTTGTAATCTATAATAAATTTTATAGCAACAATTAAAGCGATTAATAATTATTTTACGTACAGTACCCAGAAAAGTTTGAATTTGATCAATTCAGCAGATATGACTGTGAACAACTAGACTTTACCAAAACTTAACCATTATTTTTTGTTAGAGAATAATTAATTAATCAAGGCTGATGACCGATTTTTCGACGTACTCTATAAGGAGGATCAAACATCAGCCAGAAAATGGGCATTGTACTACTGTAAAAATAACCTATTATTTTTATAAGAGGAATGGCTGGGTTTAGAGAATTGGCATAATGATAAGGTAAAAATAACATATTCGAGGGAAAGTGTGGTTGGGTTTTGCTGAAAGTCTGACTATAAGGGAACAACAATCTCAAATTACTAAAGATTGAATGAGTAAACCTTTAATCTAACTTCGGAAATCTTTGTTTTCAAACCTATGACGCACACCAAGGAAAAACTTTGTTATTTTTTCAATAATAAAAATAGAAATAAACATAGAACAACTAGTTTTCCATAATAGATATTTCATTATATGGTCTATTTTTTGTATCAAACATCTTCTAAAAATATTTTTTTTGATTAAAAAGTATCATTTTATCATTGAGTCATGGGTTGGTTCTTTGCATTCGTAGAAACACTATCGAGCTGCCTTTGCGGATAAGAGGCTCATATAGAGTGTGACGTTGAGATAATCAGAGGCTCATGGAGCTAGTGGCCATTCTTTTTTACTCCACCTCTCTTTTCGTCATCAGCCCTCTTTGTCCCGTTCAACTCATCGATCTCGGCCACACATTGCCGTCGTAATCTTTTACCCACTTTATCAATGCGAGTTTCGATTGTGGGCTCACCGGCCATCGTTACTACGATTGGTGCTGCGAGTCATGTGCGCTCATTATTATCAATCCTCCTGGTTTTTCATAAAGGATTTACCGGCGGTGTCACAACTGGGACAGCCTCTGAAAAATATAAACACGGACTTTTTTTTTTTTTAAAAAAATTAAGAACAATATCTTTATTATTTATATTGATAACACAAATAAATTAAAGTGTCAAATCTGTTAAAAAAATATATAAGACAGGGCATAATACCTAACCCTTTATTACATAAACTCAATAAACAGATATAAACACGAACTTATGACCATTTCTATCAGAATCTAGACCGAAAGTCGCCAGGAGTAGACTCGCCTACATATCTTATTTTCCTTTACAAGGGGGGTAAAAGAATAATTTGTAAAAGATGTGGTGGCGATGAGATTTGCTGCGACGAAGCCTATGGCCTTCCTCTCCGTGGCGGGCTCTAGAGTAGGTGGTCACCACTAACAGGTACTCCAGCACATGCAAAAGTCGTATCGTCCATATCACCACATTAACATCGCTGTTCCATTCGAAATGTCATAATCTTGGAAGGTGATACGTTCGGTCCTTTCTCGATGTGATTTGTCTCTCTATGTTTATTCTCAAGGTTTACTACCGACAAAAACATGAAAGTAGAGGTGAATATGATGGAGACTCCAAAATACATATCTAAGCTCCAATAAAGTTTTCTTTTTTCTTTTTTCCTTTTAGTTTTGTGCTACATTTGAAGATTTACAGCGAGACAAAAATATTCCAAACTCCAAGAGGTTTCTTGCAACATATTTGAATGCCATTGTGTGCTTACGAACACAAGGTAACACCAAAATGGAGTACAGAGGCGCACACAACAACATTAGGATGCCGGCCTCAACTTTCAGATGGTCCAGCCCAACATGCAAAATTATTCCAAAAAAGAATAAAGTCTATACCATCTAAGCAACATGTATGTTTGTCCAAGGTCTTTCCTTAAAATTGCACTAACATCTGAGCCACAAGCTTCTATCCTGGAATCGGGCCGAAGGAAAGGCAGATGTGTTCTAATCTGACCTTATGTTAATTCTTTGCATTCATGGGTGAGATATTGAACTAAACATCACACTGCAAGCTTCATAAAAAGTGATACTTTCTATTATAGTATATTACAATTTTAAGCTATAATTGTTTGACTCACATTATTCTCATTTTTGTACTGTAAGCACATTCTATGGTTGCTTATTGGTCTCAATTAGTAAAATAGAATTAGACCAACCCCGCACCCCCTCCTCTTTGTCTTCAATAGCTGAAATCTAAGTATATGGTCTATGGGTATGCCCCTAGTCTCACTATATACATTTACAAATTAGATATATAATATATTTATTCATATATAAAATAAAAAAAGTCTCCAAAATAGTTAAAAACTCATATTTTTAGTATGCTAGGAGACTTGACAAGATTATATTTGATTTGATGTAATATTATGCCCCTACTTATCATGGATTGATAATTGGTAAGCATTACTTCAAAAAAATCAAGAATAAGATGAAACCTATAAATGTTTTGGGGTAGACGATATGATGGAAAGTTATAATGGAATTTCATAATATATAACAAAATAGCAAATTTAATTATTTCGCACGAAAGTAATAGGTCCGAACTAATTGACACCTCGTCCCGGTAAACAAGCAATGAGGACGGTGAGGACATATGAATTCAATCCCACATTTGGCGTGTTGCTTCATTTTTCTTTGTCAATACATAAGAAGAGAAGGGACCACAAAAGGGAGGATCGTTTTAAATGGGTAGCCAAAGATCTAGAATGAGGCGAAATCCAAGGAAATGCTTCAAGGCATAAGAATCGAAGTGGTCCATTAAGTCAAGCCACTGGAATAGCAGGGAGTACAATCTTATTTTAAATGGGAAATCTTCATTTATGCACATCGAGAGATGGCAATAAATTCCATATTCTATTGTCAAAACAAAACTAAACGACCAAGTCCTTACTTCTGCATTACAGGTACATTATATGTTTTACTCTTTCTCCTCTTGTTTTCCTGCATGCAGATCATCCTTTTGAAAAGCACAATTTATCATTTTTTTTTTCCTATAAAACAGAACTAAATGAGCACACAAAAGTTGGAATGCCCTCAAATTATAGTTCTAGCGACCATCTTTCAAGAATTCTGTCATAATGCAGAGAAAATCGTAGATAAAAGCAGCAGCCGTCAACTATCCCACATACAGGATATGTGACTTTCGTGTAAGAAAAGCAAAAAAGAATGATTTAGGGGTGGTGGGTGGGTTGGATCACCATACGGCATGAATTTGAAAAAGGAGTTTTATAATATACGATCAAAAATTTTAATTTTTTGTTTTTCACAAAAAGTCAATTATCTTTATACCAATTGATATTTCCTCCCGCTAAACAAGCAAGAAGTGTGATGAGAACTCGAACTCAATCTCATCCTGTGTATCATCCTTTCTTTTCACATCTATATATGAGAGGAGAAAGGAATTGGTGCAGCTGCAAGGAGTCCAAAATAATGTCAGAAATACTCACAGGGACGATAAGTGTCTCTCCTTCATTGATAAAACTACAAAACGAAATAAGGTTCTTGCTGAGCTTCCATGGCTCTATCAAGTCATACACTCTTGATGTTCAAAAGTAGAGCCCTAGGCGTCGAATAGAGCGAAAGTGACTGCAACGTCAAAGTCATTTATTATGGGATTCCACCCATAGAAAGGTAAGAAACAAAATGATTCTCTAAGATACTTCCTTGGTTGGGTGCAAATCTTTAACTGAGATTTTGCTGAAATTATAGCCTTTACTGTGGATTTGTCGGAGAAAAGGACGTAGCAACTAATATGCATTAGCTTTCGACTTGGAGAAGCCATGTACGTTGACTCGCAGTAGAAGAAAGAGAGCAGGGTTTATGGTAATGAAAATAGTTGTAGTTGTACTAGGTTTACCGGTTTACGACGTCGTATGGACAGCCCAAGACCCGGCACTACGTTTGAAATTGGAAGTTTATTAACCAAGACTGGGTCAGCCGCTATACCAGGTCAAGTCG
The DNA here is from genome assembly GCA_028551485.1 of Casuarina cunninghamiana. Classification (NCBI taxonomy): domain Eukaryota; kingdom Viridiplantae; phylum Streptophyta; class Magnoliopsida; order Fagales; family Casuarinaceae; genus Casuarina; species Casuarina cunninghamiana. The sequence continues at coordinate 22,790,077 of CM052366.1, read as the reverse complement.
GTCAGCAGGTCAAAATTTTTGTCATCCGGCCGGTTCTTTGTAAGTCGAGCTCCGTTTATAAATAAGCCTCGACTCAACACCCCACTTCCATCCTCAACCTTTTCCAGTTTTTCCAGAGGACGAAATGGATTCAACTCTACGATTATCTTCTTCTTCGTGCTTCTGTTCAAAGAAAATTAATGCAGCAATTCATGTCCCGAGGCTTCCGAATGTTCCTTTCTCGATTCCAAGAGTACAAACCAGAAAGCTGGTTGAGGAACTGAAGATAAGGGATGGATTCGCGAACCTAGCCCCACTAGAGAAGATCAACTTCATTGCCACACCCATCGATGAAATATCTACCGACTCCAAGACCATTGCCACTACCCAACTCTATGCCATTCTAGAGATCGTGGCTGACAGGGTGGAGATGCACGCTAATATTGGAAATCAGCGTGAAAACTGGAATGCCCTTCTCCTAAACTCCATCAACATGATAAGTCTCACGGCTGCGGCTATGGCTGGTATTGCAGCGATTGCTGGAAAGGGAATGCCCCTTTTGGCTCTCAAATTGTCTTCCACTCTCTTATATTCTGCAGCCACGGGCATGTTGCTGGTGATGAATAAGCTTCAGCCTTCACAACTAGCAGAGGAACAACGTAACGCCACAAGATTGTTCAAGCAGCTCCACAGCCAAATCCAAACGATGCTGGCTGTTGGGACTCCAACTCAAGAACATGTGAAGGAGATGATGGAAAAGGTTTTGGCTCTGGACAAAGCCTACCCACTTCCCTTGGTAGGCGTTATGCTTGACAAGTTCCCCGCAAAGTTTGAGCCGGCTGTTTGGTGGCCTTCAAATCAACTTCAGAACAAAAACGAGTCACGTGGAGGAAAGCAGCTAGAGAAGAATGGGTGGAGCGAGGAACTGCGACAGATCGTCGAGGTGGTGAAGAGAAAGGACCTTGAGGACTACGAAAGGCTAGGCAATCTTGCGTTGAAGATCAACAAGGTTTTAGCCATCTCCGGTCCATTACTCACAGGCATTGCAGCCGCCGGGTCTGCTTTCGTTGGTAATGGGTCATGGGCGGCAGTAGTGGCAGTTGCTGCGGGGGCTTTAGCCAGCGCTGTAAATGCTTTCGAGCATGGCGCCCAAGTCGGGATGGTGTTTGAGATGTACAGGAACAACGGCGGCTTCTTCCGGCTACTCCAGGAATCAATTAATGATACACTTAAGGAAAGAGATTTGCAGAAAAGAGAAAACGGGGAGTTGTATGAAATGAAGGTGGCTTTGCAACTGGGGAGAAGCCTGTCACAACTCAGAGACCTCGCCAGAAAGTCGGCTTATTCCCGTGTGGAAGGAACCGCCACAGATGAATTTGCTTGCAAGCTTTTTTAGTTCGAGAACCCATGCATACTAATTCTTTGATTATTTGTACAACCAATTGTTTATAAAATCCCAAAACATTGAGGAATGGTAAATGTCAGATTGTTATCAGCTTCTTGCGTAAAACACAAAAAGAATTCACTTCTTATTCATTCACCTCTGCGAGTCTCTTTTGAAAATTCATATGACAGCCTGGAAGAGAAAAATCAAAATAACTAATAACAGGTTGTTCCAACTCTATAGCAATATGGGAAAGGTGGAGAAAATGCTCAATGGACCATCCTATTCACCATAAGAGTACAGGAAATTAGTTTACTTCTCAACCATGCTCAAATTGCTAGCAACCATGCTACTATCTTTTAAATTTGTTTTTGCTTTATTTATTTTTATAAATATGTGAATTTATTCATCTAAAAATAAGAGAATACAAAACTTAAATAATCATTTTAGCATTATAGTTTATCTTATAGAAAATTAAATTTTAAATTCTTCAATTATGATACAACAAAATATTCACCTGAAAGCATTTAATATTCCTAGATAGATATGCTTTTACACGTACTCTACTTTTTATTATAATTAATAAAATTGATAATTCAACAATTTTATTTTGGAAACATTTATGATTTTGTTCAAATCATATATAATAAATACATGCTACAAAAGAAAATTTAAAAGTTTTACAACCAAATTATTTCCTTTAGTTGCTTTAATTATCCATTGCAATTTAAAATTTTAATCATTAATGATCATATGGAGGCCTTATTATGCAAAGATACTTTGCCAAATTTGCTCAGTGCAAGTATTTTGAAAAAACAAATGTGTTTACTTCATTTGTCTGTGTTATTAAGAAGTAAATGAATGAAATGAACTTTTAGTTACATTGATAGTTCAAAGATTGTTATTCTTAAAGCTATGAAAAAGCTTATTAGAAATAGATTCTTCAAAGTAAGAAAGATACAAAAACAACTCAAAACTTATATATTCAACATAATTGCTAAATCATATTGCTTTATAGAGTTTATGGATTCCTATAAAGCAAATTGTTATTAATAAAAGGGTATGAATTAGATGGAGACTCCCTCCTTTAGGTACTCTTAGGCTGAATCTAGGTGGTGCTGGTATTATTGGAAATAGTATAGGAGGAGGGGTATTAAGAGATAGTAATGCAAGTATTATTTGGATATCTATTGCTAAGTTTGGCTAGGAAAATTATGCATATGCCAAGGCACATGCTTTACTCATAGGTTTTCAATTATGTCATGCCAAAAATTGGTTCCCGCACATAATTGAGCCATAATCTTTTATTTGGTACAATGTATGCTACATAGATGGTGTTGGATCCTTAAAGGCAACCTAAGTGGAGGTGAGTTATTTCTTGAATCCTAGGCAATTATTTTTCAAAGTATTTCACTGCACTATTCACTTGCTATATGTTTTCTAGAATCTTGCTATTGAGTATGCTATAGAATGGTAGTAAAGTATATTTACTTGCAACTACTCAATGGACAAATACAATATAAACAATACAGTAACAAGTACTGATAATAACCACAGTTAAGTACTAGGCTTAATAAGCATATAGAAGGATTGACATTACTTATATTTTAAGATATGAGAACAAGTTTACAAGCCTCAACAATGTTGTCCATGTGCTCTTAAACATTAACAATACATGCAATTTGTCCAATACTTCTAAAGATAAATATTCATATAAATAACTAGAGAGTTAAGAAATGAATTAAACACAATCCTTTTAAATGACAAGAAAACTTCTTTCAACCCACTTCCTTTGATAAACCTATCAAAAGATTTCACAAATTTTTTAAATGAGTAGATGAAACACCTAACCCATCTTGTTTGATACACCGTCAAGGGGTACAAAGTATGGTAATCCCTTTGATTACCAAATGTAGATGTTGTAGATATAATACAATAGAAACCTCACACTAATACGATGATTTTAAGCTCAGTGAAATGTCAAACAGAAAACCCCCAAATGATAGAATTGTTTTAGGCATTTTGTAATAAACTACTAAATATATACTAAAGCAATCATGCACCAATCAATAGTAGATGTTAGTAAATTTGTCAAAGGAATATGAGAAGAGGAAGCCATAAACATATTTCTTTGAAAAACTTGGAGTTTCTTAGGATTTCTTTCCTATGTAAATGCACTAAAAAACTCTACTTTATGAAGCTCATTTTCAGCCTTTTGTAAATAGTATCTCTAACATCTCTTCCTACAATTGGCCATCTTTGTCATCTAAATCTGGAGGACAATGTCATCCTCTGAAAACTCAAGATGGTCACCTTGACAAAACAATCAGACTTTTGGTGCAATGCCTATTTCTTCCTTTCTTCTTTGCTTTGTGTGGCTGCTTTCTTCCTTTCTTTTGTTCTTCAAATTTTGCCTAGTGAAGATGGTGTCATATCAAATATTCTCATTAAATAGGTGTGTATTGGGCCTTCTGCATAGGCCATTTAATCCTGCACATGGGTTAGCTTGTGTTGAACTCTATCTCTTTCGCATAGGCTCGAGCTTTTTAAGATTAAGACTTTTTTTTTTTAGTGTCATCAAGCCTTCCATTAAGCTGGACCAAGTAGGAGTGTCATAATTTTGGTCCTTAATAGATATAAGCTTAAGCCTATATAAGAATATTTCTTCCACTCATATTTTCATGAGCAATCAAAATAATTCCCATAAATTAGATTATTTATCACCATGGGAAATAGTAAGTATAATAAGCACATGATTATGAGGTAAGCAAACATCATCATTAAAAATATTAGTTTACTTAACTCAACAAATGGAAACCTCCATTGCATCTAGAGTATGTGTTATGGCAATGTAGTATTTGTTGCCCTCACACACCATAATTTGACACAATTATAGATAAGGAAATTCTAGTGTGAATAAATTGGTAAATCATGGGTATCATGTTTTGTGCAAATATTGATCAATTAGACACCTTACTAAGTGCATGTAAGGAGGCTTGTATGAACAATTAGCTTGGTCTAGGGAATCATAGGCCTTTATAAGCTTACACCTATATGTAGCCCTTTGTATTTTTATTGTTTCAATATATTTATGTTCAAGTTGAGAACCTGGTATGTAGGTTAGTTCAATTTTTGAAAGGTTAGTTTTATGTAATGCTCTTTGTATTCCTATAAGGTATGGTAATTATATCTAACCTTATTTTCCTTAAATAAACTTAGCCTATTATAATAAAGAGGTAGCTAGACGATGGAGAGATTCTTTGTTTAGAAATATAAAATTTTCTTAGGGTAGTGTCATTTTAAATGAGATTTAAAGACTTCCAACTTCTTTTTTTTCATCAATGTGATAACTTTGTAATGATGGGGTATATCCCTATACTTCTATTATATTTTTATTAATCTAATTTATCATTCCACCAAAAATAAAATGAAAGGGTGGCTAGATTTTGGTGAAAGTTACTATAACTTTTGTTATTTTTTTCCAAAGAAATAAAGGTAGTGTCCTAAAAAATTTTATTGATAATATCAAATTTTGTTGTAATAACCATACTTTGAAAGAATATAAAGCGTAAGGCATAAACCTAACCTTTAAAAAATATACTTACCATAGTGAGTAGTTAGTACAATCCAAGCAATTAAAACATACAAAACTACAAAAAGCAACATATAGGCTTAACCCTATGGAGGCTTATAATTACCTATACCCAATTGATACTTTCTAAATGCATTCCAACATGATTACAACACCAAGCCTAATTGATCTACAATATGCACATTTGGGACTTGATGGCTAATTGTTCTTGTAATGGATCAATTGTTTCTATTACTAAAGATGAAATGAATAAGCTTTTATGTAACTGGGCTATCTTTGTTTCCAAACCTACCATGTGAATAAAGGAATAGCTTTGTTATTAATTCAATATAGAAAACATAACTAAAAAAATTGAATAACTAGTTTTGCCTCATAGATATTTCATTGTATGGTCTATCTTCATCTCAAATGTCCTTTGTATATATGCATGTAATGAAAAGTTCATATTCATGATTATGAATTGTGGACTTCATATATAAGGTGCCTTCCTAAACATAGAATATGATATTATGTTAGAAAATTTATTTTCTATTTAAAGTCTTTTTGTAAAGGGATAATATGTATTTTGTTCCACATAAAATTCTTATGTATAATTTTTCTCCTCTAGGAAGTTGTTGTATTAGAGTTTTTCTCCTTTAGAAATTTGTTGAAAATTACAAACTTTACATTTCTATATTTAATCCCTAAAGTTTCTAATCCTAATTGCAATAAAGATTACAAACCTATCGCATGTTGTAATGTTTTCCAAAAAAATTATTTTCAAGATGCTAGTTGACAAGCTGAGTGTTATTCTCCCTATAGCAATAAGCCAAAACCAAATTGCTTTCATTAAGGGGCATAAGATTTTTGAGAATATTATACTTTGTCAAAAACTCCTTTACAATTATTACAAGAGAGATAAAAGTAAACGTGTGGTCATAAAAAATGGTCTCATGAAAACATATGATATGGTTAAGTGGGAAGTGGTATTAGGAGTCTTGAAAGCTATTAATACTTTTTAGTACTTAGTTGATCTTATAGGTGAGTGTATTACTACAACAAGATTTTCAATGAATTCAATGGAAAGCATGTAGGTAATTTTGAGGGTACTAATGAATTAAGACAATGGGACCCACCACCCCCATATATATTTTTACTGGTTATAGAGATACTTAATAGATTATTATTGTAAAGACCTCCACATTGGTTCTTAGGTTCCACTGGTGATGCAAACCTGAAAAATCATTTGTGTTTTGTTGTTGATTTGTTTTTTTTTTTTTTTTTTCTCTCATGGTGATATAACTTCAATGCTTTGTCATGTAAAAGCTTTGGGGGAATTACTAAACTTACAAGTCTACATTACAATCCAAATAAATGTCAAATGTTCTTAGGATATTAGAATAAGAGCAACTTCTTATTTTATATCTCTCACATTTTCCTATGAATGTACTCCCTATTCAATATCTTGGAGTTTCTTTTGATTATGAAAAGACTTATTCATGTTGATTGCAAAGGTCTAACATATAAGATATTTGGAAAATAGAAGGTTGGAGAATGAAACATCTTAACTATGCTGGAAGGTTATAGCTAGCAAAAGTATTCCTAATTTCTACATGTATATTTTGAATACAAGTTTTCTTACTACCAAAGTAAACAATTTATAAGATTGAAAAAAAGATTAAAAACTTTTTATGAGTAGGTAATATTAATACATACCTCTTTCACAAGGTAGTTTGGTAAATTGTTTGTTCACCAAAGAAGGAAGAGGGATTAGGGTTATTAAATCTTAAACTTTGAAATAAAGTTCTTTTGATACGTATGCTTTGAAATCTTATCAATTTTCAAGACATTTCTTTATGAAGTAAGTGGATTCATAGTAAAAAATGTATAAGAACTTCAATAATGCAACTTGATATCAAAGGTTCTATGGTATGGAGTTAAAGAGGTCTTTTCAAACTAAGGTTCACATTTATCTTGATTCTTTATAGGTCTGCCTATTGCTACAAAAAAAAAATTATCAAGACCTTTGACCAGTTCATGAAAAAGAGTACTAGTATAATCTAATTTGGACTAATGGCATCAACAAATATAATTTTATTAGATAGATAGTTTGTCAAGGTTAACCCTATACAATAGAAAGAATGGTCCGCTTGCTCCTTTCAATTAACTTAGATTATGATTTTTGTCAGTCCCATGTTGAAAATATGAGTTTTTTTTTTTTTAAATGTGCATGGCTAATGATGATTTGGAAGACTATTTCTGCTCAAAATGGAATTTAATGTCATATTGGAGGATAGAATGAAAAACTACAATGGATGATCAAAACAACTAAAGAAAAGTATTTGGCTGCAAAGTTTATTAAGATATCTTTTTTAACTTGTATGTATTATATATGGGGAAAAAAAAGACAATTTCAAAACAAATTAGTTAGCATTCTAATCCTATTGGCTAAAGTAAGAAAACTTGTATCAGAGAGAGTTTCTTTGCTTTAAAATATAAAATACTCACAAGAAAATGTCATTTTCAGTAAAACTTAGAGATTTCTAACCTTTATCTTTTCATAAATTTTATAATTCTTATAATATTGAAGTATGCTATTATACTTTTGTATACTACCTTTTATTAATGCAAATTCACATTTCTACCCAAAAAAGATTCTTATGTAAAATTTAGATAAAGATTCTTATGTTTTCTTTCTTAGTTTACATGTATTGTATATAATCTAAACGAAATCATAGATGTTTTCAAAATAAGATTGTTGAAATACCAATTTTATTGGCTAGAATTAGAAAAGTAATACATGAAAAAGTATCTCAATTTAGAAATATTAAACACTCTCAGACAAATGTTTTATTGTATCATACTTAGAAGAATTCAAATTTGATTTTCTTTTAGATGAATTGTAATGTTAGAGTATGCCCCTAAGCTTTTATATTCTCTTATTATTTGATGAATAAACTCATATATTCATAAAAAAATATAGGATAACTTATACCACTCTTAGCAATTTTACTCTTTATCTAGATATGCAAGGAAAGATAATATAAATTTTGCAAATACTACAAAAATAATGCACACGAAAAGTACAATATGTCACTTTTGGCCTACAAAAGATAGTTGAATGAAAACGAGGGATGCTTGGATGGAAGTTACTAAAAAAATTAATAATACACAATAGGAAGGGTTGGAAGATTTATTACCAAGGTTGACTCAAGACACGCAAAACTAATGAAGGGCACGAAAATGTTAGGCTCTAAACATGAGAGCCGAAATTTTTTAAAATGCTAAATCAAATCGCTTTATTTGGACACAAATAGTTGTGTATTAGTAGAATAGTTACATCATTTGAAAATCAGATAACTTCACAAAAATAAGTACACATTCTTTTCAAGGTTCCCTTATATCCGTTCGTTTTTTCCAAGCAAATAGTGAAAAATCATACGAAAAAACGTCGCAAGAAGTATGCATTTGCTTTTGGCTTACAGATATTTGCTAAAAAAAGGTGTCACAAAATTCTGCATTTTCTAAATCATGTTTTAGAATTTTTTATACGTTAAAAAATATTTCTGTGCTTTTCAGTACGTTTTATATAAAATTATTGCTCGTGAATAAAAAATCCTCATGAAAAGCATTTCCTTACCTAAGTATTATGATTAAGTCTCTCATTGCCTACATATTATTTATAAATTCTCCATATATGAAGAAAAAATCTTTGAACTTTTGAATGGAATTTAGATTGACATGACCTTGTTGACGGTCAGAAATAGCCTACCGTAGTCATGTTGATGATCCTTTAGATATCACGACCCTTTGCAGAGCCATGTTGCCTCATCCGCGATAAGGAAGGAGTCCAGTAATCGTAGTAAAGAAAAATATTAGTTGCATCAAGCTGACCAGGTGTGCCATGTCGCAGGAGCGAATGCACGGTAGAAAAGTCTGGAAATTGAAAATTATGAATACGGAATGGGTCAGCCAATATGACCAGTCAATATTTTCCGCGGCTGACTTCTTCCCCTCAGTTGGTGCCCGGTGGTGCATATATAATGATGCGTACATCGCCTCCTGTCTTTCATCCTCGACCATTCTAGTTCCCCTTCAATAAGCGATAGAAAAGCTGATGGCTTCTTTACAAGCTTCGAATCTGCTCTTGTCTTCTTCTTCTTCATCTTGTTGCTCACGGAAAATCAATGCTGCTATTCATGTCCCAAAACTCCCAAAGGTCTCTTTCTCAGTTCCAAAAATACAAACCAATAAGCTGGTTGAAGAACTGAAGATAAGAGATGGGTTCGCGAACCTGGCTCCGCTCGAAAAGATCGACGTTATTGCCACACCCATCGAGCAAAGATCAACCGACTCCAAGAACATTGCGACTACACAGCTCTATGCCATTCTAGAGATCGTGGCTGACAGGGTAGAGATGCACGCTAATCTTGGAAATCAGCGTGAAAACTGGAATGCCCTTCTCCTAAACTCCATCAACATGATAACTCTCACGGCTGCGACTATGGCTGGTATTGCAGCGATTGCTGGAAACGGAATGCCCCTTTTGGCTCTCAAATTGTCATCCACTCTCTTATATTCTGCAGCCACGGGGATGTTGCTGGTGATGAATAAGATTCAGCCTTCACAACTCGCAGAGGAACAACGTAATGCCACAAGATTGTTCAAGCAGCTCTACAGCCAAATCCAAACGATGCTGGCTGTTGGGACTCCAACTCAAGAACATGTGAAGGAGATGATGGAAAAGATCTTGGCTCTCGACAAAGCCTACCCACTTCCCTTGGTAGGAGTCATGCTTGACAAGTTCCCCGCAAAGTTTGAGCCGGCTGTTTGGTGGCCTTCAAATCAACTCCGGAGCAAAAACGAGTCTCGTGGAGGAAAGCAGCTAGAGAAGAATGGGTGGAGCGAGGAACTCGAAGGAGAAATGCGAGAGATCATCGAGGTGGTGAAGAGAAAGGACTTTGAGGACTACGAAAGGCTAGGCAATCTTGCGTTGAAAATCAACAAGGTTTTAGCCATCTCAGGTCCATTACTCACAGGCGTTGCAGCCGCCGGGTCTGCTTTCGTTGGTAATGGGTCATGGGCCGCTGTAGTAGCAGTTGCTGCGGGGGCTTTAGCCAGCGCGGTTAATGCTTTCGAGCACGGCGGCCAAGTCGGTATGGTGTTCGAGATGTACAGGAACAACGGCGGCTTCTTCCGGCTACTCCAGGAATCAATTAATGATACACTTAAGGAAAGAGATTTGCAGAAAAGAGAAAACGGGGAGTTGTATGAAATGAAGGTGGCTTTGCAACTGGGTAGAAGCTTGTCACAACTCAGAGACCTCGCCAGAAAGTCGGCTTATTCCCGTGTGGAAGGAACCGCCATAGATGAATTCGCTAGCAAGCTTTTTTAGTTCGAGAACCCGTGCATACTTATTCTTTGATTATTTGTACAATCAATTGTTTATAAAATCCCATAACTTTCACCAATGCTAATTCTCAAACTTTTATCAGTTTTTTGCGTTATAGAATGTGAAAGAACATCTCTAAAAGGAGGAAAGACCTTTTTGTTATAATTCTAAGCTGTGGAAGTCTTTTTGTAAGTCAATTGACAGCTGGAAGAGAATTAGGCAGTGAATGGGCATCATATTACTGTAAAAATAACTATTATTTTTATAATGGACGGTTCGCTGGGTTTAGAGAATGGGCACCATCCTACCATAAAGTAACCTATTCTAGTGAAAGGGTGCCCGGCTTTTGCTGGAAGTCTGACTATAACGGAGCAGAACTCTCAATTATTGAAGATTGGATGAGTAAAATCTGAATTTAACGTACACCAAGAAATAGCTTTGTTAGCTTTTCAATAACGAAAACAAAAACAAACAATTGAACGGCTAGTTTTGTATAATACATATTTCGTTATATGGTCTATCCTTTTTATTGAACATCTTCTATATCAGTTTTATCATTAAATTATGGGCTTCATACATAAAGTATCTTTTTCAATTAAGATATAATGTTATGTTAGAAAATAAATTTTCTCTTTATCGGCTTAGAATGAGATGGTATTTATTGTATTTTAAATAAAAATTTTAAGTAAACTTTAGATAATGTAAGACGATTTATAATATTCTTCACAATTTTACTCTTTATCCCATACAAGGGAAGATAGTATAAACTCTATCAATACTACAAATATAATCCATAGAGAAAGTACAATACCTCATTTTTGGCCACCAAAACAGAGTTGAATGAATACAGTATATGAGTGGGAGATTGGACGGAAAGTTATAAAGAAATCTTATAATATACAAGAAGAGACTATGTCATTATAATACGCACTCTTGCATGGGGACAAGCACTGTGAGTAACGAGGACTTGGACTCAATACCATTAGGTTTTCTTATGTTTTTCTTTCTTTCTTTATAGATAAGAAGAGAGTAGGGTTGGGGAGTGGTTAAAGATTTAATACTCCAAGTTGACTCAACGCACTCAATACAAACTAAGGACACGAAAATATTAGGCGTGTAAACATGAGACCCCAATTTTTTTTTTAAAAAAAAATGGTAAATCCAATCGTTAAATTGGGATGCAAATAGCTGTGTTAGTAGAGTAGTTACATTCGCGTGAAAATCATATAACTTCATCAAAATGATATCACATTCTTTAAATTGCAAGCAAGGTTCTTTTTCACTCAAAGCCAAAAGATTTGACAAAGGAAAATATGGGAAAAAACTTACAAGCAAATAGCGGGAAATCTTACAAAAAAGCCGTTGCTAGTAATATGCGTTTGCCTTAAGCTTATTGATATTTGTTAAACTTCACATTTTCTAAATCTTATTTTAAAATATTCTAGATATAGAGAAAAGATCCTCTTACTTTTAAGCCAATTTTGAATAAGATCGGACTCTTTAAAATAGTATCAAAATTTAAATTCAAATATAATATGTCTTTGCTCATAAATAAAAATTCTCTTAAAAAATATTTCCTTAAGCTCAAGGTGAGATGACTTACTAAAAATGGTATAATTAAATCTGTAAGTATTATTTAGAAAAATATCCATTTATGATCGGCAGTCAGCAGCAACGTTGCTGACCTGTAGATGTCATGACCTGTTACAGAACGATATTGCCTGATCAGCGATGACAGAGTCCAGTTGTCGTAGTCCAAAAAATATTAGCCTTACCAGGTAAGCTGTGTCGCAGAAGAGATCCAATACACGGCAGAAAGACTTGGGAACTTGAAAATTACGAATAGCGAATGGGTCCGCTAATATGCCCAGTCAAGGTGGTCACTGGTCAATATTCTCTCATCTGACGACTTCCTTATATATATACGTACCTCGCCTCCCATCTTTCATGCTCAACCCTTCTAGTTTCCCTACAAGAAGCGATAAAAAGGCTGAGGAAAAAACCTCCACCTAATGGCTTCCTTACAAGCTTCGACTCTACATTTGCCTTCTTCTTCTTCATCTTATTGTTCGAGGAAAATCTATGCTGGTATTAATGTTCCAAAACTCCCAAAGGTCTCTTTCTCAGTTCCAAAAATACAAACCAGGAAGCTGGTTGAGGAACTGAAGCTAAGGGATGGTTCCACGGGCGTAGCCCCAGAAAAGCTCAATGTCACTCCCATACCAATCTGTGATAACCTAGCCAGCAACAACGACATCGCGACGACACAACTCTATACCGTCTTAGAGATCGTGGCTGACAGGGTGGAGATGCACGCAAACCTTGAAAAACAGCGTGACAACTGGAACGCCCTTCTTCTGAACTCCATCAACATGATGACTCTCACAGCTGCGACTGTGGCCGGTGTTGCAGCGATTGGTGGCAACGGAATGCCCCTTTTAGCTCTGAAAATGTCATCCACTCTCTTGTATTCTGCAGCCACAGGGATGTTGCTGGTGATGAATAAGATTCAGCCTTCACAACTCGCAGAGGAACAACGTAACGCCACAAGATTGTTCAAGCAGCTCCAAAGACAAATCCAAACGATGCTGGCTGTTGGGACTCCAACTCAAGAAGATGTGAAGGAGATGATGGAAAAGGTTTTGGCTCTGGACAAAGCCTATCCACTTCCTTTGCTAGGAGTTATGCTTGACAAGTTCCCCTCAAAGTTTGAGCCGGCTGTTTGGTGGCCTTCAAATCAACTTCAGAACAAAAACGAGTCACGTGGAGGAAAGCAGCTAGAGAAGAATGGGTGGAGCGAGGAACTCGAATTAGAAATGCGAGAGATCATCGAGGTGGTGAAGAGAAAGGACGTTGAGGACTACGAAAGGCTAGGCAACCTAGTGTTGAAGATCAACAAGGTTCTAGCCATCTCAGGTCCGTTACTCACGGGAGTTGCAGCAGTTGGGTCTGCTTTTGCTGGCAATGGATCGTGGCCTGTAGTTGTAGCAGTGGCCACTGGGGCCTTAGCTAGCGCGGTTAATGCTTTTGAGCATGGCGGCCAAGTCGGGATGGTGTTTGAGATGTACAGAAACTGCGGCGGCTTCTTCCGGCTACTCCAAGAATCAATCGAATCCACACTTGAAGAAAGAGACTTGGAGAAAAGAGAAAACGGGGAGTTGTATGAAATGAAGATGGCTTTGCAACTGGGGAGAAGTTTGTCACAGCTCAGAGAACTCGCCGGAAAGTCAGCTTCTTCACGTATGTATGAAGCCGACGTAGATGAATTCGCCAGCAAGCTTTTTTAGTTTAGCATATTGTGCGTACCTAGTCTTTGATAATTACTCTGTACATTCTCATATAATAACAAATCCTAATTCTCGAACATTATCTCCATCACTTCAAAAAGAGTTCACAAACCCCACTTCTCAAACTTTATCCTTACACCTCAAATAAAATAAAATAAAATAAAAAAGAAATAATTTATTGTTATTGAAAAGTTGACTAAAAGTAAAAAAGAACTTTTCTCTATATAAAATGATTCTCAAGTAAAGATTAACGATGTGAAATTTTTATCGGTTTTCAATAAATTTCTTACCCCAAACATGAAAAAACATTTTTTTTGTAAGAATTTTTATCCCGAGCTAAAGGATGCTCCAAAATGAACCTAAAGTCCCATATAATCTCAAAAAAAAAAAAAAATCTTGTTTAAAATTCAGTTCAAGAACATTATAATCTTTACAATATAAAAAGAAGATTCTCAAATAATATTTATTCAATATGTAACTTTTATCCCACAATTTAGTTTATACTATTGAGGATGAAAGTCTCACATAAAAAATATATTATCTTTTAGTAATGTTTAAATATAAAAATGTTTCCCCCATTTAAGTTAAATTATGAATTTCTTTTTACCTATGTTAATTCCTCTCAATTTTCATTCAACTTCAAGTTTTTAAAATATATTTGATATATAAAAAAGTATCTATTCCGTCCCATTCAATCTTAATTGTAACTATAATTAGTGTATGAGGATTATTGATAATGGAAGCCCTACATGCAAAAATATACAATCTTTAGATAAAGTTTAAATATAAAAGACATCTTTAAATTTATGAGTTAATTTTTTAATTGAATCATAAATTGTTTTATAAGATATTACGTATAATAACTTGAAACTGCCGCAACTTGTTGAACGGTGTGAGCACTAACTTTACGACCACGGCCGAGACAGACTTGGACAAGTGTATATTCTTTGGTTGAGTGCTTGGTGTCCAAGACGTTGTCCGTATTGGACGGCCAACATCATCCGAAGTGTCGGACTTTTAAGTTACCATCTTGCGTTGGGTGGCTGGAATTGTCCCTGGAATTGAATCTTATCGCTGTTCAAAACTGAGGTTGTCACTCAATTGTGGTAACTGTTCTGAAGCAAAACCATGTCAGACCCTCGTGCCATGGACTTCTTCCTCCTTGTCATGTGTCAAAAGACTTGAACAAACGAAAAATTTAATGCAATCCTCTATGTCGGTCTGGGTCAAAATTTTGATGTGGACACCTTTGAAAATGTTGTGCAAATGAATGCTTTTGAATTTTTATTGGAAATTAATAATCGGGCATGCCGTTTTCTCGTGTGTGGGGCGTTTTTATTTGTATTTTGTAATTTATAGTAAATTGTTTATAACAACAATTAAAGTGATTAATAATTATTTTTATGTACAGTACCCAGGAAAGTTTGACTTTGATCAATTCAGCTTATATGACTTTGAACAACTGGACTTTACCAAAACTAAACCATTTATTTTTTGTTAGAGAATGATTAATTAATCAAGTCTGGTGACTGATTTTTCGACGTACTCTATAAGTAGGATCGCACATCAGGCGGAGAATGGGCATTGTATTACTGTAAAATGACCTATTATTTTTATATGGAGGGATGGCTGGGTTTGAGAATTTGCATCATGTTAAGTTAAAAATAACCTATTCTAGGGAAAGTGTGGCTGGGTTTTGCTGAAAGTCTGACTATAACGGGACAACTATCTCAATTACTACAGATTGAACGAGTAAACTCTAAATGTAACTTGGCAATCTTTGTTTCCAAACCTATGACGCGCACCAAGGAATAACTTTGTTATTTTTTCAATAATGAAGATAGAAATAAACATAGAACAACTAGTTCTGCAGAATAGATATTTCATTATATGGTCTATTCTTTGTGAAAGAAATCTAAAGACCGATGGCCGGAATTTTTCTTTATTAGAGGAATTAAGGAAGAACATGAAGAACTCTAATGTGAAGAATTTTTTGATTTAATTTCCCAATGATTGCATAGGTAGATTTATATATCTATATACAAATGAATTTACAAGAATTACAATTGAATTCAATATATATAACCAAATCATATCTAATCTATACAAAACCAAATGAAATCCAATCTAGAGACTTTTCCAATGGCAACGCAAATAAATTCTAGTGGGACTTTCATTCCATGATGGTTTGGATTGATGTGACACTTCATGCTAACATGACTAACGTGCAAGGTGCTGATGTGGTATTTGGCTTCTCTAATATCCCCTTGCAACTTGAAAAAGGTAGATTGCACCATTAGCTTAGACCAAATAGGGCAAAAGTGAGCAAATGACAAGCCTTTGGTGAAAATGTAAGCAGATTAGTCGAGAGAGAAGATGAATTAGAGATATAGTTGATCATAAGCAAGACACAGTTGCATGAAATGGAAGTCAATTTCAATAAACTTCATATAGGCATGAAAGACTAGATTAACAGTCAAATATAGGGCCGAGAGATTGTCACACCATAGGGTCAATAGGTATGTACGTAGCACATGAAGATCATAAAAGAGGTACTCAATTTGCATAAGCTCAATGGTGGTGTTAGCAAGAGATTTGTACCCAACCTCAGTGCTGGAGCAAGCATTAGTCCACTGCTTCAAAGAACTCCACAAAATCAAAGGAAAATGCAAAAATTGCTGATAAAGTGTCAATTATCATGACCACTTAAGGTGTCAATTTGAGATGTATAGGAACAATGGCGGCTTCTTCAAGCTACTTAAGGAATCAATTAATGATACACTTAAGGAAAAAGATTTGCAAAAAAGAGAAGATAAGAAGTTGTATGAAATGAAGGTGGCTTTGCAACTAGCGAGAAGCTTGTCACAACTCATAGACCTCGCCAAAACATTGGCTTGTTCTCATGTAGAAGGAGCCGTAATAGATGAATTCACTTGCAAGCTTTTTTAGTTCTAGAACCCATGCATACTTATTCTTTGATTATTTGTACAACCAATTTTTCATAAAATCCTATACCATCGAGGAATGCTAATTGTCAGTTTTTTATCAAGTTTTTGCGTAAAGCAAAAAAAGCATTCTCTTCTTTTTCTTTCACCTCTACAAGTCTCTTTGAAAATTCATATGACATCTTGGAAAAGATTAATCAAAATAACTAATAACGGGATGTGCAAACTCTATAGCAATATGGGGACGTTGTAAACTATGCTCAATGGACCAACCTATTTACCATAAGAGTACAAGAATTAGTTGACTTATCAACCACACTCAATTTGCTAGCAACCATGCGACTATCTTTAAATCTATTTTTTAATCTATTTTTTAATGAATATGTGCATTTATTCATCTAAGAAAAAATTAAGATTGAATTTTTCAGCTATAACATAATAAAATATTTGTCAAAAAAGTCTAATGTTTCTAAATAAATGTACTCTCACATGTACTATTTTCCTAATTCTAATAAATAAGATTGATATTTCAATAACGTTATTTTGGAGATGTCTATAATTTCATTTATATCATTTATAATAAATACATGCTAAAAAAGAAAATTTAACATGCTTTGTAGCCACATTCTTTCCTTCAGTTGCTCTAATCGTTCATTACAATTCAAAACTTCAATCATTGATGATCCTATGAAGGCCTTATTCTGTAAGGATATTTCAAAAAATTTGCTCAATCCAAGTGCATTAAAGAAACAATGTATTTAGTTCTTTTGTTTATGTTATTGGGATGGAAATGAATGAAAGGAACTTTAGTTACATTGATAGTTTAGAAATTGTTATTCTCAAAGCTACTGAAAAGCTTCTTAAAAATAGATTCTTTAAAAATGATAAAGGTATAAAAATAGCACAAAACCTTTTTTTATATATATATAAAGGTCAAGTATTATATATTACCAAAGAAAATACAATTATTCATTTACAACATCTTCATTTAGATTCAAAAACTATATTTGGTAAATTTCAAAACTCTTGCAAAAACTTATTACAAGCTATATACTTTATTCTCCTTATTGACAAAATAGTGCCTCTCATATCCTTCTTGTTTTTAACAATAATGATCAACTTATCTAGACTTTTATTATTGAATCTTCTTTTATTTCTTTCTCTCCAAATGTAATACAAAACAACTTTGAATGATATATTAAGTAGGCACCCTACAAAACTTTTACATTTAGTAGCTTTGGTCATTCAATATACTTCTACTTTCTATTGTTCAATTCTTCAAGATAATCTATTCATACTTGGTAGAGCCCTTCAAATATAATTTGTGAACAAAATAACTCAAAACGTTTATATTCAACATACTTGCTAAATCATATCACTTTATAGTGTTTATGGATTCCTATAAAGAAAAGTATTAGTAACAGAAGAGTATGAATTAGATGGAGACTTCCTCCACTTGGTAAGCTTAAGTTGAATGTAGGTGGTTCTAGTATTGTTGGAAATAGTATAGGAGGAAAGGTATTATAAGATAGTAATGAAAATATTATTTGGATGTTTGTTTCTAAGTTTGGCCATGGAAGTAATGCACACGCCAAGGCCCATGCTCCTCTCACAGGTTTTCAATTATGTCATGCCAAAATTCAATTCCCACACATAATTGAGTCATACTCTTTTTATTTGGTACATTGCATGCTATGTAGATGGTGTTGGGTCCTTGAAGGCAACTTAAGTAGGGGTGAATTATGTCTCTAATCCTAGAGAATTATTTTTCAAAGTATTTCATTGCACTATTCACTTGCTACTCATTTTCTAGAATCTTTTTATTTATCTATTTATAAATATATGAGTTTATTCATCAAAAAATAAGAGAATACAAAAGTTTAGAGGCATACTCTAACATTATAATTCACATAAGAGAAAAATCAAGTTTGGAATCCTTCAGCTATAACACAACAAAACATTTGCCTGAAAGGGTTTAATGTCCTTAAATAGATATGTTCTCCCACATACTATTTTCCTAATTTTACCTAATAAAAGTGATATTTCAACAACTTTATTTTGAAAACATCTACAATTTTATTCAAATTATATATAATAGATACATGTTAAGAAGAAAAAATATTATGAAGCTTCACAACAAAATCATTTCCCTTAGTTACTTTAATCATCCATTACAGTTCAAAATTTCAATCGTTGATATTCTTACAAAAGCCTTATTATGCAAGAATATTTTTCCAAATTTGCTTAATCCAAGTACACTAAACAAACAAGTATGACATGCTTATAAATTGAAAACCACAAAAATTACAATACAAGTCAATTAAAGGGATCCATCTTTAAATCATTTTTGCTGTAAGAAGTTTGTCCTTACAAATGAGACATCTAATGAAATTATGTTTGCTAATTACAGCTAATTATATCAAAATCATACCATTCAACCTCAATATTTACTTAGTTTAATTCTTTGTAAGTTTCTTTACAACAATAAAAAGGTTTGGATAGTGTAGAAGTGAGAATTTGTTATAGTTTCAAAAGACCTTTCCAACTCCATACCATATTTCTTTTTATGTCAAGATATATAATTGAAATTCTTTTACATTTAGTACTATGAATTCATCTACTCCATAAAGATGGATTTGGATAATTAATGAGATTCCAAATTGACCATCTCAACAAAACCTTATTCTACACTTTGACTAGTAATCCAAGTCCTTCTTTTTTAAGTGAACAAGCAACTTGCCAAATGCTTGTGATTTTTATGATTTTCTAAATTACTTATTCACAAAAAGTCTTTAATCTTCTTCTCAATCTCATAAATGGTTTCTTTTGGGAGAAAAAAATATTTGCATCCAAAAGGTACAAATAGAAGTAAAAACTAATTTTTAAAATCTTTTTATTAAGTATGCAATAGAATGATAGTAAAGTTATTAACTTGTAACTACTCAATGAAAGATTCAATATACACAATACAGTAACACGTAATGATACTAAGCACAATTAAGTAGTAGATCCAATAAACATATAGAAGAATCAACACTACTTATATTTTAAGGTATAAGAACAAGTTTACAAGCCTTAACAATGTTTTCCATGTTCTTTCAAACATTAAAAATGCATGCAATTCCTCCAATACTTCTAGAGATAAAATATTAAAATCAATAACTAGAGAATTAAGAAAGAAATTGTACATCCTTTTAAATGATGGGGAAATCTTTTTCAAACCACCTTCTTTGATTAACCTATCAAAGGATTTCACTAGTTTTTTCGAAATGATTAGATGAAACACTCAACCCACTTACTTTTACACAACATCAAAGGATACTAAGTACAATAATCACTTGGACTACCAAATAGAGATGTTGCAAATACAATACAATAGAAATCTCACACTAATATAGTGATTTTAAGCTCAATAAGGTGTTAAGCTAAAAACTCCCCAAATGATAGAATACATTCATTCTAGGGATTTTAATAAACTATTGAATATATATAATGCAATTATGCACTAATCAATCGTATATCTCAGTAAATCTATCAAAGTAATATGAGAAAAGGAAGCCATAAATAGATTTATTTGAAAGACATAGAGTTTCTTAGGATTTCTTTGTCATGTGAGTGCACTAAAAAACTCAACTTTCTAAAGCTTATTTTTAGCCTTTTGTAAACAATTGAACATCTCTTCTTTGATGTTCAACCATCTTTGTCATCTAGGTCTATAGGATGGTGTCATCGTCACCTTGACAAAAGAGTCAGAGTTTTGGGTGTAGCACCTCCTTCTTCCTTTCTTTCTTTTCTCCTTTCCTCATTTTCTTTTTCCTTTCATGCAGCCACTCTCTTCCTTTCTCTTGTTCTTCAAATTTTAACCTAATAGAGATGACATTTTCTAGAATTTTCTCATTAAATAGGTGTGGATTAGGCTTTTTGCACAAGCCTTTTAATCTTGCTTGTAGGCTAGCTTGTGTTTAACTTTATCCCTTCTTGCATGGGCCTCCTCTTTTTATGATCAAGTCTTTCTTTTGAATGTTATCAAGCCTTTGATTAAGTTGGACCATAAAAGTAGAAGTGTTATAATATTGGGTCCATAATAGATTTAAGCATAAGCAAATATAAGAATATTTCTTCCATTCATATTTCCATGAGCAACCAAAGTAATATTCCTATAAATTAAATTATCTATCACTATGAGAAATATTACATATAATAAGCACATTATCATGAAGATAAGTAAACATCATCATCAAAAATATTATTTTATTTAACTTAACAAATGGAAACCTCTGTGGTACTAAGAGTATGTATTACGAAAATGTAGTACTTTGTTGTCCTTACACACCACAATTTGACACAATAATGGATAAGGGAATTCTAGTGTGAATAAATTGGCAAATCATGGCAATCATGTTTTGTGCAAATATTGATCAATTAGACTTCTTACCAAGCACATGTAAGAAGGCTTTCAAGAACAATAAGCTTGGTCCAAGAAATTATAGACCTCCATAAGGTTACACCTATATGTGGCCCTTTGCATTTCTATTATTTCAATATATTTATGTTCAAGCTAAGAAACTAGTCTGTAGGTTAGTATAATGTTTGAAAGTTTAGTTTTACGTATTGCACTCTGTATTCATACAAAGTATGGTTATTATGTCGAGTCTTCTTTTTATTAAATAAAATGCATTAAGGTACCTTCCTATTTGTTTTGGGAAAAAAAAATTGCTTGGAGGTTAGATGAGACCATATAATTGTAAAAATAGCCTATTATAATGAAGTGGTGGCTAGATAAGGCAAAACTTCTTTGCTTAAAAATATAAAATCTTCATAAGGTAATGTCATTTTAAGTGAGATTTAGAAACTCCAAACTTTCATCTTTTCATAGATTTAATAACTTTTGTAATACTAAAGTATGTCTCTATGCTTTTGTATTCTAATTTTTATTAATCTAATTTACCATTCCACCAAAAAAAAAAAAAATTAGTGGCTAGATTTTGGTGAAAATTACTATAATTTTCTTTTTAAGAAATAGATCTAATATTCTAACAAATTTTATTAATAATATCAAGGTTGAGTGTAATAACCATATTTTGTAGGAGTACAAAGGATAGACATAAACTTGACCCTTAAAAAATATACTCACCACAGTGAGTACTACAATCCAAGCAATTAAAACATACAAAAGAAAATAGAAAATTACAAAAAGAAGTAGTACATAGGCTTAACCCTATGAAGGCTTATAATTACCTATATCTAATTGATACTTTCAAAATGCATTCCAACATGATCACATCATTAAGCCTAATTGATCTACAATGTGCACATTTGGGACTTGATGGCCAATTGTTCCTCTAATGAAGCAATTGTTTCTGTTATTAAAGATGGAGTAAGCTCTTTATGTAACTTGGCCATTTTTGTTTCCAAACCTACTATGCGAATAAAAGAATAGCTTTTTTATTAACTCAATAGAGAAAACATAACTTTTAAAAAATTGAATAACCAGTTTTGCCTAATAGATATTTCATTGTATGGTCTATTCTTCATCTCAAATTTCCTCTATATATATGCCTGTAATGGAAAGTTCATATTCTTCATTATGAATTGTGGGCTTCATATATAAGGTGCCTTCCTAAACATTGAATATGATATTTTGTTAGAAAATGTATTTTCTATTTAAAGTCTATTTGTAAAGAGATGACATGTATTTTCTTGCACATAAAATTCTTAGGTAGAATTTAGACAATATAGGATAACTTATACCATTCTTAGCAATTTTACTTTTATCTAGATATGCAAGGAAAGATAATCTAAATTTTATAAATACCACAAAAATAATCCACACGAAAAGTACAATATGTCACTTTTGGCCTACATAAGATAGTTAAGATGGAAAAGAGGGGGTGTTTTGATCGAAAGTTAAAAAGAAATCTAATAACACACAAAAGGAAGGGTTGGAAGATTTATTACGTAGGTTGACTCAAGACACGAAAAACTAACGAAGGGCAAGAAAAAGTTTAGCATGTAAACATGAGACCCGAAATTTTTAAAATGCTAAATCAAATCATTTTATTTGGACACAAATAGTTTTGTATTAGTAGAACAGTTACATTCACTTGAAAATCAGATAACTTCGTAAAAATAAGATCACATTCCTTTCAAAGTTATTTTCTATCCTTTTAGTTTTTCCAAACAAACAGTAAAAAATCGTACAAAACTGCCGTTGCAAGAAGCATGCATTTGCTTTCGGCTTATAGATGTTTGCTAATAACGGTGTAGAAAAATTTTGTATTTTTTAAATCTAGATTTCGAATCCTCTGTATATAAAAAAACGTTTTTGTACTTTTAAGCCGATCTTACATAAAATTGTCGATCGTAAACAAAAAATCCCCAATATGACCAGTCAATATTTTCCACAGCTGCCTTCTTCCCCTCGGTAGCTGATGGCTTCCTTACAAGCTTCGAATCTGCTCGTCTTCTTCTTCATCATCTTGTTGCTCACGGAAAATCAATGCTGCTATTCATGTCCCAAAACTCCCGAAGCTCTCTTTCTCAGTTCCAAAAATACAAACCAGAAAGCTGGTTTAAGAACTGAAGATAAGAGAGGGGTTCGCGAACCTGGCTCCGCTCGAAAAGATCGACGTTATTGTCACACCCATCGAGCAAAGATCAACCCACTCCAAGAACATTGCGACTACACAGCTCTATGGCATTTTAGAGATCGTGGCCGACAGGGTGGAGATGCACGCTAATATTGGAAATCAGCGTGAAAACTGGAATGCCCTTCTCCTAAACTCCATCAACATGATAACTCTCACGGCTGCGACTATGGCTGGTGTTGCAGCGATTGCTAGCAACGGAATGCCCCTTTTGGCTCTCAAATTGTCTTCCACTCTCTTATATTCTGCAGCCACGGGGATGTTGCTAGTGATGAATAAGATTCAGCCTTCACAACTCGCAGAGGAACAACGTAAAGCCACAAGATTGTTCAAGCAGCTGCAAAACCAAATCCAAACGATGCTGGCTGTTGGGACTCCAACGCAAGAAAATGTGAACGAGATGATGGAAAAGGTTTTGTCTCTGGACAAAGCCTACCCACTTCCCTTGGTAGGAGTTATGCTTGACAAGTTCCCCGCAAAGTTTGAGCCGGCTGTTTGGTGGCCTTCAAATCAACTCCAGAACAAAAACGAGTCTCGTGGAGGAAAGCAGATGGAGAAGAATGGGTGGAGCGAGGAACTCGAAGGAGAAATGCGAGAGATCATCGAGGTGGTGAAGAGAAGGGACTTTGAGGACTATGAAAGGCTAGGCAATCTTGTGTTGAAGATCAACAAGGTTTTAGCCATCTCAGGTCCATTACTCACAGGCGTTGCAGCCGCCGGGTCTGCTTTCGTTGGTAATGGGTCATGGGCCGCAGTAGTAGCAGTTGCTGCCGGGGCTTTAGCCAGCGCGGTTAATACTTTCGAGCATGGCAGCCAAGTCGGTATGGTGTTCGAGATGTACAGGAACAACGGCGGCTTCTTCCGGCAACTCCAGGAATCAATTAATGATACACTTAAGGAAAGAGATTTGCAGAAAAGAGAAAACGGGGATTTGTATGAAATGAAGGTGGCTTTGCAACTGGGGAGAAGCTTGTCACAACTCAGAGACCTCGCCCGAAAGTCGGCTTATTCCCGTGTGGAAGGAACCGCCATAGATGAATTCGCTAGCAAGCTTTTTTAGTTCGAGAACCCGTGCATACTTTTTTTTTTTTTTGGTGAAAGGTCAAATTATATATCACCCGTAAAAAAATTTACAAGATTGTTCGATTACAAGATATCATCATCTAAGCTCAAATATTGCACTTGGCAAATTCCAAAGCTCTTGTAAAAATTTATTACAATTTGTAAGCTTGACTCCTCTGGTAGATGAAATCTTCCCTCTCACATCCTTCTTGATTTTAGCAATAATGGTTGAGTTTTCTAGACTTGTATTGCTGAATCTTCTTCTATTCCTTTCGCTCCAAATGTGATACAATACGGCCTTGAAAGACATACTAAGTAAAGTTGCTGCGAAGCTCTTCCTCTTAACAGTCTTGATCATCCAACATATTTTAGCTCTCCAGTGTTCAATTCTTCGAGTTAGTCCATTCATGCCTAACAAAACCTTCCAGATGTAGTTTGTGAACCTGCACTTAAAAAACAAATGTTCTTGTGATTCTTCTTCTTGTTGGCAGAGGTTGCATTGTAGATCCACTGAACTGTTCCATTTAGCCACCCGATCTGCTGTGGATAATTTGTCCCTTAAAGTGATCCAACATATAAAATTATGCTTTGGTACTCCTTCTTTCCACACAAGTGTTGCCCATTTGGGAGAACCCGTGCATACTTATTCTTTGATTTTTTGTACAATCAATTGTTTATAAAATCCCATAACTTTCACCAATGCTAATTCCCAAACATTTATCAGTTTTTTGCGTAAAGGAATGTGAAAGAACATCTAAAAAAGGAGGAAAGACTTTTTTGTTATAATTTTAAGCTGTGGAAGTCTTTTTTGAAAGTCAATATGGCAGCTGGAAGAGAATTAGGAAGTGAATGGGCATCATGTTACTGTAAAAATAACTATTATTTTTATAATGGACGGTTGGCTGGGTTTAGATAATAGGCACCATGTTGCTATAAAATAAACCTATTCTAATGAGATGGTGGCTGCATTTTGCTAAAAGTCTAACTATAACGGAGCAGCATTCTCATTTAATGAAGATTGAATAATTAAACTCTAAATGTGATGTGCACCAAGAAATAGCTTTGTTAGTTATTCAATAATGAGAACAAAAACAAACAATTGAACAGCTAGTTTTATATAATAGATATTTCGTTATATGGTTTATTCTTTTTATTGAACATCAACTTTATCAATTTTATAATTAAATTATGGGCTTCATATGTAATGTACCTTTTCCAAATTAAGATATAATATTATGTTACAAAATGAATTTTCTCTTTATTAGCTTAGAATGAGATGGTACTTATACTATTTTAAATAAAAGATTTAAGCAAACTTTAGAGAATATAAGACAATCTATATTATTCTTCACAATTTTACTCTTTATCCCATACATGCAAGGGAAGATAGTATAAATTCTACCAGTACTACAAAATATAATCCATAGGAAAAGTACGATATCTCATTTTTGGCCTCCAAACAAAGTACATGATGGGAGATTGGACGGAACGTTATAAAGAAATCTTATAATATACAAGAAGAGACTAAGCTACAATAATACACAACTCTTGCATGGGGACAACAATCTGAGTAATGAGGACTTGGACTCAATACCATTAGGTTTTCTTTCTTTATAGATAAAAAGAGAGTAGGGTTGGGGGGTGGTTAAAGATTTAATACTCCAAGTTGACTCAACGCACTCAATACAAACAAAGGACATGAATATGTTAGGCGTGTAAACATGAGACCCCATGTTTTTTTAGTAAATGCTAAATCCAATCGTGAAACTGGGATGAAAATAGTTGTGTTAGTAGAATAGTTCCATTCATGTGAAAATCACATAACTTCATCAAAATGAGATCACATTCTTTTAATTGCAAGCAAGGATCTTTTTCACTTAGAAGCCAAAAGATTTGGCGAAGGAAAATATGGGAAAAAAATTTACAAGCAAATAGCGGGAAATCTAACAAAAAAGCCGTTGCTAGAATTTACCTTAAGCTTATTGATATCTGTTAAACTTCACATTTTCTGAATCTTATTTTAAGCCAATTTTGAATAAGATTGGATTTTTAAAAATAATATCAAAATCTAAATTCAACTACAATATGTCTTTGCTCGTGAATAAAAATTCTCTTGAAAAATATTTCCTTACACTCAAGGTGAGATGACATACTAAAATTGGTAAGTATTATTTAGAAAAATATCCATTTATAAACGGCAGCCAGCACCAATGTAGCTGACCTGTAGATATCATGACGTGTTATAAAACTATATTGCCTGATCAGCGATGGGAGAGTCCAAGGATCGTACTCCGAAAAGTATGTCGCGGAACAACCAATACACGGCAGAAAGACTTGAACTTGAAAATTGTTAATAGCGAATGGGTCATGTAATATGCCCAGTCAAAGTGGTCATTGGTCAATATTCTCGCATCTGACAACTTCCTGAGATATATATATACGTACCTCGCCTCCCCTCTTTCATGCTCAACCCTTCTAGTTTACCTACAAGAAGCGATAGAAAAGCTGAGGAAAAAACCTCCACCTAATGGCTTCTTTACAAGCTTCGACTCTACCTTTGCCTTCTTCTTCATCATCTTATTGTTCAAGGAAAATCAATGCTGCTATTAATGTCCCAAAACTCCCAAAGCTCTCTTTCTCAGTTCCAAAAATACAAACCAGGAAGCTGGTTGAGGAACTGAAGATAAGGAATGTTTTCATGGGTGTGGCTCCAGAAAAGCTCAATGTCACTCCCATACCAATCTGTGATAATATACCCAACAACAACGACATCGCGACCACACAACTCTATGCCGTCTTAGAGATCGTGGCTGACAGGGTGGAGATGCACGCAAACCTTGAAAAACAGCGTGACAACTGGAACGCCCTTCTTCTGAACTCCATCAACATGATGACTCTCACAGCTGCGACGGTGGCCGGTGTTGCAGCGATTGGTGGCACCGGAATGCCCCTTTTAGCTCTGAAAATATCATCCACTCTCTTGTATTCTGCAGCCACAGGGATGTTGTTGCTGATGAATAAGATTCAGCCTTCACAACTCGCAGAGGAACAACGTAAAGCCACAAGATTGTTCAAGCAGCTGCAAAACCAAATCCAAACGATGCTGGCTGTTGGGACTCCAACTCAAGAAGATGTGAAGGAGATGATGGAAAAGGTTTTAGCTCTGGACAAAGCCTACCCACTTCCCTTGATAGGAGTTATGCTTGACAAGTTCCCTGCAAAGTTTGAGCCGGCTGTTTGGTGGCCTTCAAATCAACTCCAGAACAAAAACGAATCTCGTGGAGAAAAGCAGATCATAGAGAAGAATGGATGGAGCGAGGAACTCGAATTTGAAATGCGAGAGATCATCGAAGTCATGAAGATGAAGGACGTTGAGGACTACGAAAGGCTAGGCAACCTAGTGTTGAAGATCAACAAGGTTTTGGCCATCTCAGGTCCATTACTCACAGGCGTTGCAGCCGCCGGGTCTGCTTTCGTTGGTAATGGGTCATGGGCCGCTGTAGTAGCAGTTGCAGCGGGAGCTTTAGCCAGCGCGGTTAATACTTTCGAGCATGGTGCCCAAGTCGGCATGGTGTTTGAGATGTACAGGAACAACGGCGGCTTCTTCCGGCTACTCCAGGAATCAATTAATGATACACTTAAGCAAAGAGATCTGCAGAAAAGAGAAAATGGGGAGTTGTATGAAATGAAGGTGGCTTTGCAACTGGGGAGAAGTTTGTCACAGCTGAGAGAACTCGCCAGAAAGTCAGCTTCTTCACGTATGGATGGAACCGCCGTCAATGAATTCGCCAGCAAGCTTTTTTAGTTTTAACATATTGTGCATACCTATTCTTTGATAATTACTCTGTACGTTCTCGTATAATGACAAATTCTAATTCTTAAACTTTATCTCCATCACTTCAAAAAGAGTTTCCAAACCCCACTTCTCAAACTTTATCTCTACACCTCAAATAAAATAATAGAACATTATTTATTTATTTTTATTCAAACGTTGACTAAAACTAAAAAAGAACTTTTCTCTATATAAAATGATTCTTATGAAGAGATTACACGATGCGAAATTTTTATCGGTTTTCAATACATTTCTTACCCCAAACATGAAAAAATATTTTTTTTTATAAGAATTTTTATCCTAAGCTAAAAGGATACTACAAATGAACCTAAAGTCCCATACAATCTCAAAAGGCTTATTCTTGTTTAAAAAGAAATTTAAGGACATTATAAACTTTACTATATAAAAAGAAAATTCTCAATTAATATTTATGCAATATGTAACTTTTATCTTACAATTTAATGAATGCTATTGAGGATAAAAGTCTCACATGAAAATATATTATCTTTAGATGATATTTAAATAAAAAAATATTTCTCCCATTTAAGTTAAACTATGAATTTTTTTCTGGTATGGTATCAAAATCTATATATTGATTCCTCTCAATTTTTATTTAGAAATGCATCTATTCCATTTTATTTAATCTTAAAAACAACTATAATTAGTGTATGAGGAATGTTGAGGATAAAGATCTCACATAAAAAAATATACAATCTTTAGGTAAAGTTTAAATATAAAAGATATCTTTAAATTTATGAATTAATTTTTTAATTGAATTATAAATTATTTTATAATATATTACATATAATAACTTGAACTTAAGGCTGCAACTTGTCGAACGGTGCAAGCCCCAACTTTACAACCACGGCCGAGACAGAGTTGAACAAGTGAATATTCTTTGGTTGAATGCTTGTGCCCAAGACGCTGTCTGGATTGACGGCCAACATCATCCGAAGTGTCTGACTTTGGAGTTGCTATCTTGCATAGGGTAGCTGGAATTGGCCCCGTAATTGAATCTCATCGGAGTTCAAAACCGAAGTTGTCACTCAATTGTGGTAACTGTTCTGAAGCAAAACTTTGTCAGACCCTCTTGCTATAGACTCCTTCTTGCTTCTCGTCTTGTGTCAAAGATTGAATAAACGAAAAATTCAATGCAATCCTCTACCTCGGTTTTGGTCAAAACATTGATGCGGACACCTTTGAAAATGACACGAAGACATCTACGTCGGCTTCTTCACGAATGTATGAAGCCGACGTAGATGAATTCGCCAGCAAGCTTTTTTAGTTTAGCATATTGTGCGTACTAGTCTTTGATGATTACTCTGTACATTCTCATATAATGACAAATCCTAATTCTCGAACATTATCTCCATCACTTCAAAAAGAGTTCACAAAACCCACTTCTCAAACTTTATCCTTACACCTCAAATAAAATAAAATAAAAAATATATAATTTATTGTTATTGAAAAGTTGACTAAAAGTAAAAAAGAACTTTTCTCTATATAAAATAATTCTCAAGTAAAGATTAACGATATGAAATTTTTATCGGTTTTCAATAAATTTCTTACCCCAAACATGAAAAAACATTTTTTTTTTATAAGAATTTTTATCCCGAGCTAAAGGATGCTTCAAAATGAACCTAAAGTCCCATAAAATCTCAACAACAAAAAAAATGTCTTGTTTAAAATTCAGTTCAAGAACATTATAATCTTTACAATATAAAAAGAAGATTCTCAAAAAATAGTTATGCAATATGTAACTTTTATCCTACAATTTAGTTTATACTATTGAGGATGAAAGTCTCACATGAAAAATATATTATCTTTAAGTAATGTTTAAATATAAAAATGTTTCCCCCATTTAAGTTAAACTATGAATTTCTTTTTACCTATGTTAATTCCTCTCAATTTTCATTCAACTTCATGTTTTTAAAATATATTTGATATACAAAAAAGTATCTATTCCATCCCATTCAATCTTAATTGCAACTATAATTAATGTATAAAAAGTGTTAAGAATGAAGGTCCTACATAAAAAATATACAATCTTTAGATAAGGTTTAAATATAAAAGACATCTTTAAATTTATGAGTTAAATTTTTAATTGAATCATAAATTGTTTTATAAGATATTACATATAATAACTTGAAACTGCCGCAACTTGTTGAACGGTGTGAGCACTAACTTTACGACCACGGCCTAGACAGAGTTGGACAAGTGTATATTCTTTGGTTGAGTGCTTGGTGTCCAAGACGTTGTCCGCATTGGACGGCCAACATCATCCGAAGTGTCGGACTTTTAAGTTACCACCTTGCATTGGGTGGCTGGAATTGTCCCTGGAATTGAATCTTATCGCTGTTCAAAACTGAGGTTGTCACTCAATTGTGGTAACTGTTCTGAAGCAAAACCATGTCAGACCCTCGTGCCATGGACTTCTTCCTCCTTGTCTTGTGTCAAAGACTTGAACAAACGAAAAATTCAATGAAATTCTCTATCTCGGTCTGGATCAAAATTTTGATGTGGACACCTTTGAAAATGACGCCGAGACATAAAAAATGTTGTGCAAATGACTTCTTTTGAAGTTTTATTAGAAAGTAATAATCGGGCATGCCGTTTTCTCGTGTGTGGAGCGTTTTTATTTGTATTTTTTAATTTATAGTAAATTGTTTATAACAACAATTAAAGTGATTAATAATTATTTTATGTACAGTACCCAGGAAAGTTTGACTTTGATCAATTCAGCTTATATGACTTTGAACAACTAGACTTTACCAAAACTAAACCATTTATTGTTTGTTAGAGAATGATTAATTAATCAAGTGTGGTGACTGATTTTTTGACGTACTCTATAAGAAGGATCAAACATCAGGCGGAGAATGGGCATTGTATTACTGTAAAAATAACCTATTATTTTTAAATGAGGGATGGCTGGGTTTAGAGAATTTGCATCATGTTAAGTTAAAAATAACCTATTCTTGGGAAAGTGTGGCTGGGTTTTGCTGAAAGTCTAACTATAACGGAACAACAATCTCAATTACTACAGATTGAATGAGTAAACTC
The DNA here is from genome assembly GCA_028551485.1 of Casuarina cunninghamiana. Lineage (NCBI taxonomy): Eukaryota > Viridiplantae > Streptophyta > Magnoliopsida > Fagales > Casuarinaceae > Casuarina > Casuarina cunninghamiana. Next base: position 22,758,918 of record CM052366.1, on the reverse strand, counting down.
TAAATGTAACTTGGCAATCTTTGTTTTCAAACCTATGATGCGCACAAAGGAATAACTTTGTCATTTTTTCAATAATGAAGATAGAAATAAACATAGAACAACTAGTTCTGCAGAATAGATATTTCATTATATGATCTATTCTTTGTGAAAGAAATCTAAGGACCGATGGCTGGAATTGTTCTTTATTAGAGGAATTAGGGAAGAACATGAAGAACTCTAATGTGAAGAATTTTTTGATTTAATTTCCCAATGATTGCATAGATAGATTTATATATCTATATACAAATGAATTTACAAGAATTACAATTGAATTCAATATATATAACCAAATCATATCTAATCTATACAAAACCAAATCAAATCAAATTTGTATGAAATCAAATCCAATCTAGAGACTTTTCCAATGGCAATGCAAATAAATTCTAGCGGGACTTTCATTCCAGGATGGTTTGGATTGATGTGATACTTCATGCTAACATGACTTACTTGCAAGGTGCTGATGTGGTATTTCGCTTCTCTAATATCCCCCCGCAACCTAAAAAGGTAGACTGCACCATTAGCTTAGACCAAAGAAGGCAAAAGTGAGCAAATGACAAGCCTTTGGTGAAAATGTTAGCAGATCAGTCGACAAAGGAGATGAATTAGAGATATAGTTGATCATAAGCAAGACACACTTGGATGAAATGGAAGTCAATTTCAATGTACTTCATACAGGCATGAAAGACTAGATTAGCAATCAAATATAGGGCCAAGAGATTGTCACACCATAGGGTTGATGGGTATGTACGTAGCACATGAAGATCATAAAAGAGGTACTCAATTTGCATAAGCTCAATGGTGGTGTTAGCAAGAGATTTGTACTCAACCTCAGTGCTGGAGCAAGCATTAGTCTATTACTTCAAAGAACTCCACAAAATCAAAGGAAAATGCAAAAAATGTTGATAAAGTGTCAATTATCATGACCACTTTCCCAACTAGCATAAGAAAAGGCATGTAAAGTGGTCGAGGAACTCTAGATGAGATGAAGTACAAGATGAGGAGTATCCACTAAATAACGTAGGATGCACTTCATAACCCACTAGTGTTTAGTAATAGGGTGACGTAGGAATTGACAAACATTGTTGACTAAGTAAGCAATGTTCGAATGAGTGAGAGTGAGATACTACAAGGTGCCAACTCCATCTCAAGTCCATTATTCACAAGCATTGCAGTCATCGGGTCCGCTTTCATCCGAAATGGGTCTTGGGCCATAATAGTAGCAGTGGCTATAAGGGCTTTAGCCAACCCGATTAATGCTTTTAAACATGGTGGCCAAGTTGGGATGGTGTTTAAGATGTATAGGAATAATGGTGGCTTCTTCAAGCTACTTAAGGAATCAATTAATAATACACTTAAGGAAAAAGATTTGCAAAAAAGATAAGACAAGAAGTTGTATGAAATGAAGGTGGATTTGTAACTAGGGAAAAGCTTGTCACAACTCATAGACCTCACCAAAACGTTGGCTTATTCTCATGTGGAAGGAGCCGTAATAGATGAATTCACTTGCAAGCTTTTTTAGTTCTAGAACCCATGCATACTTATTCTTTGATTATTTGTACAACCAATTTTTCATAAAATCCTATACCATTGAGGAATGCAAATTGTCAAATTTTTATCAAGTTTTTGCGTAAAGCAAAAAAAGCATTCTCTTCTTTTTCACTCACCTCTACAAGTCTCTTTGAAAATTCATATGACATCCTAGAAAAGAATAATCAAAATAACTAATAACAGGATGTGTAAACTCTATAGCAATATGGGGATGTTGTAGACTATGCTCAATGGACCAACCTATTTACCATAAGAGTACAAGAATTAGTTGACTTATCAACCACACTCAATTTGCTAGCAACCATGCGACTATCTTTAAATCTATTTTTTTTTATCTATTTTTTAATGAATATGTGCATTTATTCATCTAAGAAAAAATTAAGATTGAATTTTTCAGCTATAACATAATAAAATATTCGTCTAAAAAAGTCTAATGTTTCTAAATAAATGTGCTCTCACATGTACTATTTTTCTAATCATAATTAATAAGATTGATATTTCAATAACGTTATTTTGGAGATGTCTCTAATTTCATTTATATCTTTTATAATAAATACATGCTAAAAAAGAAAATTTAACATGCTTTATAGCCAAATTCTTTCATTCAGTTGCTTTAATCATTCATTACAATTCAAAACTTCAATCATTAATGATCCTATGAAGGCCTTATTGTGTAAGGATACTTCAAAAAATTTGCTCAATCCAAGTGCACTAAAAAAAAAAATCTATTTAGTTCCTTTTTTTTATGTTATTGGGATGGAAATGAATGAAAGGAACTTTAGTTACATTGATAGTTTAGAAATTGTTATTCTCAAAGCTACTGAAAAGCTTCTTAAAAATAGATTCTTCAAAAATGATAAAGGTATAAAAATAGCACAAAACTTTTTTTTTATATAAAGGCCAAGTATTATATATTACCAAAGAAAATTCAATTATTCACTTACAACATCTTCATTTAGATTCAAAAACTATATTTGGCAAATTCCAAAACTCTTGCAAAAACTTATTATAAGTTATATGCTTCATTCTCCTTATTGACAAAATATTGCCTCTCATATCCTTCTTGTTTTTAACAATAATGATTAACCTATCTAGACTTTTATTATTGAATGTTCTTTTATTTCTTTCTCTCCAAATGTAATACAAAACAACTTTGAATGATATATTAAGCAGGCACCCTACAAAACTTTTACATTTAACAGCTTTGATCATTCAACATACTTCTACTTTCTATTGTTCAATTCTTCAATATAATCTATTCATACTTGACAGAGCCTTTCAAATATAATTTGTGAACAAAATAACTTAACAACTTTTATATTCAACATACTTGCTAAATCATATCACTTTATAGTGTTTATGGATTCCTATAAAGAAAATTATTAGTAACAAAAGAGTATGAATTAGATGGAGACTTCCTCCACTTGGTAAGCTTAAGTTGAATGTAGGTGGTTCTAGTATTGTTGGAAATAGTATAGGAGGAAGGGTATTATGAGATAGTAATGAAAATATTATTTGGATGTTTGTTGCTAAGTTTAGCTAGGGAAGTAATGCACACGCCAAGGCTCATGCTCCTCTCACAGTTTTCAATTATGTCATGCCAAAATTCAATTCCCACACATAATTGAGTCATACTCTTTTTATTTGGTACATTGCATGCTATGTAGATGGTGTTAGGTCCTTGAAGGCAACTTAAGTAGGGGTGAATTATGTCTCTAATCCTAGAGAATTATTTTTCAAAGTATTTCATTGCACTATTCACTTGCTACACATTTTCTAAAATCTTTTTATTTATTTTTTTATAAATATATGAGTTTATTTATCAAAAAATAAGATAATACAAAAGTTTAGAGGCATACTCTAATATTATAATTCACTTAAGAGAAAATTCAAGTTTGAAATCCTTCAGCTATAACACAACAAAATATTTGCCTGAAAGCGTTTAATGTCCTTAAATAGATATGTTCTCCCATATACTATTTTCCTAATTTTAGCCAATAAAAGTGATATTTCAACAAATTTATTTTGAAAACATCTACAATTTCATTCAAACTATATACAATAGATACATGCTAAGAAAAAAATATTATGAAGCTTTACAACAAAATCATTTCCTTTAGTTACTTTAATCATCCACTACAATTCAAAATTTCAATCGTTGATATTCTTACAAAAGCCTTATTATGCAAGAATATTTTTCCAAATTTGCTTAATCCAAGTACACTAAAAAAACAAGTATGACCTACTTACAAATTGAAAACCACAAAAATTACAATACAAGTCAATTAAAGGGATCCATCTTTAAATCATTTTTGCTGTAAAAAGTTTGTCCTTACAAATGAGATATCTAATGAAATTATGTTTACTAATTCTACCTAATCATATCAAAATCATACCATTCAACCTCAATATTTACTTAGTTCAATTCTTTATAAGTTTCTTTACAACAATAAGAAGGTTTGGATAGTGTAGAAGTGAGAATTTGTTATAGCTTCAGAAGACCTTTCCAACTCCATACCATATTTCTTTTTATGTCAAGATATATAACTAAAATTCTTTTACATTTAGTACTATGAATTCATCTACTCCATAAAGATGGATTTGGATAATTAATGAGATTCCAAATTGACCATCTCAACAAAACCATATTCTACACTTTGACTAGTAGTCCAAGTCCTTCTTTTTTAAGTGTACAAGTAACTTGCCAAGCGCTTGTGAGTTTTATGATCTTCTAAATTACTTATTCACAAAAAATGCTTAATATTCTTCTCAATCTCATAAATGGTTTCTTCTGGGAGAAAAAATATTTGCATCCAAAAGGTACAAATAGAAGTAAAAACTAATTTTTAAAATCTTGTTATTAAGTATGCAATAGAATGATAGTAAAGTTATTAACTTGTAACTACTCAATGAAAGATTCAATATACACAATACAGTAACAAGTAATGATACTAAGCACAATTAAGTAGTAGATCCAATAAACATATAGAAGAATCAACACTACTTATATTTTAAGGTACGAGAACAAGTTTACAAACCTTAACAATGTTTTCCATGTTCTTTCAAACATTAACAATGCATGCAATTCATCCAATACTTATAGAGATAAATATTAAAATAAATAACTAGATAATTAAGAAAGAAATTGTACATCCTTTTAAATGATGGGGAAATCTTTTTCAAACCACCTTCTTTGATTAACCTATCAAAGGATTTCACTAGTTTTTCTAAATGATTAGATGAAACACTCAACCCACTTCCTTTTACACAACATCAAAGGATACTAAGTACAATAATCCCTTAGACTACCAAATAGAGATGTTGCAAATACAATACAATAGAAACCTCACACTAATACAGTGATTTTTAGCTCAATAAGGTGTTAAGCTAAAAACCCCCAAATGATAGAATATTTTAATAAACTATTGAATATATATAATGCAATCATGCACTAATCAATACTATATGTTAGTAAACCTATCAAAGTAATATGAGAAAAGGAAGCCACAAATAGATTTATCTGAAAGACATGGAGTTTCTTAGGATTTCTTTGTCATTTGAGTGCACTAAAAAACTCAACTTTCTAAAGCTTGTTTTTAGCCTTTTGTAAACAATTGAACATCTCTTCTTCAATGTTCAACCATCTTTGTCATCTAGGTCTATAGGATGGTGTCATACTCACCTTGACAAAAGAGTCAGAGTTTTGGGTGCAGCACCTCCTTCTTCCTTTCTTTTCTCCTTTTCTTTTTCCCTTCATGCAGCCACTCTCTTCCTTTCTCTTGTTCTTCAAATTTTGACCTAATGGAGATGACATTTTATAGAATTTTCTCATTAAATAGGTGTGGATTAGGCTTTTTGCGCAAGCCTTTTAATCTTGCTTGTAGGCTAGCTTGTGTTTAACTTTATCCCTTCTTGCATGGGCCTCCTCTTTTTATGATCAAGTCTTTCTTTTGAATGTTATCAAGCCTTTGATTAAGTTGGACCATAAAAGTATAAGTGTTATAATATTGGGTCCATAATAGATTTAAGCATAAGCAAATATAAGAATATTTCTTCCATTCATATTTCCATGAGCAATCAAAGTAATATTCTCATAAATCAAATTATCTATCACCATGAGAAATATTACATATAATAAGCACATTATCATGAAGATGAGTAAACATCATCATCAAAAATATTATTTTATTTAACTTAACAAATGGAAACCTCTATGGCACTAGAGTATGTATTACGAAAATGTAGTACTTTGTTGTCCTTACACACCACAATTCGACACAATTATAGATAAGGGAATCGTAGTGTGAATAAATTGGCAAATCATGGCAATCATGTTTTGTGCAAATATTGATCAATTAGACTTTTTACCAAGCACATGTAAGAAGGCTTTCAAGAACAATCAACTTGGTCCAAGAAATTATCGACCTCCATAAGGTTGCACCTATATATGGCCCTTTGCATTTCTATTATTTCAATATATTTATGTTCAAGCTAAGAAACTAGTCTGTAGGTTAGTTTAATGTCTGAAAGTTTAGTTTTATGTATTGTAATTGTATTCATACAAAGTATGGTTATTATGTCAAGTCTTCTTTTTATTAAATAAAATGCATCAAGGTACCTTCCTATTTATTTTGAAAAAAAAAAATTGCTTGGAGGTTAGATGAGACCATATAATTGTAAAAATAGCCTATTATAATGAAAGGGTAATCCATAAGGTAGAGTTTCTTTGCTTGAAAATATAAAATCTTCATAATGTAATGTCATTTTAAGTGAGATTTAGAAACTCCAAACTTCCATATTTTCATAGATTTAATAACTTTTGTAATATTAAAGTATGTCTCTCTGCTTTTGTATTCTAATTTTTTATTAATCTAATTTACCATTTCACCAAAAAGAAAAATTAGTGGCTAGATTTTGGTGAAAATTACTATAATTTTCTTTTTAAGAAATAGATCTAATATTCTAACAAATTTTATTAATAATATCAAGGTTGAGTGTAATAACCATATTTTGTAGGAGTACAAAGGATAGACATAAACTTGACCCTTAAAAAATATACTCACCACAGTGAGTACTACAATCCAAGCAATTAAAACATACAAAAGAAAATAGAAAATTACAAAAAGAAGTAGTATATAGGCTTAACCCGATGGAGGCTTATAATTACCTATATCTAATTGATACTTTCGAAATGCATTCCAATATGATCACATCATTAAGCCTAATTGGTCTGCAATATGCACATTTGGGACTTAATGGCCAATTGTTCCTATAATGAAGCAATTGTTTCTGTTATTAAAGATGGAGTAAGCTCTTTATGTAACTTGGCCATTTTTGTTTCCAAACCTACTATGCGAATAAAAGAATAGCTTTTTTATTAACACAATAGAGAAAACAAAACTTTTAAAAAATTGAATAACTAGTTTTGCCTAATAGATATTTCATTGTATGGTCTATTCTTCATCTCAAATTTCCTCTATATATACGCCTGTCATGGAAAGTTCATATTCATCATTATGAATTGTGGGCTTCATATATAAGGTGCCTTCCTAAACATTGAATATGAGATTTTGTTAGAAAATTTATTTTCTATTTAAAGTCTATTTGTAAGGAGATGACAAGTATTTTCTTGCACATAAAATTCTTATTTAGAATTTAGACAATATAGGATAACTTATACCATTCTTAGCAATTTTACTTTTATCTAGATATGCAAGGAAAGATAATCTAAATTTTATAAATACTACAAAAATAACCCACACGAAAAGTACAATATGTCACTTTTGGCCTACATAAGATAGTTAAAATGGAAAAGAGGGGGTGTTTTGATGGAAAGTTAAAAAGAAATCTAATGATACACAAAAGGAAGGGTTGGAAGATTTATTACGTAGGTTGACTCAAGACACGAAAAACTAACGAAGGGCAAGAAAAAGTTTGGCGTGTAAACATGAGACCCGAAATTTTTAAAATGCTAAATCAAATCATTTTATTTGGACACAAATAGTTTTGTATCAGTAGAACAGTTACATTCACGTGAAAATCAGATAACTTCGTAAAAATAAGATCACATTCCTTTCAAAGTTATTTTCTATCCTTTTGGTTTTTCCAAACAAACAGTAAAAAATCGTACAAAAATGCCGTTGCAAGAAGTATGCATTTGCTTTCGGCTTATAGATGTTTGCTAAAAACGGTATAGAAAAATTTTGTATTTTTTAAATCTAGATTTAGAATCCTCTGTATATAAAAAAAAAAAAAAAATTGTACTTTTAAGCCGATCTTACATAACATTGTCGATCGTAAACAAAAAATCCCCATGAAAAGCATTATTATGATTAAGGATTGTAAGATTAAGTCTTTCATTACCTAAATATTATTTATAAACTACCCATATATGAAGAAAAAATCCTTGTACTTTTAAATGGAATTTAGATAAAAATGACCTTGTTATTGACGGTCAGAAATAGCCTACAGCAGCCAGGTTGAGGATCCTGTAGATTCATGACCCTGTACACTGCCATGTTGCCTCATCCGCGATAAAGGAAGGAGGCCAGTAGTCGTGGTAAGGAAAAATATTAGTTGTATCAAGCTGACCAGGCATGCCATGTTGCGGGAGCCAATACACGGTAGAAAAGTCTGAAAATTGAAAATTATGAATAGGGAATGGGTCAGCCAATATGACCAGTCAATATTTTCCACAGCTGACTTCTTCCCCTCGGTTGGAGCCCGGTGGTGCATATATAATGATGCGTACATCGCCTCCTGTTTTTCATCCTCGACCATTTTAGTTCCCCTTCAATAAGCGATAGAAAAGCTGATGGCTTCCTTACAAGCTTCGAATCTGCTATTGTCTTCTTCTTCATCATCTTGTTGCTCACGGAAAATCAATGCTGCTATTCATGTCCCAAAACTCCCGAAGCTCTCTTTCTCAGTTCCAAAAATACAAACCAGAAAGCTGGTTGAAGAACTGAAGATAAGAGATGGGTTCGCGAACCTGGCTCCGCTAGAAAAGATGGACGTTATTGCCACAACCATCGACCAAAGATCAACCGACTCCAAGAACATTGCGACTACACAGCTCTATGGCATTTTAGAGATCGTGGCTGACAGGGTGGAGATGCACGCTAATATTGGAAATCAGCGTGAAAACTGGAATGCCCTTCTCCTAAACTCCATCAACATGATAACTCTCACGGCTGCGACTATGGCTGGTATTGCAGCGATTGCTGGCAACGGAATGCCCCTTTTGGCTCTCAAATTGTCTTCCACTCTCTTATATTCTGCAGCCACGGGGATGTTGCTAGTGATGAATAAGATTCAGCCTTCACAACTTGCAGAGGAACAACGTAACGCCACAAGATTGTTCAGGCAGCTGCAAAACCAAATCCAAACGATGCTGGCTGTTGGGACTCCAACTCAAGAAGATGTGAAGGAGATGATGGAAAAGGCTTTGGCTCTGGACAAAGCCTACCCACTTCCCTTGGTAGGAGTTATGCTTGACAAGTTCCCCGCAAAGTTTGAGCCGGCTGTTTGGTGGCCTTCAAATCAACTTCAGAACAAAAAAGATTCACGCGGAGGAAAGCAGATAGAGAAGAATGGGTGGAGCGAGGAACTCGAAGGAGAAATGCGAGAGATCATCGAGGTGGTGAAGAGAAAGGACTTTGAGGACTACGAAAGGCTAGGCAATCTTGCGTTGAAGATCAACAAGGTTTTAGCCATCTCAGGTCCATTACTCACAGGCGTCGCAGCCGCCGGGTCTGCTTTCGCCGGTAATGGGTCATGGGCCGCAGTAGTAGCAGTTGCCGCGGGGGCTTTAGCCAGCGCGGTTAATGCTTTCGAGCATGGTGGCCAAGTCGGTATGGTGTTCGAGATGTACAGGAACAACGGCGGCTTCTTCCGGCAGCTCCAGGAATCAATTAATGAGACACTTAAGGAAAGAGATTTGCAGAAAAGAGAAAACGGGGAGTTGTATGAAATGAAGGTGGCGTTGCAACTGGGGAGAAGCTTGTCACAACTCAGAGACCTCGCCAGAAAGTCGGCTTATTCCCGTGTGGAAGGAACCGCCGTAGATGAATTCGCTAGCAAGCTTTTTTAGTTCAAGAACCTGTGCATACTTATTCTTTGATTATTTGTACAATCAATTGTTTATAAAATTCCATAACGTTGACCAATGCTAATTCTCAAACTTTTATCAGCTTTTTGCGTAAAGGAATGTGAAAGAACATCTCAAAAAGGAGGAAAGGCTTTTTTGTTATAATTCTTGAGATGTGGAAGTCTCTTTTGAAAGTCAATATGAAAGCCGGAAGAGAATTAAGCAGTGAATGGGCATTATATTACTGTAAAAATAACCTATTATTTTTATAATGAAGGGGTGGCGGAGTTTAGAGAATAGGCACCATGTTACTATAAAGTTAACCTGCTCTAATGAGAGGGTAGCTGGGTTTTGCTAAAAGTCTAACTATAACGGAGCAGCATTCTCATTTATTGAAGATTGATTAAGTAAACTCTGAAATAGCTTTGTTATTTATTCAATAATGAAAACAAAAACAAACAATTTAAAGGCTAGTTTTATATAATAGATATTTCGTTATATGGTCTATTCTTTTTATTGAACATCATCTATATCAATTTTATGATTAAATTACGGGCTTCATACGTGATGTACCTTTTTCAAAGTAAGATATAATATTATGTTAGGAAATAAATTTTCTCTTTATTAGCTTAGAATGAGATGTACTTATTTTATTTTAAAATAAAATTTTTTAGTAAACTTTAGAGAATATAAGACAATCTATATTATTCTTCACAATTGTACTCTTTATCCCATACATGCAAGGGAAGATAGTATAAATTCTACCAATACTACAAAAATATTCGATAGGAAAACTACGATATCTCATTTTTGGCCTCCAAAACAAAGTATATGAGTGGGAGATTGGACGGAAAGTTATAAAGAAATCTTATAATATATAAGAAGAGACTAAGTTACTATAATACACAACTCTTGCATGGGGACAACAATGTGAGTAATGAGGACTTTGACTCCATACCATTAGGTTGTCTTATGTTTTTCTTTCTTTCTTTATAGATAAGAAGAGAGTAGGGTTGGGGAATGGTTAAAGATTTAATACTCTAGGTTGACTCAACGCACTCAATACAAACTAAGGACATGAATATGTTAGGCGTGTAAACATGAGACCCCATATTTTTTTAGTAAAGGCTAAATCCAATAGTGAAACTGGGATGAAAAAAGTTGTGTGTTAGTAGAGTAGTTCCATTCATGTGAAAATCACATAACTTCATCAAAATGAGATCACACTCTTTTAATTGCAAGCAAGGATCTCTTTCACTTAGAAGCCAAAAGATTTGGCGAAGGAAAATATGGGAAAAAACTTACAAGCAAATAGTGGGAAATCTAACAAAAAGGCCGTTGCTAGAAATATACATTTACCTTAGCTTATTGATATCTGTTAAACTTCAAATTTTCTGAATCTTATTTTAAGCCAATTTTGAATAAGATTGGATTTTTAAAAATAATATCAAAATCTAAATTCAACTACAATATGTCTTTGCTCGTGAATAAAAATTCTCCTGAAAAATATTTCCTTACACCCAAGGTGAGATGACATACTAAAAATGGTGAGTACTATTTAGAAAAATATCCATTTATAAACGGCAGCCAGCAACAATGTTGCTGACCTGTAGATATCATGACGTGTTATAAAACTATATTGCCTGATCAGCGATGGGAGAGTCCAAGGATCGTACTTCGAAAAGTATGTCGCGGAACAACCAATACGCGGCAGAAAGACTTGAACTTGAAAATTATTAATAGCGAATGGGTCATGTAATATGCCCAGTCAAAGTGGTCGTTGGTCAATATTCTCGCATCTGACAACTTCCTAAGATATATATATACGTACCTCGCCTCCCCTCTTTCATGCTCAACCCTTCTAGTTTCCCAACAAGAAGCGATAGAAAACCTGAGGAAAAAACCTCCACTTAATGGCTTCCTTGCAAGCTTCGACTCTACACTTGCCTTCTTCTTCTTCATCTTATTGTTCAAGGAAAATCAATGCTGCTATTAATGTACCAAAACTCCCAAAGCTCTCTTTCTCAGTTCCAAAAGTACAAACCAGGAAGCTGGTTGAGGAACTGAAGATAAGGGATGGTTTCATGGGTGTAGCTACAGAAAAGCTCAATGTCACTCCCATACCAATCTGTGATAATATACCCAACAACAACGACATCGCGACCACACAACTCTATGCCGTCTTAGAGATCGTGGCTGACAGGGTGGAGATGCACGCAAACCTTGAAAACCAGCGTGACAACTGGAACGCCCTTCTTCTGAACTCCATCAACATGATGACTCTCACAGCTGCGACTGTGGCTGGTGTTGCAGCGATTGGTGGCACCGGAATGCCCCTTTTAGCTCTGAAAATATCATCCACTCTCTTGTATTCTGCAGCCACAGGGATGTTGTTGGTGATGAATAAGATTCAGCCTTCACAACTCGCAGAGGAACAACGTAAAGCCACAAGATTGTTCAAGCAGCTGCAAAACCAAATCCAAACGATGCTGGCTGTTGGGACTCCAACTCAAGAAGATGTGAAGGAGATGATGGAAAAGGTTTTAGCTCTGGACAAAGCCTACCCACTTCCCTTGATAGGAGTTATGCTTGACAAGTTCCCCGCAAAGTTTGAGCCGGCTGTTTGGTGGCCTTCAAATCAACTCCAGAAGAAAAACGAATGTCGTGGAGAAAAGCAGATAGAGAAGAATGGATGGAGCGAGGAACTCGAATTTGAAATGCGAGAGATCACCGAAGTCATGAAGATGAAGGACGTTCCGGACTACGAAAGGCTAGGCAACCTAGTGTTGAAGATCAACAAGGTTTTGGCCATCTCAGGTCCATTACTCACAGGCGTTGCAGCCGCCGGGTCTGCTTTCGTTGGTAATGGATCATGGGCCGCTGTAGTAGCAGTTGCAGCCGGAGCTTTAGCCAGCGCGGTTAATGCTTTCGAGCATGGCGGCCAAGTCGGCATGGTGTTTGAGATGTACAGGAACAACGGCGGCTTCTTCCGGCTACTCCAGGAATCAATTAATGATACACTTAAGGAAAGAGATCTGCAGAAAAGAGAAAATGGGGAGTTGTATGAAATGAAGGTGGCTTTGCAACTGGGGAGAAGTTTGTCACAGATGAGAGAACTCGCCAGAAAGTCAGCTTCTTCACGTATGGATGGAACCGCCGTCGATGAATTCGCCAGCAAGCTTTTTTAGTTTTAACATATTGTGCATACCTATTCTTTGATAATTACTATGTACGTTCTCGTATAATGACAAATTCTAATTCTCTAACTTTATCTCCATCACTTCAAAAAGAGTTCCCAAACCCCGCTTCTCAAACTTTATCTCTACACCTTAAATAAAATAATAGAATATTATTCATTTATTTATATTCAAACGTTGACTAAAACTAAAAAAGAACTTTTCTCTATATAAAATGATTCTTATGTAGAGATTACACAATGCGAAATTTTTATCGGTTTTCAATACATTTCTTACCCCAAACATGAAAAAAAAAATTATAAGAATTTTTATCCTAAGCTAAAAGGATACTACAAATAAACCTAAAGTCCCATACAATCTCAAAAAGCTTATTCTTGTTTAAAAATAAATTTAAGGACATTATAAACTTTACTATATAAAAAGAAAATTCTCAATTAATATTTATGCAATTTGTAACTTTTATATCACAATTTAGTTAATGCTATTGATGATAAAAGTCTCATATTATCTTTAGATGATATTTAAAAAAAAAAATATTTCCCCCATTTAAGTTAAACTATGAAAATCAATATATTGATTCCTCTCAATTTTTATTCAACTTTAAGCTTTTAAAATATATTCGATGTACAGAAATACATCTATTCTATCTCATTTAATCTTAAGCACAATAATAATTAGTGTATGACGAATGTTGAGGATGGAGATCTTACATAAAAAATATACAATCTTTATATAAAGTTTAAATATAAAAGATATCTTTAAATTTATGAATTAAATTTTTAATTGAATTATAAATTGTTTTATAATATATTACATATAATAACTTGAACTTAAGGCGGCAACTTGTCGAACGGTGCAAGCACCAACTTTACAACCGCGGCCGAGACAGAGTTGAACAAGTGAATATTCTTTGGTTGAATGCTTGGTGCCCAAGACGTTGTCTGGATTGGCGGCCAACATCATCCGAAGTGTCTGACTTTGGAGTTGCTTCTTGCATTGGGTAGCTGGAATTGGCCCCGGAATTGAATCTCATCGGAGTTCAAAACCGAAGTTGTCACTCAATTGTGGTAACTGTTCTGAAGCAAAATTTTGTCAGACCCTCTTGCCATAGACTGCTTCTTGCTTCTCGTCTTGTGTCAAAGAATTGAATAAACGAAAATTTCAATGCAATCCTCTACCTCGGTTTTGGTCAAAACTTTGATGCGGACACCTTTGAAAATGACACGAAGACATCATTTTTGGTTGGGCAAATGACCTATATTCACTTTTTATTAGGAATTAATCACAGGGCATGCCCTTTCTTTTTTTTTTTGGGTGTGTGTGGAGCAATTAAAGCGACTAATAAATATTTCTGTATTGAATACGCAGGAAAGTTTGAATTTGATCAATTCAACTTATATAACTTTGAACGGATAGACTTAAACCATTTATTTCTTTTACAGAGAGTGATTAATTAATTAAGTCCGATGACCCATTTTTTGACGAACTCCGTAAGGAGGTTCAGACAGTTTATTACTTTTTTGAATACTAGGCCTGCACAAGAGTAAAGTCAAAGATGTCTTGCGACCATGCCTTTGTTCCATGGGGACGAAAGCTACCGTCATGATAAAATTATTATAATTGCGACAATAAAAGAAATAAGGGTTTTTTGTTCTGTTTTTCCTTAAAAAAAAAAGGAATTTATAAATACTAATGCAAGAATTCTAGCAGGTAAAACTAGTGATATTTTCCATGGTGGGTGAATTATTAGAATTTGAAGAGGAGGGAAATAGAGTAGTTTTAACTTGATTTTATAAACATATGGTAGTCTTTTGGCGCTTAGGCTTCTGAACGCTCATGGCTTGTGAATTGCTGGCCCTCTCCAAAGCTGTCGAACTAGATTGCACTGATTTTTGGTTTCAAGCTATGTAGAAGAACTGCTACATCTATCCGTAATCTCCCCAAGTTTTCTTACCCTTCACTTCTCTCTGTAAGATGGAATTTTTTTGTACAAAGACCGTGGAAGGTCAATGAACAATGGCCTGTAAGGGCCATTGAGAGCATCAGAGCTGAATCCGGCCCATAATTGGCTGGCAAAACTAGAAGGGTCGGCAATCCTGGCCTGAATTTTAGAAGCCCCAAAAACTTAAACTAACCACAAGAAAACTTGTGGGGTTCTACACACTGCAGAATCATTGTCCTTCTTCATGCAAGTGAAGAATGTACAAAAGAAGCAAGAAAACCACTTGGATCAGTGGTTAGTTGCCATTGGTGGGTCATATCTTGACTAAACAAAGGATTCACTCAGTAGTTTTAACACAATAAATTATTATTATCTTAGGACAATTTCCCCATGCAATAACTTTGGTAACTAAGACATTTCATAAAGCAGTGGAGTTTATTATTACATTTCAACTCGGGCTGCTTGCAAATGGAAAATGAAAATTCAAACTCGACCAGCGGTCAAAGTTTAGCAAAAACAGGTCAAAGGATGGCAATTAGAAATTTCTGGAGTTGATATGCCAAACATGAATTACGATGGCCTGTAGTATTTTGTTGGTACAAATGGCATCTTTGTGACAACCCCATCATAGGCCTTTCCTCGAACCACAATCTTGACTTTGTTGCCTGCCTTGTGTGATCCAGATTTCACATATCCCATAGCTATGTTCTTCTTGAGGCAGGGGCTAAATCCTCCACTGGTGACTTCTCCAATGCCTTTTCCTTTATCATCCTGAATCTCACTGTGGCTCCTGGCAGGTGGTCCTGAAGAGAATAAACCAACACGCCTCACTGCTGGACCATCTTCAAGTTGCTTAAGAATCACCTCAGCACCCAGGAAACCACCTTCAGCCCTTCTTCTCTTTCCTATGGCCCATGTGAGTCCTGCCTCAACAGGAGTTACATGTTGTTCCATGTCATTGCCATATAAACAAAGCCCAGCTTCAAGTCGCAGACTGTCTCTGGCACCCAGACCTGTCAACCGTATCTTCCCTTCAGATTTCTCCAAGATTGCTTTGGCAAGATCCACTGCATGCTCAGAAGGAACTGAGATTTCAAAACCATCTTCACCGGTATACCTGAAAATTAGTACTCAATCAGGCTCGGATTAACAATTCTTCTTTCTCATGTAACCATGGATAGTTGCAATACGGATCAGGCTTCACCCATGTTCTCAGTCAATGAAGAAATGCATACATGCCCCATAATCTAAGGAAGCACTAATTGATATAAGGTAAACAGTCACTGCCAAAAAGTTCTGAAATGATATTGACATTTACTCACGCCATGAGAGGTAGATTGCTATTTTTCGACTAGAAAGAGGGAGGGGACAAAAAATAACAACCAAAAGAAGCATACCCTGTCCTAGTTAGAAAGCAGGGCGCTCCATTGATATTCAAAATTCGGAATTCCCCGAAGTACAACTTGCTCAAGTCTTCTTTTGTCAGGTGCTGAAGAACTGGGGCAGCCAGAGGACCCTGCACCAGAGAAATCAAAAAGAAGCTATTTATACATTTTACTCGTTACTTTGTAAAATGTTAAACTAGGTAAAGAAGCACTGCGTTGGCATTTATGAGCAATCCATCTTTCTAGTAATCATATTGATATGGTTTTCATGAAATATAAGGTAATTTAGTCCAAGTTTCAAAACGTCAAACCCACTATCTTTCAGCTCTTGCCTTATAATAAATTTCTCAACAAAAGTTCTATTTCATATATTTGAAGAGAAGAGAGAAAAAGGAGCAAAGGACAATCAACAGTAGCACAGACACAAATCATAAAGCAAGAAGGTACTCTTATTGTGAAGAAGTCATACAGTAAGTACCAAAGGAAGATAAGTGTTTGCAGTTGGGCTCTTTATCTAGATATATATCAAGCAACTTAAGTGACTGGAGATGAAAAGCATTAAACTTGCAGCAGCTACATTTACATATTCCAGATGAGAAAGCAATGAAATCCAAGGGGAAAAACTAAGACATGGGAAAACATGGAAAAGGCAAATATAGGACTTACCTGGAGAGCTAGAAGAGACCTCTCATCATGGATGTGCCATGAGACATCCCCACCTTTTGCCTTGAATGCCTTCATATGCTCCTCAATATGAGCTAGATCCTTGTCCCTACACCCTGCATTGACGACCAGGTATAGGTGATCATCCTTTACCTTGGTGATAACTGAATCATCAATTGCTCCTCCCTTCTCATTTGTGAAGACAGTTAGTGTCCCTGTTCCGGGGGCTAGCCCAACAACATCAGCAATCACAAGCTTTTCAAGGAAAGGTATGCAATCCTTGCCCTTGAGGCTCAACCCACACATATGAGAGACATCAAAAAGTCCACCATTCTGCCTGCAATTCAAAGTGGAATCCATGATTGAGTCCTTGTATTGGATGGGCATGCTCCATCCAGCAAAAGGCACCATCTTCCCACCATGAGTGACATGGAAGTCATGAAGAACTGTCTTTTTCAGCTCTGCTTCTCCAGAAAAGTATCGGCGAGCTACACTCTTCTTATCAGCCTGAGCAAGACGCCGGGTTATTGATTGGCCAAGTTGCCACAAACCCCCTCCCCTCATCTTCTTAACAGAAAATACCTGATTAATAGAATCAGAGGGATTTTGCATAAGATAGAGAATTCAAACGAAATGTAATAAGATGCCAATGGTTCCCATCAGAAACCGTACAATCAAATTAATTTCTCATTATCAGAATAGCCAAAGATAGAACTACTTTGATTCCAAAAGGATGTGTGAAAAAAGCATATAATATTTGTCAAAATATAGATGATCCCATATCTCATGAAAGTGATAATAAGAATTTGCCGGCTTGTAATTTTATTTGCTAGAGACCTGATGTTCTTACAAATGAGCAACCAACGAGAAGGCAAAGATAACGACGCGTGAAGGGAGAGAAAAGAAAAAGGGTCAAAACTTCCAAAGTAGAAACTAAAGCAATTCGATAGCCTCTTCACAGCATTTCACCGACAAGTCAGTAGCATTTCGTTGATACACGGCCATAGTCACCATTCTTTCATACAAACAGATTAGTTTCCAAAATCAAATATACCAACTTGTCATATATCCATTCTACGCTAGTTAAAATACATTGGCCTCATTTCAAACGCTACAAATACAACATTTCACCGGATTAATTTCCATAGGATATTCCAAAGCGGATGTACCCGAAAAACATCGAGAAATCCTTCTCCCAAACCACTGCTCAATAAAATCTCCAATAATCGCCACCGGGAAGTTCAGTTGGGATAGCTTAATGAAGTGAAAACCACCTAAAAAGGCCACTCATATCATAAAATTCAACACACAAAGAAGCAAGGGGTTCTTTTCAAACAACAGAATCCCAACCGGTCATCTAGATCCAATCCCCACAACCTTGTCAGAGTTAGGAACCAGCACAGATATCCTAACTGACATAGAGAAGGATGACAACATTGACAGAGAATTGGTTAATGAAAGAACAACCCAGATGACAGCGAATAGTAAAGAAAGAAGGAAACAAGAACATAGGCTCGGACAGCACTTACAGAGATGAGTTTTCTTCTTTGTCCTCTGTTATCCTAGGAACAACCAAATCTGAGAGCCCAAAAGAGCATCTCCTGCTCGTAATAAAAGGACCGCCTTTTATATGTCTCTCTGTTTTCTCTCGTAAAACAATACCGAAAAAGTAATTAAAATAAAGGGAAAAATATTAAGAGGGGTTGGTGAGTAAAAGCAGTGGGTGGAGGAAAGGCTTCCTCTTCCAAAATGGAGACAGCCAACAGAACCCCATCGTTACTGAGTGGTAGTAGCACTACCAGACGAGAACACCTAATCTCTCTCTATCTCCATCTCTCTCTCTCTCTCTCTCTCTCTCTCTCTCTCTCTCTCTCTCTCTCTCTCTCAACCTCTGTTTGGATGTTACTTACACGTGCGAAAGTACCAAATTTTTCTTAAGAATAAATTAGAAATACGTTGAAGTACATAAGATCCTTGAACTCAACTCTGAAATAAGCGTAGAAGATACAAGGTATAGAGCCTAGTTGGGGGATCAGATTTGGTGACAGACGACCTATTGTTTGTTGAGAGATCGCTATGGTGGGCACAAAAGGGGACAGAATGGTTGCTTTGATTTGGGTTGGTGAAGAAGAGCCATTGGCAGGTTAACATTGGCTGTTCTGCCATCTTTGGAGCTCCACGGGACAAGAGAGCAAAATATAAATTAAATTAAATTTTAGCATTATGTTAAGAAAGTTAGTTTATTCATTATACACCAACTTATTAGAAAAAAGAGTGTACCAAATTTGAATAAGTGAGATTGAAGTAGGTGGTTCGGCAAGCATCCAAAATGGGGCTTGGTAATGGCCTTCAAGAGGGTTTAGCCAAGTTCACATATAGGAATCTTGCGCACTGATTAAAGTGTCCATTGCTCAGAAATAGACATACTGGTTTTGGGGAATGAAAGCCAAATATGGTGACTATCTCATTGAGATGGCCTGAAAATGTAAGAAACAAAGCAATGGCTCTGAGATTCTTGATAATAAGTCAAAATATGGGGACAAATTCCTTGTATCAATTACAGAAATCTCTAAACAGAACATCAAGAAATTTTACCATATAGGCTGATTAACACCCACCACTATTTTATTATATTCTATCAGGCTGGGCCTGATTCTTGTTGATTACAGCATCTCGGGCCCATCATGGTATCCTTGTCTACCAAAGCAAACAAACCATTGCCACGTTCACAAGATTCTCATAGAACAGTCGTAGGCAGCCAGAAAAAAACAAAATTTAATTTCCCAGAACGTTTTGAGTTTATTAAGATTCAAGGCCAAAGAATCTCCGGAGCCATTCAAAAAATTGGTGGCTTCCGTTGATGCCACAGCCTTGCAAGTCTCTATTTCAATCCCAGTCGCTGATCATTGTTCTGGATACTGCTCTACGTTATCTTTCTTATATGATCCCGATCTCTCTCTTTATCTAAATTTTTTCTCTTCAGCTGTTGCAGGTTCTTGGGTCAGCGCTTTGCTTCCAAATGAATTCATTTAAACCCTGAAAAGGTTAGTGATACAGAGCATTGGTTTCCGATTTTGTGTATGATTCTGTCACTTGTTTGGTTTTTCCTTCTTGTGAAGCAGATTAAGGGGGGGGGGAAAAAAGGTGCAACCTTTACTGCAAGATTGTTTGCATAAAATGTAACCCCGTTGATTTGTTCTAACTTAGTGAACTGGGTCATCAGGAAAATATATATTTGTTACCTGTTCCTCTTTTGCTACTTCACAAGGATCAAAGGAATTTGAATGCCACGCTTAGAACCTTACTTCTGTGATTTCTCTTAGCATTTTTTTTTCTAAATGGGAGTCTTTGCTTATCCCCTGGATTCATTGTGGTATTTGCTTTATGTTTTTGAAGGTCATATTATAATGGTCCAGCCATGTTGATGATGTACGCTCCGGGAACTGTAACGTTATATGAGGCATCTCCGTGCAAAATTACCCATGTGAATTCCTTGGTTAATACTTCTACAATCTGTCCTAGACAAATAAAGAATCCATGTAATAATGTACTGCATAGTTTTTCACTTTCCTGGAAAGGCCGTGATCAACTTAAGACCCATCAAGTCTTACACCACGTAGCTTCAAACAGATGGCTGGTAATGTGCTGTAACTGCTGGCGGAGCTGATTCATTTAAATTTTAAAGTTAGTGAGGTTTTAGTTAAGTGCTTGATATCTTTACTGTTTTATGTATCATAGTGCCGGTCACTTGATCCAATTTCGGCTGATAGTGATGAATACCGCTCCTCACGCAACATAGCAATCAGTTTGTTCAAACGATACAAGAATGCTGTTGACCGGGGAGGAGGTGACAACTTAAAAGTATATTCATCGATTTTGGTTGCTGTGGTTTTTATTCTGTCCGCTTATTGTCATGATCCTAGTAACACATCCGTTAATTGTTAATTGTTCCAGAAGTTCATTAGTGCCGGGGTGAATGCATATGCTCTGGGCTGTACTGACGAAGGATTAAGGAAAGAATTGAATGATATGAAGGAATCTGGTGTTGAAATTGAAGCCATGCAGAGTTACGGTGGAAACACCAGTTTGAAATCCAAGATTATCTCGGAAGAGGTAAGTCCCTTCTGCCTAGTTGAACTTCAACTATTTGTCAGGGCACAACTGCTGTGGTATATCAATTTCACAAGTCATACCATTGTCCAAGGAATATGATTATGAAAATTTTGGGAGCTTTATTTAGTTATATCTGATGCAAAGAGACTCATCTTTGTGCACTGTGAATTGCTGATGCATTTGTCATCTGTAAAATTATCATGAATTAGTACTGGTCAGTGCTAGATCTGCTGAATCACTCGAGAACTAGAGTCTCATATTTTCCATTCCACAATGCAGGCTGATGAATGTATTCTGTGGCTGAGTATTGTATTCATCACCATCTTGTGTACACCACAACCAACTATTATTCGATGGTCATCTACACCTCCAGTGTCTGATGAAGTGAGGCTTCAATGGAAAGGGTTTTGTGCAATTATAGCGAATGCATACTTCATGAGAGGAATGGCATGGTGAGTTGCTATGAGCATATTTCATTTCCTCTTTTAGTTACATGGTTACTACCATTGTGTTATGTGGGAAGAGATTCTCCTAAAATCGACAAAGCACTGACATCCTTATTGATGGAATTTTAATCCACTATTTCATCATAGATGATAATACAATGTCCCAACTCATTAACTTGACACATTTTTTGCATGTTCATGTGGATAGTAAGTCTGCTCAAGTTCCAATTACTGGAGCCATGTTCAATACACTCAGTACTTCATAGTTTGCAACACTTGTTTAATTACTCTTGGTACCTTAAATCCGGCTTTCAAGCAGTTAGGTCCTTGGCGGAGGTTAACCTCTTCTTCTGTTTACTGAAGGCTTCCGGTAAAGACTCTTCAACTAGAGCAAATGGCAGTGGTGGGTCGAGCAGAGGAGCCATCAGTTGTTGCTAGCCGAATGCGATTAGTGTTCAGCACACTTGAGGTAGGCTACCCGTTAACTGATTCATCTAATGAATAACCAGAGAAGATCAGTATGGGCTAAGGACTGCTGTCTTTCATTGCACTAGAAGAGACATCTAGACATTAGGCTCTGTTTGTTACTTGATCAATCTTTTGTCATATAATTGTTTTACAATGCCATTTGTTGCTTCGTGGAAAGTTTTGGACCTTTACACATTTCCTTTCAAAATATGAAAAATAGATCAACTGCTCAAGGAAAAAAAATAAAATAAAATCCTCTTTTGTCGTCTTGGGATACATCGTCGTTTGTTGTATTCATGGGATGTGCCTTTGATTAATTGATTGGCTTTTGCAGGTAGTGAGTCCACAATGGCCTAGAGTATAGCTCTGCAGTATTCAGAAGCTTCCATTTTCCTAGGATCTGATGTTGGGCTTCTTGTTCCACTTGAAACTGTAAATTAGTGTCTTGTAGTCTTCTGTCGTAAAAGAAAATTTAGCATAACATCCAATGTATAAATTCCCTATATAAAATTTTTCTAATGAATTTGTGATTTACCTATTACTATAGCCCTCTCCCTTTCTCTGCCTGCCTATTTAGATATATTCACATAAATTACAGCATACCTGTGTCTTAAACCTGTCGTTTGGATAAGTTAGCAATCTAAAAGATTTGGTTCCGTTAATTCTGAAGCATAATGGATACCACTTTTCACTTATCTGTGGATGCAATGCTTCCATTTGGAATTTGTGATGGATGAGATCACTTTACAGCTAATGTTAAAAAAGCCTTGCAGGCATCCACTACTTACAGAGGAAAACGTAAAATGAGATTTGCCAACTTTGGTCGCATGGTATAAACTGCTATCAGTAGCATTTATCTGTTCCTCATAAAGTACACTCGAAGAAGAAAGAGGTCAAAATTGTGAAATCATCTCTAATCTTGGGACACGATGAACGCAGTTGGGTCTTTTAGGGTCTTCCGTGCACGCCAAGAGACACTAGCGGCCGTTTCTGATGTTCCCATCTGTTGAAGTGGCAAAAACAAATGAGAAAGTTGTAAAGGCTCTAGCATGAAATAAAGTAAGAAAAGAAATGCATCAACTAGAGCTCAAAAGCACAACAAAAGTAGCACCGTGAACTGAAAAGTAGTGTGTGCACCAACCTGAACTAAAGAAACAATAAAGCCGGCAAAAAGAATTCCTTTTTACAGATCATTTCCGGGATACTGATTTTCATAATCAAAATTGGAGTGTTCCAGATATAGGATGGTTATGTTATGTTAGCCTACGTGAGCCAAATTTAGTTAAGTTGTTTTACTTGTGATGGTCTCAGCTTCTACGAGAAGTAGAGCGGATCAAAGATTACCTTACTCTCCATCGAATGGTAATCTTGCCACAAGCTCACGTCTTGGTCGTAAGTTGCAAGTGCAGATTCATAGAGCTTCCGGGCGTTTACAAGGCCATCTTTATCACCAACAGATGCAAGGTTTGATTCCAATTCGATACAGTTTCTGTATAGAGCAAGACCAGGACGTGGTAAAGCAATAAATCTGCAATCGAAACAATACAAAAGTTCAAATGTTACTGCTTGGGAAATTTCAAGAAGATTACTGAAACCATGCAACAAAGCACGTGGAGCATCATGGAGACGATTTTATTGAAAGCAGTAATGCAGATGATTTTAAAAACTTGAGGAAAATTTCTTAAAATAAAAGTTTGGTAACTCATAATCTAATGACACACCGCTTGTACATCTCCCTTGCTTGCTGAATTCCGTCCTTCTGTAGAACAAAATTTACAACAGCAGAAGCGAGGGAAAATCCGTCATCACTACCACCATCTTTAGCTAATGAAATGATAGACAAATCTTTCAGCTTCTCAAAAATACGCTTCTGATTTGCAAAGAACTTGAGAGCCTGCAATATAGTGTTAAATAAAATCAAGATAAAATCATCTGACGTTCATGAGAAAACTATACTAGTAATTGTGTAGACACACGCACACAGAAAATACATGAATTAGACCCAATTCATGTCAATTGGCCCAAAAAAGGAAGAAAGACCCGGGGGGGTGCATGTGGGGAAAGAACTGGTAGAACTATTTTAAGTAGGACTCAGAGCCCGAAGCATTTATATCTTAGATACCTGAAAACATCAAATGGATCCTTTGTAATGAAGCACTGTTAATTGTGTTTTTTCTTTTTCTTTCCATGCCATATCATGTATCAAGCTTCCTGCTGATACATATTTGTGATTAAGGTACCGATGTGAGCTTAGCATATGAACTATAAGAAATCAAGCAACCAGTTGCACAGAAATCCACAACCACCAGGCAAACAGGCTCACGAGCAAAATATATGTTCAGGGTCTCATCTTACAAGAGTTCAGATATACCACTTATTATTATAATGATAACTTCAGATAATTATGTTAGACCCACCAACATATTTCGGCCCTAAGTATAGAGCTAGCAACGTCAAAATGCAGCAGTCAGTTTGACTCAAGGATACAATGCTGTCTCTGACAATTATCATAATCTGAATTTCCCTAGGAGAAAAGAGAAAAGTTTGTGGGTAAGTGATAACATACCATTAGCCACAAGCTTTCAGCTTTTGAGATGGACACATTCATCAGAACCTTTTGTAGAAGTTCAAAGATGGATAGCAAATCAGCTTTACTTGGTGAAGGAGAATCCCTTGTAGCTCTTCTAATTTCTATTGAGACTCTCAGTAACCACAGCTGTACTGAATCTGATAATTTTCCACTGCAAAGCTTTTCTGACAGTTTCCGGGCTTCATCCAATCTTCCCAATTGCAAATAAAATGAAACATGCTGGCAAGCAAGATCCTCAGTAAGGCATCCCATTGTTTCAGCCTTCTCATATACTGTCAAGAGATGTGAAGTGTAGTCTGCAGTGTGATCCGATACAGAAATTTGGTTCTCCTCTTCTTGGGGAGCAATAATACCCATCAAAAACTTTATATACATGTTAAACATCATTGCTGAAGGAACATTTTGTAAAGCTTCCTCATAAACCTATGCACAGCAAAGTACCCAACATTACCATTAGATTTATATAGAACCAAAAAAGAAATACAATCAGAAAATGCATACTCAGATATTTATCTAGCTACCGATGATGCAGGAACAATAATTCATACCACAAATGAAGGGTTCAGTAATTCACAAGGAATTATACCTGAACTGCTTTTTGCGTCTGAGAAACCTCAGTTTCTTCTCCAATCATCTCTTGTGTACTTCTAGGATCAACAATTTCAAGCCTCGCAAGCCAGTCCCAATATTCTGGTTCTCTTGAGAAGTCTCTCTTCATCTCATCCAGCATCTCCTTACGCATTTCTTCCGACTGTGCTAGGTCTGTTGCTTCCAATATCTCAAACAACCGCTTTCTCAGGCTAAAATTAGAAGGGAGAGCTTTGACAGCTTCACCATAGACAGTTCGTAGAACACTCAAACCTTTCTGTCGAAACAAATCCAACTTTATACTTGACTCCTCATTTTTGATATTCGATCCATCCTCACTTGCTTTTTCATCTTTTAGAGACATAAACAATTCCTTATTTTCATCTCTCCATTGTTTTTCATCAGCAAGTCTATCATCACGAACTAGAGTTCCCTCATCCTCTCCAAGTGCAACCTTTCGGGCCTTCAACTTATTAAAGTATGTGAGTTCCATCCGGAGATATTCTATCCACAGGTCTTCTGAATTTGGGCACACTCTCAAACCGCTAAGCATGAAAGCACGTGCTGCTGTGACATTTAAGTTATGGTCAAATTCCCAAGCTGCGGCATATATCCAAACTCCAGGAACCTTTGGATGAAACCTTACCAGCTGGGGAAGGACCTGCAAAAAGTTTAATAGGAGAACAGGATTTCTTTAGAGCATGAATTGACACAAGAAAAAATCTAGATGATGAGATTTTTTATTCTGTCGTTGTGATATGAGAAAGAAGAGAAGTACACTTAGACTGAGCCTAATCTAAGCCGATTGTAGTGGCTCCAATTCTTACATTCACAAACATAATAGGATCATTAGGATGAAGTACTACATACAATTTCACTCTCAAAACTTCTTGCTCCAGTTCATCGGCAACCAAATGGAAGCATAAAATATTTGATTTTTTTTGTCAAAAACAAACAAAAACTGTTTGGCCTAATTTTCCAAATTGGATTTTTCTTGTTGAGCTTCTTCTACACCGATCAAACAATACCAAATCAAGCAAAACACATAAACCTAGGCGTCCCTTTCCTCCAATTTTTTCAACAACCAACCTCAACCTGAAGTAAAGAGCAACAAATGTCAAAACCTCACGCTACAATCAACTGCAACACTTTTAGCTCCTTCACCTTATCACTTTCCTTCACTTACTCAGCAACCTATCAAAGATGAAAAACGGAAAAAAGGAAAAACGAAAACACATATATATACCTTCTTCATCCTGCCACTGCTTCTCTGCCTACAAAACTCAAGGTACCGAAACCACAAACTGATATCGCCCTTAAACCTCATTACGGCGAGCCTGTAAATCTTGACGATCCTCGAGACACCAGAAAAGTCGGAGAGGGACTGCTTCATCCTCCTGTTGCCCTTGGCCCTGAGTTCACGAGACAACGCCTTCTTCCTGAGCCGACGGAGCGTGTCAAGCTGGGTCTCGTAGTCAATATAGGCCAGATAGTCCTCCTTGAGCGGGCTCGGCCGCTTGAGCCTGTACTCGAACTTGCGGCGTTGCTTTACAATCTCGGCAATCTCCTGGCGCGAGAAGAGCCCGCGCCGCTCGAGGTCGTCGAGCTCGTCGACCATGCGCTCCAGCCGGTGCTGCACAACGTCAGCCATTTTCGTGCCTCTCCTTCTCGGATATGGTGAGTCGACTCGGTGTACGAACCCAGAATGGTTTCGTAGGAAAGGTGAAGATGAGACGAGAGAGAGAAACAGAGCTCTGCAAAACGGCTCTCTAGGGCGGGTGAGATAGAAAAGCGTCTCCCTAACTATGATGGGCCCATATTGGGCCCGCTCAAATTGATTGAAGACATATGATTGGCCCATGAACTAGCCCATTTAGAAGAGCGTACTGATCAACAAAATAAAAAACTAAGAGCTTCTTAAAAAAATCCAAAAATTGATAGTTATTGAATTCAATGTGAAAAATAATAATCTTGGTGAAAAAATAAAATATTCATAAATTTTTTTAATAAAATTTAACAAGAATATCATATATAACGGTTTTTTTAAATAATACATTCTTAGACCCATATTGAGATTTTAAATTTATTATAAAAAAATATGTGAATTTGTTCTTCTTAATTTTGAATTTTGATTATCTTTGAGTATTTAATACTGTTACGCGTCCTGAATTTAATCAAACGAACGAAGATGTCGTTGAGAAGAGTCTTATGTCAGATGAACAAAAAAAAAAAATATTGTGTTTATAAGTGGGAGGATAAATCTTCTTTATGAGTTAAGTTTTAAGAAACTAAGAGCTCTAATAACACTTAGATGTAACACATTCAGAATGGAATTAGGAACTGTAAAGAAGGAAATGCTAGCATTTATTTGGGAAACAGAAGAGAATTAAAAAGATGATAAACATTGTAATTGGGTTCTTTTCTTGCACTACAAAGAATAGGTGCTTTTGGTTCTTTTCTTGTCTGGCAGCCAGAAATGAAGCACTGTGAGGGCCAGCAGCACAGCAGAGTTCCTAAGGGTCGCCATCGCCGTTGGTGTCATCAGCTCCACCGCCTCCAATACCAAATCCAAATCCCATGCCCATGCCGAATCCCATGCCAATCCCCCCGTTGCCACCATAACCTTTGCCAGCGCGTCCACCTTTCCCACCATTACCACCACTAGACCCAACGGGTTCACTGCCACCAACTCCAAAGCCACCACCCTCACCATGACCATATCCTTCACCTCCACCTTCACCACCACCTCCTCCACCTCCTCCTCCACCACCACCACCACCTCCAACGCCCCCAACACCAAAACCTGCACCAGATCCACTACCATGACCGGACCCTCCATTGGCTCCAGAACCACCATCTCCCCCACCACCTCCTCCTCCTCCTCCTCCAGCGCCACCTAGACCACCTCCTGCACCATAACCACTGCCATGTCCAGACCCTTCACCGGCACCATTACTACCCCCGCCACCGCCACCACCTCCACCGCCACCTCCTCCACCAACACCTCCAATTCCAACCCCTGCACCTGCGCCATATCCACTCCCATGTCCAGAACCTCCTCCCGAGCCTCCACCTTCTCCACCTCCGCCGCCGCCGCCACCCCCAGCTGCCCCGACTCCAGCACCAAACCCTTTACCATGACCTGACCCTCCGCCATTTATGCCACCCCCACCACCTTCTCCACCTCCTCCTCCGCCACCACCACCACCATTGCTACCTACACTACCCCCAGCTCCATAACCTTCACCGTGACCTGACCCACCACCTCCTTCTCCTCCTCCTCCTCCTCCTCCTCCTCCACCACGACTCACTTTACTCTCTTCACCAATACTTCTGCTACCCCTTCCAAAGGAACTCCCACAGCCCCTCCAATTCCCATACAAGCAATCATCCTTATCACCACCGCCATTACCAAACCTCCACCCACTTGCACCCCCAAAGCTGCTTTCTTCAGCACCCCTCCCATGACCAATGCTAACACTCAGAGCACACCCAACACTCAGAAACACAAGCCCTAAACACAGAAGCTTATTGCTCGAACCCATGGCTAGCTCTTTGAACAAGCAAGCTCCTTGCTCTCCTGGTCTCTGATTCCCCCTCTTTATATAGGCACTCTGAGGGTCATATAATCATGACCAGTCACTGGTCCTGTTCATCACTGTGTTTTAAAGGAAAATGAAAATTGGCGGAATGGTTCTGCGAGGCATTCAGGGAAAGTCAATATGATTGTCTAGAGTGGTCAACTTTAGCTGACAAAAGATGCTAAGAAGTCGTGCTTAATGACATGTATCTCGCCTAATTCTAAAAACGACACAAGTAATTAGGGAGAGTGCAAGTATACTCAAGCGACAGCTGCATTAACAATAAACAAGAGAAAGTGGAGTAGGTTGCATCTTCTTGAAATATCCTGGCCGGAAGAGAATCATCATAAAACAAGCATGCAGAAAATTCATGTGTCATTCTTGATGCAATGTAATAGGATTTAGCAGCCCTTAATCCCCTCCGCAGACAAATAAGATTTCAAAACGGCCATGTGGATGCCATGTGACCAACTGTGTGGGAGAAAGGCTTTGATTTTTGTATTGATAATGCGAATAATGTAACCTTTGGTTTGATTGTCCTTCTCGTTGCAGTAGTGGTGGTGGCGGCTTGGGGGCTTTGTTACTTAAAGTGTAAGCCTACCATACTTAACCCATCCAGCTCCCCAGCAATGGCCTGTCATCAGAATTGGCTCACACCGAAGTTATTAGTATGAAATCAATTTTATTCATTGACTTAGTTATAGAGATGAAGTTTAGAAAACCTTAAATATGTTTGAGTTATTTTGTGGAAACAGCCACGGTAGTCAAAGGATAAATTCTCTCGAACCACATAAAATCTTTAGTATTGTTTCATGATTATGGTATGTGTATTTATTTGACGCCATTTTATTAAGACTTTAGGGTGGTTACTACGTATTGATGCTACTTACTAATAGTAGAACACATGGTTGCGTTGCCATGCATCTATCTTTCAAGATATCGCTCAACTAAGGCTGCAAGTGCACTGACTTTGCCTAACACCGATATGAATTTTAATACACTACATGATTGCAAAGTTGTCCGGTAGAAAGGGATATATGCGTTTGGCAGGCTTCTGATTCAACTCCTAGCGTTTATCAAGGACTGCAGAAAATCAGGACTTTATCTTATCATCTTAAGGGCAGCTGCTGCAAAAGTTGGAAAAAGTTGAGCCTACCGCTATCGATACGGCAGGTTTATCCATCAGTTTCTCCCTGGAGAGTAGCGAAAGAGCTAGATAATGGACTCGAAAATCTTTTAATAGAGATATGTTTCTAGTGGAAATGCCTTTCAAAGATTTTTCTCTTTTCAGAACTTGTCTCATTCTACACTCAAGAGTGCTTTGGAAGACAATTCGTACACTTCAAATGGAATATTAGCTAACTACTCCACTTCAGCAACTCCATGGAATTATCTCCTATAGCTAGCTACAAGAAATTCACATCTCGAAGTGGAGTCCAGTACACCTCGCCGGCTCATTCTAGAACTTCCTGTCGTCAGTGTAAGAAGCAAAGAACTTGGAGTTTTCAATAATTCTGCATATTTAATTGTACCCAATTATTAGTTTCAACCTATATAATAGACGTATCTTTCACGCATGTATCTGTACTACTCTTACAGCCAGATTTTTTTTATTTTTTTTTTTTTTTTGCGAAAAGGAAAAGAAAAGGAGAGAGAGATGTGGGGAGAATATTATATCTGCAAACCAATGTTGGATGTCTGAGAATTTTCCTGGAGTACGACAGACAAAGATCACCACCTTCTCAAATGGCAGCCTTCTCCACTTCTGAGGTTGTATAATTGAAGGAATAACATGCACCCAAAAAATGTGTCCCGAGGTCGAATGCATGTGCCTGGCAACATAAGGATTATTGTATTACAAATCGGTGTTCCTATTCGGATTTGTACGAATGCAGAAACAAGAGAAAAGACCAGCGCAGATTTAAGAACATGAACAATGTGCTGAGGAAGTTCTGGCAAACTAAGCAGTACGTACTTCGCAGAAAGAGAACAGAAAAGAAAAAAAAATGTACTGAAAGTTGGAGATGTCGGTGCTTTGTAGTGCCCAAATCAAGGACAAGGGAATGGCTAGCAGGGATTTAGCCTACCTCCCTGCTAGCCATCAAAAGCATCCTTCCTTCTGCATATTCTGTCAGTGAAAATTCTCTGATCGACCATAGCAGTGGGGCATTCAGGCTTAGGGAAGGTGGTCGCCCATAACAAAATACTGGTCCCAAAAGGCTATTACACTGCTATTAGGGCCTTGCCATTTCCATCATGTGCGCAAGGCGCTAGAAGTTTGTGACCATTGTTAGAGCACAGTAGTCTTCATTTTGAATATAGACAAAACAAGCCTAAACTTCAAAGCTCGGTAAAGTCATCCCAACACATATGATATGAGTTGGTCCATTCCCTTTTGAGGATAAGCATGTGAGGTTGAATAGTTAAGTCCTCCTAACGTATTATATCAATTGATCAATCCCATTTGACTTCTTCTTGTAAACAAGTTGGAGGACACTACTAGTAGGAGTTTAAACTATATTTTCCTCAAGATGTCTCCCACTAGTTGTATATATTGTAAAATTCTCTTTAGAATATATATATATATATATATATTCACCTTTTAAAAGTTGACTTTAATGAAAAAAAAAAAGTATTCTTCCATAATATTCCGTAAATAAAAATTATATTATAATCCATAATTTAAGTATAAGACTTCTGGTTATCACTCATAAAACATGTAACTTTACCTTACAATTTGCCGTGCACCTTTTATTATCCTTCCAACTGTACTGTCAAAAGCATGCCCAACAAAACAGAAATTCATTTGTACGTCCAAGTCATTTATTCAGCGGCGGCTTTCAACTACCTCAGCCCTCCTCGTGAATAATGCAGGAGGGTTATGCAGGCATGGTGTGAGAGAGACAGAGAGTTGGCTCATCGAGCGCATTGTGGGGAGGACATTTTGGCTTCCGCCACTGCGCATTTTGTAGTAACGTATCCACGTGAATGATGTCGTTTGCGACGTTCTGTGTTTGGGTTCACCGTAATCATGTATTTGATCCACGTTTGTGGAAGAAAGATTTATACTTGTTTTACAGTATTTTAGACGCAAAAGGTGTTCTCTTTGTCCGCACTTTTCACTTTAAACTGATGGTACGTAAATCCTGTAGCCTTAGGCTTGCTAATTCTATCGGCAAGGCTTGCCTTCCTCTCTGAGTTGCTGTCCTTTTTACAACGAAGATAATGAAAGCTCACTCCTTTTTGAGTTTTGAACGAGCAAACAATTGCATTAGGTTCCATTGTGGGTTTTGAGCAAGCTGACACTTACATTAAATTATGTCTTAAAAAGGGGGGCAATAATCTCATGTTATTAAGAAATAAATTAAAATTTTTAATTGAATAAAGGATAGTTTTATATTCTCTTAAATTAATTTTTTAGAAGGATTTAAGTTTTTTGACATAAAATTAAAACCTGGGTTCCTAATCAATGTCTTGCAAACTCTCGTTGTTTGTCACTATATATTGTGGCATCTTGTTGCCTACTCCAAGTATAGACCCATGTGGTAAAGGGGTATGTTACAATTTGAACAAAAAACTTATATTATTAAAAAATTTACTCAAAATCCTATTCATATTAAAGGAAGTGTATCCTTTTTTATATTGATTTTTTTTTAAAAATAATTTAGATCTCTTAATGTGATATTAAGTTTTAGATTATGTCTTAACATTCCTATAACTCTATTTGTGTATTATAATACAACGATGAACTCCCTCAGAATCAACAAAATAAGGAAGTAAGTTATAATATGGGCAATAATCCCTTATTATTAAAAAATATATTGTAGTTCATAGTTAAATAAAAAGAAATATCATTTTTTTAAGTCAACTTTTAAGTGGGGTATAAACTTTTTTTAACTTTATACATTGGATCACCAAGTTTAGTAGCTTACTTCATTTGGATTTAATTGATGACAATACTTGTTCGTGTGTGGGCTCATTGCATGCCTTTTTCGCTCTTGAACAAAGAGAGTTCACTGCCTAATTCCGTGTTGCTTGTTATCGACTGATAAAATTGTCTAAAATAAAATAAGATAAGGAGAAATGAGGGAAATTTCAGTCTTATTTTCTTATTGCTACACATGACATTACATAACGAAGAAGGGGGTAAGAAGACCATGAAGAGAAAGAAACTAGTAGCAGCATTGATGGAAGCGCGGATTTTTGCACTAAGGCCATCCACCCCCAATTCCTCCACCGAATCCGGCACCTGCCCCACTACCAAACCCTCCAGCGGCTCCACCTGCACCTCCGCCTCCGCCTCCCCCTCCACCTCCACCTCCACCTCCACCTCCACTTCCAAGTCCTCCTCCATACCCAAACCCTCCTCCAGCTCCAAAACCAGAGCCACCACCTAGTCCACCCCCACCTCCACCACCACCACCACCCCCACCGAACCCCCCACCTCCACCGAAGCCAGAGCCTCCACCCAGTCCAACTCCAGCTCCCAAGCCAACTCCACCACCGTAGCCGCCTCCACCACCGAAGCCCCCTCCCCCAAGAAAGCCATGTCCACCAACAAAGCCATCTCCGCCAACAAAGCCATCTTCACCAACCAAGCCTCCTCCACCAACCAAGCCTCCTCCCCCAACCAAGCCTCCTTCACCAACCAAGCCTCCTCCCCCAACCAAGCCACGGTCTCCTGGCATACTACCATAGCTGGGGAACTTGTGAAAGAAGAACGTCTTCTCATCATTCACTGCTAGCTTTTTACTCACAAGTTTCCTAGCATTGGTGGCACAAATAAGTGCGCTAACAAGCACCGCCAGCAGAAGCTTAGGAACCATTATTCCTGAGAGAGCACCAAAGATAGTGGTCGATGAGAAATGGGATTCAGGGGTGCACAATATATAGATGCTGCAGAACTAAAAACGAGGCAAGATAACGGTAGCAAAGGTCCAAATTTGTGCATACTATCATCCACAATCCGTGGTTCTAGAGTTATTGAATCCAACTGCCTATGGCGGAAAAGAGACCCACTTCCCTGCCTTTGAGTCACCTGCATCTGCTCTTACTCATTCGCTTTTTCATTTTCCAACTCCTCTTTAAGTCTCCACCGAATCACTTGTCCCCCACCTTTTCGTGGTACGGTTGAAACTTCCTCTAACTGAGAAAAGGGTGACATGGTAATCACCGTAACATGCATGATAACACGTGATGAAAGTCGCCATTAATTGTAAGCAATAGATGTTTAACTACTTACATTCTTATACAGTTTTCATAATCCTGTGGTTAGAACAATCTTTCCATGAATGGGACATGGCAGAACAGCCACGGCGTACAGCAGCTATAAATGAAGGAGGGAATAGAGGGTCCCTGCACCGTCGAGCGATCCACAAGTACAACATTTAACAGCCGACGTATCGGTTATGGCACTTCCAATCTGATCTCCTCTCCTTTCTTTTTTCCTGGTTATATAATCTCAGGCATATTTAACTGCCACACAATCCAGCTTTACTGCGGGGACCTTCAAAGAAATAATGGAGTCGGAAGGTACACCTTAGGTCTGGCCTACCATAAGGATAGCTTGAAATTATATGCAGCAAGCTTTTCCAAAAGCACAGTTAATAAGCACCAAGAATACAGCTTCAAATGCAGAAAGCCTTTCTTCCGCCAGACTCGCTGATGAAACCTTTTTGCTTCTGTTGTTAATCATAGGAAGGAAATCCAAAAGGCTTTCAAATGACTGACCTCCTCAAGCAATAACGATAATCGGTGAGCCTTTTGTTGTTTTCTCGTTCCTTATATAAATCAAAACGTCAGAGATCTAAACTAAAGCGTTGAACTATGATCTATGTAAATAGGCATGTGGTCGCATTTATTTGTGTGGCCTGAATTAGCTGCAAATCAATTTTCACTCAGCTCGTACATCCTTAAATTTATCATACGAGACAAACCTTTTTATCATAAATTTGTGTTTCTCTTAGTTTGCACGCCCTTGATAGGACTAAAGTTGGACATTACAAGCCTATTTTGGAATCTTTAGTACACAATATGAGTTGGACTTGATTTTACCCCATACCAACAAATTAATGTAATTTTCATGTGGGCTTCGTTCGCGAGCTACACAGATCATCTCCATCTTTGATGATGGAGATGGGGCATCTATGGTTTTGTAATCAAGGAATTTTTGTACTCCGTTCATGTGAGAAATACCATTTGTGTCAACAAGATATGCCTTTTTTAATGGTAGAAAACTTATTCCCGCTTAAAAATTGGCCTAAGAATACAATAGCTATTCTATTGTATGCAAATAATAATTAAATAATATTTACGTACTATGAGATTTTTGTCATTCTACTCTTAAAATTTTTCATAACTAACGTAAGTCATAAACTCCAAAATACATCCCTTCTCATACCACTTTGGAAGGTGGGTTTCCTATACAAGATTTCACTTCTTGAACCTATAACCTGATATCATGTTAACAACTTTATTTATATAAAAAGATCCACTCAAAAATAAGAGATCGTTCTTCCATATATAAAGTTAAGTACATCTAATAATATAAATTTTTTACCATACTATTCTTAACAGTTTTGTCAGTTTTAGTCATGCCTCTTTGCCAACAGCACATCATCAGCACATTTGACAGCTAAGAACTATCTCAGCCCACCCATCTCCCAGCTTCTTGTGCCACCTCTGATCACGGTTTCTGATATTTGATTCGTGCGTGGTCCCATATCATGCGATGAAGACAGTAGCACTTCCAAGTAAGATTAAGCACATCAAACAAGATCGAAACAGTTTTTTGAGTTCCAAGTCTATGCCGTTATGTGCAAGATTTTAAGCAAGAGTGAGTTCAAGAGACACATCATTAACATCTGCACCTTTGGTCAGCTTCAACGACGAGTGAGAAGCTTTTGAGTTTATTGATAAAGACATTTTGCAATCATCCACCTCGTCTTTATTCGGCGTAGAAATTTCCAATGTTTGATGATTGCTTTTGCAACCGGGAGCGCCTTGGAAGACTGCTTTATGCTCATCGCTTCCCTGAAAGTATGATGAGAATGGAAATATTTGGAGCCATGTGTCTGAATATCAGTGTTTTGAGAGAGAAAAAGAGAGAGTACCTGAACTGTAGAGAAGCTGTTGAGTAGATCCTTGAAGACGATGTAAGAATCTGGTTTCTGCTCCCACGTTCTGCTGATTACTTCTTGGTGCAGTAATGATTCCGTCGCTTTCTTTCCAATCCACATCTTTTGCTTCTCCAACCTGCAACCAAGGTCGCTAAAAAGAGAATACGTAATTAATTGTGATGGTATTATGACACTGAAAGCTCACATGTTTAGTTTATTCTTGTTCTCAACTTGGGAAACTAACATCTTCTGCGCTAGTTCATTGATAAGAACAAACCGTTGGGCTGGAATGTCAAGCTCCACTTTGCTGTAACTCCCACTGCTTCTGAACCAGAATGAGTTGTTATCAATCACTCCAATGTTCTTTTCGTTGTGACTTTGTTGGAAACCGCTCTCTTGTACGTGGAAGGAGTAAGTCGAATCTGGGATACCCTGTGCCTTCCCGTCCTTTGCTGCCATAGCTGCTTCTGCAACATGGAGATTAATGAAGAAGTCGCCATATTTAGAGGATCTTATTTGTGTTTTTTAAGTCCTGTTCTAAGAACTAGACCTGGGAACACCTGTGTGTTGCTATCAATAACAACAAAAACATGACACTGATGTTTTGAAGATGTCCAAAAATCAGCTAAAACAGTTAAATGAAGAGAAACATTGGAAAATGCAAAAGAACTTGTGCTTAAAAATCTCACCTTAAGATAAATATTGAAAATAAACTACACCATTATGTTTTATTTCTTGTTTTCTGCTAGGTAAAGGGAGTGGGGGGAGTTTCAAACTATGGACCTCTTTGGTCTTATACAATGTGCATGCTCTTACTAAACTAAGTACTTGTTGATTAATTTACACAATTATTTCTTAATAGGAAGGCTAGAAGTGAAACTTTCTGCGAGACTATCTCCAAGCTTTATCAATGTTTGTATCATATGATAATTTTCACTTGGTACTATGCTAAAGCCTCTTGAAGTAAATATTTGCTTGGATGAAGTTGTAACATTCTTTTGATAGGAGGAACCTTCTTGGTATTCTTTTTTCCTTTTTTTCTTTTTTCTTCTTAAATAAAGGGATACTAGAATTCAATCAGAAATTTTAAAGTAAGAACTCAATACATTTGTCATTGAATTATTAACTCTCATATGAAAGAACATTCTTAGAAAAAATTTAGAATTGATTATTTTTGCTTCAAAGAACTCACGGACCAAACCAATTATATCACACCATATATAGGTGGTCAACATGATTTTGTAGCTTTCCTAACATTAAAGATGTGGAGGTTTAAACCTTAAAGGCAATTGAATTACCAAACAATCTTCATGGCTAATCAATGAACATTTCAAATAGATGAAAATACATACATACGTGTTTTTACCTCCGGAACAAGCATAGAGTAAAGTTATGAATTACATGGTACCTTGTATTATCTGCTCATGCCTCATGCTCCTGTACATCTGAAATAAAATCAACCTAATTTTTAGAAGATCATCAACACCGTCAACAAGAATTAATTTATTAAGGAAGCATTTGGAGTTAGCTCGAACAGAAGGTTTGATTAAAACCTGAAGATGGCTCTTTATGTGAGATATGGTAAGGTCCTTCACATTCATTAATTGTAAGACCATCTTTGGAGTAGCTCCTATACAAATTTTGAGAAAGAAAATGATTATGTCATGATTATTTTGCTAACAAAAAGCACAGCTTTACCTTTCCCATATGTTTTCCAGTTTTGATCATCGATGTTATAAGAAAGAGCGATAAGAAGATCATATTATACAGGGCAGCTTACTGTCTTCTCCTCCAAGCCGTTCAACCGCATGCACGAAGGAGCGATGAAGCTCCGGCGTCCACCGAAGCCGAGGCATTCTTGATCGAAAGTAAGGTCTAACTGCCGGCAACCTCAACCTCATCTCCGGCGACCTACTGTCCATACGCAACTTAGAAACTCTCGTCTGTGATGGATGTGAAGGATATATTTTGTCGTCACAGGGAAACCATAGAGATCCTTCAAGGCTCCCACCTTCAACCCTCTTCATGATCTCTTAACAGGTGTAGAGAGAAAGAGAGAAAGGGAGAGACAGAAAGAGATAGTGAGGGCTGGCCTGGTCTGCAAGAGGAGCTTTAATGTTGAGACTCGGTTACATGGTTTTGGCCTTATCTACAGCTTTTTCTTACTCACAGTCTCAGAGGTCGGTTTAGTCCTTCGGAGTTTCGATTGGGGAAGGGAAAATTGACACGGAATTTGAGGCTTGGTTTTGTTCAAAAATGCCTTCATGATTGGCGATACATTTTCTCAAGACATTCTTGGGTCTTTTCTAGACATTCTGTCTTTAAGATAAGAGAAAAATGGAAAGAACATATTAGCTGATGCAGACAACCAGATGATCTAGTATCTGGCATCAAAACAGGTGCAGAAAGACCATCCAATTTTGTAGAATGAAGAACTTTTGTATGTTTGATCTCTCGGAAATCGACCAAAATGAAATTCCAGACGTTATAAGAGAAGAACTTAAAGGCATTCACTCCGAAACAAACCAAAAACCAGAAGTTAAAAGCACTGATATGACACAAGCAAGGCATGTCCATAAGGAAACATACCAGACCTCATAAATTCAAACCCCTCTTATTCCGCCTGAGGACTTATCTACGCTAACACACCCCACGCTCAGATTCAGGTCAACCTCATCGACAAGACGAACACCACTAACACGACAACACGTGTGCCACAACACAAGCTTCGCATGTCGGGCTTCCTTCTTGTGGGGACACGTATAGCTATGAATCCATAAGGTTGCATGCATGGAAGTTTCTGGGGAGAAAGCCAAATTTGCTGAAACCAAATCCGTATATCCGGACGCTGGACTTCATGGCCATCCTTTGCTGACAGAAGCTGGGGAATGCAGAAAGAGATGGTTTCGAATTGGGGCATACTCTCTGCACCCATTGGCACAAGCATGGACAAGTTTTCTGCGATAGCGTGAGCCAGAGAATAATGGAAGTAGTGAAAATAGAGCGCAGACTTGTCTGGTCTGGAGTTGGGATAACTAAGCGTGAGCCAGAGAATAATGAAAGTATTGAAAATAGAGAGCAGACTTGGTTAGGTTTAGGATAACTAGAAATAGATTTAGCATACGTTTATTGACCTTTTCTTAGGCGATAAGGGAGGCTTGTTCTTGCGCTCCATTCATTGGTTTTGACTGCATTTTAGGTAGTGTTTGGTCACCTACTTTCACGAACCTTCTACTTTGTACTTATGGAATTTGAATTATTCCTAATTGTCTTGATCAAGAGTCGTACTAACTAAAACTGCCTTCAGATTCATGCATCTACTTGAAGCAATTAGTCTCAGTTTCTTGTTATTTCACTAATCTTTTTTACTTTTATTTCTAGTTAGTCAAACAGGTGTGAAAAAACGAGTGTCAAACATGAGATCTTTAAGTAAAAAAGGCCTCATTTCACTAATAACTTCACTGAGTTACTAGCAAATTAACAAAACTATACGTCTATTTGTAGAGAGTAGTGTCTCTTTCTCCTTACAAATTAATTTTTAATAAAATGACTTTTAGATTATATTATATGTGAGCACTAATCAAACTGAATACATAAATTATTATGGATACTACTAATAAATAATCAGTGCTTTAGGTTATCATCCAAAAGTAACCCGTGATAAGAGCTAGTTCTCACATCAAGAATCATGTCACCCTCTCGTGACAACAATTGATGATCTCTAGCTAGTTCAAAGAGGTCTTGTATGACGGCCTCTTGCCCTTCCACAAAGAAGAGCATTCCTGGGGATAGGAGCTTCGTCTCTCCAAGACTTTGCAGGGGAGAAGACACGAAGATAGAACTGCTGACCCAAGTACTGCCTAGCCCAGTTCTCTGATCTGATGTTCCACATTCCCACATTGTCCAGAGCCATATAGATTGCAGTCCATGATCTGGGATAAACCTGTATTCAATGGAAAACTTAGTCAGAGCAAGAAAGAGCATCTGGGCCTTTCCCACTGGAAATTGGAAGTGAACATGTTTTCTCAACCTGAGTAGTGCAGCGGGCTACTGTGTCTCTCAAATTGTAGCTTCCTCTACTTGCAGTGGTCCATTGCCCTCCATCCATTCTAGCAATTGCCAGAGTTTCATCAGCATGCAGAAATGAAAACTGAAATCGCGGTTTTCCAGTGCAAGTATTAGTTTCTCGAAAAGATAAGCTTACCCAACGACGAAGAAAGAGTAACCATCGATGTGCCATGACTGCACGGTGTCCTCCCAATTCTGGAACACAATCTCGATATATTCTCGGAAATTGGCACCCATAACGGAGGTCTGTAGGTAGGCATTTCCCCAGTTGGGAGAGGTAGGAATGGTTCCAACACCAAAGACTCCAGGGATGTTGAAGTAGTCGGCGAGTTTTAGTGGGGTGTCTGCCGGGACAAATGAGACACCATTTACTGCATATCTCTGCTTGCCGTTGATATAAGGACCAGAGTTTGCAAGCATGATTGTGCGGCTAGTCTTGATCATTCCATAGTGGTAGGAACCTTGGGGATTAGGTCTTGGTCCACTTGCAGTAAGATTCCAACTGAATCGAAGGATCATAAAAATTAATGTTAGCAAGGATTCTCTAAAAAATAGTTATTACAGGCATCTATAAAATCGCCTTTATATGATAATATGATTCTGAAAGAAGGCAAGAAAGAAAATTACCGTATGGATCTCGCCTGGTAGAGGGACGAAGCAATCTGAGTGGTAGGTCCAATAGGGACGGGACCAGAAACTCCCTTCCGCGAATTGCTGTAGTGGAGAACGGCTGTTGTTGTCAGTACCTTAGGGGTGAAGCGTGAAGAGACGACAATGTAGTAATCCTGAACAGGCTGATCAGCTGTGACCAAGACAGAATATGACTGGCCCAGATGGATATCAAGGGAAGTGTAGGTGTTCTGGAGCGTGTGAGACCCTTCTACCTCAATCAATTTCATCTTGTGTCCCTGAATTCTGAAGTTAATCGATGTTGTAAGGCCAACATTTGATATCCTGAACCGATAAGTTTTACCTGCAAACAAAGTATTGAAATGAGATAATAAGACCAATAATATGCACTTCTGATTATGAAGTTCGTTACTTTGTGTGAGGATAATAATGGAGAAAGTTCTGAGGTTGAACTAGAGAGACACAGAAAAGTACATTAATAGAGACCTTGATCAACAGTAAATGTGTAACCATTCCAGCCTCGACCATTGATGAGAAGTCCATCAGGGAAGGGGAGATTGCGACCACTCTCCAAGATTCGTCTCAATATCTAAAAGACAAGTGAAACCACATTTAAGGGAAGAAAACCTGTAAAGCAAGAAAGTGAAATAACACTAAGGTTCTGATCCCCTGCAAGATCCCTTTTGGAGATGCATACATATTGATTAGTCTTGAACCAGTCCCCAGCCAGTACGGTGAAGTCCCCAGCAGGTGGAGGGAAAGGAACAGGAATCCTTGGACGACTCCAGATTCTGATGCCACCAAACCCGCCAGCTGCTTTCTGAAATCCAACTGATGGGTAGTAGAAGTAGCTACCAATCTGATCCTTCACTTGGAAAAAGTAAGTGAAGTTCTTTCCCGGTCGGATTGGACAGTTGGTGCCATAAACTCCATCCTGCCATGAGTTCCTTCTCTGCTGAATGCCATTCCTGTGGACAAGAGGCACAAAAAAGTAGTCGAAATAAATAACGTTTGCTCGGCATTTTGCTCCAAAACCCCATGGAAGGTGAAACTGTATGTTGCATAGTAGCCGAGAAATTTAATAGTAAAGGCAATATTTCCAGTGATTTACAAAGGATATCTTCACTCTATCGACTGCTGGGAAGAATTCATTCATCCTTCTAAGTTGACCAAATTGAAGTGACTTCCTTATACACTAAGGAGACTTTTCTACTCCGTACTAGAGAGTGAAGATAAGGTGTCCTGGCCTGTTACCATATTCAAAATGGAAACTAGGTATTTGATTTCTGATCCTCAAGGACTTTCATTTTCTTGGTTCAAGAGCAAAATGCAAACTCAGACAACTGTAAAGTATTTGTCATGACACAACAGATCCGGGCTCTCTGGCTAAATATTAATGGAGGTAAATGATGTCAAGCAATCAATATCATAGAGGACCCAGGACGTTCAGCAATAACTCTTCAGGTAACCAGTCCAAGATACAGGACACAATTTGAACTGATCTTAGAAAGGTCATAAATAACTTAAATATGATCATTTTTTACCACGGAAACGTAATATAGAGTTACTTAGTGGATGTGGACATGCACAGATCTGGCACGTGGAGATGGAAACAAACCATCTGTCATCGGCTGCTGAAAAGGGGGTTCTCTCTTTTTACTATCACGGGCTTTTGAATGACCAATCAGTAAGTACTTAGACGTCTATCCGACAAGACCCTAAAATGATTAAAGTGTAGAGAAAAGTGACTGCAAAAGTAACAATACTTTAACCAAGATTCCTGTAAGAAATACTCCCAAACAGAGCAACTCTTTCCTGGAATACAAAATTCAAAGCAGGAACTATATTTCATCAAATTGAAAAGGGAAAGTGTAATTCTCTGTTTGTTTACTGGGAAAGAACAGAGAATGGCATTGGGGTAGGCACTGTTTTGAGCCTTTACTCGGTTTCTGGTTATTATTACCAAATGAATCGGTTTCAGCAGAATAGGGAATGCCATCTTCTTTCCCTGGGTATCCAACAATTAAAGCACTTGTATTAACAAATGTAGAGTAATCCTAACAGAAAAGGATAAGTTGTTTTACCAAGAAATGAGGAATGGCTCCCTTAGGTAGTTAAACACATTGATAACCAAGTTATCATTTGTAACAGCATCGATCTGAGGTCCTGGGAATTGTCCATTTATCAAGATACCCTGCAACATTTGTAACTTTCACTCAAGCATCCCAGAGATTCAACATTAAAGAAGAGAAAAGGCAACTTTCGTGCTTCCAGAGCAAAAATCTAGCCAAAGAATAACTTCTGGCTCCAAAAAGCAAGAAGCATTCGCAAAAGACCAGCCGAGCAAAGAAAGAGAAACTCATTAAGTACCTGTTGTTTGACACCAAGAGGGTAGATATCACCATACGTGACTTTCCACGTAAAGAACCTATACGGGTTTTCACCATTGACGCCATGAACAGCCACAAGAACCAGAACAATGAGAAAACCAAGAGCCTTGCATGCTCTCATTGTTCTTGTTCTGTTCC
The DNA here is from genome assembly GCA_028551485.1 of Casuarina cunninghamiana. NCBI lineage: Eukaryota > Viridiplantae > Streptophyta > Magnoliopsida > Fagales > Casuarinaceae > Casuarina > Casuarina cunninghamiana. Next base: position 22,715,925 of record CM052366.1, on the reverse strand, counting down.
AAAACTTGGGAGCAACTGCTTCAAATAACCTTAACTAAAATCAGTATACTGGAACACTAGATCTCCCTAAACACAGAGACTTTGCAACATTGGAGGGAGACTGATGGGTGTCTCTCACACTCTTCAAATCTGACTATAAATTATCTGAAAACTCTTCCTTTGTCTTCTGGTGCTGTCAGTCAGCATAGGTCCCTGTACTTGGTGCGCAAAACAGCAGAGCAAGATGGCTTGTGAGCTGTCAGCGTTTCAGGCTGAAGACTCGAAATACTTTAGTGTGTTGGACATAGTGATGGTGGAGGGTCCAGCTCCATCACGGGCCATTAATTCATGTGATCTGGTACCACTTCGTAAGTCCCACTTGACTTGGACGGTTCTTGATTAGTTCTGAACCTCAGTGTGTTGCAGCATTAAGTTAAAAATTACCCCCTGTCACGTGCACCCATCGGTGGCTGTCCCAAAGGCAAATGCCGCAGATCCTTCCCATGGAGTGCAAGTGTGAAGTCAGCTTTGTTTACGTTCATAGCAAATAACTTTGTTTAATAAATATTTTAATTTGATATACTTTTACATATTCATTTGAGCCATTTCCAACCACGTTCATCTTAAGAAATTAGATACCTTAATTATGTGGTGTGCTGCTTTCTTTTAAGTCGAAATTTATTATTTGAACGACAGGGTACATGCACATGCACCTACATCATTGAGTAATGCTAGAGGCATGGCATTTTCTGGATCAACCATGCTTGTGACCTCATTCAATTATAATGTACCATTGTGACCTCTTGGATGTAGACCTTCAAGACAGGGACAACACAAATGAATATAAATTTAGCAGCATGGAACAACGTAAATGTTGTACTGGTAAACTTGATTCTACTATTGTTTTTAACTGAACATAAGTGAAATTCGAAAGAAGAATCCTTTCTAATAGAAAATGAAACACAAAATGTATGAACTTCCATCCCCCATCTCCATCTGATGCCCACTACTAAGAAAATGGTAAAAGAAGAAAGTCGCTGCTGCAGCATTGTAACTTTGTTTTCTATGTCTTCTGTGGTTGCAGGCTCTCTCCTTGAAATTAGAGCTTGAATAAAAATATAAGGGATCAAGTAGGACAAATACGGATTCTTGGATTTCTTTAGTCTGTAGATCCTTCAATGTCTAGGACACTTCTATCGACGTTTCCTCTTGGATGGTCTTCTATGGATCTTCTAGTTGATCTACTATTTGCTGAGATTTTTAAATACATTATATGTGGTTTTCACCAACCAGAAGACAGTCACAATTTTCTGCAGCGAACCCGGTGTAAGCCCTTTGTATATAGAAATTCTTGGAAATGAAGATGGCATGTAAGTTGCTATCCTGGGCAAGGTTCAGTTGGATTAAAAATAATCAGATCTTGACTTGGAAGTTGAGTAACATTGCACACATTTCAGAGATTGTGGATCTATTTTAAGCCCCGCTTTTGCTTATTGTCTAGTCATTTAATTTGGGGATGTAAAAACCTGTTAATGCAAAAATATATTATTACTTTCACATGAGAGTTTTAAATTTAGGGGAACTTGTGAACTTCAGAGGCCAGATTTGTTGATATTGTGTCTTGCTTTTCAAGCTCTCCTTTCCATCCATTCTTTATTCTTCTGTCTCTTCAAGTCTAATACAATTATAGACAAAGCTGTTTTTGGCATTTTCAGACACAAGAAAAGAACAAGTTTAATTGACAGCCAATACTCTTTAAGCAACTTTATTCAGCATGAAAATTCCAAGATATAAGAACTAACATAGGTGGTATCAACAAGGTGCTTAGTTACCTCCAAGGATATACCAATTCGTTTAACCAACAAGTGACCATTCATGAGCTAATTAGCCTGAAAAGCTATAATTTTATGCGCTAATCTCTATACAGAGAGTAGACTGTAGAGGGTTGAAATAAAGAGGAAGAAGTATTTGTTTCTTTCATGGCAAAGAAGAAAGTGAACTTAATAACCAAAGACACATATGTGAGTTTTTTCAATGGCCACATGCCTTTCTTTCCTCTGTTTATTTCTCTAACACGTCTGACTTTTGGTATTGCTGTAGGTTATACTAGGTAATGGGTTGGTAAGGGTGACAATATTGAAACCTCGAGGGTTTATAAGTGGCATTAAGTATGGAGGAATGGACAACCTTTTAGATCTCAAATCAAGAGAATCAGCAGAGGGTAATCTCCATAATATGAAACTGAAAGCGTTGGAACTCTCAACTTCATCGTTCTTTTTGTTTTGCATGTCCAAACCATGACACATAAACGCAAAAAACGAATGATCCATCTAAAATGGAAGATTGATGCTCTCAACAGATCGAGATAGGCAGAATTTCATCACACTCTTGCCTGTATGAATATTGCAGATACTGGGACATCAACCGGAGTTTGCCAGGGGAACAGGATAGATATCAACTGTAACAGTTCCTTCTCTTGGGACCTAAATCTGTTCTACTTGGTGTTGCTGCTCTAAACGGGAGAACTATGCAAAATCTACCGTGAACCAAAACTTAACATGTTTTACTAAACAGACTTCGTGGGGCTGAGTATAGTGTCTCCCAGAGGACTAATGACTGGTTAGAGGTTTCGTTCAAGAGAACATATCATCCATCGACTCCAGGAGTCAAGTTGCCGCTCAGTGTGGACACAAGGTTGTATTTCATACAAAGCTTCCTGTTTTCGTTGATAAATGCAAATAGAGTTTCCTAGTTTCTGATATACAATCTTCTCTTTAGGTACATTTTAAAGAGTGGTGTTTCAGGGTTCTACTACTATGCAATATAAGAGATTCCTCCTGGATGCCGAACCTTTGATCTTGCTAAGACAAGGATGGTGAGAGAAGTAAAATCCATATCTCAACTATTTGGTTTCCAGCTTTGGTTCTTGTTTATTTGTAGGTCAACTAAGAGCTTCATGAACCTGGGGCAAGTTACAAGTTACACAGACCCAACCATTGAGCCAAGGATAACACCTCATTATGGAGATAGGCCCAATAACTTTTAATATTGTAACATTCCACTACATAGCGATTACAGGATGAAAAACAAAGGATAATGCCAATGCCAGAAGACATACTTCCAGGCAGAGGCAAACAACTAATTGTACTGGAATCGATTTTGCTAATAGATCTCATTAACGTGATCTCAAAGGCAAGGTACATATTAATAGGTCCTGCATGAAAATATAATAGCTTGAATAAATAGTTCATAAAAAGATGTCTTCCTTTCCTGAATGTTTAAAATTTTAAGTGAAATATAATCAAACTTTGTATTCTATTATGGTCTTTTGTTTATGGACTCTATATTCATGGGCTAATAATCTCTCCAAACTTAAGACAGGAGAACAATTTAAGTCTTATATGAGAACATAATATCTTGATAGAGTAATTGATTAAGAGATGTATTTCTTTACTTAATGCTTTAAGAGTTTGTTTTAAAAAAAAAAATTTCTAACTCATATAACCAAAATCTTTAGTTTATGTAAAATTTATATAAAACCCAAATGAAGTTTAGAAATAGACTCTTTTACGTGTTGCTGAATGCAGGTTGATGGCAAGTACCAGTACTCAATGGACAACGAAGATGGCCGTGTCTATGGATGGATAAGTTCTGGTCCCATCATTGGATTCTGGATCATCTTCCCCAGCAATGATTTCCGTAACGTGGTCCTACCAAGCATAATCTCACCGTCCACACTGGTCCTAACTACGTCGTTGTAAGTTGTTAGAATGGTTCCAAGGATCATCAATCAACGCACACACACTTGCACAAGTATGTAAAGTGGTTCGGGCCTAAAAAGGTACCCTACTTCCATTTTGGGATAGCTCTTCTCTTCTCTGGTGGGTTACAAATGAAGCCAAGCTTCTCTATTACAAACACACACCTCATAGCAGCAGTTCACTGTCTCACTTACAGCACAGCACACTCCACACACCTTACGCGGTGTGATAGTCATTCGCTTAACAAATAGTGAAATAACCAATAAGTCCTGGCACTATATATTACAATATATAACAAGTATCATGCTCTAAAGTTGCAGGAAGATGCAAATCCCATCTTAGCTCTTCTAAATACAATTGAAGTAAATGATAGATATCATGTATGAATCCATAAGCAAGACAAGTTATATGAAATTGTCACTGAAATATGAAATCCAAACCAGTGGAATATACTTGGGATTCATGGATTTTTGGTGTAACAGATGTTTCATGGAACCCATTATAATGGGAATGATATGTTAGCACATTTTGAAAAGGGAGAGACATGAAGGAAGGTGTTCGGCCCGATCTTTGTTTACCTTAATACAACTGCAGACGTATCAAATGCACACAACCTGTGGACAGACGCCAAAATGCAGGTACCTGTTAATTACATCGTTGCAGAAAAATACCGCAGGATTTACATTGTATGAGATAAATCAGCTCTAAAGAAACAATTCTTTCACTATTTGAAAATTTTCATATATTTAGGAACCCTCAGAAAATTTTTCCTTTGCAATCTTACAATTTGGTCACAGTGACTGCCTCCACTACTTCCAACACATTGACACCTTATTTAGCAGTGAGTTCTTTTCTGATTGCTTTCTGCTATGAAAAGAACGTGGCTGATTAAATTATCAACACCATGATAGTTTATTAGGTTGCATAATATTTTCTCCCTGTGGAGGTTTTGTGTACTAAAACCTCAAAATCGAGCATTAATTAATGCGGTTGTTCTCATGATTGGGTCATCTTAGAAACTGCATGAAGAGGCAGCCTGGCCATGTGATTTTGTGTCATCACCCTATTATCTTACTGCCGAAGAACGTGTTTCAGCTTCGGGAAGACTGTTTGTTCAAGACAGGTATTCATTCGACCTCCAGTGATATCCTCTGTTTTTCAAAGCATTCAAATGATGTCATCACTATGACAACCTACCTAAGGTTTTGGTGGCTCAAAGTAGTGAAACTACCCTCAGACTCTTTGAATGCTGTCTATTAAACGTTCTCCATAGCACTGCTGATCCTCAAACTGAAACTTCTGTTCAATCACATTGTACATATTCCCCCCGGATATGTTTCTGATTCTCTTATCCACGCCAAAAATATCTACATGGTCTCTCAGCTGCGAGAAATGAAGGAGCCAGGCAATTAGAAAGCAAAATAATATCTCATCACGGTATTGAACTTTTACTTTCTACATAACTATCATGTGCAGTTGTGAAAGATTTATAAATTGACCGGTAAATCTGACCATCAAAGGTTTCGCATGCATGCATGGTTATCAGTTCTGGATTCAAACAGATTCAGATGGGAACTTCATCATCAAGAATGTTATCCCTGGGGTCTATAGTCTCCATGGCTGGGGTTCCTGGTTTCGTTGGTGACTACTTTGAGAGAGCAGAGATGATCATTTCCTCAGGTACTTCTCATAGAACACCTCTGCTCATTCTTGAATCATTCACCTCGACCTTATTGCTTCCATCGAGTAAATTTGTTGCCAAAAAGCTTGGTTTCATGTTACAAATCCCATGAAGAAATGTTTCTTAAGTACTCAGGGTCAATTGCTTTGGCATTTGGTAATGGAATCTTCCAGATTCAGAAACACAACTTGGAAAATTGACCTTTGTTCCCCTCAGAGATAGTCCCAATGTATGGGAAATCGGCTTCCCTGATCGTACAGCTATAGGTTACTTCGTTCCTGTTGTGAATCCGATGTATGTCAACAAGTTATTTCTTAAAATCCCTGAGAAGTAAGAACTTTTGGCCCTCTTTGTTAATGCTCTAATTTGTGGATAGAACACATAATATATGCGTTAACTCATATACGTACCAACATACAGGTTCAGGCAATATGTCTAGTGGGACAGATACACTGACATACATCCTGAACAAAATCAAGTTTTTACTATAGGAATTAGTGATTCAAAGAAAGACTGGTTCTTTGCCCATGTACGCAGGTGTTCCCATCTCTCCTTCACCAGAGAACCTTACGCGATTATCGGTTTTACTTCAGTTAGACAGCTTAGATTTCCCAAATGTTGTTTTCCTTTTTCTTTTGAAATTCTGCACTTCAAAATGAACTTTTTGCATTGACAAGAAAGTGAATTTCTACAGAAGGGGAACCGATGCTAAGTATCTTCCAACAACTTGGAAAATACAGTTTTACCTCCATTCACTAACCGAAGGAATTTACAAATTGCGACTTGTCATTGCATCAGCGACACGTTCTGATCGTAAGGTAAAGATTAGAGACATTCCAAACTTCTGGATTAATTTCTCCAATTGGCTCAATTTCTGAAAGTTTTTCCTTCAAAACTCTCGTGCAGGTCCATGTCAACTGCATGGACGTAGAACATTTGGTGTTCCTAAATATGAACCTCGGGGCATATAATACGGTTTGTAGACATGGGATTCATGGACTGTACAGGATGTTTAGTATCGAGGGTTCCCTCTTTATTGTTGATTAAGGGAGATAACTTCATGTTTCTCACAGGCCAGGGATGGAGACCCACTCTGTGGAATCCTCTACGACTATCTCAGACTAGAAGCTTCTCCAGCTTCAAAGAAACCTGAGGCTGATGACCAAAAGCAGGTATAGGGCATAATTCAAGCATGATTAACATTAGCAACAATGTTCCTATCACAGCAAAGGAACAAAAGATCTTCAGCAGAGGGTACATCCGCTTGTTCTTCCGATACATGCGTTCCGCAAAATTTGCTTGTTGCTCTAGTGATAATTAAACGTCCATGCTGTGATAATAAGAAGTTTGAAGTGGCCATTTAATACTACTAGAAAAGAACTTCCTAGAACAATAAAGCTCTGGAAAATCAACAACTCGAGGATGGGCATGACAACACAAACCATTCAATATAACATTCCAGTATCAGCAGTAATAGCTGAAAGTACATCATTCTTTGCAAAACGTCGCATACCAAAGCAAAACAAGATGCCAACTGGCATGTCAATAATAGCTTTGGGCTTTGCTGACTAATCTAAGGAAGAATGGTAGCTCCTCATTTACATCATTTTCTTTTTCTTTTTTCTTTTCTTTTTTCTTCCCCCTCTTCCGCATTCTATACAAAACTGCATGCAAAAGCATGCATAGAAGCTTCGACAAAAAGAAGCATTACTTAACGAAGCTTTACCATATTCTTTGTTAGAAAACATTACCGCTCAGAGATGGTTAAAAGCAAGCCATAATGATCACTAGGCAGAACAGGAAGCTCCAGCTTCTTGATTTCATTCCTCACTTTCTTCTCCTTGGTATGTGATAGACCTGGAATCGCATCCATCCCAATCATGTCTATTTCACATATCTTGAAATCACGAAGATTACAAATAAATCGATCTAGTCGCTTCTGCAATTTGCGGTTGCCAGCCAACATCTGGTTGGACTTGGTATCATATGTCCATCCATCTTCCCTTGGCCTTAGCTCTTGCCATGCATCAAGCCATCCATCAGGTTGAGGAAACTGACCATCTAATTTGTCATCCCAGTTCATGTCACCACCAAAAACCACGTTAGGATTCTTGTTGAGAAGGTTGACTGCCTCCGTTGCTTGCTCTACACGTTCCTTGCTATACATCTGATCCCATTTTGGAGGGCCTGGGCAGGGGCTCTCAAGATGGGTTGTAGCAACAACCAACGGCTTGTTACCCTGAACTTCAACCTCCGCGACACACAACTCTCTTCCCATTATAGAATTGCCAAAGGGTTTACAGCTGGAGGATTTCATAGGCAGTCTGCTTAACTGCATATCAATCAAAGGGCATGTCACATTTTAGCATACCATACTAATAAACTGATCAAAACAACTACCCAAATCAACAGTGAGAAGTTGACAATGTCACTGGTTCAAGCAGCAAGCATATCAAGAATAAAACACTTTGTCAGTGGAGAGTATATCATGCACAATGGAACATTAAATGCGAACAGATGAAGGGCTCACCACAATATACAAAAAGATAACAGCTAAAGTGAATGAGTAACATATAAAACCAAACAAAATTCTATCAAATCCTATTTATCAATTACAAATTTCCAGCATAACCAAATTAATAGGTAAACTGCAGGATCTGATACAGCCAAACTGCCTCAACAACTACAAGAGGTAGAACAACATATGTGTCCATGTCTGAGTAAAGTCAGTCACAGCAACTTAATCTACAACCAAGATATAGACTGAATACGTATTCTCTTACATGCATAAAATGGTGGAGATGCACATAAACATCTCCTTTTCAAAACTTATCTGCCAAAAGTGCTCAATTTTTAGGAATATGGAGCTTCTTCAATGCATCCAACATGCCTAATACTGTGACAAATCAGCATAAACTATGAACTTTAATCTATGACGTGATCCAAACCTTACCAACATACAAAAGTAACCTCTTGAATTTGCAATCTCATTTGAAACTGAGCAATGATAGCCCTTCCACCAGCTGGATTGCCGGAAAATATCATATATAGTAGGAGTAACCTCCTGAAGATCAAAATGACCATCACTCAGCGTTATTCATATATAAAGAGAATCTAGAGAGAGACAGAGAGAGAAAACCTGAAAACAGATCAGGTCTGGAGAATGCTGTTGGATAAGGTCACCAAGGGCTTTCATCCTCTTATACACTTCCAGATCTTCTCGAAACCAAACATTATAGCTCAAAATCTTCAAGAAACCTGATACAGTGCCTGAACCACTGTCCTCTGCCATATGTTTAATTTTAGTCCATCACATTTGGTCTAAAACTCATCAACTATATAGAGTTACGGAAATATAAACACACATTAGAAACAAAAAAGTTGCAGAGAATAATTTCTAGAGTCCCACTAGATTGATACCTATTTGGCCATATGGTATACAACCTCTACAATACCCACCATTGCCAATCATGATAGTAACACTTAAAGGACAAACTAAACTTGTCAAGGAAAAAGGCCAAAATCACTTCTGTCCCAAACAAATTCATTTACATTTAATACCAAAGATGACTTTACCTTAACAAAGATTGCAGAAACAAGATAAGACATCTACCCTCATAACGAGGGAAAGCTAACATATTAATTACAAAAGATGCCCATTTAGACCACAAAAGCGTAATGCACCGCAAAGCCATTAAAACTCACAAGCCGAAACACAAAATCTGAACTTCACCCCAAGAATAACCAGACCTTGGAGAGGTAAAACGACAAACAAGGAAAGGTAACAAAAGTATAACACAAAAAATGAAAAACTGTGAAACTGTGAAACCAAAGCATGAGACAAAAAAAAAAAAAAAAAAAACCACAAAACCCACAAAATCCAAACTTTCAAACAGCCAAAAGACCAAAAAACTCACCCAACCCAGCAACCGCCTTATTCGACGCCTTAACGCCCCTAAACCCACCCAATTCAACGCATTCCTCGTCACCCACAACTGGGTCGCGCACCTTCCTCTTGCAGCGCTGCAATGGTAAGAAAACTGACCCCACGACCCCAGACCCATCATCATCAAGATCAATATCGTTCAAATCGTCAAAGCTAGACGCAGAGGCCCTCGTGCCACAAACCTCGCAGTTTGAGCGGCTGTAGGGGTTCAAGAAAGTGCAGGCCTTGCACGGCCATTTAGGGGCGGAAGGAGAAGAAGGCGGAGATGAAGAAGAAACTAAGCAGATTTGGCACTCAGATTTCTGAGAAGGCGGGTTGACGAAGGTGCATCGTTTGCAGGCCCAAGAAGCCATCGGAATCGAAAGGAGAAAATGTTTTGTGGGGTTCACTGCGCGACTGGGAGTGTGGAAAGAGAATGAAAAGGCCCTATGCTTTATCGCTGAGAACGCCATTTCGAAATGTTTGCCGCTTTTGCCGTCCGCCACGCTCTGCCTCCGTGTGATGTCCCCTCAGGCTAAGGCTGTCGTTCAAAATACACGACAAGTCGTTCTTCAGCTTGGATTTTCGATTCCTATTAAAAATTCTAAATTGTTATTTCCATAGTGTTGATCCTTGTTTGTGGTTTTGTTGAGTTTTTGTTGCATTGTAACAGACTTGGATGAGTATTTTCTATTGTTTTGCTATTGAAATTTTACTAGAATTCCTTTACCACTTGTCTTGAGATTTAACTCCTTACTACGTCCTTATGACTTAGATGAGGCTTTTTAGTTCACTTGAGTTTAGGAACAACATTTGGAAGCTTAGGCTAGTAGAGCTCATAACCACCGACATCATATTGGGATGGAATTGATAGTATGGTCCAACCCAGCAAGGATGCCCCCACCTTTAGCTACAAGTAGTGGTTTGAAAGCTCCTACAAATAAAAAGTTGTTCTGATTCCTTCCTTTCATTGGCATGTGCAACATATCACTAATGCTCATATGAAAGAATAGAAAGAAAAAGGACTATGTTATTATTATGATGAGCAATGGATTTTAGGGTATAAGTGCAAAAGTAAACAATTCTTTTGGATTGAGGAGAAGGAAGAACCGAATGAACCAACTCCAAAAGTGACAAGAAAGGTGACAAAGGTGGTTAATGAGCTGGAAGAGGAAGTTGCCCTTTCGATTATGCCATTTCAAGTGGAGGATTTATGGATACATTTCCAATGGAAGTTGAAAGTTTCCAAATTGTGATTAATGTCTTGTTTAACGCTAGCTCTTCACATAATTTTGTTAACATAAAGGTAGTTAAGAGGGTGGGTTGTGTTGTTGAGGAGGTGGCCCATTTTTCAATTAAGGTGGCTAGTGGATCGTGTTTGGTAGGAAACTAAAGGTGTAAGAGATTTTCTTGGAAGATCTAGGGGCATGAATTCATCACGAACGTTTGATTATTACCATTGGGAGGATGCAATATGGTACTTGGAATGCATTAGGTAAAGTCTATTAATCCCATACAGATAGGTGTTAAGGAGAATGTGTTGTCTGTGTATATAGATGGAAGAAAGGTTAGGCTACGGGGAATTGAAAAGCTAGAATGGTCGTTGTCAACCATTAGTCTTCCCATTTTTGGAGAATGGGAAATAAAGCAAAGCTAGGGCATAATTGAACAGTTAAGAGCTATAGTTATAGTCTTTAGTGAGATCTCTAGCATTTTGGGAAAGTTTGCATATGTGTTTGAGACCCTTACCAAGCTTCCTACTCTGTGAGAGTTTGATCATTATATTTCTCTACAACTAGTAAGTGAACTAGTTAACTTAAGGCCTCATTGGTATTCATTTGTCTAAAAAGGAGAAATCAAGAGAATGGTGGAAGAGATGTTGGGCACAAGAATCATTCATCACAACAATAATCCTTTTGCTTCACTAGTCTTGCTAGTATGAAAGCACTATGGAACATGGTGCTTTTATGTGGATTACTAAGTAGTAAATGATCTCACCATTAAAGATAAGTTTCTCATTCTTGTTAGTGATGAGCTAGGTGAGATACAGAGGGCTACTTGGTTTTCTAAATTTGGCTTACGGTTGAAATATCATCAAGTGAAAATGCACCTTGAAAATGTACACAAAACAACTTTTAGAACTCACTATGGGCATTATGAGGAGTTTTTGGTTATGTCTTTTGGATTAACAAATGCCCCACTTACATTTCAAGCCCTTATGAATTTGACTTTCCAATAGTATTTGTGAAAATTTGTTATGATATTCTTTAATGATATCCTAGTGTACAAAATATATTTAGAGAGTCATTGTTGTCATCAATGCCTCGTCCTTCACCTATTACAAGAGTATTAGTTGTTTGTTAAGCAAAGTAAGTGTGCCTTCATGTAAAGACAGGTAGTGTATCTTGGTCATATAGTCTCAAAGAAAGGTATTGGAGTTGATCCTTAAAAGGTTAAAAGTATGTTGATATGAACGCAACCTACATCGATTAAAGAGCTATGTGGGTTTCTTGGTTTGGTAAGGCATTATCGAAGGTTCATGAAGAATTTTGACAAGCCCCTGGAGGCACTGTTTCGTATTTACGGTGGGGGAACGTTTGGGGTTTCTTCTGAATATTTTTGCCTGCATTCCCTTTAAGGCCTATTAATATTGCCCCATGCCTTAACCATGTGCGCTGGCCGAGCAGGAAAATTTAACACTAGCAAATAAAAAAGCCAGCACAAATGTGGAATATCCTTGACAACCCCTGAATAATGTCTCGTTGGCAGATGCAGATGTAAATAAAGATATCAACATTGCAATGTCCATCAACTTCATATACCATACCCTGGTTTGTCATCGGAAAAATCAAGAATTCTAGAGGTCATAGTAGTAAGCAGGTCCTCATAAGTTGCCAACCAGGCACGGGGTGACGACCAGGGCCTATGGGCCTACCCCAAGAGTACCCTTGCGTATCAGATAATTTGGAATACAGTAGATAGTGAGTGGGTTGATTTATATCGGAGCCCAAAGATTGGCAGATTTGAACGAAGAGGAAAAAGGTTGATTCTTTCTGGTTGAAAAGAAGGTTGAAAATCCCAACAGAAAGTGCAGCCTCCCGCATCAGTTTCATAGCAATAAAGACATTCATCTTCCAGTTTTGCTCTTATCTCTATCCTCAAATAGCAATTATTCCGCAGCTTCAGAAACACTAGGAATGGTGGAAAGTTGAAGAATATTCTTGGAAATGGAACCAAATTCATCTGGTAAAGCAAAGAGGAACAGCAGGAATCAACACTGTTTGCCGTACATCTTTTAGCTGTTTGAACCTCTCAATTCCTTTGGCTCAGACTCAGCTAACTGCCGCCAATAGTAATTACAAAGACAGAACAGAAACGAGAATTTGCACTGATGCTTGGGCTGAGGACTAAGCAGACTGAGGGGACCAACACTCTTAACTTAAAAATCATTTTCTGTAGGCTATGTTTTGTCAAACAGAAAAATAACCAATATTCCATTGTTGACACCTTTACGTTGCTTTTACATAATCTGAAAGATAAAAAGCTTCTCTTCAGGTAAAACAGAGCAACTGGAAAATCAACCCAAAAAATACTTACATGGGAGAAGGAGACACAATTCAGTACGCGACAAGTTGCAAACCATTAAATTAATCGAGTTTGAGTAAGATGCAAAAGCCCAGATTAACTAGTCATGCAACTGACATTTCAAGATGCTTCCTGTCCAACAGGTCTCGTAATCTTAAAGAGTTTTAGCCATTTGTGAAAAGGAATATGCCTATGGACAAGATGGTCCAGAATTATTTCCAAACAAACTTGTTTAAGAAGAAAGCAAGGTAGATTGCACATATTCTTCCTTTTTCTCTTCCTCTTTTTTCATTTTGGCATCGAGAACCATGATTTTCTTTGGAGAACAAAAAAGAAGACCTTTTGAAAAACACAATCATTAGTTTCCAACCTAATCTTCGCAATTATTCTAACTACAAAAAGAAGGCCCATATTGGAAAGAAAAGAAACAACAGCACGAGATCATAGGAGAGATTATTACAAACTAATATCACATTTGAAAGAGAAAAAAATTGTTCTATTTTCTACCTCAGCATAGCACCATAAAAGGAATGAACAACAGAACATTGCATGCTACAACTCCTAAAACCTGTAATCCCTTGTTGGATGTACTTATTAGCCTGTCCGCTGCACCACTTGCTTCTGTCGAGTTCACTACCTGTCTTGTTTTATTAGTTACCTTCTTACTGCACACGAATTTAAATACACTTCGCTTAGAACAAGTTAATACAAGTTTGATAAAATAATGCTCTTAAAAATTGCAAGTTGCACTGTAAATTGCAGCATAAACAATGAGTACGAATAAAAAAGCCAGCTTTTCTTACCTTCCTGGATATATACAGCTCCCGTGACCTGCAAATAAAATTTCCCCGGAGAGGATAAAACAAAAGATTTTATCATATGAGATATTTAAATCAGGAGAAAATTACAAACAACGTGGAACCCATCTTGTCTAGGCCAACTCTAGCAATTGCAGGGCATTCTTAAGCAGGACAACGTTCCTAGAGTCTTTTACAGAAATGGGCATCTTATATATGGGGTTCACCGACGAACCAGTGTCCAAAGGAGGATCCTTACTCACACTTTCCAACTGGGAAAATGCAATTATCAGGCCTTTCCCCAGATTCCAATTCCAGTAGAGACAATGTAGCCTCTGCCAGGTGGGTGCCACTCATCACTCAGACTCTGAAGTCATCAGAGAGATGAACTGTGCCCACTGAATTCTCCGTGAATTGTGTTGTTTGTATAATTATCTAAGGTATAGAATTAGCCAGGAAAGAAATCAAAACCAAAGCTTTTTAGGCCTTTACTAAACTAACTAGCCCAACCTGACAGTTTTGCAGCAAATAACCCCAAAAGCAGAGAAAACAATGTTCCTCCTCCTTCCTCAAGTGCCTAGCCAAATTGGGTCCCCCATTCAATGCCAAAGCTTCCAACTTTAGCAGCTAACTCCAGATTATAGATGCAAGAACTAGAAGCTAAATTACGTTAAGTCCAAAGACAGGATCTCAGCAGCGAAATTCTTTGAAATCCGGAACATAATGAAACACTTACTTGGGTCATTGGTGGTGATCGTGGCCACGCCCTTGAAGTCACAGGACCCAGCAGCCTTCCCTTGGTTCTGGTAATAGCTATCAAACGCATAAGAGGCGTGGTTCTTCACATTATTAGGCTGATAACAACTCTCTCCCGGCTGAATCTCTGAGCAATTTGCCCGCCCCGGTCCACAGGCCCAATCCAACGCTGCCTGCAACGTCTTCGAGTCTACCCCATCCATGGCCACACAATACGTCCGGTTCGTCGTATCGTTCGCCAGAAATGTGCCAGTTCCCGAAACATGAAGCAAGTACACCGGCGTCGAATTCCCGTAAAACAACCCCCAATTCGCCTCCGAGACAGGCGATGACCTCAAGTCCTCGTTGAACAACTCATATATGTACACACTGGACGTTATCTCCGGGTGCAAAGGGGTACCACTATGGTCAAAAACATGCTTTATCAGGTTCGAATTATAAGTATCCGCATTGTCGATCGTGGCGTAGGGCTCTTTGGAGTCACCCTTTGAAGGCCAACCAGTCTCGGTGACGAGGACCGGAACGTCGGTGACATTTAGGTTCTTCATTGAGAAATAGGCAGCGTCGATCATAGCATCGAGGACGTTGGAGTAGTGGAGCAAAGTGTTCGGATCAACCATTTCTTTAGAGGGTGTCAGGGGCTTGAACAACGAATTATCTAAAGGAACCACACCTTTGTTCTGCATGAAGACATAGTAAGGATAAAGGTTCATCATCAAAGGGGAGCCAGTTCTGGAAAGGAACTGAAGCAAAGGAAGGATAACAGAGCTCAAGCTCTGGTTAAAGAAGGCTTGAGAAGGTGGGAAAGGATCAAGAACTATTGATGCGGCGTGTGGAGTCGAAATCTTGATCTTGTCGTGAAGGTTTGCTGCCACTAATGCGCTGTAAAGGGACTCAATGGCTGGGAGAAGAAGAGGAGCAGAGGAGGGCACTGTGGTCAAGACCTCGTCGCCTACACTAATCGCTGTGATAAGGGTCTCGGGGTAGAAAGCGACGACATTTCTGCCGATCCAGGAGGCCGCGGTGGTGTTGGAGGAGCCAATGCCAAGAAGCTGGTTGTTGGGCACGCTGATGATGACACGGATCTTGGAGTGAGCCAGGGCTTTGAGGAGGTCAGGGTCTGCATCGTAGAGTCGGATGTGGGTTATCTTCTGGACCTGGAGAAAAGATACAAGAGCAGAGGTTGATAATGAATTGGAGACGTCGTTGCCAATGTTCACACCCACGAAAGGTTGACTGTCTTCCTCTTGCACTTTCAGCTGCTGCTGCTTGATTTTGGTGACTCCTGGTGGTAGGATTGCTGGAGATTTACCCGCAAGAAAGAACATCAAGAATTGAAGACAAGAAGAAAACCGGTTGCTGGAATTCAAGAGGGTCTATTCTTTTCATTTACCTTTCGAGACTGGAAAAAGCACAGTGAAGAAGATGGAGAGGATGGTGAGTACAGGGAGCTTAGATGTTGCCATTACCGAAGAGGGCCTTGAGCTTTACTTCCTCACCCTCTCGTTCTGGTTCAGCTACAGATCCTTGCATTATCTTCCAAGCTTCCTTCTTTCCTTTTGGATTTCTTTATTCGTGGGTCTGTTTAGTTGAGGTGGGAGGAGTTTGGTGTGTGTTAGATTCGGGTCTGACAGACCCCCCCAGGAGATCTGCACCCCGAGAAGAGAGAAGACACTGAACAGATGACCTCGTGTGGCTTGGGGTTTTCCGAACTACTATATTTTTGTTTCCCAAAAGATACCCCCGGTTTAAGCTCAATATTCTTCTTTTTCTTCAAATCAATTCGCCAAAATAACCCGTGGATCTTGAGCCGACAGCTTCTTTCTTTTGCCTTTTCTTTTTCGGTGGAAGTAGAGGACACTGGCGCTGGGACAAAAAAGTTCAAATATCATATAATTTCGTCAGGAATTTTTAGACCAAACTCCGGAAATCAGTGGTCTGAGTTTTTACTGCAAAACTAAGATGCACTTAGCCTTTTTGAGTTTCGGAGATTTCTGGAGCTCTCGATAGTGCTTTCAGAGTATAGACTATTTCATCGTCCATAAAGGACCACAAAAGCAGAAAAAGACATGGCTGTTTCTCGAGCTTTGAGGTGGCTCTTGGGTTACAGCCTGGCGTTTCCAGAGACAAGTTACTGCAGCTGCCTTTATGGTGTTCTTTCATCGAGTCTCAACACGGTTCGGGCTTCCTCTTTTTAATTCATGACCGACCAAGTGTGGTTGGTGTTGCTAACACAGTCACTGCCATAGAACCGTACCGATTCCGCTGACAAACACATCAGGACTGTGTAACAAAAGTGAAAGTGTTAGCTAGTGCTAAACACCGCGGATTATGACTAATAATGAGGCAAAACATTGGAAAAGCATGGTTTGGGTCGTAATGTCGAATCTGGACAAACCTTGTTCAACGTAATCTTCACGGAAGGATCCCCTCTTTTTTGTCCAGGTGAAAGTGCTTTTTTCACTGTTTTTCCATAAGAGCCAATGCCGGAAAGCTTCAAGGTTCTGAGCAATTAATTATGTTCCAGCAACAGCACAGACTACTTCAAGTTTCACATTACATGATATCTGGGTCACTATGGCAAAGGTCAGATTTGCTATTTCAAAGGAACCAATTATGAGAAACCTAAATTCTGAAATAAGAAAGTGAGAACACATTGCAGAGTCCAAGAGAGGACTTGACTATTGGAGAATTTCGGTGTCCAGATTGTTGACTTTAGGAGACAGCCCATGGTCTTTTTTAATATAGAAATGGCAGAACAGAAGTAACTAGGTGATTGCTGTCATAGACCTGTTCAAATAAATAAAAAAATTTTTGAAAAAAAAGAGGAGATGGGAAGACATCCAGGATTCCAGGCATAAGGTCTTCCTTTACAGAGAGCAGAGCATTCCAAAAAGTTTTGAGTCTAAAGAATGGGGCATGTAATGCTGTTCAACCACCCAACCTGGTTGCTCAGCTGCACTAGTACTGCAAAGTCGAGGAGAATTTAAACCAAATAAATTTGAAAAGAGTACCCATAATCACCTCTTTCTTTTTTTTTTTGTGGTGGGGGAACATAAGTGCCTGTTTGGATTGATTAAGCAAAAGGAAATATGCTTTTAGAAAAGGCTTGATATTGTCAGCAATTTAAAATCGGAATCCTAAGTGAGGTCTCTCCTTGTGCATACATCATAACTTGAGTACGAAGAGTACTTGGTTGACCCACCATTTAGTGGTTGCTTCTCTTTGCTAACACTGTTACAAAGTTTTACAGATTTGACAAAGCTCTGAATCTTGTGAGACTTTGAAAGGTTTCACTTTGTAGTAAATATAGATAGGATCCCTAGCTTGTCAACTCCAAAGTAAAAAACTTTCCCATAAAGATAATTACGTCAGTTGATCATCTGTCTAACTTCAGCACAAAGAAAGGATCCCAAGCCAAGCTGAAATCGGACTGGGCCAAGGTTGTGGTCTTTGTAGTTGAACTGCTATGAAAAGAACATTCGAAGGACAAGTTGGGCTTAGGTTAAACATCATAGTGGACACCATGGCTGAGAGTTTCGTGAATAAGGCAAAAGTCAAATGTGGTTGGAGGTTAAGCCCTCGCATATGACCCCAAGAAATGGAGAATGCAGGCGAGATAATAGTACCATACCGAACTTGAAATCGGTATCGAAATCTGAAACTATGGCACGCAAGGGAAACTGAAAATTGCAGCCTATAATAATAGGGTTGCAGCTCCCAATTAATCTTGCTAAATGATTTGCTTGGCAAGACAAGCTCAATCTTTGAGCGCTTCCTCAGAACTGCCACGATGCCTTTGTTTTCAAGCGACCAGTGTCTTCTAACAAAACCAAAGATGAAAATCATATTGGCAATAAACATCAAACTTGCGAACCACAGGGACTACATAAGCTTATTCCCCCCCTACTCCCAGTCCCCCGACAATGCCGCCTCTATAAAACAAGGTACATTCCTTCATTCCAATGAATTCTTACAGGAGAATAACATGAAAACAAAGGCACTAATCTACCAACAATACATAAAACACCCTACACTCTAAATGTAATTGGCACACCTAAGTACCAATTGTGCTTAGATGAAACCAATGTTATGACAAAACTCCAGCTTCACCTTCGTTCTTCGTCTATTGATTTTTTTGTGTTTACTAAAGGTAGTCTCGCGTGAAAACGTACTGCAGTCTTGGATTTAAGACTGCTATGAATTGAATTATTTTGAATTCGCGTCACCGGAGAGCGTTCACAAAAGCCATCAAGGAATCAACATCCCTCTTCTCCGACGGATACTTTATTGGCTGAGAAGAGTGCTTGGGGAAGAAAAGTATTGTGGGGAAGCTTTTTAGTTGCAGTTCTTGCTGGGCATACTCTTTCTGTTCCTCATCTGCTCTGAACTTTCCCACCTTCACCCCGCTCCCTGCCAACTTCTCGGCCAACTCAACGTATGATGCTTCCATTGCCTGCTCAAAATTCAAGCATAATCCATTAGGTCTAATGTAAAAGGACACGAGTAACAGAATTCTAAAGAGTCTTTTAACATCACTTACCTGGCAAAAGGGGCACCAAGGTGCATAGAGCACGACAATCCATGGTTCTTTTCTGTTGTCCAATCTAGCCAAATTCTCAATTCCAGACCTGGTCAACGTAACCAGATTCTGGGCGTTGAAAATATCAGGAACCGTGGCAGTTCCATCTGCGTGGGCTGCTCCATTTCCATTACCATTAAGTTGAGCTGCGTTCGCATCTTTAATATTTCCCTTGTGGAGGCCGCATTCCTTGGCCTTGGCATCCTCCCACCACCACCTTCCTTCCCTCTCGTGCTGCCCTGGAAGGACCGGCCTTGTACACGGCTCACAGCCAATTGAGATGTATCCTTTTGCATGCAATGAATTCACAGGTACATTCATGGCACGGAGGAAGTTCCATATATCCAGACCCTGAACGTTTGCCACTGGATTCCACTTCACCAGGCTGCCAATCCCACCATCCAATCCCTCAAAAACTGGGTCCACTTGAACAACAGGAATCTCAGACCTAGTTCCGGGAGATTGATCTTTTCTTTGGCCAGTGATCCAGGCACGCAGCCCCTTCAGAGCCCTCCTAAGAGGTCTCACCTTCCTCACTCGGCAGCACTCCTGGTGCCCATCTTCATAGAATGAAAACAAACCCTTGCTTCTTACTAATGCCTGAACCTCAACAGCATCAGGAAACATGTACTCAATGCGGATTCCATAGTGCTTCTCCACTGTGTCAAAGAATTGATAAGTTTCTGGGTTTAGCCTCCCAGTATCCAAACTGAAGACCCTAAATGGGCGACCGGTTAATCGTGCATACTCAATCAAAGCAATGTCTTCCGCACCACTGCAGAACAAATACACATTTGTTACTTAACAGATTGTCTAAATGTTTAGCACTTCACAGTTTTCAGAGATCCAATTCATAAATTCCATCCAGAGGTTCGTCTAACAATAACTTCTAAATACAGGTATAAACCTAAAGCCAGGTAACAAAGAAGAAGGCATGGGCCTAGCGAGACTTTAAGTAAAGAAGCATTGCGGATTTTAATATAGGATACAACAACTGGTTTTCAATGGACAAAATAATTGAGAGGCCACATACAAGTTCAATCTCGGCTATTCAATCTCAAGCTTCTCTTAACCCAAAGGAAAGTTAAAGACCACTTTACTTCATCATAGATTAGAAAACTGGAACCATCTTCCCAAGCAACGCAAATTTAAGAAGATCTATCACCAGAGGTAGCCTAATACATTGTGATGTGAGTCACTTCTTAAAATTCTTAAACAGAAGTCAAACCATCTGAAGCCAAAGCTCAGTCGACGACTCTAATTAATATGTAGATATTACACCCGTAGGACTAGTTCACCATAAACCTGCTTCACCGTTGTCCAGAACAACAAGAATTTAAGGTAGAAAGAAGGGAACAATATGTTTCAATTTAACATGTCATTAAAATTTTACCCTTTACCTAAAAGATTCAGATTGTGCTCCCTAATGGATAACCAAATGAAATTAAATGAATTTAAAATAAATTAGCCACACTTCGGAGACGGTAACTTAGCAGGCAAACCCCGAAGCACTTAATAACTTAGAAACTTTCATACATCCACAGATTCCTGACTGCTAAGGGATAATTTTCAAGATAGTGGGAAACATAAATTTTTTATATCTTGTGAAATGTATATTTTTGGGGACAATTAAGCACATCCAGCAATATATTGACACGCAACTGCATATAGTAATAAAGGGATTTATAATGAACCATTGACTTAACACCGAATTGAACAAAGAGCTAGCCGACCTGAATGCAATTGCAATGTCGTTGCCGAACTTCTCAAGTGCCTTATCCATGATTGCAAGAGGAGAAGCATTCTCAAGCTCCTTAGCCAATTGCCCATAGTCCTCTACAACCTCTACTTTTTCTGCTACTTCTGCAAGCGCTCAAAATTAAAATTTAACCCGATCAGAATTCATGTAAATGATCGTTATCATCATATAATCCTCAATTAGTCAACAGAAGATGCTCGTGCACCAACTCACCAAGGCCAACGACAGCTGCCGCAAGAGGTACAGTCGAATCGCTCCGCTTAGGCTCGGCGTTGACCGGCTTGACCAAGCACCGTCGTTGAGAGAAATTCGCAGCCCGATCCGATAGCCGAAACGATGAGATTTGGGGAGCTGAAAACCGAATCAAACACACGGCGTCAGACACAATTCACAAGAGAGACATTTTGTCTATTAAACGACGGCATTTGATTTCATTTTCCAAATAAAGGAATCGAAAATCAAGAAAACCAGGCCGCTACGGCTACTTTATGACTTCTCCAGCAGCATCGAACGGGTGCGAAAACCACGAAAAAACGATTAAGAGGAAAATTGAAGTACCTTTCAGCTCAGAGGAAGAACTGGCAAATGAAAAGCCAGAACCAGATATTGCTGCGGAAGATGAAGAAGTAAAAGCGAGCGCCATTTGAGAACTTCTCTTAAACCTCTTCCTCCTTTTCTTTTTCCCTTCGTTCTCCTGAGTCTTCTTCTCTCTCTGTGGCAACGCTATTTGTGGCTCCTGAGCGGGGGTGAAGACTTAAATAAGAAACCTGAGAACAGTGCGGGTTTTGAGGTTCAATGAACCTGGACGCCATTCCGTACTCTCGTAGCCCTTGTCTTCTGCTCACGTGGCCTGTTCTGATTGATTGAAACTCTATCGCGTCGCTCAGCCATTTCGTCACGTCGCATGTCCAAATGGAAGAGCCGTGGCCATTTTCTCGGATGCTTCTCCGTATTTTCCCGGTCGAATGTGGAATATTATGGGCCGGAAGGCCAGGATACTTTCCATTTGCGGTCCGGCTGGATCCCATCTATATTACCAATAATACTACATAAATACCCAAAAAAAATAAAGAAAATTGAAGGATCGGTTTAACTAATATTTAAATTAATTTTACCTATTTTGTTGCTAACGTAACGTAAATAAACTAAAAGATTTAAATAAGAGAAGGGCCGTGAAAAGCAACGCATATAAATGGTTCATAATATCTTGATAACGACATATAAATCTTTTTTGTAGAATTTGCAGGAGGGCCCAAGACACTCGGACAACGCCGCATCGAGTCCCGTGGCCGTAACGCTCCCCGCTGGCATATTCTTGATGCCGAGTTTCCGTTCGCGCAATGTTCTGGCTGCTCTTCCACATACACAAGCTGGTCCACAGTTTGTGTGGTGAGAAGAAACGCCTTCGCCGAAAGTGGACGTCTGAGAGTCAAACATCACATGGTCATATTTTTTAGCCGTCATTGCGTACCACTTTCTCATAGATAAGATGATTGGATGCCTGAGGCCAATTGTTTTGTGGTCCTTGAGAAAGTGACGGAAAATCTTTGGGTGATGAAGAAGGTGACCAAGTTGGTCATAGAATACTGGGTTTTATTTTCGGGAATCTTTTTGGTTAGATTGGATTTTCTTTACTGGTTGAAGGATTCCTGCAATGGCGACTGCATGCAAGAATCTATTAGGTCGGGGGACTTCAATATAAAATGTTTTTGCTTGTTTTTTTGTCAACCAACCACTTAAATGTAGTGCAACACCGACGTGTTCTTTATTACCAAACTACAGACAAAGAAAACGAAATAAAGAAGAAAAAAAAAAGTTCCAGATGCTAGAAATGCAGCATCACCATTGGCATAGTGTATATTTTAAAACGCTGGTAAGGATAGTAGAATAGTATATTTGTTTTTTCCAAGACTAATTTGTAAATAATAAAAACTCAACACTGTTTTTCCTTTCTATTACAGTGCAAGTTGAGTTTTGCCTTTCTATTACAGTGAAAGATTGCTTGATACCGTGGACATGAGATCATTCCAAACCCACATAAATTTGTTTTCTTTCTCTTTGATTGCTTGTTATCTTTTGTGGTGTTTAGGCTCGGTTTAATGTTTTGATACTTTGATGCCTCAACAAAATTTGAGGATGTAGGGCAGCATATGCATAGAAGATTATAGGATGAACCGTTGCGATGCAATACTGAGCTACAAGTGAAAAGCTGCATTAATTTCTGGTGTAAAATTAAATTTTAACATGACAATTACCATCAAAGAGTTCATCTGTTACTATCTTGCAGTATAGCAAACTTAAGTTCATGAGAGATCGAGTTAGTGATGATATTTTTTTTTTTTAAAAAAAATGTATTGATTCTTTTGGCACGATAGTTAAAACATATAATAAATGATATTATAACCACCCTAATGTTTCAAGTATGGTGACCCTTGGGGGGGAAACTCCTCTAGTTGGGTTGGAATAAGAGTTATGATGGAATGGGCTGTTAACTATAGAGTATGGTGAGCTGTAACAATCCTGAATTATGGCAAACTTAGGTTTTGGTGACTCAAATTGGTGATAATATTTAAATAAAATGTTTCAATCAGCCTTGAAGCTTAAATATTTTTAACACAATAATTGATACACATAACATCATTCTCATATAATAGATGTTCTTAATGACATCGCAATACTTGTTCGTATTCTCGTATGTTTGAAGATGTGTAACTAGACTTGGGGTCCAGTGTAATAGATTTTTTTATCCAAATTAAACTATGGATGCCAGCATTTGAGAAGATTATTTGGCTCAGTTTCTACGGTACTTTCTCACATGATCCTTCTCCTCAAGTCCCTTTCTCTTCTTTTTCTACAATTTGTTCCCTTGATTGTCATCCAACGATTTTCTTGATCCTCCTTTAAGATTATGAAAAGTTCTTACTTGTTAGATAATTTATTCTTATCAAAGAATTTAAGCAAGAATATAGTCTTCTCTCTTTATTGAAATGATTCTTAGACACGATCTAGATAATGTATCATTCTTTATCAAACCATTTCTAACATGTCTATCTATAGCAACAAACATAAGCTGCAAACTTTGTATTGAGATATATATTCCCTTATAAACCACTTTGGATTTTATGCTCTATGTACAAAGGTTGCAACTTCATGAACTTGAACTTTGATATTATATAAGAAGTTTATTCTTATCCAAAAAATTAACTCAAGAATAGATGTTTTTCCATCTTAACAAAAATGATTTCAAATATGATTTAAACAAGTTGAAACTTTTGTTATCTTTCTTAACATATCTCCTTATAACTAATGTGAGTTATAGGTTTCATGTTGAGGACATGCATAACATTGGTAACCACTTTGGATTACAAGCTTCATTTATTGAGAGTCTAGTTCATTAACCTAAACTTCAATATCATGTTCAAAATTTCATTTTTATGAAAACGTCAATCTACAAGCATGAGATATTTTTTCCTTATAAGGATAAGTTTTACACAAAGATTTACACAATATAAGAATTCTTTTATAACACCATTTTTAACATATCCTTCATAATAAATATAGGTTGTGAGCTTCATGCATATGAGGTGTTCTTTCTAAAATATTTTTAAGAAAAAGAAAACAAGTGGATAGATAAAAAGCTCTTTAAAGGGATCTTCAAAGGGGAGGTAAATTACTAAACACAAATTTGTCTACCAAAATAGCTCAACATGACACTATATTTATACATTAAAAGCCAATTAATCGTGTACTACTTGTAGAAATAAAAACTACTATGAAAATTACTAAACGCAAATTTGTCTAACAAAATAGCTCAACATGACACTACATTTATACATTAAAAGCCAATTAATCGTTTGCTGCTTGTAGAATAAAAACTACTATGAATGGCATCAAATTGTTTGATAATGGGAAGTTGTTGAACATGGGTGCCATGGAAACTACCATTGAAACCACCTTTTGAAGCAATTGTCAGCATGCGAAAAAAGAGAGCTCTAATGAACTAGATTGTGTGCTAAATATGAAGGCAAGCCACTCCATTGGGCTTAAGTGTGTGAAAGCAACTAGGTCTATAGATAGGAAAAAATAGAAGGTAATAGACCCAAAACAATTGGTTAAAAGGAACAATACCCAATGTAATTTGTTTCTCAAAAATATTAATAAGCTAAGGCTTAGTTTCTAACACTCTCTTTTTGGTAATTTCTATGATCAAATACATCAAGCTTGCCCAATAGAAAATCACGTTACTTTTGCTTAAAGTTTTGGTTAGCCAATTTGTAGGTTGTTCCTTAGTATTAATATATTGAGTTTTGGTGATACCATTCTATTACTTTTTCTACAAATAACAATCAATTTCTATGTGCCTAGATATCATTGAATAAGGGAACAAACATCTTCAACTTCATTCCAAGATTTTCAAATAATCTCAATATCCAAACTACTTCACATATAGTTATTGTCATTCCTCAGCATTCAACTTATGTGAAGGACTTTCAAATAGTTGGTTATTTTTTTGGTTTTCAATGTGATGTGACTTGTGGTGGGAAATGAGTAAGTTTGAACTAAAACAATCTAGTAACAAGATAATTGTAAAGGTTTACAAATCTAAAGGTGTAGGAAAGATAGATTGTGAGAGTATTAAATGCAAGAAAATAAAGACATAAGCTAAAGACTTGAATTTTTTTAATAAAAAAAAGAAAGGCTTGAAAGCTAAAATGAGATAAAACTCTTCTTATCTAAATGGCTGCTTATAGATAAAATCATCATCTTTATTTATAATGAGTTACAACACAAAAGCTTAATACAAATGACAACACAACAATAATTGTAAAACTAATACAAAAATCAAACAAATCTAAAACAACTAAACAAATTTGGAATCTAATAACCTTCTTTTTGTTGGAACAAACACAATAACCAAACAAATGTTTTTTTGGAACTAACACAACAAGAATTATGGAATAACTACCTTTGTCATTCTCTCCTTGTTGAAGAGAATTTGTCCTCAAATCTTAACTTTGGCTCTACTTCTTAACCCCATCTTCCATGGCCTTTTTGTTCTAGACTTCTATTACGTAGGTGAAGATAAGAATGTCAAGTTAGGGTATTTGTTCAAATAGGCCTTAAGTGTATTCCATCTCAACAAGTGAATAGACATTTTCTTAATGTCAGTTTCTCCAGTAATGGCAATTCCATCAATGGCCAACCATTAGACATAACAAATTGAAGTCCTCAGTAATCAAATTGGCCTTTGACTTTAGCGGCATACCTAGGTGTGGTAATTCATGAATCACCAATGGACTTTCACACTACCTAGTGGAAATTCACAACTTGGTATATGGTATGACCCAGACAAGAAGGAACCAGTCTAGAATGTTTTAGTTGACTCTTCATCTATGGTGTTGACAAGCCACACTAGTTGTTGTTGATGTGCTATCTTCCCATGACCTAATAATAACAACCAATGAAGAAACTATTACTCATGTAAAGCGGCACTACTAACTCCTCCATCACCTAGATGAAACTATGCAATTCATCTATCATAATCTATTCAACTACTTCTTCTAGCAATGCTTTGAACTCTAACAATTCCAAACTTTCTACATTTGTCTCCTTGTTCAGCAACATCTCAAGCTCTAAACAAATTCAAACATTTTAGTTTGTTTCTGTCAAATTTATTTCCTAATTATGCACTACCTTTATGGTTTCTGTAGTGAAGCTCTTGTCTCATTCCATCTTTCTATGAACAAATTAGTCTATGCTCTAAGTTTTGCTATCATTCAATACTAGGGTGTATTATACCGTTGATACCAATTAATGTGATTTGTGGTGAAAAATGAGAAAGCTTAGATTAGAACAATTTGGTAACAAGATAATTGTAAAGATACATGAAAGATAGATTTCAAGAAGGTAAAGACAAACTAAAACTTAAAATTTAAAGAAAGACTTGATAGCTAAAATGAGGGAAAACTTTTCTTATCATTTCAATGGTTCCTCATAAATGAAATTGTCATTTTTATTTATAGAAAGCTAGAACACACAAGCTTGATAGAAATGACAACACAATAATAATTCTGGAACTAACATAGCAAAAGAAGAAATCTGGAACAATTGAACAAATTTGGAATCTAACCTTTTTTTTTTTTAAAGCTAACACAACAACTGAACAAATCCTTTTTGGAACTAACATAGCAAGAATTGTAGAATCACCACCCATATCACCATGAAATAAAAAAAAAATCCCCAAATTTTATGCAACAACCTATCAATGATCTTTCCATCACTAGGCAATTTGCCTACTCTAAATGACAAAATGGAGAGCTTCAATTTCTTCTAAAAGAACATGAGCAATTCAAATTCAATGTACCTGTTCAAATACTTTAAAATATTTAAATTATATTCCTAATATAACTACAGGGAAGCATGCATAAATCAACTAAGTACTTAAAGATAATGACTTATATCTGGTCTTATAATAATAAGATAAATTAATCTTCCAATGAGCCATTGATATCTATATAGGTCTTTTAATGGAGGGTCATCATGGGTTAGAGGACTACACTTGTCATACTCAACGGTGGTGAGTTTTAGATTTTGGTCCATAAGCATTACATATGGTCTTACACCAAAAAACCCCAAATTTTTTATTAATTCCATAGCATACTTTCTTTGATTTAGGCTACTTCCTACTTCTAATCTTGCAATTTTAATGGCCAAAAAATACTTTGTTGCTCCTAAGTCTTTCATCTTAAACTATGAGTAGAGATATGCTTAAATCTCATGATTGATCTATTCATCATTCCTAATTATGAGAATATCATCTATGTAGATCAATAAAGCAACTATCACATTCTTATAACTTTAAATAAAAAGTAAGTAATATTGCATAGATTAGATAAAACTAGCTCTAACTAAAGCCTCAAAAAAATTTGCATACCAATGGCATGACACTTGTGTGACTCTTCTTGAGTGAAAATCCCCACAAGTGTAACATGTACACTTCTTTATAAAAATATCCATGCAAAAAGGCATTGTGCACATCTATTTGATAAAGAGCTCACTTGTTGATTATGGCAATAGTAAGAATAAAACAAACTATCGCCATCTACTTGATAATCAATACTTTCTCTTTAAGTAAAGTCCTTTGTCACAAGTCAAGCTTTATAATGCTCAACCAAACCATCAACCTAATATTTTTCCTTGTAAACCATTCACTCAAATAATTTATGACCAAAAATCCCAATGTCAATGAAAATATTAAAAACTAAACCCCTTATAAGATCTTGTGATATGATAAGTGTTTAATGAGATTCCTTTTGGGATAGCATGAATAGAAATGGTAGCCTCCTTTTGAACCTCATAATATAGATCTAGAACAATGTCTTTTACCTTAGAAAGCCCTCACCTTGCTTCTAAATCTCTTGTACCTTCATTTCCTCGTCAAATATATTTGCTTTTTCTTGTATTGATGACATTTGATCCATTTTTCATTACAACGGTAGAAAAAATTGTTTTCGTTACGGCGGGTTCTAAAGTTATTCGGTTTATTAGCATATAGCTCAAAGATTAAGTATTATCATCATAGTATTCCATCAGCACTACTGCTATCATTATTTTGATTTTAAACTGGATTAGATGCATATATAGATGTATGAACAATGTGGGAATTAGCGGTTTTTTGATCTTATCGATCCTGAATAGAGCTGCAACATCTTGCCATATCATACGATAACCTGTAGCCTTCGTCTTTATGATCAAGCCAATATATATTGTACATAATTCTCCCTCTTCAAAATTTAAGCTGTAGCTGCAACGTACACTCGAACGATTCCACGGATTAAGAAAAGATATGACTATGGGGTCGTGATATTCATCCTCACCTTCAATCTAATGATTGTATTTGGTATATGTGCTGACAAGGTGATAATGTTAGCCCGTGAACACCTCTCAACCATCGTTATAGGGTTCGCTATCAACATTTTCATAAGCTTGCTGGTGTTCCCGATATGGGCTAGCGATGAGTTCCATGACTCGACGGTCTCAAAGTTCGAAGACCTCGTGCACTATGTTGAAGGCAAGTCTCTATTTCATTAGTATGAGCCTTGGATGGAACAATGGATATGCCCACATCAAGCATGTGCATGGGCTAGATGCACACATGTGGGTGAGTGTCACCAAGAGGACTAATACTTGTGGGGAGAGGGCATTGGCACAAAATCCACTAGGTGTAAGCTTAAGTTAGCATGACAGGAAGTTGTTGGAACAATGAACGACATTTAGTCCACTAATCATTGGGAGTTAATGGTAAACTACTAGGTTGACCAAGATGGGATGGTAGCATGGAGCTCAAGCAACAATCATAAACCAAGAAATGGTAGACACATGGAGGATTCAATCGTTAGGCATCTTATCACTTAAGGAGCCACCACATGGAATGAGTAAACCATTGGCAGTTAATAAGGTGAAAATACCTCCTTGAAGGCTAATAGTGGTTAGGTTGGTGACATTATTAAGATTAGGTGGGAGCTAACCTTAAGGACGGAAGGCTAATATTGAGTTATTTGGATAATATTTTTTATGATGATCCCATGAGCATATATTAATTATTTTTATTTTCTAAATCATACTATGCTCATAGTATGCTTGTTAGAGATATTATTCTTATCATGACCATGTGCTTAAACTTAAAGAATGTTTCTAAAACTTAGAGATATGAACAAGCCTACGGGAATATTATAATATGGTTTGTGAAAATAACTGTTGGAATTTTTTATTATCTTATGCGCTCATCTTATGGACCAAATATTTTAACATAATTAGTTCTTGGTCTAAATATAATAAGGCATAGATGGGTTAAGATATGAGCCCAAGTTAGCAAAGCCCACAAAGAAATAAGTTAGAACTTGAAATCTGTACATAAGAATCTTAGTCCAATGTTCAACTCATGTAATAGCCCATGCTCTAAAACTAACTTGCTCTAATGAGAGAATGCCTAACCTGCATGATTTCTATGAAGACCTTTTGGGATTTAGGGCTAAAAAGAAGAAAAAGGGAGGCTTCGAGAAAAATGTGAATAGAGAAGAGGTGACACCGTGGAATCAAAATCTGATCATTCCCATGTTGTCCTTGTTGGCCATTTTGAATCTAAAAGTCTATCACGAACTGATTCAAAGTTCTTAGAAATTAGGTATTTTGGTTGCAAAGCTTGATCTAAGCCTTTATCCGGCTTTCCCTTACACTTCTTTCTTGCTATTCTGTTATAATCTACTCAACCAACCAAATCCACAACATAACCAACAAGCACATCTACGAGTAACAACCAACACAGAATCTTCCAACAACAAGCTCAACCAACACAACAAGAGAATAACGTATAAAGTTAAAGAAGAACAAACATACCCACATCAAAGGGACATGGCACCTTCTGCATCAAGGGACACAACACCAACTTGGATTTCTCCTTAAATTTTGTTAGTTTGGCAAAAGTGTTACAATACTCGTGTTTTCCCACTTTTGAGCCCTAGAAACATAGTTCCTAATCGAGCCCTTAAGAACATACCAAAAGACAAAGCTAACTTGTCAGAAAACAAAAGACTTCTCCTAACACATTACGCCCACTAGCATACTGGGCTTACACGACCTTTTAGCTACAAGGCCAAACCCATGACAACTCCCTTACCCTTAATAAAGACATTGCCCTCAAGGTTAAAACTCTGGATACCTCAAACGGAATTGATCTGCAAGTTCCCAAGTTGCATCTGCTGCTGTCGTGCCCTTCCAAAGAATCAGCAACTCCTCCTGGTTGTTCCTAGTCCATTGTTCCCAAATGGACCATGGTTGCGGTGCCAAAGTACCATCAGATTCGATCACCATGGGAAGCTCAGATAATAATTGATCTTTCTTTCTTAAGCATTTCTTTAAGGCTAACACATGGAATACTGGATGAATTTTGGAATCCTTAGGAAGTTTCAACTTATAAACCAGCAACCCAATTCTCTCCACTATTTCGTAAGGCCCATAAAATTGGGGTGCTAATTTCTGGTTATGCTTCATCCCCACTGAAATATGTTGATAGGGCTGTAGACGTAAGAATACCCAATCCCCCAACTAAAACTCTTTATCAGTTTGACCTTTATCATAAACTTTCTTAATACAATTTTGAGATTTTGCCAGTTTTTCCTTCAATATTTTCATGACTTGATCTCGGTTTATGAGTTCTATCTCTGTTGCTGCGACTGAAGTGGCTCCTGGGATGTAATCTAATAGGCTAGGAGGTGGTTTACCATACACTGCTTCATAGGGCTTCTTGCTTGAAGACGTGTGAACACTTGTGTTATAACACAACTCTGCCCAAGGGAGCCATTTCACCCAATTTTTTGGTTGATCCCCTGTGAAACATCTCAAATACATTTCCAAAACTTTATTTACCGCTTCTGTTTGGCCATTTGTTTGAGAGTGATAAGTAGTAGAATAATTCAACCTTGTCCCATGCAAGTAGAATAGCTCTCTCCAAAACAAACTGGTAAATACCTTATCTATGTTAGATACAATTTTCATAGGCATACCATAAAGCCTATAGATATTTTGGAAGAAGGCTTCAGCAACTGCTACTGCAATATAAGGGTGTTTAAGTGGCACAAAGTGGGCCATCTTGGACAATCTATCCACAACTACCATGATACAAGATTTTCCTTTTGAACTTAGCAAGCCTTCAATATAGTCCATTGACAATTATGACCATATCTCTTGGGGAATGGGGAGGGGTTGTAGCAACCCGGCTGGCAGAGTATTTAAACTCTTGTTTCTCTGACATATCATACATTCTTGAACAACTTCCTTTACTGTTTTCCTTAGATTTTGCCAATAAAAAGTTATCCTGACCCTTTGGAGGGTTTTATGCACGCCCTCATGGGCTGCCCCATGGATCTCTTCTACTATAAGCCTAGTTAAAGCTAATTTCTTGCTCAAATATATTCAGCCTTTGTAAAATATCAATCCGTTTCTGAACTTCCAAGATTCTTCTTTCACCCATTCTTGAATTTGCTTTACTATCTCTTGCAGTTGGGGATCATTTTGCACTTCATCTTGCACAGGTTCTAAACATAATGGAATTGGTGAAGAGATTGTCTTCAAGCTCATTTCTACCTCTCTAGTTCCTTCTACCTCTTCTCTCCTAGACAAGGCATTTGCTGTTACATTATCCTTTCCTGGTTTGTATTCTATAACAAAGTCATATCCCATTAACTTGACCAACCATTTTTGTTGGGTAAGGGTCATGATCCTTTGTTCACAAAGGTGTTTAAGGCTCTTTTGATTAGTTCTAATCATAAACTTTCGTCCAAATAGGTAATTCCTCCACTTATTTACTACTAACACCATAGCTAATAGCTCCTTCTCATATGTTGATAGCAAGGCATTTTTTTCCTTTTAAAGCTTGACTAAAATAAGCTATAGGATGACCATCTTGCGAAAGTACAACTCTAATTCCAACCCCTGAGGCATCACATTCCAGAACAAAATCTCACTCGAAATTTGGTAGAGCTAGTACCAGGGAAGACGCCATGGCTTGTTTTAATTTCTCAAATGCAATTTCAGCCACTAGATTCCAATGGAAGTTGTCATTCTTCAAGAGTAGAGTAAGTGGTTTAGCCAATTTCCCATAGTCAGCTATAAACCTTCGATAATACCCCATTAACCCTAAAAATCCTCTGAAGCTTCTTACTTGTGTGGGCCTTACCCAATTCCACATATCTTATATTTTCTCACCATCCACTGCTACTCCTTTTGCATTGATTACATGCCCCAAATATTTCACTAATCTTTGGCCAAAGGAACATTTGCTTTCCTTGACAAATAAGGTATGACTTCTTAATACCTCAAACACCATTTCTACATGCTTTAGGTGAGTTACCCAATCCTTGTTATATATGAGTATGTCATAAAAAAAAATCAATACAAATTTCCTTAGGAACTCTTTAAACACCGAATTCATTAAGGCCTGGAAGGTAGAAGGGGCATTACATAACCCGAATGACATCACCAAGTACTTGTAATGACCATGATGTGTCTGAAAAGCCGTTTTGTAGATGTCTTCTTGCTGCATTCTGATTTGATGATATCCCAACCTTAAATCCAATTTTGTAAAAAGGCATGCACCACATAACTCATCCATCAATTCCTCTACCGTCGAAATAGGAAACCTATCCTTTATCATTTATTTGTTGAGAGCTCGATAAACTACACATAATCTCCATGAACGATCTTATTTCCTAACCAATAACACTGGTAAGGAATATGGACTCGTACTAGGCCTTATGGATCCAAATTCCATCAACTGCTTTACCATACTTTCCAGTTCATTCTTTTGGTAGTGTGGATATCTATAAGGTTTGGATGCTATTGGCTCACTTTCTTCCTTAAGTGGTATTCGATGGTTGAATTCTCTTAGGGGAGGTAGTCCTGTTGACTCTTCAAATAAATCTTTATACTTCTTTAATAAGGACAAGAGCTCCTTTTCCTTCTAGTTGCTGGTTCCAGCCACTAAGGAGTTTACCTTTCCAAACACTTCACCTTCCATGTCTAGTGGAATACCATTAGATTCAGGTGCTGCTTGTATTTGTACGAGCAGCCCTACCCCCATATGCTTAAATTCCTTGCAAAATTGTTCTTCATCCACCAAAATGCTATCTCCTGTTTTAATTCCATGCCAAGTGATTGTTTTTCGCCCCTCTTGGAATGATAATCTTAGTTGCTTAAGGTTCCACACAACATCTCCTTTGGTTTCTAGCCATTGAGCTCATAGTACCACCTCTATACCCGGTATATGCAGCAAAAAGAAATCAAGTTCCATCTTGTATCCCTGCACATTTACTTTTAATCTTTTACACAACCCCTCACTCTTCAATGTGTCACCATTTGCCACTGCAACATCTAAGTTCTTCCCTTTCTTTGCCTTTAAGCCTCATTTTGTGGCAAGTCTAACATTCACGAAATTGTGTGTGTTGCCCGAGTCAATCAGTATGCATGCTTTATTTCTTTGCTTGCCTAACTCTCCCATAAACCTCATAGTTCTTGGAGCATTGTCCCCCCTCATGGCCCTTATTGAGATCTTAGGAACTTTCTTAACATTCTTAGGTTCTTCATCTTCTACATTAGGAACTACACTATCTACATCATCATCATTCTCACATTCCTCTCCCATCATCATAAACAACTTCTTCTTACATCGGTGGCCTGGTGTGAACTTCTAATCACAATTGAAACATAGACTCTTCTCCCTACGTTCTTGTATCTCTTTAGGAGACAACCTTTTAGGACCATATGAGTTTCTTGTATCTTTCTTCCAATTACTACTAGAGGCCTTTGATTTCTTGGGGATAGTTATTTTTTCCGTAAAATAAGGTTCGTCCTCAACTTCCTATAAATAAGCTAGACCAATAACATCAGCAAGGTCCGTAGGTCTCCTTGATTTCATTTCTTTTCTAAGTTTTTCATTCAATTCGACTAAGAAACAAGTAACTTCAAATCTGGGATTTATTTCATTAACCCTTAACAAAACCTCCATGAACCTAATCTCATAATCTTCCACCGTACTATTTGCTGGATTCTAATTAGATCATGATAATGGTTCTTATAAGTGGATGGGCCATACCTTCTAATCAACTCATTAGTGAGGAATGACCATGTAACTAGGTGTTCTCCCAATCTCTTCCTTAACCATGCTACACACCTATGGGCTCCACCCTCTAGATGCCATGCAGCAACAGTAACTTTATCCTCTTCTGGGGTTCTATGGAAACCGAAAAACTCATTTGCCCGACTTATCCAATCTATTGGATCTTCCCCACCAGCGAACCTAGGAAAATCAAACCTTACTCCATTTAGTTTATTTTGGCCATGATTACCTCCTTGGGTTTCCGTGTTTTCCTTATCATGGTTAAAAGGGCCTTTTTGATTATTCAGGTTTTCTTCCTCCTCTTCTTTCTTAACATTTTTTTCTTTTTTAAACCCCCTAGAACTACTACCACCACCAATATCTTCCTTTCTTCCACACGAGGATAAGAACATATTTTGTATATTCTCCATCATTTCCTTAAGTTTCCGATCGGTCTCTTCATTTTGGGCGTCTAACTGGGTCCGGTACCAAATTGTCACAAACTGATTTGGAGTTCCTAGAAATTAGGTATTTTGGCTACAAAGCTCGATCTAAGCCTCTATCCAGCTTTCCCTTATGCTTCATTCTCGCTATTCTATTATAATCTACTCAACCAACCAAATCCACAACACAACCAGCAAGCACACCTACGACTAACAACCAACACAATAAAAGAATAACGTATAGAGTTAAAGAAGAACAAACATACCCACATCAAAGGGACATGACACCTTCTGCATCAAGGGACACAACACCATCTTAGATTTCTCCTCAGATTTTGTTAGTTTGGCAAAAGTGTTACAATACCCGTGTTTTCCCACTTTTGAGCCCTAGAAACATAGTTCCTAATTAGGCCCTTAAGAACATACCAAAAGACAAAGCTAACTTGTCAGAAAACAAAAGACTTCTCCTAACACATTACGCCCACTAGCATACTGGGCTTACACGACCTTTTAGCTACAAGGCTAGACCCATGACAAAGTCTTTTGCAGTTGACCATTCCAAATGAGACCGTTGGAGGAGCTGTTTAAGGGGACAGAAAATGAGCTTTAGAGATGGGGAGAATTTGTGCAAAAACAAACTAATTTGAAATCCTCTAGAAAATCTATTTGTGTTTTACAATAGCCTATCTTATTCTTATACAGATTTTTTAAATCTTGTTTCGGTATTTGAGTTGTATTGTTTTTATCATTTTATATGTGATAGCTTTAATCT
Source organism: Casuarina cunninghamiana (assembly GCA_028551485.1). Lineage (NCBI taxonomy): Eukaryota > Viridiplantae > Streptophyta > Magnoliopsida > Fagales > Casuarinaceae > Casuarina > Casuarina cunninghamiana. Next base: position 22,680,234 of record CM052366.1, on the reverse strand, counting down.
AAAACCCTTGGAATAAAAAATATGTATCATTTTGAGGGTTTCACGTCTATCTTCTTCTTTGGGCTTATTTGATAGACTTTTGTAGAGGATTTGTATTGGGTAATACAAGAGATTATTGTGTACCCTTTGATAAGTTATCAAAGGAGGTGGGTTGGACATTTTGTCTAATCACTTAAAAATTGTGGGTTGGAATGTTTTTCCAATTACTTAATTACTGGTGTGCAATCTCATTCTATTACTTCAATTTTCTAGTCGATCTCATGCTTATGGTTTAATTTTGTATGCACTTGAACTGGCTTGCGAAACTAAGTGAATTCACCTGTTTTGTTTTATATTGCTAATTGAATAAATTGTTAAGTGCAAATCTGTATTCAACTAATTGTAGCTCACAGGATAGAGATCTATTGAGACATCACATCCTTGTTGAGTGATTGCATGCCAAGACCTTAATCATATAATAGGTTCTTGTTATATGATGGTAGGGGACCATTACAAAACTGTGTAGCGAGTGATTGGTATAGTGAAACTTGTTGCTTTGTATGAGCATTAGTTAAAGTTGACAAATAGTTAGTAAAATAAGTCCAAAACATTAAAAACCTAATTCACCTCCTCCTTAGATTGCTCAACTAATATCCTTTCCCATGGAAGGGAATTGGTGGGGAGCTGGGTTCCAAGACATCCCACATTCATGGGGGAGATTGTAGGGAAGCTGCCTACAATTACTCCGAAGCTAGGTCCTCCATAAAGTATCGGGGCGGGAGTTCATATGGAGGTTCGATTGCCTTGGGAGGGTTAATGTAGGGGGAATGGTACCTCATCTTCTTTACCTTATGGGGGTGAGCCATGATAGTGTCACTCTTAAGGGCTATGCTTGTGGACGATCATTGTGAGGGAAGCTTGGAGAAAGGGAATTGGGCCGAGTTGGGACACCCCCTGTACATGTTCTTCAATATTACTTTCACATTTCCCATGTAATCTTCTTGGTTCTTTTGGATGCCTTGTGTGTCACGTCTTAGGTATGAGAAACTGTCCCACCCAACAAACATTGCAAGCTTCAAGTGGCCTAGTCTAATCTTGCTTTGGATGGACATTGCACGGACCGAACTCGACTGATATGTGACAATAGAGATCCTTCCGACGTCGAGATCGGTGTCTTCTGCCTTCTCTTGTGGTTGGAATCAGATGTTTGTTGTGGATCCGATTGGAATTGTGGATGGTTAACTTGTTCCAACTTGGTCCTTTCTTTCTCCAAGCTGGGACCGTTCATGAGGACCAGGTTGTCCTTCCTTCTCCAAGATTTACGGCAAGAAATTTTCGCAATGGGTCTTCAAACAGCCATCTCCAGCAAAGCTGATTGCAATATCAACGGAATCCTCATCATTTCATATTCAACGTAAATTTCTCCTTTCCTTGTAAATCCATTAGCTTAGGTTTATAAATAAATTTGTTTATAACATAATTAATGATCAAGAAAATACAAACAGTTCCTTTTTTTGACAAATATTTTTTGAGTTCATTTTCTTGTCTCTCTATTTAAAAAAATGGTTCCAAATTTCTCCATTTCCAATAATAATCTGGGAATCACATGCAAAGACGAAAAGGAGAAAGCTATACCTGTGGCATTTAGTCCTATTGTCTAAAGTGGCAGCCTTCGCAACCACAACTTTTTCTGACAAAACGACACAACGATTAAAGTGCACAAGCATCTGCCTTTCACTTTCCCTTCAACAATCGGACAGACCATAATAACCTCCCTCCAAACGTGGAATCACGTAGATGGAGCAGTGAGCTGACGCGGCGCGTCAAAGGGACGCCACGTCCGCAGTCCGGATGCACTGACGGTTACGGGCCTTGACTTACAGAGCACGCCAACCGCATGTCAAACGGGAGGCTTGTCACCACAACTGTTACGGATTTCTCGGTGACTGGCGTCTCTCGTTGGTTCATCCCTTCGACGAGCCATCGTTTTCCACGTGTTTGACATGTTATTCGACAGTCACTTTGGTATGCAGTGACCGACCTGTTTCTGTAACATGGCTCGCCGGAGAGGATAATATAAATCTGGTGAGGTGCTCGCAGGATCTTTCTAGGGCATTTCAGTGTTTCTTCTCACTCTCTGTAAGTTCTTTTTCTGTGGGTTCTGAAATTGATCAAGATGTTTCCTAAACTGGAAGTAGATTGGCTTGTTTATGGTTCTGGTTGTATCTTGTTTGTTTAACTGCGATTTTTTTCTCCGAATAATGCGTACCGTGCCACTGTATTTAGCCGGACTTTGAAGACACCTTTGAACAAGGTCGGGTTGGAGGATCATCTTTTCTGTGTTTAAATGTGGCCTTTGATTTCTAATCTCAGTTATAATTTTGATTTCATGAAGAAAAAGTTGTTTGGTTGGAGTTTGTGGGAGCTTGTGTATTGTTGGGTCCATCTCAGAGGTATAAGGTTTTGGATTTAAACCGTAATCAAACTTATAAACTTAGCTTGCTTTACTCTGACTGGCTGCGGATTTCTCTGATGTTCAATTAGATGCCAGAAAATACGATCGTTGTCAGTGTAAAATTAGATGCAAGAATGAATATAAACTTGTCTTTTTACTCTACTACTGTGGAGCTTGAAGTGCATTTTAAGAAACACGTCTGCGGGATTTCATTCATTTCTTGATGATCTGGAAATAGAGAAGGTTGCATCGGTTTGGTGTTTGTAATGGCTGAAGCTGCACCCGTTGCTCCCACTGCGGAGTTGCTGGAATGGCCTAAGAAGGACAGGCGTCGACTCCTCCATGTCGTGTATCGTGTTGGTGATCTTGACCGCACCATCAAGTATGCCTCCTAGGACATTGTTATTGAAGCTTTCGATGAGTTACTTTCTTGAAGCTTCGAGTTTTTATTGATTTCCTTATCTTTCTATTTTGGATCTTAGGTTTTATACCGAGTGTCTGGGAATGAAGCTGCTTAGGAAGAGGGACATCCCCGAGGAGAAGTACTCCAACGCTTTCCTAGGCTTTGGCCCAGAACAGACTAACTTTGTTGTGGAGTTGACATACAGTGAGTTGCCTACACTTAATGATCTGATTGTCATGATTTGGATCTTCAAAACGGTTTGTTGGTTGGTCTCTTTTTAACCATCAGGTGAAGAATCACGAGAAGATACTAGCATTGCACTGTTTTGGTATTTTTTGGTTATTCATTGTTAAGACTGTTTTGCTGGTGAGATTGATGCTCTGGGATTTGTTTTCCTACTTCAAGGATATAGTCTAGATATGGTAAAGAGAGCAAAATTTCAGATCTTAGTTTACCTCTTCCTATGTTCCCCTATTCATATTTTAGTACCTGTATGTTGATGGATGGTTTTCATTATTCGTTACTTGCATTTATGGGGTGAAAAGGAAGAGAAGTTGCTGAGGAGGATAATTACAATTTGTGAAAATAGAACCAAAAGCATCTTGTGTCACAGAATTAATGCTAATCAGTAATAGCAAAGTTGCTGAGGAGGATAGTTGCATGATCATGCCTTTTATTTTGATGATTTGTCCTCTTGAGTAGTTCTTTAAATATTTGTTTTACAGATTATGGTGTGACATCGTATGACATTGGAACTGGTTTTGGTCATTTTGCCATCGCAACTCAAGATGTAAGTTTAATTGTACAATTTAGTGTTGTTGATGTGTAGATTAGCACTGAGACTGATTTATACATTCCTTAAGCCTTTTAGGTTTACAAATTGGTTGAGGACATCCGAGCTAAGGGTGGCAATGTCACTAGGGAGCCTGGCCCTGTTAAGGGTGGACATTCTGTCATTGCCTTTGTTAAGGATCCTGATGGTTATACTTTTGAGCTTATCCAAAGAGGTCCAACTCCCGAACCACTCTGTCAAGTAATGCTTCGTGTTGGTGATTTGGAACGCTCAATCAAGTTTTATGAAAAGGTAATCTATCTTAAAATTTGGATGCAAGTCATATATGAAGGGCTTACATGTATATAAGTATGTGCCACATGTCTGAAGTTTTCTTGTGTATCCTTCTACTAATGGTAGCATTAGATCTAGTGGTGATATGCTGGATTGATTATGATGTAAGTTATTACTCAAACTCTGCATAAAAGAGTATGAAGACCATAGACCTTAGCCTACAGGATGAAGCCTCAGAACCTTTATGTAGCTTGAAGGCTTTGAATATCTTCATATTATGATAATATTGCATGGTGAATCCGTGCCATGATCCATATTCTGATCTTTTGAGTTTCCTTTTTTGTAGGCCTTGGGAATGAGAGTAGTGAAGAGGGTTGATAGACCTGAGCAGAAGGTATTGTTCTAAAATAATTTCACACAACAAATTTAGCATTTTACTCTCCTTTGGGTCGCAAAAGGAATAGAATCCTTAATATGTGTTTGCTTCTATGTAACAGTACACAGTAGCCATGGTTGGATATGCGGAAGAACATGAAACAACTGTTGTGGAGTTGACTTATAATTATGGTGTGACCGAGTATACCAAGGGAAATGCATATGCACAGGTCAGTTTATTGAATGAATACATTTTCCCTTTTCCTACTTGCCTTAGTTTCCTCGTGTTGGAAAACATTACCAATTTTGTGAGTTACTGATGTCCATTTCAGATTGCTATTGGTACTGATGATGTTTACAAAAGCGCTGAGGTTGTCAACCTGGTCATTCAAGAGGTTGGAGGAAAGATTACTCGTCAACCAGGTCCAATTCCAGGACTCAACACCAAGATTACCTCTTTCCTAGACCCAGATGGCTGGAAAACTGTAAGTGTTATGTAGTACTAATTTTGACCTTTTAAGCTAATCTGATCTTGAAAGCACTACTGCGTAACGCGTATTGTCTTCCAGTGGGTTGTGAGAGTCAACATTATTCATGCATACGATGCTACTGTTTTCTAGTGGATATAAATCTTAAAATTGACCTGAAATAGGTAGGTCTGCATAACTGCATCTATGGAATTTGTAAATGTTGAATTTAATCCAAGTGGAATTTGTAACAAGTTTTTGCATTTAGAACCTTTCATCAATGGTCAAACCCAACAATTTAGCAGCTACAAGCAATATAATTTAGTGACAGACTTTTGGGGTTTAACATCTAGATTATAAACTCAACCCTGATTGAACGTGGCACTCGTCTGCACACTGACGTGCTTGTTTATTGGTAGCTGCATGTTATTTACTAGTTCTTTTGCTTCTAACTTGTAGGTCCTGGTTGACAATCAAGATTTCCTGAAGGAGCTGGAGTGAAGATAGCAGAGTAAAGGATGTTATGATGACTGAGCACTCTTAAGTTGTATTGCTTTGTTTTAAATAAGCCAGTGCTTAGTATCATTATGCTTGTTTTAATACGGTTGTGAGTGACTGGTATGTCTAGTAATTAGTATTTATGTATGTTGCATCTACTGGTAGGATTTGGTGCCATGTTTAACGTATGGTATTGCTAGGTTTTATATGCAATTATCTGGCCTGAATAACCTCAAAAAATTGGATTTTTGAAAGCATGAGATAGATGCAACAACCCCCCGCGGGTGGGTTGTTGGCGGCGAGGCCTCCAAAGGAGAGGGGAGTGGTAGGTGTGGAGGGGCGGGTTATCCAAGGTTGGAATTGCTGTCGGTTAGGTGAAAAGCAACATACAGACGAAAACTAGTGTCTCCTGCTTTTATTGCATATTTTATTGACAAGGTGATCTCATTCCTTTCGTATGCGTGTACGGTAAATGCCTTGGAAATGTTGGCAGATAAGAATCAATTTCCCGAACGTGGTATTCAACACAAGATTTAGAAAACAAAACAAATAAGGAAAGAAAGAAAAAACAAACAAATGGCCTGCACAAGCATACTCCGGTATGCAAGTTGCAGGTTGGTGTGCTGTACCGTGGAATCATGATATCGTGAACCCACCCCCATTTGGAGATGAAAAGAATCATGAAAGAAAAATGAAAGGTAAAAGGTTCTTGTAGCATTTGACTTCTGCACGATGAGGGAGACTTATGTACGACGTGGGAGGTCGAACTTACTCCAGGAAAGGCCTTCTATTGAGCCGTATCTATGGGATAGCTACCAAGGACACGAATAAATTTTGCAAATTCCTGCTTCAGAAAAAAGAATAATTAAGAGATCTCTCCATTCTGAGTGCATGATTTTCTGTTTTATGATGAGATGCATAGACTGACCTGTAGATGTCCTAAAGCATATTGAGCAGAAGGCTGCGCCATCGAAGCTTCAAAGTCGATATAGAACAAATAGTCGAAGTACCTGCCACCACAAAACATTGACCACTACAGCATGGACGATTTCAGGACACAACTACCATTCTGACTTTCCTTTCTCTTTTCACTTAAAACTTTTCTCTTTCAGAAGCAAAAGAATCCAACCACTCTACTCTTTCCACTTTCTATTTCTTGTGTTCCACAGCTATTGTTTGCTTATCTTACATGGCCTAATTCTCCTAAAAATTTAAGAGGCAGTATCACTCACTTGGCACTCCCTTCGTTAGAATCATCGACAACCCGTAGAGGTCTTTGTTTCTGAGGACGGCTCTCGATCTGAAATTTTTCCAAACCAAAAGAGATAACAATCACACCCCATTGATACATTTGTAAAAGTAACACAAATGGATCTCGCTTGCAGTTTGTTTACCTTTGTCAAATTAATGCCCCTCAGTGCAAACACTGATAAAGCTTTGAACAGTACTCCGGGACCTTCTTCCAGGGTAAAAACAATGCTTGTCTAGAACACATTTGACAGATATTTCATTGGTCTATAATTGACAGAAAGGATATCAATGCATATTAAAAATCCATACCCTATACGGCCGATCAGTTCCTGGAATTATAGGTTCTCTGGCAAGTATTAAGAAACGTGTAATATTATCTTTCTCATCCTGAAAAGCACAAGCCGAGAACATTCTAGTTAACTTACATTCGTCACTGTTCATGACAGTTAACATTCTCCATGACAACAAAATGGAAGAGACAAGCCAGATAAGAGCTTAAACAAACTTAGATGCCAAGTAGTTGATGGATCATACATCAATATGTGATGGGCTGAGAAATTTTACATCTTCACTGCTTGGTCTGATATTGAAACTTCCTAAAAAGGGGGAAGATTTTGGATAAACTATATTTTTGGTCCCAAAAATATGTGTTTTGTTCCAACTTAGTCCCCAGATTTTGACAAACTTCTTCCTTGAACTTTAAACCTGAGTTAATAAAATTGATAATGTGACAAAAAGTGAGATATGGGACACGTTATGGATTCTTGTGGAAGTTTGATAATGAATTAGGATCAAATAATTAAACTGCTTACAAGTCATACTTTCGGGAACAAAATTGGAACCTTTTGAGTTTTGGAGATCAAATTGAAACAAGCACGATATGTACTACCAACCCTTCCAAAATGCATGAACAGTATGAGGACAAAGAAAGTGTCAAACTTCAAATCAACTTCCAAGATCTAACAGCTTCATCTTGTCAAGGAATAGAAGGTACAGCTATACTTGTGTTTGTTTCAATTTTCAAAAGCTCTCTGAATAAAGCCTTTCATTCCACATCAAAGAAGTTAATGTGCCTTGAAATAAAAAGAAAAACAAAAGCTCAGCAGTTTGTTTACTTCAACTTTCAAAAGCAAGCTGAATATGGTCTTTTTGCCAGACAGTTAGAAGCATTGCAATTCTCATCACCCAAAACATGGAAACAAAATTGAGGTTGCACGCATCTTTCTTCGTGTACATATTCTTTAAGAGTGCGAGGGGCACATCTTGAAAGAATAGAATTCAAACTTTTATGTATATATGGCTATATGCAATTGTAAATCCTCCAAGCAAGAAAGAAGTTTAGACAGTTGCTGTAGCAGGGTCAAAATGTTCACAGAGTTTCTTCATACATACCAGTCAAATTAACTTTCTAGCACCCCAACCATAAAGGTGAAAAGGACATCACAAACATTGATTTTCAATGGTGCAGAAAACAATGTAGATTTATTATGGTACCGATTAAGGGAAAGCTACCCCAACCATAAAGGTAAAAAGGACATCACAAACATTAATTTCCAATAGTGCAGAAAACAATGTAGATTTACTATAAGTCTAACAATGTAGATTTACTATAAGTCTATGGTACCGATTAAGGGAAAGCTATTTAGAAGTGGAAGTTTCTTATGACAAGGACATAGTACTGATATTAACATGATATGTCAGATTGATACAAAGTGAAAAGGAAATCTTACCTGAATCTTTTCAGCAAGAATGTCGAGCCCATATATTTCTGCAGCTCTAGTACTTGCAATGGCTCCAGTATCCCTTGTGCCAGTTGTTGCTACTATCTGTCCAAAATGTTTTAATTATCTCTATATCTACATTGTCCATGTAATACGTAAGAAACTCAATGTACAAAACATCAAACTTTCATCAATAACCTGAGCAGCACCAGCAGTATCATCAGCATTAATTCTGACAACACCTAACTCGCTTAGCAGTATGTCACATTGAGCAAGAGCCTGCAATGAAAATGATGTCAAGACAGCATCTATGAGAAACTTTGGGGACCCATGTCTTCCATCCTAAATGCGGCTTCCCCATCTAAAACAATCAATTATTCCATATTGAGTGTCTATAAGCCCAAACATGACATGACTGAATACCCAAACTTTTTCAGTGTAATGTATCCTATAAGATTACCTTAATGGGAAGTATCCTAAAGCAATTGCCATGGATGAGTTGCTGAAAAAGTTTGGCAGGACATGATGGGCGTTCAGGTGATTTATAGAGAACAGGACGCAAAACACTATATGTTCCCCTTTTCAAAGCAATACTAGAAAGAATGAAAAGAAACAAGATGACTTACCATGGGATGGCTCAGAATACTTTTAAGCTCTTCTTTTCTTACACCAGGCAACCCTAGAAGGCAATGGTTAACATACATCTGCACCTCCCCAACAATATGTAGCCTATGTCGAAGGAGCAAGTCATAATTACGGTGGATGCTCCCACCAACAGAATTCTCAATGGGAAGAACTGCTTTATCCACTAACCACAGCTCAACAGCCTGTGAAATGAACTTAGCTATATCAAGGTAACAATAGGAGGTAAATAAATCAAATAATAAATAATAAATAACAAAACCAGCACCAATGGATAGCATAAAATAGTAATTATTTGAACCTTAAATGCTTCTTCAAACTCGTCACATGGGACAGTCTCACACTTGGGATATGCTTTTAATGCTGCAGCCTCACTATATGCCCCTGGTAATCCCTGTATTGGCAAGGCAACCAATATGAGAATAACAGGAATGCACGGGCACTTTGGAAAGGCATGACCAGAGACTATACCTGGAAGGCTACCCGCGCTTTTGAACCATCACTTGGAGAAGAAGACAGATCACTTGCGGACAACGGTTCTGCAATTTCATTTATTCAACCCATGAGATTACATTGAAAAACAGAAAAAGAAAAGGATTTGGAGATGAGGATCACCATCATGAAGGAACTAGTTATACATATAACCATAAAGAACAACAGATTCTAACAACATTTTAGTTAGATCAAATAAATTGTACAAACTTTAGAAACATAGGGATCAAACTTAACTTAAGCAATAATGAAAACTCAAAACAACTTAAAATTTTAAACCAGGAAGTCACATACTACTTCCATGTGAGCAGTCGTCGCCTCAATCATATACGGCCTAATTAGAAAACATAAAAAATATGACCGTACTCAAAATCTAGAAGTTGTGGCATGCATGAACAGGGCCATGTTCTTACTGGGCTGATTGCTATGGCATTCACAATTTCCAAAAATATGCTTCTACACGATATATAACTCAACCTGTAAGGACTAACCTCATTTCAACATCTCAATCAGTGTGATATCAACCGACCTATTTCCTTAACGACAGAAGCTAAAGAACCAAAAGCATCACAGTGCAACACATTACATCAGCCTACAGTGTCCAATTACCAATGAGGATCTATTTGACATTAATTTCCGCAAACTCTGTTCTTCCAACTCGAAAGAACAGGAAAAAAATGACTTTAAAATAAAAATCCTAGCAATGCATAATTTGGAAAGAAATAAGTATTCAGTAGTACGGTCATAACGAAAATCAAACATAAACAGCAAAATAGAAAGAGCTTGCAATCTAAAAAAGACATGAGGTTGCGTTAACTCACTAGGAAGAAGGTTCAAGTCCTTGTGAAAGCCCTTCGACTCATTGCCCTGAGACCGCTCAATGACCCCGGAAGAATCACCCCCGGACACCTGCGGCTTCTCATCCTCCACAGGAGTTGTAGCTCGCTGAGCCAAAACACCCAAACTACAACATTCCCATTTACGAAACTTGTCCAAATCGTACCTCAATCTAACAGCGGTCGGAGAATTCCTAGACCTCGAATCAAAGGACCCTAGATCAGAACAAGAAGTTCTGGGACCAACCCAGCTGGTAGCAGCCTTTAGCGCCATTGACGAGAAAGGCAATCTAGGAACCCAGAACACAAAGACTAAGAGAAATGTAAAAAGTTGTGGTTGGTGAGGAGGAGGTTGTTGGTGAGTTTTGGTGAAACCCAGTACTGCATTGCCGAGGAGGTAGACGAGAACGGTAGTGGGGCATGATTGGACCCCACAAAAATGTAGTTAGTCAGCCTGTACTTCGGCCTGCGCTTGGGTGATATGCAACTTTTTGGCGTAGAAACCTTGGGAGAGAAAGATAAAGACAGGAAGTTCGAAGGAGGATTGAAAAGCAAAAGACTTTTGGCGAAAGAAAGAGGAAGAGCGAGGGAGGAAGGTAGGTGAGCAAAATGTTTCAGCCACGCGTTTGTTTCTCGACTGGCAAAGAGAATATGTCGACGAGAATGGTCTTCGCAGGCCCATGCCACTCCAGCGCTGACGCATTCATTCCTCTTTCCCTGTACTTCATATTACGAGGATCCCTCTCCTCCATTTTAAGGAAGAACTTTCCAATGTAATTTTTTTTAATTTATTTATTACAAAATTAACTAAAAATATATATGATGGTCTTTTCCCATTATATAGATTTTTAGAAAGAAAAAAATAATATCCTATTTATTAAAATATTAAAATTTAAACTAATGGCTTCATTGTTTTCAATTTTTCCACCTCTTATATTGACGGCTTGCTTTTGCCTGTCCATATTCAAAATCAGTTGGCTAAGTTGGACTATCATCAATCCGCAGTTTTCAACCTCGTGTAATTCCTTTGCGTAAGGAAGCCGCTTTCTTGGTTTCCCCGACCACAGAAAAAAAGAACTAAATCTTGTGATATAGAAATGTCATGCTCGTGATGTCGTGAAAATGACGATATCTCTTCTTCTTCTACTTATATGGAAAATTTCCATTCCAATGCCATTCATATTCTTACCATTGTCCATTGTGGGGCATGGTACCATTGAAGTCGCTGCTTTGCCGTGAGTTGGAAAAGCAATGTCGACAGTTCATCTGAATCTGTATCACCCATTAACTACGTTTGAACCACCCGACAATGGCAGCAGATGGAGCCTGCAGAACACATCACCGCCTTCAGCCATGCTACATTGAATATTTCAGGATGGATGTCAAAGACAATCCAACAATGGACTAAGTTAACCAATTAGATGTAGACTAAGTAAAAGTTTGAAAAATTACGAAGTCTTAATCCAAGAACTGTTCTTTTTCTTTGAATTGGCTGTTTTTGTTCAAAGTTGAATTTTAGGAAGTTTGGTAAAGACTTTGAAGGAACTTGCAGGCACCTAACTAATTTGGTGAAGGCACACTAAATTAGTTACCTTACAAAGCCGGCGGTGAACAAATCCTTGCATGAATAACCAAAACTGTTCATGGGGAATTGATTGTAGGTTAAGTCAAAGCAGTTCTTCAAACAACGTGAAATGCTTTTTCTTTGAGATTAGACCACCAAATCTTGGAAAGGGTTCGCCAGAAGTCGTTTTCCCTACCCACAAAAAGAACCATCTGAATGTCTGGTATGGATCCTTTGTTTGTTGTCAAAAGTATCCATCACTTTTTCAGCAAACCAAATTATGGTCTACCTCCAAGACCCGCAGAAGATATCCGCCGCCATGCACATGATCTTGTCAAATGGGCAAACCTGCTGAAAGCAATCTCTTATCCGCCACCCCCACTCTATTCTTACCTTTCATTGTCTTTTCCTCCCCCAAGCTTGGCCCTAGGTGGCTATAGCTGATCATGCTGAAGTCCATATGCAATATCTTACAAATCCTAGGCCTTTCAGTCTAGTTTCTTTATATAGATTTGTCAAAAATAGTTTAACTTCGTTCCTTTTTTAAAATTAATTGGTAAGGAATAATAAAGTACCTAAATTTATAAAGAAAATACCAAATTAAGATATTGAGAATATGAGATAGTTGTTATTTAACATGTTCCTCTCACTCAAGTATAGGTTAATTTATGAACAATTGGACCAAATGATAGGGTGGAGATCACTACGACCCAATTCATGATGTGCTACTATGCTTGAACTCAAGCAAGAATGCAACTTAACTTCCTCTTTTGGAAGCTAGTTTGTTACAAGGTGTTACACTTTAACCTAGACTTCAATACTATATTAACAATAAGACTTTAACTTCTTCATTTTAAGATTGATTGTTAAAAAATGAACAATTAGTATTTGAAAAAGCTAAAAGCATAAAATCTCATTATTAGAGGTGAGTGTTGTCTTACATTAAAAGTGGGAGGATGAACCTTTGATCTTATAAGTAATCAAATTTTTCACCTATTATCTTAAGGTTTTAGAAAGAACCCTCATACTTTAATAATTATACTTACTATAGTGAATATTAGATGATAAAGGAAAAAAAGTTCTAAAAGCAACAAGTAAATTGTTAAAAATGTGTATTCCCTTTCTTAAAATAATCAAAAAAGAGAGATACATTCGCATATGAGAAAAATAGCATGCTTATATATGGACAAATTTAGGAAATTACAATCTTCAACATGTCTTTTTGCCCTATGTATGAAAAAAGTTACAACTATTTTAACCCATGAGTGATAACTACAGATAATATAATATTGTGTCCAAACTTATACTTAAACTACTTAAAACTAATTGTTAAGTGAATGGAGGTATTCTCACATATAAGAAGTATATCAAAAGATGTACACTTAGTTGTTCTTGAACTATATTTCCACACCAACTCCCCAACGTTGTCTTGTCCAAAAGATACTAAGAAGGTAAATATTTGTAAATTTCAATGTTATTTATGAGATTTTGTAAAGCTTATATATGAACTACAATAAGTATATGTCAAATGTATGGATAATGAGAGTTATGTATGGATAATGAGAGTTATGTAGGAGGGTACATATAATCCATGGAATAGTTAGTATCCTAATCTTTAGGAGTCAAGTCTTTCGGAGTCAAGAAGTTAACTTCTTGTTCAGCAAGATTCCATGGGTGAGTTGGCTTATTTTTTTCGAATCTGTTTGTGTAGAATTCTATTAGTAAAGTAAAACGGTGTAGTCAAAGAGAAAATAGAAAAAATATCTATATGCTTTACTTATTTAGAGATTATTTTATCTCGAATAAATTATTTGTAATTTTTTTTATCATTTGATATAAAAAATCGGTAAATACAAAAACAAGGAAAGAAACATGAGCTTTAATTCCCCATATGTAATCCTCACTGAATTTGCCAATATTTCATGCTGAAACATATGGCCACTGGCAGATTTAGTGCTGTTTTCCATACAGAACTCCTTTTTTCTTCTTTTTATAACTATTATGGGTGGTCGGCTTTAATGTTCTTTTTGCTGTGTGGTCTTTCGGTAACTGCCAAATATTGAGGAGGCAAGAAAGAAGAAGCAGAAGGAGGAGAGAAAAAAAAATACTGGAGTTTTGATGATACTATTCTTGTTTATTAAAAAAATTTCGTGAGCTTTGTATTATATAAATAAATATAATAATTTAAATAAGAAAATTGTGAAACCTCCTATGTTAAGGAAAGGAACCGTAAAACTTTACTACAACTAGAAAAGAAATTTGTAAAAACCCCTTAGGCTAATCCCTTAGTTGTTTTGTTGATGACAAAAATGAAAATATATTTAAAATTGGTTTATCATATTATAAAAAATGTGTCAGAAATAAAATTAATACTAGGCCTTATTCTTTATAATATCTATTTTTCTAAAAGTATTATAAAGGACTAAGTATTATTATTTGGGAGTAAACTTTTTATTCTCATTTGTTGGGCCGATTATTTAATGGGCTAATTATTGGGTTATTTTAAAAGTTTCGAACCAGGCCATTTGAAGCCCAGGCCCGCAACATGAAGTGTAACTGTGCGTTTCAGTGGAGGCTGATTCTCTCTCGCGCGACGTTAGGGCGTATTCAACACCTTTTTTCATAGAAAGATAAAAGATGAAAGGAAACTAAAGTCTTTTCAAATATAATGAAGAATATAGGTGAATAGATTCTATGTTTGGAAACAAGATAAAGTAACAATTTCTTTCCTTTAAAATATAGATATTAGGATAAACCAATATTATTTTTCATAACAAAAGAATAAAAACAAAACTAATGAATGAAGAGACCAAATGAAAAATCATTTGGATCATCTTTTTCTTTGTCGTTAACATGCTCTAATTTTATTATTTATTTATTTATTATTATTTTTTACATGTGCACCGAGTAGGAGGGAAGGGACTCAAACCCACAACTAATAGAACTATTGGTCAGGGTTTAACTTATAGAACACTGCTAAGCCTAGAGTCTCCCCTAAAGACTTTTAACATTCTCTAATACCATGTTATAATATTGAGGAAGCAAAAAATTAGAAAACAAAGAAAGGAAAAAGAAGATATATATATATATATCAAAGCTTTGTATTAAAAACAAACCCATAATATTTAAGTTTATGAAATTACTTAGAATTTCACTACACACAAAAAAAAGAATATCGATAAAAAAAACACACACACAAAAATTACAATGTTTAGATTATATCTCTAACTTAAAAAGTAATTCTTTACTATGATAATGAGTTTACAATATATATCATAAGACCAAATGCGTAAGTCAGCCAATGATGCAAAATTTTTGACCATTGGCTATACAATGAGATGCAACCTCAGTTACTGAGTGCAGTTACACGTTCTACTGACCAATTCCAGTCCAATGAGCATATAACAAAGAGGAAAATGGAGGATACCACGCCTGCTAACCACAATCTATGTTTTACACCTCAGATGAAGAAGCTATATCAGTACAAACTGGCACAACTCTTCATGTGCTACGTCACTGAGCACAACCCACTCGATTGGCACCTAGTAGACGCCTGAAGACTGCCTCAGATAGCTACTATACCATAGGTACAGTCAAGTCAGCATTTATGACATATAAACGTGTGATTGGTGAGCTGGAGTACAATTCATGTGAAATCTCGACTCTCTTTACTGTACACTTGTGAACTAGTCTACAAGGTATGTGTCATGGAAGTCCTAGCGCGAAGGAAGGAAAAGTTAGGAAAAAGATGAAAGGAAGTAACGACCGGGTTACAAGCTTTTAGTGCATCTAAGGTCGTCACGTAAACTTCTTGTTGAAAATAAGCGGACACTAACACCTTTTGTTTTTCTACTGTTAGTAATCTCAACGACTATCAAAAGAAGTAGGTTTTGCATTTTGCACACCTATCTTTGTTTTTCTTCTCTAGTAGATAAAGAAATATAAGTAATTAAATAAGAAAATTGTGAAACCTACTACAATAAAAAATAATAATAATAAAACTTGTAAAACGTGTTATAATTTGAAAAAAGAACTTGTAAAGCCTAAAACAATTTAGAAAGAAAGTTTTAAAATTTTAATCGACTTGTATAAAGAAAAGCAAATCAATTTTAATTCTACGCAAATTTTCTGTTTCTATTTTCTCAATTTCCAAATGGACACAGAAAACCTTTAGTGAGACCGCATCATCCTTTCTATTGATATTGCAAAGCACGATACCACGAAAAGGCCAATGTGTAATGAGTATCCCACAAAGTTTATACGTAGACGACAAGCAATACTTTATCTCAATCATTACCAACACTTGCTGCGGATATACGTTATATGGATAGCTACGTTTGGGGTATGTAATTCGAAGTTTAGATGTACTTTTTGCTTTCCTCTCGTGGATTGAAAATAGTTGTACAGGTATCCAGATCAAAAGCTGGTTTAGCTGTTTGGGGTACCAGAAAATTGCTATGCGAAGTTGGCATTGACTGAAGCGTATCGGCAAAGCCCTTAGTTCTTCTCTGACGCTTTTCAGATAGCAGAACATCGATTAGTTACTGTAACTCTCCATCCTTTTCGATCCTTAACATTTTACTCGACGTGTTTTCCCATCCATTCGTTTATTATCTTCAAGAATATTTTCTTTTGTTTCCTGGCCCAAGCAAAGACTCCTAAGGGAAAAAAAAGGTACTTACAATATGCATCTCTAGAAGATCTTATTACATCAATTATGGTGGATGATCTCAACAAACGAGTTCAACCCCGGCTTACATCTTCATCCCCTTAAGAACAAATTAACAAACAAACAAATATCACAACTCCCACCGATAGGATATATGGCAACAGACCTAGTAGAAACAAATGGGGATGGGTTTCTTGTGAACGTTGAGTCTCACAACATGGAAAATCTTGCTCCGATCGGAAAGTAGGACGCGGGAATCGGAGGGGTGCTTCTCTTAGGCTTGTTCTTAGGTTTGGGGTCCTCCACAGACTGAGCTTTGCTGCTCCGTTTCCTGTGTAGCGACTCGTCTCCTTCACAAGCAACCTTGGTGCTAGGATCGGAAAAGCAACTAATGAAGCTTGAGAAGAAAGCCATGGAAGTCTAGTCAGAATCTTTATTTGAGTTTGTGAAGCAAACCACTTTCTCTTACCCTTCTATATATAGCCGAGTCTGAAGAACCCTGTTCGTGGAAGTATCCAGGAGAGCTGAACCCAGATGATATTTCGTCGAATGCGGGGCCATAGCGACATGTCATGTGGCATGCAAGTTAAAAGCTGCTCGAATTTGACTGCACAGCCGTGCATGCCCGATTGGTTCACATAAAGGGGCGGTGGAAAATGCAACAGTCCGTGCTTGACTTACCTCAGAGGACTCAGTCCCTCGGACACGGTTGTACCAAGTCTAGGCTGTCGTCCAAGGACTTGTCATTGTCCATGTACAAACAGGGGAGATGCAGATTTAACTTTTGTTTCTTGCGGTAGATTAGGACGGACATGTGTTTTATAAATTTAGTTGTTTGAATAGTAGAGATTTGATTGTTTAAGTAACGTTACTTGTAGTTTAAACTAATTATTTTTAATATTTTGTATAGATATAACGAACGTTTTGTACGAATAGTGAAATATTCTCCATCATGTTAGACAAAAATTTAAGGTTATGGTTAAGTGGCCAATAATCTAATGGTCTAATTGACTATTGAGGTTCAAGATTTAAGTTTTGAGTTTGATATGATATTTCAATCCCATACTCTAAAGTTCCTTTGCTTAACCAAAAAAAAAAAAAAAAAAAATTTAATATTGTTCATTTGACCTAAATAAGCAATTCTAGGCTCAACGACATAAATCATAGTTGTTGTAAGTGTTTTATTTCTTTGGTTATTATTAACTCTGATATTATATTAAAATATAAACTTCATTTCAAAATCTTAAGATATTAGATAAAGAATTCTCGTCACTTATAAGATTATAGGTTCATTATTTTATTTTTGATACGAGACAACAAACTATTTTCAACAATTATGATATATGCTATATAAACGCTTAAACACAAGCATCCTGGTCTCTTTCTAACGTAGCCCAACCTTGTCGTTTCACGTAATGACAACGTTTTCTTCTCCCTGCTTACTGTTGGCAACGTTTCTGTACGGCCCTTGTTCTGCAGTGAACCCCAACACACTGCGTCGTTTGGGCTATTTTTGCTGCTTCATTACAACGACATTCCCGCTGCCGTTTGAGGTTTAAAGTTGTCATTGGATCCAAGGCCCAAACGGCGAAACAGAAGACCGAACGTGATATATTCTGTTCACAGTCGTTGCTTCACAGACAAAGCAAGTGGGACACAGTGTGGGACACACCCCCTTCAGAAAATCCCGAGTGGATTTGGTCAGGCCTATCACAGACAGGGTTGCCTGTCCTCAGCTGCACCGCACGCGGATCAAGACTCTGATCACGTCCCTTCCGTATCATCCTCCATCACGCTCCCCAACACACCCGGAGAGGATCCCAAACGACGCAGTATTGTTTCGAGACCAAAAAATCTTTGTTTAAAAAAAAAAAAAAAAAAGCAAGGCAAATATGCAGTACAAGGAGACATGAAAAAGACAAAGCAAAGGAAGCTAAAGTACCTGACTCCCTGACATGGAAAGAAAGAAAGAAAGAGAGAGAGAAAGAGAGAAGTATCCGCAGCAGTCCTGTTCTTAGATATACCAAAAGTCGCGCCCATTCTCTGTCCGTTTCTCGATAAAGAGCCCCCCAAAATGTCAATCCAGCCCCTCTCCTTCCCTCTTCCTTAACATTCTTTTCCTCCGGAACCACCCAAACCAACGACTGCCTCACTCACTCATTCCTCCCTGGGCAAAGCAAGGTTCGGTTGCTTTTGCTTTGCTCCCTATGGCTAGGTCCTCCAACACCGCCTCCACGTCGTTTCCGGCTATCAAGCCTGAGGACTACACGCACAGCCCCGTTCACTACGCCGTCGCCGTCGGGGATCACACTACCCTCTCTCGCCTCGTCTCCACGCTGCCCAAACTTGCTGATCCTGACCGGATACAGACTGAGTCCGAATCGCTTGCGCAGGAGCGTCTCAGCGACCAGATCTCTGCAGTCCTTGATCGCCGCGACGTGCCTTACCGGGAGACCCCGCTTCACCTCGCTGTGCGTCTTAATGACGCTGTAGCCGCCCGCGCACTTGCTCTCGCGGGAGCTGACGTCTCGCTTCAGAATTCTGCCGGCTGGAATCCACTACAGGAGGCTCTCGTTCGCCGCTGCTCCGACATTGCGCTCATCCTCCTCCGTCAGCACCACCGCTCCGCTTGGAACAAGTGGCGCCGGAGACTGCCGCGTGTTATCGCCGTGCTGCGGCGGATGCGAGACTTCTACATGGAGATCTCCTTCCACTTCGAGAGCTCCGTCATTCCTTTCGTTGGAAAAATCGCTCCCTCTGACACGTACAAGATCTGGAAGCGCGACGGCAATCTACGAGCCGACACGTCTCTAGCGGGCTTCGATGGTCTCAAGATTCAGCGCGCTGATCAGAGCTTCATCTTCCTCGGCGACGGTGATCACAGCCACGACATTCCTCCCGGGTCTCTTTTAGTCCTCAACCGGGACGACCGCAAGATCTTCGACGCCTTCGAGAACGCCGGGGCACCGATGAGTGATTCCGACATTGCTGGGTTCTGCTCCCAGACGAGCGTGTACCGTCCCGGCATGGACGTGACAAACGCGGTACTAGTTGGAAGAACCAACTGGAGGCGCCAGGAGAAGACCGAGAGCGTAGGAGAATGGAAAGCCAAGGTCTTTGAGGTTCACAACGTTACCTTCAGCTTCCGGTCACGCAAAGTAGCCGGTGGTGACAGTGACGTTGCGGGAAGCGAGCAGGTCCTCCCTTTAGAGCTCGACGAAGACGATGACGGTTTTTTGGTTGCTGAGAATCCAAGTTTCGGTATCTCCTCAGACCGGCGGAGGCACAGTAGCTTCGTTAGGGAGGAGAGAGAGTGGGTAGCACTTCCTAGGAAGAGTGTGGACGTGCCTCCATCAGCAGCGGCATTGCCCAGGCGCGCGGCTGTATCCACTCCACAGACAAAAGAAAAAGAGTACGTACGCAGCTTACGGCCGTCGGTTTGGCTAACGGAACAGTTTCCATTGAAGACGGAGGAGCTCTTGCCGTTACTCGACATTTTGGCGAACAAAGTGAAGGCGGTAAGGCGGATGAGGGAGTTGCTGACCACCAAGTTTCCTCCGGGCACATTCCCGGTTAAGGTAAGGGCATTCCGGGGAAATTGCAATTCCGGGGTCCACATAGGGATGTATCTCTACGTGGGCCCTGTTGTCTTTGCTTTGTTTTCGGTTCTTTTGATGGCCAGCAAGCAATGGTGTCGCCTAGAGAAGCTTTTAGTGGGGACGTGGAACTTTTAGATACTAGTTTGAATTTGATCCGACGGTGATGGGTTGGGGGACCCATAGTATCAACCAAGGTTCTATTCCTGTTTTTACTTCAACCATGTTAGATACTCAAAAGAAAACTGTTAGACCAAACGCTTACGCCACGTCATCGGAACCCCCGCTTTGACAATGACGCGGCGGAATCACTGATAGGTCGGAGAGAAGTAGGTGGGCCCAGGATCGAATTTTCCCACGCTAGGGCCCCCGTTAGCGGTTAAATCCCTTTTTGAGTCTAAGATGCTAGACTTGATTATGTTTAGCTTTTGTTTGACAAAGATGACTGATTAATCGGACGGTACGTGCTTGTCTGCTTGTTTTTGTTTGGTGGGACAGGTGGCGATTCCGGTGGTTCCTACAGTTAGGGTGGTGATAACATTCACAAAGTTCGTTGAGCTCCAACCAACGGAGCAATTCTACACTCCCTTCTCCAGTCCCAGGCACTTATTCCATGCAGGACGAGGAGGTGAGGAGGAGCACCAATCGGACAGCCATTACACATCATTACCGTCGTCATCGTCAACCTCGTCGTCGTCTTTATCTTCGACGTGGTTGAGGCGGAGCAATAGCCAGTCGGTGTCGTCGAGCAAGCAACCACAGCAACAACAACAACCGCAACAGCAGCAGCGTTGTGCGGGGGCACAAGAGACGGATCCTTTCGCTATTCCTAGTGGGTATACGTGGACTAGTGTCGATGACAAGTCACGTAAGATGAAGAAATCTAAGTCTACGAGGAAGTCCAAGTAACATCTGTGTCCGGGAAAGAAGGAAAGGAGAACAAAGAAACGAGGAAAAGGGGTGGCTGTTTGTTGCATTGCGTGTGTTTGTAGATATACCATTTGATTTAACGAATAGGCGACTTGTGCTTTGCTTATACAAAGATTCGGCAACACTTTCTGAACCAGGAAGGTACACCGCTTGGTTTGCCAAAATCGTTGCTCCCAATTTTGTTCTGAGTTAAATACTTAATTTTCATCTCAAGTAATTAGGTAATGATCTGCTGTTTTCTCTCAATTTGGAAGCATGTTGATAGTACTTGACTTGTTGAGGCTACAGTTTCCGCCGTAAAAGCTTGTCGTTATAATGAGTAGTAGAATGAGACATTACGGATGGGTTTAAAAAATATAATGAAGGTCAAAACGTTGTGAGATTGGATCTCTATCTTGGGTTACCTGTTAACTATCGTTGTGATCACGCCATAGGTCTGTCTCCTGTCTCCTTGTGACCTAGCTATAGTCCATATTTCTATTTTTGGTTGTTCCATAACTATCTTCCGTATTAAAAAACTTAAAAATCCCTTATCTTCTTTCGTGTGACAGGTATTATCTAAAGGATAAAATCCCTGCACTCCAATGATTTGGATTTGTTGTCAATTACTAAGAAAAACGAAATGGGGTTTATTCCCCACAATTAAATAAAGAGCCCTTTGATTTAAGTGTTTTTATATGGGATTATGAAGAGGTGATATCTGTGATGGGTCCTTTCTGCCTAAGCAGCAACTTTGTAAGCAGAACCTCTTCCTGTCTCTCAAAATTGGTTGACATTCATTACACACAAAAAAAAAAAAAAAAAAAGAATAATGGAAGGAATAGTTTATGCCATATAAACTTATTTAGGTACGATGATTTTCTTTTATGGATGTTGTTGTCACGCTGCCCCACAGAGACCGAATACTCGACATGCCAACCATATTCACAACCGAAACCATTGAAACCACAGAAAGAACAATGAAAATAAAATGAAGAAGTGGATCCGGTGGTATCTTTCTTTCCATGGGCGGAAACTATAGCCCATCTTGAACTTACTTGTTTTAAGGAAATACAGGTTGATGTATTAAAAATAATTATTATTTAATATTATTAGTGTCTTAATTTGAAATGATTTGTAAGGCAGAGGGAAGTGACGTGCTCCCTCATATCCGCATGTGGGGCACGAGATTTGTTGTAAGAATTCAACCCGGATATGATTAGCATGGTCAGGGAGACAAGCCAGAAGAGGTGGTGATCAACCTGACCCTGGTGGAACTGGGGTCAAAATGGGTGGTGGGATAGGTAAACCCAAAAGCAATAATAATTCAGGGTTGATGAGGATGAAAAGCATGGTGGGTCAGTTTAATAAGTAGAAGATGCGATATGATTAGGATGATAATTAAAGAAGTAATAAATAAGGAAAAAATATGGAACCAAGTTTGCTTCGCCAGATGGAAACTGCAAGTCCTGAGTTGGCAAGTCCCTTTTTTAAAGTGAACGACGGGTTTGAAAGGCAAATCCACCGACATCTGACCACTTGTTTATCTTCTTTAAAACTCCTTTCAACACTTCTTTTTTGCCATTAACTCTTAAGCTTCTCAATCTGGTTCCTTTGTTTGCCGTTACGAGGTACTCTCTCTCTCTCTCTCTCTCTCTCTCTCTCTCACTCTGTGTGTTCATCCCCCAACCAAACCTCCCCCTTGGTTAGATCTTCTTCTTTGAGTCTACGAGGAAGTAATGATTCACCTGAAAATGCTTTGATGTTTGTTGTCGTTATTTTTTTTTTTCCTTTTGTGTCACCTGGATATGATTGCTTCATCTGCTTTTTATTTTGGTATTTACCATGGAAAATCATGTCGGGTGGAAACGTGAAACCAGTCTGGTTGATTGCTAGGAAAAGGTAGTGGCTTTGCTTTATCTTTCTTGAAAACTTCAAGAGTACTCCTAAAGGCTAAAGGAGTCGTAGAAATAAGCCGGGCTTATAAGTAGGACATCTCTGATTTCCTCTTCAGTCTCTGAATTTTATCAGTTGGTAGGCCTGTCTCGTTGGTGTTCATGCATTTTTCAGCTGGTTGATGGTTTTCGTTTGAGATATTAGGTTGCGGTAGAAACACAAAAGACCATATGGCTGCAGAAGGACCCAGCTGGGCAGATCAATGGGGTGTTGGAGGGATCGGCGCCATGGAGGAAGATGGCAGCTCGAATACCAAAAAGGAACAAAGCAACAAGAAAGCCAGTGGAAAAGCCGGATTTGGGAGAGCCAAAGCAACTGCAATGGTGGGAGCGCAAAAGATCAAGAGCGGGGCATCAGCTAGCTTCAAATGGGTCAAGAATCAATGCCAGAGAAAAAGCACTTCTAAATGAACAGATCCCTTTGTATTAGAAAACAAAATCAGAGGGAAGTTTGTAACCACTGTTGAGTTTGATCAAGAGACATGGTTTAGGCAGCCAGCCATGTCCACAAGCTACTCTGAATTTGATTTAATTTTGGTCTTCTACTGTAAAAAGCACGCCCATTTACTTTTGCTTTCTCTCTGGAAATAGAACAGGGCCATCCATCAAATCGATCAGCACTCTACCAAACTGTTGGTGGATAAAACTTGCCGGTATTTAGCTCATTTGATTGAGAGAGAGCAACGGCAAACGCTATATATTCGATTTCAGAGTGATGGATATAGGAATTTGATATGGGAAGTATCGATAAAATCTTCTCAATATCTCATCGATGGGAATATTACAAAGGAAAAAACGTTGCAAGTTTTCTTTCCTTTGTTATTTCTCCCTTCCCCCCACACGCATAGGGATCACTTTTACGCTATAAAACCTTAACTAGTTTATAAAATTCTCTTGGTCTCTTGTTGGATTGGCCATGTTTCAATTTTGGGCTTTTCTCCTAACCAGCCTTTCCTCCTTACTGTTAGTCTAATGGCATGATATCAAAGCAATAGATCCTTTGGACTTTAGCAAACCCTTAAATTTTCATCCTCTCATTGCTGTTGAGCTCGACAAAATTATGACCTATAATGTTGCAGTTTAATGACGAAGAAGGTCAGGTCTGTAGTTCAATTTAGTTTGTTGAGGCTTTGAGTGGTTTATTTTCATATCAGTTATAAGTGTTTGAATTATTGCTAATGTGTTTATTAAATTTTATAGAGGATGACTCATATTCAACTTAAAATCTTCAAACATTAAGTGAAAGAACTTATCCTTTTTTAATTTACTCTTTAAGATTTTTTTATTTTTTATTTTTATTTGTGTGTGTGTGTGACTTAACATAGTTCCTCACCTCAAGTAGTGAGGTAACAATTCTCACCGTAATCTTATTTATAAATAAAAGGACAAAATATTGAACTTAAATTCTCAATGAATTCTTTAGCAATGTAAGACAATTTTATATTGTTCATTTGATAGTTTCTTATCACAATGATCCAACCTACACTACACTTTTATGCTATTTTTGCTATGTGAATTTTTGACTCATATTCTTGAGGGTGCTAAGTTAGAATCTAAGTAATGATACCATATTAGATTTTATATAAAAATGTTGATATTTAACTTAAAATTGTAAGGTATTATAAATTACCTTTTTTTTTTTTCTCATGTCAGACTTATTAGTGTTTTGTTTTGTGAATGAAGTGAATGTTATAGCCATCTCATTAGTCTTTGTTTGTGAGTGGCTATTTACTGATACGTTAGTCTAGGGTTCTTTTCTTGATCTGGGAAAAATCTGTTAGGAGTGAACCATCCATGAGTTCTATTAGAGGGATCTGTTACATAATTGTCTAAGATAAATTCAATAAACGTTTCAAGCACATTTTATTTCACATATGAGAATATGAAAAACAATACATCTTCATGGACATTGATTATCGCTAAGAATAGTCAAATAGTCACTGAATGGTAGCATTATACTCGGCTATCTTCTTCTCTGTTATGCTTTATATGACAAAGTGACTCTGCACTTATTGCATTTCATGATGCACTTTGCGCTTGACGCGATCGAAAACCTTTTGTATTAGCCATTTAAGGCATTTGTAGATGCATGAGTGTGTATGTAAAGGCTAGTCCTTGGGAACTGTAGGAGAGCAAGGGTGATCTGACTTGGCTCAATTAATGAGCCTTGCGGAAGCACCTTACTGAGAGATGGGGAACCTAGGTTACTGAACACGCGCAAACGTCTATTATTGTCCCTGTAACTTTGCTTTATACCAAAGCATTGATGAACTTAAGCACAAGAATTCAAAATCTCTTACTGCTTTATAAATTCCCATTATATGGACGATTCTGGGAAGCACTGATATCGAAATTGACAGGCATTGTCTGGATGATCTGATAGGGACCAAGTTCCCAACATGCCGACCATTATTACAAGTGAAAGCTTTGAAACCCCAGAAAGAGAAGAGGAAAAAGAGAAAGTGGACCAAGTCTCCAATTTCTTTCTTTCTTTCTTTCCATGTATGGAAGCTGTCTGATAAACAAAAGCACATCTTGAATTTACTACCTTACAAACACAGCCATTGTCCATTTTGGCTTTTGTTTCAAACTATCTTTTCTCTCGGGTGCTGCTACTGAAGCACCCAATTTGGTGAAGTTTTTCTTTCAAGATCTCAAGCATGATATGTACCCTTATTTTCTCCTCAACTTTAACTCCGATGGTCAGAAAGCTGGTCGTCAAGCTGATCCTGGTCGAACTCTGGTCAAAGGGGTGGCGGCATGGGCAAATCTCCAAAGCAACAATTAAGGGTTGATGACAATGAAAAACATGTTGGGCCACTTAAATAAGTAGAAGATGCGATATGATTAGGATGATAATTAAAGGTGTAATCGACAAGGGAAGATATGAAGCAAAGTTTGCCTCCTCGGATGGCAATTACAGCTCTTGAGTTGGTAAGTCCTTTTTCAAAGTGAACAATCAGGTTAACAAAGAGCCCCACCGCCATGCGACCCTTTCTTTATGTTGTTTGAAACTTCTTTCACACTTCCTATTTGGCATTAACTCTTCAGCCTCTTAATCTGGTTCCTTGTTGGCCTCTAAGACGTTTACTCTCTCTTTGCAACGGAAAAAGCGCTGGTAACCAGACAGGCTGAGACAGCCATATACACAAGCTACTCTAATTTCAATTTGATTTTCGGCTTCTACTGTAAAAAGCAAGCCATTTGCCTTTCTCTGCAGAAATCGAAGAGAGCACACCCAGCAAATTGATCAGCACTCTACTAGTTGTAGATGGATATAATTTACCTGCATTAACTTCTCTTGATTCAGAGAGAGCAACGGTTGATGCTTTCAATCCCAGACCAAGAATATTGGAAATGCTGTGGGATTGCAGTGCGCAGCTTTTTTTTTTTTTTTGCTGCCCTCATAACAAAGAATGCTTTGAGAGGAAGAACATCAATGGCTGACAACTTTAAACTACTGAATGAGGGATTTCTTAGATTCGAATTCCATGGAAAAGATACCACAATAGTTTCAAACCACTTTGGGAAATTAATCCAAATTGGGACCAAATTTAATAACAATGGACAAGCAAATAAGGCATTGACTCGAGAGAGAATGCCGAGAATTTACTACTTCCAAGTCTTATTTACATAAATTGGTATTAAGGCTCCCACAGGGATCCAAATGTGTTCTCTCCACTGTAAGTCATGTAAAGAAAGCCATCTTCATCCTTGTTTTCCTCGTAAATTGCAGACATCAAGGCAGCTGTAACAACAAATGGTAGATTAAAAACACAGCTCTAAACATTAACCAGAATCCTTAAAGAGAAAGAGAGCCAGTCACCTGTAGGAGGAAGGGTGTTCTTCACAAACACGAATATAGCCTTCTCAGCACTGAGCTTGATCCTCTTCCGTACAACATAAACGAACTGCCCAACAGTCAAATCAGCCGGAACAAGGTACCTGCAACAACGAAAAATAAGTGCCATATGATCAAATTGCGACACTTTTACCATTTACAACGAAGCCAACAAGGTCCTCCAACTAAAAGAACATCTGATTCTTTCATTTTAATATAAATGTACAGCGTTCTAGTAACTCTTTTCATCTTTCAAGATAAAGCTTGGATGCTAGAAGATTAAAAGGTATCAAGATGCCAGCATATTGAGTGTTAACAGCTAAGAAAGCCATTGGTCAACCTCCCCATGACCGTACTCCAGGAGATACTTCCTAACCTATACTGCAGATACACTCAAAGATACACGGCCTTCCCCATATCTATGAGTAGATTCCTCATCCTCAGCACTCTTCAGTAAATGCAAGAAAATCATAAGCAGATACATAACTCAAACCTCAAAAACCCTCCAAGCATGTTAATTCGCAAAATAAACTTTGTTCATGATACCTGAAATTCAATTCCTTAATCTTAGCACACCAGTGAGTTTCCAAGTACTTCATTGTTGCAACATATAATTTGACAAAAACAATTCAGAAGGGTGCAAACATAATTTGTCTTGCCACACCTCAGCCCTGCTACCACTTGCATTATTGCCAACTCCACTACCCAAACACAACACTCTGAATTACATCATCCTAGACCATGATTTATGCCAAATAGCCAATGAATATCACCTAACCATATCCATTTTTGGATTTCCATAATTTTTGCAAAAAAATTTCAGCATATTCTAATGTATTCTATTTTATTATTTTATTATGAGAATAAATCCTACTACTTCTGGTCCTGGAGTTTCCTCACTTGGGGAAAAAAAAAAAAAAAAACTCTAGGACTTATAGCTCAAATCATTGGTCTGGTACTAGATATAGTTTTCCCCCCCAGCAAAATGTCCCATATTTACAACGTTCTAGTAGTTAAGGGTCAAGATACTGCCGGTCAACAAATTAATGTGACTCGTGAAGTACAGCAATTAGTAGGAAATAATTGTGTTAGAACTGTAGCTATGAGTGCTATGAATGGTGTAACAAGAGCAATGGAAGTAATTGACACAGGAGCTTCTCTAAGCATTCCATAACCCAAGGAATCCATCGCCACTCATTTTATGAGGAGCAAAACTTGCCATAACTGAATGAACCCATCACCACTCATACAAGGACAACACCAAAATTAGCGCCTTCTAAGTCTTGCAAATTCATCATTCAAGGCACATATTTCATTTAGCTACTAAATAAACCATGAAGGATAAAAAATCTTGCAAAGTCATCAGCATGCAAAGCACACATTTCATTTAGATACCAAATGAACCATTAAGAATCAAGAAACTTAAAGTACCTATAATTACTTATAATTAGATTACGTTAAATGCAGAATACAGAGTAACAAGCAATAAAGAGCCTGCAATAATTGAAGATCAGAACTACGGAAGCAGCGAGGAACTGTATATGGAACATCAGATCCCAAAAGGGTATAAAAATAGTATTGCTTTTTAAAGTAAATGACAAGAGCAGAAACTAACTTTTTCTTATCAATATCAGGTATGTCACTTCTTTCAGCCTTCTCTACAATAACCTGCCATATTATACTCAGATTAGAAAATTTGAGCATTCAACAAAGGCATACATAACAAGAGATAATCATGATACTGAGTTCTCACAGGTACTCTATCAGGATATTTCTCTCTGATGCGAGCTGCTTCTGCAAGCCTCCTTTCTGGTATGTCAAAGATGATGGTTAAAAAAAAAGAAAAGAAAATTAGCACAAAGTAACCCTACACTTATGTGTGAGGAAAAGAAGATGCAGCAGACACCAAATTAAAAGCAAAGGAGGATAGGGAAGTATTCTCATTTATAACACACTAAGAGAAACAAACAATGCAACATTGTAACAAGAAATTTCAACATTTTGTGGTCGTAACATCCTTCCTCAATGTACAAGCTTATCGTTAAGCCCCATTAAAGATGTATTCAGCTAGAATTTTAACATCAGAAAGCTTTTTGCGAGAAAAACTGAAATAAAATGTAACTGGTCACCGTCAACACTGTCAAGGCTATTAGATGTTGAGAATTGAGATCAGAAAAGTCCAGACGCATAATTGAGTATTTGAAGCACAATGACACAAATATTTCGCATTAGCATGTCCAGGCCAGATGAAACGAGGTGCTAGCCAGGTTTCCTATGCTATCTCCAGCAACTGTACCCCCAAGTCTGAATTAATAAACAACCAAATTGGTAGAACGGACCTCTTCTGCCCCCCTTTTTATTGGCTTACTAGCTACTCCAAAAGCAAATAGGGCTTATACGACATATGTAGATTGAAACAGGAAAAATATTCCATGTAGTTAAGTTTTGCCACAAAACCAGGAAAACTCATCATTTAAAATTTAACACTTGTCCTTTGACTATCCCAATTGCTTCAACCTTGTCTCACCTTCAAACAAGACAGCCATCAATCAAAATCCACTACTTTATTCCATCACAGAATAATTTTTATGAAGTGGGCCGGAAATGCTAAAAATTCTAACACATAAGCAACCCAAATTTTAATCAACATACCAACCATCAACATCCAACTTCTCAACCCAGTACCAAAGAAATATATTATCACCACAAAACCACTGTTGAATCAAAAAACTATTTACACCAATTTGTCACAAATTGTCAAAGTTTTGCAACAATCATTGGCCAAAGCCCCACAAGAGTACACGGAAACCATTAAAAGTCGGAACTTTTATAGAATCAGAGAAGAAACGAATAAATCATAAGGCCTTTTTACCAAAGTTAACATATCTAGAAAACTTTTATCAATCATTCGCAAAAGCCACCGCCGAAACAGGATGGCTATCGCCAAAAGCCCGAACTTCTGATAAAAACAGAAAAGAAAAAGGAAAAGAAAACTAACCCGATGGATGTTCGAGCTTGAACGAGGTTTTGGCCATGGCTAAGTCCGCGCGACGATTACTCCCTGAGGGAACCAAACACCGAAACATCACAAACCCCACAACAATCCTCTCTCACCCGCATAACCAAAATCCCAATAAAATGAAGGAAAGAAACAACATTCATTTTTAAAAAAAACCGAGGGTTTACATACCGAACACGAAAAGGGAATGGTTGCGAGGTCCCAGACGCTAATTAAATGGTGGAATGATTGATCAAACGATGGGAACTAGAGCAAAGGGTCACAATCAGGAAGAAAGAGTACTCAAGGGGCTGCAAAATTAAGGATTTTAAATATAGCCAAGAAACTTGATGGGGCTTCCTTTCTTTCCAATTCCCCCACGGAACAAATGCTTGTGGCTTTCTCAATGTGGGATTCGATTGCTTGTTTGAAAGCAAGATTAGTTGTGTGATTCACTCTTCCCCAAACGATGTCGTTCCTCTGCACGAAACATTGGGTTAGGCTTGGCTCAGTTGGGCCAATTTCCCTACATTTGAAGGTACTATCTTTTCATTCAACTGAAGAATTTTTTAGATATTTATAACCTAGAATTGTAATTCTGTCATGGGCTTATAAAGCTTGTGCCAAACTCCAACTTATGGGGTTAGAGTTGTTGATAATATTGAAATAAAATGATTTGTACTTAGTTAATAGCTAATAACTTAAACTTTTTGATGTAATAACTATAAATCATAACATTTTTTAATGAACTTTATTTGATATTTTTCATATACATAAAAAATAAGTTGGTTTTCAAAATCATGATTAAAGTTCTCTTCTACATCTCTTTTGTTTGATTACTATAAAGCAACTTTGGTGAAGGCTTTAATCAGAGAGTTAAATTAACATGAACTCATTCAAATCAAAACATGGAGAAAATTTTAGAATTTTTCCTTGAAGAATCCTAAAAGCTACTGTTTATGGACCCAAAAAGGGATACCAAGCAGGGTACCCGACGACAAGATGTGCAGAACTAGCAAAAGCCATTAGATCACAAAAGGCATCTTCGTGAAGTATCTATAATTGCAACATCAGTGTGATTCACCAAATCTAAGAGACTAAAACTATTGATCTCCCACGTTCGTCCGTGTTCTTTGCCAAAGGCCAACCAGTGCCTTCGGTAGTCTTCTTCAACAGTGGAACGACCAGCTTCTCTTGTCTCTTTAATGTCTTAAGATTCCCGAGTACATCATAACGCCTACAAATGAATGGAAAGAGCATCCACGATCCCTGTCTCCCTGTACGCTTCCAGGAAACTGCAACCAGATATGATTCATCATTTCTCTCTCTCTCTCTCTCTCTCTCTCTCTCTCTCTCTCTCGTATTTATTGGGGTTCTCTGCATTCATTGGTCATGCCCTCCATATGTCTGGCCATGGCCAAGGAGCAGAGTTCCAGGTTCTGCATGGTAAGATGGTCTATCATCATGTAGCAATCTTGACTGAAATTAGGAAGTTACTGAATTTATATGGCTTTCTGCAACCATTTTGTAGCTATCTTTTGAGTTCAAAGTCACTTTTAATCTGCCATTTCTTGCTTTGGTGAGTATAATAACTAGGAGAGAACCTCATCAAATCCCTGTGCAATAAGTTATTTCCTTGTGTTGAGAGAATTCAACCAAAGTGGATCACCCACATATGGATTGAATACAACCAAAGAAATGCATACACCCAAACATTATAGATTCAAGAAGTTTGGATTAACATAATGTCATATTTTCTCTTTAATGCTTTCTTATTAGATTTTTTTATACTTTTCCTCTTATTAAATAGATATCTTATGAATTCCATCATTAACTCTATATGTATTTATATATTATGCAATTGCTCTACTCTTATCTAACTGTAGAATCATGTCATTAGCATGTATCTCAATGTATCATGTATTTTGTTTATTCTAGTCAAATCTTATAATTCCATTATCAATAAGTTATTATAGTTAGTTGTTCACAAACCTTATATAAAAAACCTTCCGTTGTAACAAAGAAAACAACATTTGGACATTTCATGAAAGCTAGGGTTTGGTACCAACAATATGTTAAAAGATGGTAGAATAGGTTGCAGGATAGTGCATTGCAGGTTTTGCACGTGAAAGGACTCGTCAAACGTGAGGTTGTTCTTTGTGTGTAGGAGAAGATGGAGACACATGCATAAATTCACGTAAAGATAGGGATATGTCGTGGGAGTAGGTGCAAGTGTCGTTTGGGATAACTTGGGATATAAGGGTTGGGCAATTCCCGTTGTATTTGCCTCAATCTTTGTAAAGCTCGTAAATTTTAGCCATGATTAATTTGTTTTCGATCCTAGAAGTTACGTACCTAATTCTTCATATGGTAATGTTTTTGTTTCGACATGTTAATCCAGGGTGCTTTCTTTAGGATGGAGGTTACACTGTAATTTTCTTATCCGTTCACCTAGCTTAGTTGTCTCACTTTAATAAGCCATTTGGAAGAAAATCTATACTGTGATTTAGCTGAGTTAGAAAGAGATTTTGGAATGGAACCCTAGAAGTAGAACATCAGCATGAGACATAGTTGTGAATAGGAATTATTCTCAACTCCTTGATTATCTCTTTTAAGCTAATGATTTTATTAGTTGTACAGTTAAAAATAGAGATAAAAAAATTGTATTTATTCTTATAAGTTGCCTAAAAATATGGAGCTTAAGAAACCTTTTGTCTATTGTGTCATTTAGTGAACCATCATAATTTAAAAAGAAAAAAAGAAAAAAGAAAAAAGAGGAAGAATAAAGTTACAAGACAGAGAAAATTCTATGAAATGTCATGAGCTTGAAATTCCAACAAAAAAGACATGTTTATTAGGTGATATTACCAAGTCCTCCTCATAACCCTAAGATTATGCCTTCTCCCATCCTATGTGGAGGACGAGTGTCATTTCCATTTAGGAGTTGTGATGTTTTCCTCCACCTAAATTGGCATTATCCTCCATGTGACAATTAGGGCCCCTTATTCATTTGGCTCCTAGTTCTTCTTGATAGGATTAGCAAGCCCTTTAATGCTTAGGACCATTAGAGTCAGAGAATGAATGACTTTAATCCCTCTTTATCATAAGCTTAAAATTTCAATTCAAAAGACCTGCCTATTATATGATATTGTCAAATCCTCCTTGTAAACTTAAGATCTCCTTTCTCCTATCTTAGGTGGAGAACAAGTGTTATCTCTATCTAGAAGTTGTGATAGACAACTCTTAAATATATGAAATTTTTAAATAGTAATAGATTACTATCTTCTATGGACATAAAGATTGATTTATTTTAAACTATATAAAATCTTTGGGGTCATTGTCTTGTCGTGAATGAATGTATTGAACGATCTATGTAAATCTCCTAGGAGCTTTCCCAATCCACCTTTGCCTTGCTTCACCAATAAATATATACTGTTTAAGAAAAAGTTTGAAGGGAGAGCAAATAGAACAAGCTCCCTCCGGAAATTCATGCGCCTTTTCAGACTCTTCTGTCTCACGTACAAAAACACCTGCAAAATCACACATTTATGTCACTTGGGTTTTACTCAACCGCTTTTTCACCTTTGTTCTGTCATTGGATGCAGTACACTTTTATTACGGGAACATGCTTCAACCGATACCATTATTTACACATGAATTCTGACATCAACAAGTGAGGAATGAATCTATTCATAAGCGAGACCACTCTAGGCTCCTATGATTCATGGCTTCTGGTTTATCATATTCTCTTCCCTTACTTTTATGTGAACATGTACTTTTTTGCGCCAGCTTGCATTGTCACTGCTAATACACTTTTTACTCGTCCAAACATGCATCTGAATACACATGAAGACAAGCTCAGTAAAGTATACTTATTCATCAGTTTGGCCTCATATCCCGGTCTGCAATTCATAGTTCTGTGGTGTTTAGATGAGTCTACATAAAACTTTGAAGGTCAACTTGACAAATTAAGAAGAAAAATCAAAGCCGGGGAGGCTGACCTACAAGTAGGTAGAATTCCAGGATTATACAGTAATGTGCGTCAGATTCCACCACAGATTTATATATTAGTCATGTTAGGTCTGTGGAAAAGCCAAGTTCGATTTCGTATGTTCTAGCTCTAGTGGGAAAACACGTAGTTTAGCTGAATTTTTCCACTTTCGGTCTTGGGTAGAATAAGAACAGCAACTTAGAGACGACTGTGTAGGCTCTCCATCCATTGTGGGGGAGAGGCTGTGGCGACAGACAGAAGTTGATGTTATTGATGAAATGCAGGTCCATCCGGTGGGTTGCGAGTTCAAAATGTGCAACTTCCAGGCGTTAATTATGGACAAAAGTTTCTGGTGAGATGGTCAGAACTTTACTTTCTCAAAAGAAGAAAGAAGAACATGCTTAGAACGGAGTCCAAGTCTTGATATGAATGGGGTTTAGCTTCTACATTATTTGGTAGTTAAAAGACAGACAAAATAAAGAGGGCAATTTTTGTCTGTCTGTTGGAAAGTTTACCCTATGCATGGGCGGCGATTTACAGCCTGTGAGTGGCATTTGCTTTTCCACTTGCCTAGGGCTCTACTTACAGAGTCTGTGAAATGGCATTTCTCTTTTTCCATCTGCAGTAAAACCAATATTTCCTCGAATTCAACTGTTGGTTTGGTGGAATATCAGCTAGGGACCTAAAACTTAAGCTCACCAACCAGAGACTTCTTTTCTTATGCTTTTGAATGCAAATGTTGTGACACAATACCCGAATGTTGTCCATCTTCCATATTCTTCATATATGAATTGAAAGATCAAGGTTTTGCCTCTGTGAGCTTTTCCCTGTCCAAACTTTGAATTTAATATACCCACCACCCTTTTTGTTGTGGGGTTGTTGGCAAATTCAATGCGATGCTTCTCTCTCTCTCTTTTTCCTCTCTCACTCTCATTAAGATATGAGATTCCCGCAAGACAGTCCATTTACTCCAGAGAAACTTATCCCTACTCCTTCGCCTCTCTTGTTTCTTTTTCTGTTTCCAGTAGTCACTTGAAGCTTTCTTTCTGTGCTCGATTGTTTTCCAATTGTAGTTAATCAACTGAGGAGCAGCTCATCTGTACGTCTGCGTTTCCAGGCGGACCTATATTTCATCGTTCCTTTACTGTTATGAGAATGTACAGGGAGGTTCTACTTTCCTTCTGAACACGAAGAGCATGAGATGTTGGTACGGTTCAATCTGAAAGCAGCACTCTCAGGCTAGAGCTCTGTTATTTGATTGAGCCGTGCCAATATCACATATAAGCACTTCCTGATTATCACAGCTACTTCTCTTCATCAGTTTACTTCATTTCAAGACATTCTTTCTTCTCTTTTTTCTTGTTTTCAAGGCCTTCCGTTTACCAGGAATGAATATAATTCAGCTGAACTTGAGTTTTTCTTGCAGGCTATGGAACCACAGTAGCTCAGAAGTATAGGTTCTTAGCAAAGTTATAAAATACCCTGTTCGTTTATCATTGTGCTGGATCTACACTTTCTCTTGGTTGAAGATGAAGGGAAATGGTCACGTAACAAAGTGGTTGAGTCGAAGAAACTGTTCTGCAGTTGATTCCACGTGAGGATGATTTATGGCGGAATTTCTTTTCTTTGTCTAAAGTTTCCTTACTACGTAAAGGCTCACCTCCTTTTTTGACGATGTGGTATTGGTAGGTGACAATATTCCTCCTGTTCCAAGTTCTTATCTTTAAAGCTGTCGAAAAGAACATCTATATATTATCCTATTTTAGCCTAAATTACTATGCGACCAAATGCTTTAATTTCTTATACCCTATTTGTATGGCACCTACCATTTTCTAACCGCGTCACAATCTGTAGGACAAAAACCTCTTAATTTAAGCCGTCCTAGGACCACTTAAAAAATCACTATGCAAGTCTACGTACACGAGTCCTTTTTAAAATCCATTAGTCCATCACTGATGCAGCTATCAAGTCCTGTTTGGTCATGAAGCTGTAAACCATACATGCAACCCCTCTGACCCTTTTTCCACTTTCTGAATACCTCGATGCAGCGGGAGGAAAATGGTGTCGATGCAAGTGATAATCTCTCTATATGGGGTTTTGCAGTCGTTTGTTCATGTTATTGACGGTACCTTCCTGATCGTTGTTATTAAGGATGGAAGCCGGAGAAGATGAAGATCATTTTGCTACAGCTTCCAATAGTTGTTTATGTTCTCAACGTGTACTTGCGCCGTTTAAATGCAAAAGTACTTGAGAGCAGGAGGCAGCGCATGCGGAAATTAATGAACTTACGGATTTGGAGGATTCCAATAGCAAGTTCGGTTCTTAAAGGCTAGTGGGAGATGAAAGTGCAGGCCTGTAGTAGAGTAATTGGAGAAGAAGATATTAACATATTTTCAAGTCATTAAGAAAGTCGAGAATTATGTTGTAATTGTCCAGTGGGATTCAGCTGTAACTAGGACTCACAGCCAAAATCAATGATCCAAACATGTATTTTACATTCCTTAGAAGGAAAATTAAGGCATGGCTTTAGAATGATTCTCTAAAATCTAAAACTTCAATTATTTTCGTCTAAAACAGAACCTGTCAGTGATGCCTGAGTTGAAAGAAACTGCATTTCTTTACCCGGACTTGGTATCTTTTAGAAGAAACAGTGAGAGAAACTTCAAGGATTAGCTCGATATATGGTACATGAGCAAAAAGCTGCAAATGTTGTTCAGAAAAGCTTTTACATATTATTAAGCTCAATGGCCATGGTAGAACTTGCAACAAAGCCTACCCACCATATAAAGAATGGGTTCGGAAGTTCTACTCACTTCCAGCCGTTGTGGTTGATAGATCTCAACCCTTAAAATGCATAAGGGCCCAATGAAGGCCTCTCTATTCTCCTTAATTTTGATAACCATAAGCTAGTAATGCATATATCCTAATATTACCTACAATATTTCTGTATGTCCTTCCCAAGTTTGGAGGAACAGTAGCCAATCTCTCAGAAGCTTGCCCTCTGGAGAGCATTCTCATCCTCACCACACCGCTGGTGAACATCCACAATCCTCTCAACAGGATTGCAAATCCCGCTGCATTTCCAATCAAATGAAGCAACACAGATGTTGCCTGCCTGCGCCTTCCACTCACAATCTATAAGAACAATTACATAAAATCCTTAAGGAAATCTGTTTAAGCAGCAAGTGATTTCCAAAATCTGTTATCCTTCTGAAGAAGTAAGAGAAGTGCCATTACTATAGTTTGGTATAGTTCTGCCACCACAGAGTGAGAACTTTTTCTACGTTTAAAAATGTAGCTAACGTTTAACCTTTTGTAAAGTAGACCGTATTATCTACTAATCAGGTCACTTAATTCAAATGAACTAAAATCATTCATCAGTATCATTTGGACTTTTGACCAACCACATGGCAAATCACAACAAAATTGATGAACTGGTAGCCAATACGAAATTTTACCGAATTGTCTTCTTCCTTAGATGGAAAAAAAATACCAGCCACAATCTATTCTCGTTCTAATTAAGATGAAGTGACAGTAAAGAAAAGCAGCAAAATCAATCCATATGAAGAACACAATGTTTCATGGAAGTAAACTGGTAGCACTTGGTTGTAAAAGACTTAACAAAACAGGGAAAAAAAAAAAAAGCCAGACAGCTACAGATTAGATACAGAATTTAAGCTTATGACAGGAACTAAAACCTGGTCAAGTCAAAGAGGTTCAGTTTTGTTTCTAACCCAGAGTGTGTAATTCCACCAACTCAAATGAGTATCAGGTAACTTGAACAAGCAAACAACTGAATACGTTGTTGGAGAAAATCTAGGAGAAATATCCAACGGAAAATCTAATTGTTATCATGAGCATTTAAACAAAAGAAGGTATTATCAGGACTAAATAAAGTAGATATAAATGTTCCTCAAATGAAGTCTATCTATGTATTTTGTAATACATTCGGCAATGTCTATTTCCTGGACTCTTTCTAGCTACTGACTAGCTATCGGTTTTAGAAGTCAAATATTTTGTTTATCCTGGTTTACAATACTTCCATCAAGATAAAATCTGTGACTCAACGTAGAAGATTTGATTATGTACAGTATACAGATACTTTTTGACATCTAAATTTAATTAGCTGCTTAGCCCAAATTGGTTTTAATAAAAGACATGAGATTCAAATAGCAAACACGGTGGCAAAATCTTAACAGCAAAAGGTAACTAAAACAACAAGAAATTAAATTTTCAATTACCAGGTGGGGTGCCACAACAAAGTCTCCTATCGTCCACATGCACAACATCTAAACCAATCAACCAGGATCCCAATGAAACATCTTCATTTGCATAGTTGTGCAGTACATGCCTGAGATAATTTCAAATAAATTAACATAATAAGATTAAAGGCTATTAAATGGCTCAAATTTTCCATTTCAATGTCTAGATTTTACAGATAAATGCTAATTGAGGTACCCAAGCTTGAAACTTGAACCTGAACATGGCTATGGAACCTCTTGATTCCAACTGCACATTCAGGAGTGGATAGAGAAACTCTGGTATCTTATCTGTCCGCTCATCCAATCATATGAAGTTTGAATGCCAAAGACAGTAAAGACTCTGAAAACTTACCGGTTTATTGATATGAAAGCCGCCAAATCTCTTGAGATAGCATATATCTGTCCTGAAGCATGACGGAAATAATTGTTTCCCACTGTTCCAAATTTCCAATACTCTGGCTCATGGTATTTCACTCCCCTGACCCAACAAAATAATTCTCAAGAAACTATATTTTCGCTGCTGTCTAGCTATTCAGGTAATTAAACTGTGCAAATTTGCTTACTTGCGGGAAAGGACAGGGCCAGACTTCATACAGCCAATATATCTTCGAGGTTTCAAACGTTGTCTAGATAGAGTAGTTCCAAGAGTAGCTGCAGCAATTTAAAGTAAATGAACTCCAATGAGACAAATGAACAAATGAATAACGTTAGTACCATAGATTATTTCTTGCAAGTAACCCAAACCCCAGATAAGCCAACCAAAGGGTTCAATAAATGCCTCAAAGAGCAAATTTTGACTGATTTAGTCAGAAACTTCCGATAATCACAATCAAGTTCCATAAATATTTATAGCATGCAGCAACAAAGTTGAAAGGAGTAAGCGTATAAATAAACATCTTCCCTATGAGACACATCGGGGATAATACTGATGTTGCTGTCATAGGAATCAACAAGGAATTTTGAAAGACATCTATAGCAATGATCGGAGCAGTTGCACTAATGAAATTATACATTTATCACCAATTCCAAATCACTGTGATAAAGAATCATCATCTCACAAGGTGTTACTCCTATAATCCCATACAGTGGATCGATCAATTCTTACATGCAATAGTTAGATCATAAATAATTGGAGCATGACCATTATGGGTTCCAATCATTCACGACAATTTTCAGAAGAGAAAATACTTTCTTCTAAGCAATACTTAGCACAAATAGAGGCAGAACAGCAATGTTTTAATTCCACTGGACCATGAACATTACTCCAACTCTAGCAGCATAAACAGATTGTTTGGGATTAATGCTTCGAACAAATAATGTACCATAGCATCATCTCTGCAGTACCCTATGTCTATCTCTTGAATTACTTATTCTGGAAGTAATAAAGAACACATGAAAGAAAATCAATGCACTTTCCTTCCCCAGTGGGGTCAAAACTTACGTTCAAACATTATAAATGCTCTTTTCTCAGTAATTTTATCTCCAAGTTGGCTATTTATGAAAGAAGTACTTTTTGTTTTACAGATCGACATTTTGTCTCCTAGTAATGTGTTTATCAATTGTACATGCACTTTCTAGATACAGATTTCTTCTGATTGATTTGTATTTCATTTTTTAGCTCTTTCACTACGCTCAACACTTTCCTGCCATGTTTTTTGCATTCTGGATCATAACCTTTCTTTAACAAATCAAAACATTATCACCCCCTCAGTTTCTAAATCTTTTTACCTTTCTTTTTAGTATTGACCAGCAAATTCAGCTGCTTTTCTCACAAGTAAGAAAATAGCAACCAGTTCAACTAACTAAGCACACTCATGTGAAGAAAACTAGATCCTAAAATTCTTATCCTAAGTAACAAAGATAATCTTATCCTAAATAATTTAAATTACATAGAGAATGGATTTTCAGAATCTATGTATCACAAAGAACGATGAAGGAGGAAGTTGAAAGAAAACCAAAAGCATCATTACCTAAGTTTACATGAACATCATCATCAACTTTGATGAAAAATTCTGCATCCCACAAGGCAACAGCAGTTGAAAAATAAGTCTTTGTCTTTGCTGATAATTCCATGTAACCCTCAACATGGTCCTGCTTTCATAATTTCAGCTTACAAAAATGAAAGCCTATAAGAATTTCTTTCAGTTTATTTTTGCAATGCCAAATATTAACATAGCCAGGAATTTCACAGGCCACTAGACTTGGCCAACAGCTTAAAGTGGGTAAGAAGAAAGCTCACCAGTCGCAAAAAGTCTCCATGCAGCGTTTCCTCAGCTTCAATTGCCTTATCAAGAACACCACCAGGTGTGGAACTACAACAAAAGGAAAATTTATGAGATACAGCAAAATAATTTACACTAATTCATGTATAGCACAACTTTAACATATGATTGGTGAATTGAGAAGATAAAGCATTGTGCAGGGACTGCTCTACTGAGGCAACAAAAATCATCTTGAAACAGAACAAACAACACTTGGCTGCATAAGCATGAAAATTGTAGTGTTTGGTAAAAGGAAAGAGAGAAAAAAGCGTGGCAATAAAGGATAATAGCAAGGAAAACGTGAAGATAACCTGTGACCTATAACAAAGCGTATCACTATGCCCTTCTCTTCCTCCAGTTTCGTTCTCTTGGCACCTAGTAAGGTTTAAACAATTACAACACATAAATCACACATGAATGTGCCAAGAAACAGGACAGCAGATAACAGGCTCCAAAATTTAGAGAGAGAGAAAGAGACAGACAGACAGAGAGTAAAAGCAGGATGTAGAGCTAAGTTAAAGCACCTTGTGGCATCCAAGTTGCACGAACAGAATCTCTTCGTTTGCGACTATTAAAGGCTGTATTGATTCCTATGACCATAAAGTACTTTCTTTTCTTATTTGTTTCAAATTTTTTCAAGTTTTCTGATATGGGAAAGTCATCCATTACAGATTCGTGTGCTGTCCTAGCAATGGTTGCTTTCATCTCCAATTCTGATGTTTTCTTATCAGGAACCCTGTATGTCATATGCAACACAAAGGTTTGCATTTAGGGTGCTTAATCGGCATATAAATGAAATCAAGCCAAATCAGGCATCAGAAAAGTTTATACATATCATGAAGCCTTTCAAACGCACCTTATACTTTCATCGCCGCTAGACTGTACAACATTTGATAAAGGCAAGACAGTTAGAGGAAACATTTTACAACCATATCAAATACAGGCCATTCAGATGAAGAAGCAAATTAAAGCTAAAGATAATAAAGCACAATTAGGATGAAGTTTGGAAGAAAGAATGATTTCAGAAGCATCTAGAATGAGAACTGCAAATGTTGTTGGTCATCCTATCTGGTTCTGAAACCTTGCCTGGACATCAGTATTAAAGTTGAAAAATCTAATTTCGAAGGACTAGTTACCAGAGATTTTTTTCAGTAATTCCCCATTTCTCCAAAACTACAAAAATGTTGTAATAGAATCTGGACTCCCAAAAGCA
This sequence comes from Casuarina cunninghamiana, assembly GCA_028551485.1. Taxonomy (NCBI): domain Eukaryota; kingdom Viridiplantae; phylum Streptophyta; class Magnoliopsida; order Fagales; family Casuarinaceae; genus Casuarina; species Casuarina cunninghamiana. The sequence goes on along the minus strand of CM052366.1, from coordinate 22,638,790 downwards.
TCATTTCCTAGAAATAGCATTTCCAAGCACTGTGGTTTAATTAAGAACAAATTACTCAAATAAAAGCCATGTAATCGTAAGACAACATTGGTAAGTTCTCTCATGACAATTGGAATTCTGAGACAAACCGTATATTTGAAGAAAACTACCTTGAGCGAAAAAAAGAGGTGAATAACAATGATGATGATCAGTATATAATATGACTCGTGAATAGCTTAGTAAACTACCTTCACAACTTCTGCATCACCATCCTCAAATTTTAAGCTTATTTGGGCATCTTCAAGTCTAGATGTATTCACATTGCCTTTAGTCCCGGGCAACATCCACAACCTGGTATGGAATTCTTGATTAATATGGTGTGTTTGTAGTAACAAGCAGCTGTCTTGAGATACTTACCCATAAAAAGAAACAGAAAATAATTAAATAAATTCTCCTCAGCAACCCTCATTTTTTATCAAAGTAATTAGCATGTTATCTTTTGCTATGGAAACGAGGTTATACAATACATTATGTCTAAGGTAGCGGAAAATGCCAAAAAATAAGCCTAAGAAGTTAACACGTAGCATGAGAAGTATAACGTTCGATAAGGGATCATAGACGAAGTAAAAAAAATGCCTAGTGCATATACCTACACCTCTTCTGCGGTGACTGCAAAGAAATTGAAAAGGAATAAAGACAGAAACTGAAAACCGCGCTGCACATTATGACGAAAATGAAAATGACTGAGATAACAAACAAGCAAGTGCAAAGGTAGATAATTTTGACTAATGAAACGCCAAAATACCAAATTTCAAGAACCACATCGTAAAGCAAATACATAATTACAGACTACCCAGACAATAGTGTTCAGTTCAACCCTCATCAATAAGTGCAGAAATTACCCACTCGACAGGGATCTCCATTAATAACCAGCAGCATTCATACAATCAAAACAATCTCAGCATATTTATTCCACAAAATCCACCAAATTGTTCGAATTTATGACGGCCCTTTGGCAAAATTGCATAATCTAGTAAAAGCAATCCCTTCAGTGACTAAAAGTCGTATATTTGGAGAAAGAAACAGAAACCCATTATACAAAATACCTGTTAGTGAAAAGCATTCCGGTACAGAAGCTGCACAAGCACAGCAAAAAAGCCAAGTTCCTAGATATAACATTCTTACCGAACTCTCCTCCTACCGTTCCTCTACTCTTCATAGACATTTTGCTGTTCCTCTACCCTCAGGCCAGTGCCTCGACGAAAAAGGATCTTCTTTTAAGTGAAAACTGAAAAAAGAAAAGTTCAGAGGGCGAAAACCAGACAGACCCAGAAACAAAGGACAAACTTCTGGCCTCTTTTTCAGCTCTACCCCCTCAGCTTCTCCTTTAGAGGCCAGAGGTGTGTAAAGATGAGGAAGAACAACTGAACTGCGATTTTTAATAACCCAATTCATTGAAACATCCTCCAACCAAAAATGGTCTCTCTGTAAATAAATGAAATCTACCAAAGCTGAAGGAACAGTACAACGGTTGCAGGTAAAGATGGTAACAGGTGGAGTGATGGAATTTGGGTTTCAGTTCTTACATGTTAAACTTTCCATCTAAGATAATACCAAAATTGAATGAGACAGACAAAAAGTGCCTAAATCTTTAATAAGAGAAGCAAATACTTATTTACATGCTAATAATATGAGTTTCACATGCTGAAGAGAATGTAAATAGTGTGAACTTAGATAACATTCATGCCTTTGTTGTTTAGCTAGAGAGACAATGATTCCCTTTTAAAAATATTTTGAACTTATTCAACTTAAAATTTTATAGAAACAATTAACTTAATCAAATCGTATAGAATCCTTTTCTTTATTTAATCTGTTCCCTTAAACAAGAAAAATAAAATAAAGTAGGAGTAAATTTTTTTTTTTAAAAAAAATGAAAATGGTGTTTGTCTAATTGAGGTACTGGCGATAGTGGTGGACCGACCCAGCCAGCTTGTCCACAACCACCACCATATTAGGTTGAAAGATTTGACAGGTCTATTTTCTATTTCTATTAACTGCACTGAACAAAAACTCAAATGTCAAATCCATTAAAGATGAGCTATGGCATGATTTCTGTTCAATGAATGCAGCAAATTTAGTCCAAAGCCTACTTTACTTACAAAAAGGAGACTACAACCTACATAGATGCAGTAGCATCAGCAAGTGGTGGCCTGTGCTGCCTATAAGGGCGGTCATATCTAAAATTTATAGTGCTGCTGCTTCATGTTCAATAGTAAGTACAAGAAAACAACTAGGTGGTGTTAATTATTAATTATAGAGTCCAAACTAGGGAGAAGATTTCTTCAAAGATACTTAAAAGTACAAGAATTTGAGAAACTTTATTAGTTTCATGTAATTCGATGAATCATCATATAAATCCTCGGTGCCTCTGTGGTTGGGGTGCATGTGTTTATGTAACAATTCCGTAACTCTCCCAGCATTGAGTACAATTTCAACTTATAATTTAACTCAAGATGCCTTTCGAGTACAAGGAAACACGTGCGAATTAACTGTGTTCATTGCACCCAAGTAAAAGAGCCATCTTCTAAAGTGCCTTTGGGGTGCCACTATTGTTAAGGTACCCCCATATAGTAGTGGAAGAACAACTCATTGTTCATGAGCAGTAGGCACACATGGGATCTCATGGCAAGCAAGATGAGTCACGTGGTCCTGTTGATAACTCTTGGAGGGTATTAGTGTCGGCAAAAGGGGATAAGCTGCTATTTGGTGGAGCTGGGAATTTTGAATCTTACCATCTTTTGGATACATTAATAGTGAGGAAACAAGGAATCTGTCCATGGAGCAGCAGCATCAGGATTCGCTACTGCAGCTTTACTCATTATTGGTGGCCCTTTATTCCAGTGAAAAAGAAGCCCAGATGCACATGTAACGCCATGATTCTTGTTGTTCGAACTTACACTTTTAGGCCAAATGGGAACCACAGACACTTAACAGAAGGAAGAACATGCAGATAAAAAAAGGATGTACAAAGGAAACATGAACATGCAAGGCAGCTTAGACGAGAGTAGTCAACTAAGGATCTACCCAAAACTAGAAGGTAGCAGATGGAATATCAATTAAAAGTTCCCATATACCAACTTGGTTGACCACCTCCACTCTTGATAATAATGAAAGTTCAACTCCTTAAAAAGTAGTATGCATTCGCAAAAGGAAGAAAACACCTCAGAAGCAAAAGGAAAACGGCCTGAATATGAAGCAAAGACTACTACTATGATGAAGCTACGCCACTGCAGATATGAAATGATTTTTGGAATATGTTTGGTATGATAACTCCATCCGATTGTTACTTATTGAAGATAATGTATAAAATAAAATAAAATTGTCTCATACGTATGACATAAGTTAGTACTTATTGATTGATCTATCACTTTGTTGTGTCAAATCACTTGGGGTAAACTATTCATTTCCATATTGTTAGTTGTCTTGTCATATTTGACAAGTACATTTACATATCATTTTATAGAATTGGAATATAAAAGAAGGGTATGCTTGTAAGAAGCAAACTGGAATTATGCAGCTAAATGAACTTGTATGATCATATTATTAGCATTCTAATCGTCATCATTATGCACATCATGTGATAAGATTACTATTAAATATAAGGAAAAATTCCCTTGAGATACATATCTTAGCTAGAAAATATGTGCTATAAATTGAGGTTGACTACCTTATATTATATATTTTGATGAATATTGTCACTATTATTGTCTTTAGTTTTAAGTTTGAGTTATCATTTTTTTTTCCCTTTTTATGGGTGAAAGATACAAAGAAGGCAATCAATAAAAAAGGATGGTCTCCACCCATTGGAGAATCAATAAAAAAGGATCACAATATCTTGTATATCTCATTGGCACTTTCTTTGGATGAATGGGAAAGCAATTTGGTCTGACTTTACAAAATCTCTAGCAACGTGAAGAAATAGTCCCATGGCCTAAATTCAAGACATGATTACTACAAGCGTTAAACAACTCTTAAACAAGACCTGTGATGCTATTAAAACATAACACTCATGATTGTGAGTTCATTAATTAATATTTAAAAAAAAATTAATTTGAAAAAAAAAAGTAAAAGTAAAGAATTTTTTTTAATGATCTCCTATTTAATCTTTCCATAGCTAAAATATTTATTTAATAAAATTTCTCACAAGCCATCTCTTGAAAAAAGATTAAAAAAATTTCTACAAATGATATCAAAGAATTAAAAAATTAGATAATCAAATCTAGTGGCCACCACAAAGATGACACTTAAATTCGGTGGTTGCTATACAAAACTAATGGCCTTTGCTTTGACATTAGCTGAATTGGGAAACTACATAAAGTTAATTGGATCTAGTGACCATCATGAGACCTTTAGATGGTCTTAAAGGTTAATGTAAGACATTGTGCAACCTTCAATCTATTATTTTCTTAAAAAATATTTTTATACGCAATAAGATAACTCACATGTGAAAATACATATGCTAAGTTATTTCTTGAAAAGTACATTTTTCATCTTTTAAAATATTTAGTAGTTTTTCAAGAAAGTATACTATTAGTGAAAGCTACTTTTGAAAACACCTTTGGATAATTAATATTTAAGACAGGTTATTATCTACAAAAATTTTCTAAACAAGGAATATCGTTGGCTCCCAAACGAAACAAATTTTCACAAATATATTGACTTAGACTTGGACAAACTCAATTCCAATTCGACTCATTTATTAAATTAATTGATTTTAACCAAGAATCCATGCTTGTTTATCAAACAAACCAAGTTGTATAGGTATATATCAACTAATATATAATTTAAATGTTAACATGCTTCACATTACATCAAAGCATTCCGAAGTCAGTGAAGCTGACCTCAATTAAATTAAGTCATTTTGATTTTCTTAAATTCCAACAACAATGCAATGTTTATGAGTTTTTTTTTTTTTTTTAAAGAAATAACGATGAAGTTTAACCATCCAAATTCTGTTATTACTAGTGATTTATGAGTATTTCTAAGGATTTTTTGTGTGGGTCTTCTCATTGATGACTGATATTATGACAATCAAACTCCTCACCATCCTTTTTTCTTGCTTCTGATGATAACCGCACAATTACAAGACAAATACATGCATACTTTGTTAATGATTAAGATTGACGAAGCCATGATAGAAGACTCATCATAAGCAAGCTAGAAACTTAGTTTGATGCCACTTCTTAGAGGACTTGCATATCCGCAAACCACATATATCCTGCTGTGTTATCTATGTCATTATTATATGCTTATACCCCACTTATACTTTATAAAAAGCAAGATTCGTCCAGGCAGGACCATGGAACTGACCATTTGCGTATACACTGGCGATATTGGTGGGTAGATTGTACTGTGTTGTCATAATGTCTAATAGAGTAAATAAATAATCATGAAATTTCTGTTCCTTCTCTTTCTTTGATGAAGGGCCGGGCGTCTAATGGATGGATGTATTTGATGATGGAATGTTCAGAGTTTCTGCAAGTAAAACAAGCAACAAATGGGTGCGCTCAAAGTAACAGGGACTACAGAGTTGCAGAACTTGAATAGAGATTTTGGCAAGAAATGGAAAACAGCAAAGATATGTTGCAGATGAAGACTAAATTGATGATGCACTACATTTTCCCAAAACTCTTCCCTGCAGGACTACCAGACAAAATCACAAGGGCTGACAGTAGGTTCTGCCCCTGAAAAAACACACCAAAAGGTGCAGCTCTGGCTTCTTTTAAGGACTCTACATCCAGTCCCGCCAGTGCATTGGATCATACACTACTAGCAAGAACGAAAAAGGGGAAAACAAAAAGAAGATTACGTGAGAACCATGCTAAAAAGGATGATAATATATCATGGTGGCAGAGGATGGTGGTAATGGCACGAGATGATGATGGTGGTGATGACAACGACGAGGAGGAGAAGGTGATGGAGGTAGTGGTGTTCAACACGCTACTCTAGGAAACCGGTTTTCGTCAAGATTGCGTTCCTCATTTTGCTAAGATCTCTGCCTTTGAGTGTCCTTCCGATCCCTTCGCATACAGAGAAAGATGAAATCTGGTTCCTTGCAAGCTTCCTTGCCAGCCATTCATGTGGGGGAACCATAACATCATCATCCCCATCATCGTCCTCATAATCACCAACACCATGATAGTCTTCAATGTGAGAAGCAACTCCATTACCAGCACCGAACCCGTGATCCTCGAATGGACCTGCTCTTGAGTCCATTTTGGCACTTTTTCCATAAATCTTAGACCAATCAGGAATGTCGACGGGAGCTGAGGATGGCTGAACCACTTCGGCTTCATGGGTTGTTTGACTATTAACCTTCCGGATCCTTCTTGGAGTAGAAGGGAGGCGCCATGCAGAAGAAGAAACAGAGGAGTACTCTTTGGGAAACCTCGTCGTGGAAGTATAATCCTCCCTCTCCTTAATAGAACTCCACACATCTTCTTCTTCAAAGTCTTCGTCTGGCGTTGAGCTCCCCGCATAACCACTGGCCTTGCCGACGAAACCCTTCCATTCTTCCATCGCTACTTGCTCTAAGACCCCCACAAAGTGCAAGTAAGTTGGAGTGCTAACAAGGAAGAGAGGAGAGAGAGAGAGAGAGAGAGAGAATTGTCCAGCGAAAGGATCGCTTCTTCCAATATAAATACAAAGGTAGTAGAGAATAATATGAGGAATCTACCTTGCCTTTTTCACAATACTCTAAGAAATATTCAGGCCTTTTAAAAGATTTCTCGAATTGGTTCTGTGCACAGCCTCAAAAACCAACCGAAGAAGGCAAGAGAAGCCGAGGAAGGCCCTTCACTGGCCAGCCTACATCCAAAGAAGATCACAGATTTCAAGGACCTCAGACTTAGAATCGTACCCAGCAACAACAGGAGAGGAAAAAGACAACAAAATAGACGTACCACATCCGCTTGCTTCATACACTTTCATGGGTGATCATAGTACCTGAAATGGAACGTAAAAACAGAGGAAAGGAAAGGTGATCTTCCCCAACAATAATAATCTGAGTTTAACGATGTTTACAGCTTCTTACCTAGAAATGAACACTGGGTGAGGAGGCTCTATAACAAAAATCCAAAAGCCCACAGAATAAAGAAGACAGAACTGGTAGAAAAAGAAGAAGAAGAAGACGATGATGAAGATGAAGATGAAGATGATGATGATGAAGAAGAAACAAAAGGAGGGTACTCTGGCATTGGGCAAACCCAGAAGCCAAGTCTTATCAGAGCATTTCTTTTACCAGATATAGGAAAGAGTCGATAGTGAGAGACTTCTTTACAGAGGCATCACACATCGACATACGCATACTCTGCTTATTATTATATGCATATTTGATATACGGATACACTAGAAAACAGTTGATAGGGAAAGGTGGAGAAGAACGATAGGCTGATCCCAGCTCACTGGTTTCTGTAACCTTATCTCCAACTGTGGAGAACTCGGATGATTCGGCGTTGGCAGAGAAAATGTGCAGCGAGTGAAAGAGGATCTAAAAGCGGTCTCTCTTTCTCTCATATTCCGTGTGTGTGGAAGTGTGAAGTAACTTTTTTTAAGGATGCCTTGGAGATGGTGCTTACGGAGTAAAGGCGATTGTTTGGATGATATTGCATTGAGAAATGTGGTGCGTTTTTGTGAGGAGAAACTTTACTGTCACTGCAACTTTTCTATATCTTTCGCTTCATTCTTCAATGCCTCCTGGGTTTTGTGGACTTGCTGCAGAAAAGAGAGTAAAGACACCATTGTAGAGAAAGAGAGAGAGAAGAGTTATGAGTTTGGTGCAAATACACGTGGAAGAGGGTGGGGGGTTGAGGGGTCTTCTCCAACTCAAAACAGGGAGGGCCTGTCTAGGATGATGATTCCGTGACAGATGTGTGGGTCAACTCTTTCACATTCATGCAGAAACCTCTTTTTGTGTTTGTCATTTATTTTGGAGCTTTTACCTACTTTTAGTTTCTTAAAAACATCTTTCCTCCATTTTATCTCAATATAAAACTCATTCTCTACCTTTTATTAACCAAATCTATAAATTAGGGGCAAAAGGGTGTAATCAAAATGTTGTATATTTTATGTTACTTAAATTTTGTCTTAATGATTAAAAACTTCCACAACTTGTTAATCTATTTTTGTCCCAACAAACCCTTTTTGGCTGAGATGTGCATATACCTTTTTTAACTTCTGGTTTTCATTTTCCAATACCTCATTTTGTAGAATTATCAGACAATTCTAAGATCATCACAAATGTCATATATATAGAATAAGCTATAGTTTTTGGCCAAAAAGTCTTCCAAAATGCCTTTCTGCATCAGAAAGGACCTGCTATCCTGATGTTAGGCCCCTGTAACTCAGTATTGGCAATGGTGACGCATGGAAGGACGATTCTCAAGCCCGAGGCAAGCTGAACATTGGAAGCACCTACATGAGGTGATCATGCGTCTCTTGAATTCTTTATGCTGATTATAATATATAGGATGAAATCTAATCTCACCACAAAAACCAAAACAGTGTTCCAATTTAAATATGCCTTTCTTTGTCTTCATAATCATGTATGCATCAGCTTCTTAATCCTATACGTAATCTCGACAACACGAAACTTATTTTTCAACTTGGTGAAGAAAATGCAAGCATACCATTAAACAATATGGTCATTATATTAATCATTAGCTTAATTGCTGATCATGATCCACTATAAATAATTATTATAATACGTGTCGTTAGACTAATCAATTTCGTGCTAATGGATTACCTAACCTTGCTTTATTATAACATACAAGAATAAGAACAAGACCCCCCTGGATAACTTTTGCATATCAATTTGTTAGCTTGTTATTCATCATTCCTGCTGACCTCTTTGGCTACATTTTTAGTGTAGTAAATAATCTGGCAGGTCCAATGAATGCATGGATTAGGTAAGTTTTAAGAAACATTGGGTAAAGAGTGCTGTTGGTTGGTAAAAACACTAGCAAAAGTTGGATCATAATGTGTTAGATGTACAGTTTTTGGGATGCAGCCATTTCAAACCTGGTATTTTAGAACTGACAAATTCGGGCAGTTTCTGCGAAAAGCCTGAATCCAACTGGCCTTCTTTGATTCAGTACATATTTTTGTTTAAAGTTGATTTATGTGAATCTGGAAACCATAAAAAGAAGTCAGCTTTTGCAGCTTCCTTGACTTATTTTATTTCAGTTTTTGAGTAGTATAATGATGTGGGATCCTTGTAAGGGACTTCAATTGGGCAGATAATGTAATCAAATTCAAAGATTGAATGTAAGAACTTATTTCTACCATCCAAAAAGGATCTACTCGATTGACAAAGTGATAAGATAAGCACACTGAGACCACTTCTGCATACCTTTCTGCCTTTCCTTTTGTGGCAAGTTGAAGGATTCAAGCCCAATTGGCAATAGAAAATCCGTCAATTCTACGAGTGTTTGTCGTCTAAACGCCACCCAAGATGATGCCATTGATGACCAACAAGGCAAGATTTGACAACCCAAATTGAGGATCCTTTTTGGCTTTGACTGCCCAAGATGCTGTTAGAAGCCTAATACATTTAATACATTCGAATCCAAGTGAAAGGACAACCCACCATTAACCTCACCAGTGAATGGAAGGGAGATTTCAAGTCAAAAAGTAGGGTGTATCTTGGCCGGTGTGGGATATATGGCCTTAAAACTCTAAAAGTGGAGGTTCTTCTCTGGTTACATAATCTGTCCAATCAAATCGAAAAGTTGAGAGCAGCAGATTGTAGAAGTTGACAAGGATGATAGAATCCACAGAAACTCTGCTGTTTTAGTTTTCCTTTTTGAAAAAAATAAAATAAAGGATCTGATAACTGAAGATGGGGATCAAAATTTGTCAGACGCCATTATGTACAGGTCTGGGAGAGCATTATGGCGAGGGAAAAATAACAAATCAGATAGAACAAAAACTTTAAAGATGGCTTCTTCACTTTTGCTTCATTTATTTTCTTTGCCAGCAAAGCTATTACGCAGAAGAGCTAGTTTTGATAGGTTTCTGATCAGAAAATGGCATTTAAACTGGATTCCAGCTAGCAGTGTCACCGAACGACCAACCAAGAGTAGGATACTCAAAGATCAGAGGCGTTCCTTGAATGCCTCTGCTCCCACTGGAAACAGAAACTGGTTTGGGGAAGAAACTAATATCAACTCCTCATATTTTGTTTACAGTCTACATGAGTGGTTTCTTGAGCTTTTGGATGTTCATAACAAAAAAAAAAAAAAAAAAACAATTATATGTACAGCTTAATCTCATACACAGAATATAATAAAATGTCCATTTCCTCTACATTGTTCTATATGCACACGTTACAACTAATATAGGCTGTGGATTTCCTGTATCGAGATGTTACTTCTTGAACCTGATTTTTGATACTATGATATTAAGCTTACCTTTTGCATTAAACCAGCTGGTATAAATTAGATATGTATTTCAATTTAAAAAGGATTTTTAAGCAAGTTTTAGATAATATGGACGACCCACATTGTTCTTATTACAATCACCTATAGCATGAACTTAAGAACCTATTTCGAAAGAGAAAAATTTAAAGGACACCAAAATTAAAATCCCTAATAACAGTTCTTGTTCTACATGTTTTTGGTCCAAATGGAATTCTGGCTTTAATGTGGCAGAGGGGAAGCAGAAAAAGCATAGTTCCCTGTTCTCTTTATACAGTAGCAAGTGGAAAGAAGCATAAACTCCTATTGTGATTGATACCTGTTACTGCATTTCTGTTCTAAGAAAACAACTTTCATTTCTCCACCTTATTTTTTGTAATGCCTGTTCTGAAATGAACTTAACAACCAATTACTGCTCAGTACAAGTAAACCATATTAAGCTAACCTATTGGTATTATTACACAAAAATGGATGAACCATTTTGAGCTTTTTACACTCACCTTGCATTATTCTGACTATGGTGGGTTATGTGCAACTAAATAAAGCTTTCTAAATGAAAATTTGGATCAAGACACTCCTCTGAACCTGTACAAGAGCAAAAAAGAAGATTGAATTCCATACATCGGCGATCTCCATTTTTAATCAATATTGTTTCACTTGCGTGCTGCATGATAAAGCTCCAAGTAGTCAAGAGCTGGCCGGTTCCAAGACCAGTCTTGCTCCATCACTCTCTTGCATAATGAGTTAAACCAATCCCGAGCGTCGTACCAAGAAGAGATTGCCCTGAAAATCCATCTTGTCAATGAGTATATCATGAAGAAACATAGAAGCACAAATGGGTGCAGGGGCATGCTTGCGCGCGCCCAGGTATATTAAAGGGGAAAAAAACATTTCAAACAGTCCAAGTTTGCAGTAAACAGAGACTTTAATAGTATGCACTGTGACAACAATGAAGCCTTGTTTCCACCCCTGAAAAGTCCTTGAGAAAGTAATACTTCTCAAAAATCCAGAGACATTTTCTTGGGTGGAGTTATAAGGAACGTATCTTAGTGCGAATTACAGTGAATTGTTTCTGTGCCACAGGCACCGAGTAATGCATGTCTAAAGTACACTCCTAGGCCATGGTTTTCTCACTCTAGATTTGTGATAGCAATCATGAAAATGTGCACTTGGAAACTATTAATCAAGAAAAACACATCTGAATCATCTCGAGTCAAAATACGCATCCACTCACCTATTGAGAGCATAATCAACACCAGCAATATCTGCTCCTTCAAAATTAAACCCATTTGGTTCAAGACCTTGTGCTTCTGCCCTCTCTTTATCATGGTCAACATCAAATACAGTGTCATAAAGTCCTATAAAAGAAATAGCATGATATGACAGTTAAATATACTTCCACCGAAAAAGGTACTAACAAACCCCACAAATCCCTAAATACAATCATCTCATGGTTATCAGAAAGACAGGACCAGAAATCAGTCACAAGACTGAGATATTGGAACTAATTCCTGATGTGTAAACATAACAGAAGCCAGGATGCCACTACACTCCATCCTTCAACACCACCCCACACTAACGAATAGGGCACTCAAGGTAGAGAACCAGTAAGGGTGGATAACATATTTAGGGCAAGAATCTTGCATAGTTAAAACGTGGAAATTGCTCCAAACTTTGGTCTTTGGGGTAAAATCTTCAATACAAAAAGTAAAATCAAAATGCATATGCTAGGGCAAAGTTGAGATACTGTAGAAAACAAGAAGCAAATACTGACATGGCTAAAATCATAAGAAATGATACAGAATTCTCAAATAAAGAAGATAAATGAGAGAGAAAAGAACTAGAGGACTTTTCAAGCTGTCATACACTCATCCCACACATATGCAGACCAGTTCAATAACTGAAGACCAAATCCAGGTTTTGTGTATGCATAACAGTAAACGTGTTGGTTAATCACCATACCAAGCAGTTTAGCTCTCAGGATGTGGGCCAATAACGCATACTAAATTCACACACATTAACCACAACAGCAACCAAGTTATATACAGTTAGATCCAGGAGTACAATTGGCTCTGTGCTTGGTTAAGAAAATAGAAAATATGATAGTAGGGTCTCAGCAAAGTGGAACAAAAAAACTATGGCCCACATGGTAAAACCATTGTTCAATCTCATGTATTATTTTATGCAAATTTGGCATTTTATCTACACGAGAGAAAAACAAGAGATAATCAAAGTGCCCCACTTTGTAAAGACAAAATATGTACATGGTTTAGTAGTAGTTGTCTCTATTTCCAATAGAAGATGCAGTACATACGCACCTCCAGTTTTCCGAACAACTGGTATTGAACCATATCTCATTGCTACTAGCTGGGTCAGTCCACATGGCTCAAAAATTGAAGGAACTACAATGAAATCAGCACCAGCATATATCTGTCATAGGCCCAAGTGAGTCAGTAAACTCCAGGGTCATAATGCAGATGTAAGAGGTGAACATGCAATCCAGGTAAAAGAGAAGAAAATATCAGATGTTATAATTTCTGTGAGAACATATACCAAGTGCGAGAGAGGCTCATCATATGTCAAACAAAGCCGAGCTCGGTCACCATGAGTAGAATGCAGTTGATTGGCCAAATTTACAAAGTCATTCTGAATACGAGGATCTGGGGCTGACCCAAGCAATACAAACTGCATTTAGATTTTCCATCAGTTGAGAAAATAATTTTTATATTAGGAAAGAAAGCAAGTATACGGAGAAAAGCTCATATTATTTGATTTTTGACAAGCACCCAACGCAAACTATATTCAATAATTAGCTACAATGACACACATAAAAGTGAGGCACACATACGTTCACATGTGACTGTAGATGACAATATGATCTTTAATATATAGAGAAAAAGATAATGGGGTGAGGAGTTTGTTGCAGTAAGAAGCTCCTGTAGAAATATAATATTCTTGACATTCTTAAAACTGGTTATACAATGTCCATGTGCAGGCATTTATCATAAGGATCAATAAAACAAATATCAAAATAAGAATAAAAGAACAAGAAGATGACCTGTCCATTGCGATCTAAGGTGCGCCAAATAGCATGCTTGATGAGATTGATTCCTTTTTGATGAGTTAAGCGAGTGATAACTCCTACTAAAGGGAGATCAGATATTTTTAAACCAAGCTTCTGTTGCAAGGCCTCCTTCGCAGCTCTTTTTCCTTCAACAACATTCTCAGAAGTGTATTGTATCTGAAATAAATGCATCATGTGTATTAGCCATAAATGCAAGACTTGTGCGTGGTAATTCTGCCAAACGCAGCTTTCACAACATGCCATAACAGGAAGAAGTGAGTGAGAACTTATAATCCACTTACAGGAATGAATTTATCATTGTACGGGTCCCATATGTCAGGGTCAATTCCATTTACTATACCATGGAACTTGTACAGATGGGGAGCAATTGCAGGATTTCCAGCAACCTCCTTTGAGTAAGTGTTGGATACCTATTAATGCAAGCATAAGTTAGCTAGATGCTACCACAATCTGAGTAAGACACATTAAATCATACAAGTAACGGATTCATCGGATAAACTACCAGAACAGTATAGAAATATAATTTGCAGCTAACCAGAGAAGCAACGGAATTCCAGTTCTATTGATTTCTTTGAGGAATAAAGGGCTTTAGATCTGTCACGTGTTTGGACATTTGGAGGCTTATCGAAATTCAGCAAGAACGTTGACCAAGCACTTTATGTTGCATAATTTTGCAATCATAGACTAACAAAACCTTCTTTGAACTCTAACTTAATCTTATTACCAAATCAAATAACCTAAGCTTCTTAAAGAGAATATCTCTTCAACTAAAGATTAGAACTTCTAATTTACAGTTCAATGTGATCAAGTCTAGCCAAAAAATGTAATCAGTTCAATATCACTCTTCCTATTTAGATATGATTTGGTCTCTGCTAACTCTTATCTCCCAACTCTCAAGACTCTATAGCAAGGTGTTTTTTATTAATGGTATCTAATAGCCAATACTGCTTGCTGCGCAAGTACGCAATCACACAGACAATTAAAGTGAAGAACTCCAAAATCTTTTATTCCAACAAATATAACAGAACCGTCAAAAGAAATAGATGATGAAAGAAAAACAAGAAAAGCTAAAAAATAATAGCAATAAATGACCTCGATCATTTTCAGTTAGAAGGAAGAACATAAATATAAATTTTCAGTTCTTAACAAAGTTCAGGACTGTGAAAATCCAATTGTCATAGAACTATGTTAAATTCTCAAAAGGAAAGAAAGATACTGATAAGAAAGGCCCATATAAAAAATATAGGAAGATAGTATAATCTTACAGTTGTAGCCTTGTCTGCGTATGTCATAGCTTTCCCGATGAGGTGTGCCCCAAATTCAAGGTTATGGATTGTGAACACCACTCGAGCTTTACTGAGACCATAGTGCACGTAATGGTCCTTAAACAACCACGCAACTGGTGCACTAGACCAATCATGGCAGTGGATGATATCCTGTCCGTTGCAAAGAACCAATCAATGGATATTCGTTGAACAATGTAATTCGATTCTTCTGTTCAGAGAGGTTTTTTTAACACCATTCGGATCTAACAGCAACAAAGCAAGGTTTGGCAAAAAGGTGGTCTTGACAATAGCCTATATGAGCCGATATCTTGAACTGAGAGATTTGTCTCATGAAATTCAGTTGTGTTCTACCTCTTAGTTGTCAACTTATCAACATGCATGGGTAGGACACATAGCAAGCATAAACAAGAAGGTAGAGCAATGAATTGCTGCAGTAAATTCAGTTCATTAGGTAACAATGGGTGGCAAACAGAAAGGGGGCATTGGAGATTCATATAGTCTCTCTCTTTCTCTCCTAAATATTAGCAGGAACACCACTGTAGATATTTAGTGTAGTATAGAGGAAAGCCACCACGTTTGACAACTTGAAAAAGGAACTAAATAGATAGTTTGAGTGAAAAAGAACTTACAGGATGAAATCCGCTTTGGAGTAGAAATTCAAGAGCTGAATGGCAAAAGAAACCAAACCTCTCTGCATCATTCTTCCGGCCATATATGCAACCTGCCCAAAAAAATCTGCAAGAAAGAAAAATCGCATCAAGGACTCTGGTAATGTAGGTTTTGTTATGTGTGGCACATGATCATGAAGACATGCAGAACCATTGTCATGCAGACAACGAACAATTAGAGGAAGATAAACTATGTGTCCAAAGCTCAAAGTGCAAGGATATGAACATGGGTTATGAGTTATCTACCCATATCAATGTGGAGAAGTGAAAAGAAATATCCAAAGCTAAAAGCATAAAAATATCCTTATGTTTGAAATCTTTGAATAAGCAAAACTCCAAATGATGGGATTTTAAGATCATTCCGTAAGAAGTCTAAAACATACTTCATGATATCACATTCAGGATAAGTTGAGATATAATCGTCTCAATAATTTCAACGCACAAAACACTTCTTGGTCATAGCTTAGCTATGCAATAGAATGGCATCGTGCCTGGAAGAGACAATAAAGCTATTTCTTACTCTTCAAGTGTTTGATCATATCTTCTAAAGCAATTTTACTTAATATCTCAGATGATTATCAGTAGTAATGTAAGGGAAGAAAGGAAAAAAGAAAAACAAAAAGAGAGAGAGAGAGAGAGAGAGAAACAAAGATATGTCCCTTGTATAATTTAAAGCAATGCATTCCCCTGTGAAATGTGAGGGCAAAATACGAAATACATATTCACCATAAGTACCAGCTAGATCAAGTACACAGCATAAAACATTTTACCCGTTTTGGGGCTCCAAAAAATATACAGAAAGGCCTTCCACCTTCCCAAACCACACTTTAATTTCAGTGCCACCCCAGGAATAGCTTCTGTTATATTGGAAGTCCTTCACCTATATCATAACACGTTAATTTAATAAATTCGACTCTGAAAATTCAACATTTGAGTTCAAAAATATAAGAAACCAATATTGTACAGACCAAGTTAAAAATAATTTAATAAGTGGAAATCATCAACATAGGAAACATTCATGACAATTGTCACATGTACATTCAGAAAGTGTCAAGGATTGGGGTAAGAGGGGGGGGGGTGAAGCTGGCCAAACCAATTCATTTTGCATCAGAATCATCTAACAATACATTTCTCTAACAAATTTTAAATATAACAACTCATACTTCTATCATCTCCATACAGCAGAACTCAAAAAGGAGAGCTAAACCACCAGTTGCAGGACCTTCAGAGAGCATACTCCCTCTAATAAGCTAAAAATAAAAACGCGAGAAATAGAGGCTAAAAATATAGCTTGTATAAGAAAAACGATTACATAGAACAAAGGAACAGCAATGAAGCTTACATTGGTAAGGTTCAAACAGTCATACTTTGGAAGAATGATGTCGACATTGTGATTCAAATCTTGAACAGCACGAGATAGACTAGTCACAACATCACCAAGGCCTCCCACCTACAACAGATATTAGACTTGACAGATGAGAAACAAAAACAAATAATAGAAATTTAATATAAGTACACAATACTCTTTTAAGAAGAAAATTGTGGTTAATAAAGATCAAATGTTGCCGTCCTTCAGAAACAAGCAGTTTTATCAGGAAAATCATAGTGCCAAAGCTCCCTACTTAATCCTGTAATTTTAGAATTTTTTTCACGTTTGATAATGAATACTAGTTCAACAATTTTTTCAGCATTTTCGTTAAAGTCGTCAATCTGACCAATCCTGTCTCTACCTCCTTACGGATTGATAATTTGAGTGATTTCTATAAAACATACCAACCAATTATTTGAAGTACTAACACTATGATCCTGAATTGTATTTATTGTTGGTATGCATTAAATTTTACTTACCAAAAAAAGAAAAAGAAAAATGACCTTGGCACCTAAATCAACTTCAAGTGGAACTGTCAGATGCCAATGACTTAACTAGAGTACTCCATGATGTCCAAGTTCCTACTACCAATAGCTTCAATTTTGAAAAATCGAAACACAACAGTAGATATTCACAGAAACTTCTTGCGAGAAGATTGAGTACTCCATGAACTCACTGAATAGATGAAAATTACCTTTGCAATTGGAGCCATTTCAACAGAAATGTGTACGATGTGCATAGGAGGCTCTTTAATAATTGCTCCAGACACAGGTATATGATAATCCACGCCATTTTTATTGTCAAAAATTCCACCGTCTTCTTTCTCAGAGAATACGAAATCCATCATATATGCATCCAATGGAACCTTGACTACAAGGACAAAAGAAATTATACATTTGTCTCGTAAAAGAATACAAGTCTTGATGTGTCAAAATTTTGCCCCTGCCAGCAGCACACAAGGTGATCTTTACATGTGATGTGGTCTAGCTCAGTTTGTGTACCGTTAAATGCTGTTGAGACATAATTGATTTGCATCTTTCATGATATACCAATGCTACGGCATGAAAAGAGATCTCATCATTGGATACTTACACTATCTAAAAAGCAGCCTTGTTCAGAAAGTGGTTGACAAGAAAACATTTAGATCCACAGTAAGGAATTCAAAAACACCTATATTATTAAGTCGGAATACTTAGAAATACAAAAACCTTTCATGAAGTCAAATCCAATAGTGCGTCATACAGCTCTAAATTAGATTTTTTGAAAATTCCAATCCCATGATACATGCAGGAATGAGATGTTCTATCACTGTAAAATCTGAAATGCCATTCTACCCTGGGGGCATCTGCTCTTAAATAAGTATGCAATATAGAGTGTACTAGTCAACCATTATGCAAGTACGCCGTAAATGGTGTCATGGGATGCATGACACTCTAAGGAGCCACACTAGAGAAAAGGCAAATAACTAAGCACATAAAACTAATACGAAACTCACCAGTAATGAAGCATGTAAAACTAATATGAAACTCACCAGTACTTAAGCATATAAAACTCATAAAACTCACCAGAGGTTTTGACATGAGTACCATCATCCGCAGGCAACATTCTCTGAGGTGGTAATGGACCCTTGCGGTGGCTCCAACGGTTAAATGAACATCTGAACCAAACTTCAGGTTTTCCATTGAGAACCGTGTTGGCAGGATTATACAGAACTGTCACCGCGCTTCCTGCTTGAACATCTAGAGGCTCAGTGTAGACTATGTGCTTTTGAGACAGCAAGAAACTTTTCAATGTTTTTGCCTTTGTTTCAGCTTTCATACGTGCTGTCTTTTCAGCCTGTTGACAGAAGAAGCACCAAAAAACAGCAATTAGCAGCCACAAGAATATTAACAAGAGATGCAAAATCAGAAGTTTCACAAGATTGACCTATGATTATTCTATATTGAATTCAAGAAAACATATCTCAAGCATCTGTCTGAAGCATCTTAAAATTAGCCAACCCAACCAAACCCATACTTATTCTGAGGAGTCCAAACACTGAAACAGACACACCAGACCAGAACCCAGATTGGGGATCCCTACCATCTGCACTTGAGCCATAATAAGTAGTAACCGTGAAGACATTTGTGTACAGTATCCTTAGATGTATTGGCACGGAGAATAAGAAAAGGACGACCAAGTATGACCAAGTAGGCTTTTGCCAATAAAACAACAACATCTTCTATCTCCACTATCTTACATGGTGAGGGGTTTTAAAGTAATAACCCCAGAAGAAAGATTTCTCCAAACTGACCTTGGCACGCACAGCCTCTTCTCTTAACTTCCTCTCCTCCTGGAGTTTCCTAAATATCTGGTGTTCTTCCTCAACCCAATACATCTCTTCTGGAATGCCTTTTGGGACAACAGCATGGAAATCCTGTCGATGATTGTTATCATACACAGCTGCCCTCTGTGGTGGTCCATCAGCAAAAACCCAGTCTAAGACACGTGCTCGATCAGGTACAACAACTGCAGATAAAGTTGGTCATTCATATTTGTCGAGTAGTATGTCACATACAGACAACATAAGGGAAGTTCAACCAGATCATAGAAAAGAGATTGAAATAACCACAAAGTACCCCTCCCTCATCTTAGATCAATCTTTTTGTGATCCACCTGTTAATGTCCATCTAGAATTACTAAAATAGATGGTAGTATAACATCAAACTACAGAAATACTTGAGGCATTTTTCTTACTAAGAAAAAAAAAAGTGTTTCCAGTGCTTTCTCCATAATTCATGTCATAACAAGTGCGATCTCAAGCCAGCAGAATCACCTAGCCTATCATTAAAATGACTAATAACACCAACCAAAAATTAAGGACAAAGGTTATCCAACCAATCCAAAAAAAAAACCAAAAAATTAAAAACACCTAGCAGCAAATGTTTCTTGCAACATATGAAGGCTATTGTCAATACCAGAAGAGCCACTGCAAATCTGGGCTCTGAAACTTATGCAAGCTTGGCTCATTTGTAGACATGGCAAGGGAAAGGGCAGTTTTAAAAGTAATGGTTTAAAAGACAGAGATCAATAATGTTCTCTAAAGTTTGGTACCATGTACCGATGCTTGGTGTTGCACCATTCACTTGTAACATGAATTTCACAAGAAGATCACATATCAAGCATAATGATTGAAGACACTTGGCAAGCATAGTTGCTTGTAGTCCAAGAAGACTGAGCAGATAAAGTTGCCAATTATGGTTGCCAACATATCTGCAAGATAACTTGAAGCCTACTAAAGAATGATAATGGCATTACAAGTAAGCAAGAAAATTATTTCCATTAAAACATACCATCAGCATACCACCAGTCACCATCCTTTTCTTCAGAGCTAACAAGCCTTTCAACAATGGACAATCCATCCTTCCAGCCATTGTGCCCCCCGTGAATCCAAACCTCCTTTGAATGAGCAAGGGGACCAGAACTTCTATTATAATATAACCTGACCCTGTCTTCACCTTTAAACTCACTAGGCTTTATGTACCAAACATTATCAAGAGACCTTGCAGCCTTTTCCACGAACGGTTTCAAAGCTTCCCGCCTGCTTTTAGTCTCCTCCCTTGCCTGCACTCTATTGGCTTCCTCTGCAGCTCTCTCTGCTTCTCTTTGCATCTGTTCCTCCGCTTGTCTCTCCCTTTCAGCTTGCTCCTTAGCAAGTTTCTCAAGTTCCTTTCGTTTCTCCTCAAGCAAGAAATCTTCAAATTCGAACACATCCATTCCACCTTCAACATCAACACAAAAATCTTTTTTATCATTGTTGTCATAGATATTTTGCCCATTGAAAAAGACAAAGTCCATCTTGTAAGCTTCCTTGGGAACATGAACTTGGCAAGACCACCAATCACCATTCAGGTGTGTTTTGTTTAACCTAATTGTAAAAGATTTCCATTTCCAGTCATTGAAGGCTCCCATTATGAGGACATCTGGTTCATTATTTAGAGTGGAGAGACTCCTATTAAGGAAAACTTCAATATCTTGATTAGGTTTCACTGGTTGAGGAAAAACAAACATCTTGTTCCCTCTTGAGAAGTTCTCTTTGGCCAACATCTCAATTTTCTCCTTACGCAAATTCACTTCCACCTCCAACTTTAACTTCAGTGATACATCTTCAGCCATCTTTTTATCGGCTTCAGTGCTTTTATCTTTTGTAGTGTCATCAATCTCAACAGCATCCAAGCGTCTTTCCTCTGAAGCCATCCTATCATCCGTCTTTATGCCATCAACCTGTCTTCCTTCCGAAGCAATTCTGTCGGCAATGATCTCAATTTCACTTTTGGAGTCTGTTTCTATTGTCTCTAACTCTTCCACATCCTCATCAACTCTAGCTATACTTCCATTTTTTACTCCTTGATTTTTCATAGCAATAGCTGACAACTTACTAGCTGATGAAATATCATTTGTTTTCCCAATAGCTTCAACGGAGCCCTCTTTCTCTTCATTATTTCTTTTATCCCTCCTTTGAGTGCTCATTCCCACAGGCGTTTTAGGTGTTAAACCCTCTGGATCACGGGCTTTAGGCCTTGTATTTGACATTTTCTTTGGTTTCCTCCTTGAAAAATCTGCAGATAATGCTTAGCCTGGGTTACTAAGTGAAAGAAAAAGTAAAAAAGATCAAAGTTTTAACTTGGAATCAGAACAGAAAAGAACAGAGTAGAAAACACTAGCCAACTTGCCTGCACTAGCAGTAATCCCAACTCCCTGGCAATCTCTTGGCCACGAAGAAGACTGAAAATAGAAGCTCAAACCAAGTACATTGAGTATGAGAAAGAAGTAACATTGGTACTATACCTAGCTCAATATTTATGATATATATTTCAAGCAAGCTAGCTGACACTCAAAGCATCATACTTGCATATGATCTTATTACTTAGAGAAACTATCAGATACTGAACAGCCGGAAACGAAGAGCAGGAACTTCATAAATACAGCATACACTTTCCAACTAATCAATGACCAAACAAAGCCCACCGACCAGCATCCCAATTCTCTCGTTAACAGAACCCGAATATACACTTGCGCCATTTCAGTATCAAACAAATCCGCAACATGCCCAGTAAAATAAAAATCCTTACATGGGTGCCTCGAAATCAAACACAAGGCAGGGCATTGGAACAGTGGCAAGAGTAACCCCACCAAGAAAAATTTACATATACTTCACACGGTTGGATGGACTGATATGAACAAACAAACAAACAAACAAACAAACCAATTACCTGTGAAAAACGAGTGATTCTCCCATGAGGAAAGAACCCAAGAAAAGGTTTGAGCTTCAAGTGTGTTCTCTGATTGAACACTGTTCTGCCACTGAGTGGCCTCTGTGCCAGCAAAGCTATATCCATAGCTGTTCGAAAAAACGTTCTTCAAGGTTCTTCTTCTTCTTCTTCTTCTCTTCTTCTTTATAAATCAGCTTCAAACATCCTTTGTTTGATCCCAGTAATCGATCTCTCTCTGAATTCGTGCATTTCAAATAATTAAAAAACAACAGAGTTAGATATTTAAAGAAAAATAGAAAAATAAAGAGTAACATGCTAACAGCCAAAAAAAGAGTACTCTAATCTCAGCCATAACTTCTTGTCCATCGTATTTGGGGATTGAAATGCATGTACAACTACGACCGTTGATCTGCCCTAAATGCGGTTTGACGGCAGATCGTTGGTAGAGATGAATTGAATTCAGTGGTTATTACTGATTTGTATGTGGGGTAGTAAAACTCTTGACATTTTTATAATTTTGGATTTCTTTTTTTTTTATTTTTTTATTATTTTAAGTAGCTAAGGCTTTTGAAAGGCTGGTACTCCGTGATAGGCTAACCAAGTGGTGAGGGGAGGTATCGACGAGGAACTGACACATCAAATAGGGACATGCCACGTGAAGACAAACCTTGATAGCTTTATTTATAATAGTAAAAATACTCATTGATTAGCCTAACACGTGATTAGATGAGGATAAAGACTAAGTATTCTTATGCTGTCTGATCCACAACCATGAAAAGGTCGGTTTTACTTTTCACCAACATGCTGGGCTACAAAGCTTCGAGATTTACTGTTGCATTGATGACAAATGTGCCATGAAACTGTAGTCTAATAATTGATGCAAAATCCTGTAGATGCATCATTATTAGTTGCATAACTTGATGTCCAAACATTCTTTGATACTTGGAACTCTGTAAAGAATATGTCTTCATTTGGACCACAATTTATTTAATCATATAGAAAAGCTTTAACTTAGTAGGAATGTCTCTGCTAGAAGAAAGAGGTCACTTGTGAATTTTTTTCTTTTTCTTTTTTAATGTTCGGTTGTCTTGTGCATGCAAGATTCTTGTAGCAATTAAGACCCACCGTTGATTACTAGGTCACAACTAATGTCAGCAAAAAGTACTGAGAATCCTTAATAAGAAAGGGTTCCTGTGAGAACCATGTTAGGAGTTTTATACCATCTGAGTTTGGGCAATTTACTCCCAAGGGAATGTGGTAGTATTTATTTGTCAAAAGCGGTGAAATATCATAATATGCTTATAAGAAATTTGAGTTTTCATTCTTCATAGAACATCTTTTGAGGAGGTCCACCAAGTAAGTCAAAATTGATGTTGGAGAATTGATTTGTGTAATGATCTTCTGAAAGGTTAGGACATATCTAGGCTTTTAAGGGCTTAAGAAAAGAACGATATGCAAAAGTGATGGATGTAATTTATTATTAGGCTCAAGTCTTTTAGCAAAATGATCACATTTGCAAGTATTTGAAAACTTGATTAGTCTCAATGCAATATTTAAATATATTAGATGTGTTAATAATAATTCTTGAGTAATATTTAAATATAAAAAAATATCCTTCAACTTTGAAGTTAGATTTGAAATTAGATTTGAAATTAGATTTTAGGCTTTTTAATATAATATTAGAATCTAAAGTTAATTCCATTAAATTCTCATTCAACTTTGTCTCCTTCATATATGCTTAGTATGTGAAAGGATGTTCATTCCCTTACATTTAACCTTAAGTGCACACAAAAAAATATTGAAGACAAAAGTTTTATATATAAAAAAAAGATATGATTATTGAATAATGTTTAAATTAAAAAAAATATATTCTCTCAACTTTTGAAGCAACTTTGAATTAAACTTCAACTTTTAAATATATTGTACGGAACATCTCTACCTCCGTCCACCTTGTGGTCGTAGACAGGAAACAACGTTACAGGCCAAACAGGTGAGGTCCCTAGTGCTACTTCACAGGTTTTTTATAAGGCCGACCAGCTATAGTCACAGGATCTTATGTGCATGAGCGATTGTGAGTTTCTTTTGTGGTTACACTTGTTTCCCATGAAAGGAAATACGTATAGTCACATGAATCAACATGCTTAGCTGCATTGAAGGACTGCCTGGTAGATTTCGGCTCAAACGTATCATTTTGCTTATGTTAGGACTTTGATCAAGCTGAGATTATCATATCGTCAAGTTTTCGTAAATATAAGATGTGTTCGATGATGACAAGTTCGTATTAATTTGCATAATAGATTGGGAAGGATTCAGATACAGATTGGCTAGAACTTAGGAAGCTTCTGTGTTCCGTATAAAGCCAAACCCTTAAGAGCCACACAAGTGAAAGCCAAGGGCAATCTAAGGACCAAGTTACAGGAGCAGGGGAACGTGACAAAGGCTCATCTATCACAGCTTCCTAAATTCTTGCATAGCCACACAATGCTAAAGATTTCAGGCCAAACAAGTGCATGATGCTAAATGACGGATTTTGGGGTAGAAAGAGTTTTGCTATATGTTACACTCTGAGGAGCTCAATTACTTTTGGAACGTAATAACAATCACTTTTAAGAAGTTTTTCTCATCAAGAACATGCGAACTTCCTTATGCTAGTATGGCTTTCCATGAATCATATTATATTGGTTCTGCTATCAAGAGTCCATTCAAGAGTGATGTAATTTTTTTTTTTTTTTTGGGTCATACATAAAGGATTTTTTTAATAAGATTTAAGTAATGTAAAATTTTTAGCTTATATATTGACATATCCAAGAAGATAATCCTAACTCAAACCGCATTTGATAAATAAATACTGCTTCTCACATATCAAAGGAATAGAGTTAAGGTTAGCGTGAGAGTCAGTTTTAGAACACAATGATTTTTGGCAAAATCAGCTCAATGGAACTCAGTTTGCACTCTGTATGTTGTAACAACGATTTCAGGCCCTCAGGACAATAGAGTAAATGAAGTATACAAACAGGCATGATCTACATCAAGTGACCATGGAAATGACTAAGAGTAGCAATGTAGAAGTTATGTACAGTAGTTAAAGCATCGATAAACACAGATTTTCATGCTGCGGGATTTTCCAGTAATACATGTTTATAAGGGAGAAAAAATGACATACTAGAATGAGTAAAAAGCTCCTCCGTTCCAAAATACATTGCAGTCCTCATCGTGCACGAAGTTCATACGCATGAGAATTACAATGAAAAGGTGTTAAATTCTTGGTAACTGTTCTTAAACAAGCATTATCTGAATGAATTTAGGAAACGCCCATAGAAGTAGCTATAAAGAAGCATAAGTGTGGGGGACAAGAACATATGTTCACTAAATTTGAGCGTTGGCACCTGCAACAATCTCCAATATCTCACCCGTAATTTTAGCCTGCCGCTGCCTGTTGTAGACAAGAGAGAGGTTCTTCTTCAACTCCGCTGCATTGTCAGTTGCACTGCTCATGGCACTCATCCTAGAAGCAAGTTCACTGGCTAGTGATTCCTGCAATGCCCTCAAGATCTGGCTGTTCAAATAGAGGGGAAGCAAAGCATCAAGGATCTGAACCGGGTCCTGCTCAAACTGCAGAATGGGGGAGAAGTCCGGCGTTGGAGTTCTCACAGTATCTCTTTCCACCGTCAGTTTCCCTTCCTTCGTTGTAAGCCTGAAGAATTCATCCTCAGCAGCATCAATACAGTTTCCATTCAGATCGCAGATCTCTCCCTTTGGCGAGAGTGGAAGCAAGGTATGAATAACCGGAGCGGACTTGACCAATGAAACGAATTTTGTGTACAAGAGCTCCACCTTGTCCACCTCCTCACTAACAAAAAGTGAGAAGACATCATCAGCAATGGCCTGAGCTTCTTTAGCAGTAGGGAGATTACTTCCATCAAGAAACTTATCGACAGGAATGTAAGGCCTCCGGAGGAAGTAGGTGTTGCCCTTTTTACCAACACTAACAACAGTATAATCTACACCAAGACCCTTCAGTTCCGCGATCCTGGCCTCAGCTTTCTTGATAATTGAACTGTTGAAACTGCCACAAAGACCCCTATCACCGGTGACAACAACCAAGGCAACCTTCTTGACAGGCCTGACATTGGTGAGAGGAGCATCTACGTCTTCTGTCTGGAGCTGCTCATTGATGTTGTAAAGAACTTCCACTAGAGTTTCTGAGAAGGGTCTACCATTAACGACGGCTTCTTGGGCTCTTCTAACTTTAGCAGCAGCAACAAGCTTCATAGCCTCAGTGATCTTCTGAGTGTTCTTCACAGAATCAATACGGTCCCGGAGCTCACGAAGGCCACACTGGATAGGGGTTGCCGATCTGGAGTGGTTGCCCGTGGGTGAATTATGGGAAGGAAGCTGAAAAGGGTTGAGAAAAGAACGGAAAGAGAGTGCAGAAGCATCAGAAAAAGAAGATTTTGAGGACACCCACATTGTCAAATTTGAGCAAGCCATCGTTTTATGGTGTTTTCACGCTCTGAAGGGACTCGACTCAGGGAGACGCGCAGTCTGGAGGAGAGAAAGAGGGTCTGCAATGTGGATTTGGTTTTCCTTTTGTGTAGTCTTATCTTCATGTCGATATTCTTTCTGGTATGGAGGAAAGGAGTGGAAATGAGTGGAGGGAGAGGCAGAGGGTGGATGAGGTTTTGGGATAAGGATTTTGACCGTTGGAGATTGCTTGGGGCAGGCAATCGATTCTTGTTTTATGATAGGTCCAGGGTGGGGAACTCTCTTATGTGGCACAATCTCAGTGGGGTTGCCGGGTCTCTGGTCCATCAGAGGTTCCCTATCTGAAAGGTATATGCGGCCATGCGACTGGGATCCTTCTGAGCCAAACTGAGTTCAGTGGGTTGGATCATTTGTATCCATCGGTAAATTCTGAAAGGGGTGCAAGTCTTTCATCTGGAAGTTTACACAAAGTAAAAGATGATGTTCTTATGTGTCAGTATCATGCAGATGATCTGCTGTTGTCACTTTCTGAAATTACTCATTGGGTTTACTTTGTTCAAGCTGCTAGATGGCTTTAAAGATCTTTTGTTGCTGGCCCCGTGTAAAGAATTTCTGGTCATTTTACCTACTCAGTTGGATTTGAGGAAAACGTATTTGGTGTCAACCTTTTTTTTTTTTAACTCAGAGAAAAGTCACACTTTATGTCATTAATCTTAAGAAACTATAAGAACTAATTCAAATTTTTTTCCTTAAAACTAATGAAATATCATAATTAAATGCAACCTCTAATATCATATTAAAAAAGATTCAAGTTCCTCACTTAAAATCAATTATTAAGTTGGGGACACCTAAAAATATAAGGAAAATAATATGTCAAAATATTAATAATGACCCAACTTACATATGTCATGATATATACATATGTCATACTAGCAATTTGGTCAATTTAACATTGAATTTGAAGAATTGCACAAGTAACGTTAAAAACGAAACGAAAGACAAGCCAAATTTGAGCACCACACAATCATAATGGAGAGATATGTGGTCGTAGATCGTCAGACTAATTATCAATTTCAACTTCAAAGACAGATTGGTAAATGCTACATACTGAGCATATTGATGCGGATTCCGAGCAACTACTGGAACCTTTAAGCGTTAACAGGATCAAAAGAGGAGTTACTAAGCATATTCCTTCAGGAAGGACCATCGCATTCTTCTCTCAGTACAGAACAGGATAGGAAAGGGATGGAGGCAACCTTACCCACATATCTATGTGAAGAACATATCAGTTGAACCCATAGAACAAGGGTAGTCTCATCAATCTTTGCAGCTGATAGATGAGTACGTTTTTCATTCAAACCATCCAAAGTCCTAAAGCACAAACTAAACTAGATTGTTAACGATGGACATAGGAACTTTGCTGTTTTGGAAGCTCAATTGGCCCCTGCTAAACTCAGTTTATGCACTATCTTCTTGAACAAGTGGTGCAACAATGGCCTTATAAGTTTGTGCACTAGGGATTACTCCCTTAAGCACCATCTCATCATGCAATTCAATCACCTGCTCTAGACCCAAGGCCTTCTTGAAGTGGGCGATGAGAGTTGTGTATGCTATGAAATTAGGATCAATGCCACATAGAATCATCGTCTTCATAAGGTCTTTTACTTGTTGAAAATGCCCAACCTTGCACAAGAAGTTGATTAATGTATTGTAAGTAACTCTGTTCTCTAAAAACCCCACCTTTCTCATCTCCGAAAGCAATGCAAATGACTAATCAGTTTTCCCACTCATGCAATAGCCATTGATCATTAGGTTAAGTTATTATAGGTTAGGATATCAAGAGCGTCCATCCTCCGAAAAACATCTATCATAAGTTTTGCAACATCCATTCATGCATTTTTTCATAATCCATTTATAATAGAGTTGTACATAACCAAGTTTAGTTCTTCTTTTACCTTTATCATTCCATCATAAACTTGAATTTGCACCCTAGATGATGATTCTATGTGGCATTGATCTTGATTTCATAGCATACACAACTCTCATCATAAGGTCTTTTACTTGTTGAAAAGACTCGACCTTGCACAAGAAGTTGATTAATGTATTGTAAGTAACTCTATTTTCTAAAAACTCTACCTTTCTCATCTCCAAAAGCAATGCAAATGACTCGTTAGTTTTCCCACTCATGCAATAGCCATTGATCATTAGGTTAAGGTATTATAGGTTAGGGTATCAAGAGTGTCCATCCTCCAAAAAACATCTATCATTAGTTTCACACATCCACTGACGTCTCTTTACACAATCCATTTATACAAAGTTGTACATAACCAAGTTTAGTTCTTTTGCCTTTATCATTCCATCATAAACTTGAATTTGCACCCTCTACACTCCCTTCCTTTGCAATATCCATCAATCAAAGTCTCATAGGTAACAATGTCAAGCATTAATTGACAAACAAAAGTATTGCCCAATAGTTGCTTAGTTCCTTTGTCAATCCATCCACACATAAGATATGAAGCCTGAAAATAGAAAGATAAAATAGAATTTTTGAAAGATAAAGACTGGATAAAGCTTCTATAAAGTTCAAGATAAGATAAACTTTATAAAAGATTCAAGACAAAATAAGTTCTTTAGAAAATAGAAGAAAAGTTATAGGAGGACTTTAAAAAATAGAAGCAAAATTGTAGTAAGATTTGAGAAGATGGATTATGAAACTCTACAAAAAGTAGCTAAGAGTTAAGGAAAAAGCATTTGGGAATCCAAAATTAAGAGTATTCAAGTAGCTTATCATTTAGATTTTAAGTAGTTTTTTAGTATGATTAACTCTGACTAGTAAGTCATTCTTTAAAAAGACTTTAATAGTGATTAATAGTTTTGTTAATACTATCTAAGGATGTTGAAATTATTAAAACATTATTCTCTCATTCCTTCAATGTTCTTATTAGGATTAATCCAGTTTGTTATTGTTTTCTATTAAGAATTATCCAGATTGTGACATCTGCTGAGTTTTTGTTCCTGCACATATAATTGATTAGGATATTGTTAGGAAAAGAACCCGTTCTTTTCCATTATTTTTCATCAGATCGCCCAAGACCTGCAGTACTAATCAAAATAAGGAAAACGAAATCATTGCAGCTTATAACTTCGGTATGTTTTATGCTTTGTCGTTTTGAGCAACTCAGAAGAAATAGGTCTGCTGACAAACATAGGACGCTATAATCCATGCCACGAAATGGCCCAGTTTCTGCAATTTACACTCGAACAGAAGGAAATCGAAAGGGCTGAAGCTTCCTGACCTAATCTTTCTAATGGGATTATAGAAAACCCAAAGAAACTGTTACTTAAAAACTTAGAACTTAAAAAACCAGGTCATCCTATGGCCTAAATTCTGCAATAGTGTACGTCACAAATTTAGTTTCTCAATGATTTGGGATTACTTTGCACTCCAAATTCTGGACTACTGTAAAAGAACGCCCTGCTCACCGTAATGCAAAAGCTCTGATATGTTGGAATTTGGTCGGAAAAAGAATGGGCGCAATCCGTATTAAAGAAGGAAAGGCATGCATAATGAATTACCTTTGAAGCATCGTTACTTGGAAGGAGAACTAAAAGCTTTCTTGTGGCAGAGAAGAAAATCTGTTCTGAAAATTTTGGAGAAATGTTTTGCTGAAACATAAGTTTGCCACTTTCCAGTCATTCTTCTGCCGTGATTAGTATCTTGAAACTAAAACTTGGGCCTAAAGCCCTAGCATAAACCCTAACCGCCTTTTGGTTATGATTATCTCTCATAAGAACTGATGACTATTCGGCCCAGAGATCTTTAAACCCCTCTCTGTTCTTCTCAAGTCTAGTTAACAATCTTTTGCCATTTTCAGAATCTAAAAGGCATGTAAATCCAGTAGACGAGGGAAAACTTGGAAGTGGAAACGCTTTTGGAAAGAATGAACTGCCAATTTAATATGGAACCTGACAAGGATGTTAATAAAACTTATGGTCTTTATCATCAGATAAATTGATTTGGTATTCAATCTTAGCCCCTTGAAATTACCATCATCAGCTAACAAATGTGATATTTAATTAGCATAGTTATATTCAGATTACTTGATACCTGCATGTTGACAGTCCTCTCTTCAGAGATTTGCAGGTTGGAGGAAAAACGATTACATTTTGGGCTCAAAAACCAAAGGGAAAGGGCAAAACATGCATCTGTAAAACGCTAAGACTTCACATCAAAAAAACTGTTTCCTTCGTTGTTATTAACATTTTCTGCTCTCATGAAACTGCATTTTTAGCAAAAACAGCTCGTTACAAGAAGTCAGTTTGAAAAAAATTGAGGGATCAATGGAGAATATACAAGCAAATGTCTGTACACAACCCTTACTTTCACTCAAACAGAAACTGATATTCATACATCAACAAATGGAATGACGTATTGGTTACCAACATTATCACACCGATCCCGAGCATTCAATCACATGTCACCACATAACTCCTGCTGTTTCTTGTGCCATTCAAAAAATATTTACCAAACACAAGGAGACCTTCCTTGCAGCCTTCAATGCAGATGGTCCCAAGTTCAAGCACTCGGGAATTTAGATGGTTTGTAAGGAAGATCAGCTCACCTCTACTTCCATTCTGATATGCTCACTGATTGGGTTGCTAACATGGGAGGGAGTCAAACTATAGTGGTTAGTATAGATGGAGCATCAATCAGCCAAGCCTATCTTTAGCATCACTTCCGGAGCTTTCGAAAGTCAATCCTATGTTCAAACTAGTATTTGTTCTGCATGCCCGCTTCCTTGGTTTTTTCATAGTGGGAATGGCAAGAGGACCAAGGCTGAGCTGTTGTGCCACGACCGGAGCATGTTTCTGCCCCGTAACATCTTTTGTGTTAGGTTTTTTCTTCTTGCAAGATCTGGTCGGACGACATGAAGATGAATTTTTTGCCGGACGGTCACCACTTGAACTTTCTTCATGCTTAGCCTTAGTGCTCAAGAAGCGATCTGGTGCACATGAATCTAAACTCAACCATGAAAAATTACTCGCATCATCTTTCCCTTGATTAGATAAACCCAATTCTAGAGAAGGAACAATGTCAGCTCCAACCATATGAAAATCACCTTCAGGAAGACAACAGGCACTTGTTTCACCTTGTTTATCATTACTAGCTGCACCAGTCACTAGATTCTCCAGTTCAACATTCTGGTCCCCCTATTACAAGAGATGAAACAGAAAATTAATGACCAGAAGCCAAAAGGAATTCATAAGTTAATACAGAATAAAACTTAGCTTCTTTCAAAATGAAATAATCAATGTTTTTTAGGGTGGGGGGAAGAGTGGGTGGAACAATTAAAAACTGATACGAGAGCCTTCTCGTTAGGAGAAACAAAATTTTCCAAGGATATATAGCAATGCATCCCATTGCCCAAAAGCCCATAATATATTTTAGGTCAAGGTAGAAAACATTAGTCCTAAAAGCAAGAGAGAACTTATTTGCATTACCAAAACACAATGTGTCAATGCATCAGCTAGTGTGATTTTGACACAAAATGCAGAATCAACAGCCTCTGCTAATTACTAATTTTCTAGAAAGTGGTCCATGGGATTGGGGTAGGCCTTAGAGGTTTTGAATCTTGCCTAGCAAGAAAAGAAATTATCAACGTTTATACTGATGCAGATTATCCAGACATGACAATTCCAAGCAAAATATTCGAACAGGAAACAAGCATGTCAAATGTTTATAGCAATAACATTGAGAAAATATAAGTCTGTTTACAACCAATGTTGCTAGTTTGAAAGTAAGACATCGACCAAGATAGAACAATATATCAGAAAAAAGCATTGAATGGTATATAGCGACTATTATGGAATACAGCTATGCTGAAATGGATTCTTTTGCATACAAAGGATCGTCTTGAGAAACCTTGATACGGAAGTCTGACCATGTCTTCCCTTCTCTCTCTCTCTCTCTCTCTCTCTCTCTCTTTCTGGGTGGTGGGTGGTGGTGGTGTTTTGTGGGAAGGGTGGAGTGAAAGGGGAAGGTCAGAGTTTCCTTTGGAACACAACAAGCATACGTAAGAGGAGGCTCAGACTGCAACAAATAGAACCAGGAGCAATAGTGCTTTGGCCAAAAAGGAAAAAAACAAAAAAAGAAGGAAGAAAAGAAAGCATGCTTCCAGCTACTCAAAAGAAAGAGCAGTTACCTTATCTTGCGTGTCAACAATTTGTTCACAGCCTGAACCATCCTCTCCTTCAGAATCAGCCATCTCTTCACACTCAAACTCTACCTGTTCTTCAGCTTCTTCCTCGGAGTCACTCAATTCTTCTTGTTCCATCACAATCTCTGGATGAGAGTTGTCACCTATGTCATCTGTGTTGTATCTGCTAATGTTTTTACTTGCTGTTGCCAGTCCACGACCGCCTGAAACGAGGTTCATACTAACTTGCTGGCAATCATCATTCTGCTCTTTACTCAAGCCATCGATACTCTGGGCTCTTGTTGTAGAGCCAGAACAATCTGATGCAATTACTGACATTGTTGGATCACATGCACTCGGTCTAGTTTCCTGACATTTATCCTTTCTAGAGTTATAACTTAGGTGGATCTCCAAGTCCAGTTCATTAGCTTTCCTCGAAGAGCTTGGAGGATGAGCACCAGCAACCAGACCATGCCTCACTAGTGACTGAGGGTGGACAGGATCATTTGAATTTCGGGGTAGAGCAGATTTGGCCCCCAAACCAACAGATAGGTGTGCAGTTGAGCATCCGGTTACAGACTCACTATATGCATCATCAGTTCTTTGTAGCAATGGATGGAAGTCAATACCAGATGATACCGAAGTACAATCCCTTGGTTTCAAAGATTTGTAGCCACACTCCACATAGTTTTCTAGATGAGGATTTTGGAAGAGATTTAGGTTCAACTGGGGCCGATTTCCAGGAAAGAAACTGAAAGCAGTAGGATTACTGGTGCTGCAGTTAAACGGGTAATAACGCGGATGTCCATCTTCAGGGGCCTGGAACAGTAAAGGATGCATCTGAAGATCAGAATCAGTCTGCCTTTCCTCTGGAGCAGATTTATCTCTAACAACTTCAGATTCTACAGGCAGCGATTGTGTAACATTGTCTTTTGGTGTACAACTTCTGTTCGGCATAGATTTTACCGAATGGGTGGTTCCCAGCTTCACAGCATGAGGATTTCCAGAAACCAAGTTTCCTGTTCGAGAATTACCAATACTACCTCCAGCACCAGAAACCTTGGTAGCTGCTAAAAACTGATAGCCTTTGAAGTCAGTCTGAGAAACTATACGGACAGATGGGGGAAGATTCACAGGGGGCAGGTCTGGTGCTAATTTTACTAAGTGAGAATTACTAGCACCACTACTTCTTCGAGCCCGATAAGGCCGAGAACAGAACTGGGATTTGCTGGTATTCAATGTTGTACCAGAAGCTGGATGATTTAGTTCCATGGGAACAGATGCATAGTTTCTAGCACTAGTAAACGGCAAAGAAATACGAGGATGCTGGGAATTTTGTGAGAAAAGTGGAAATTTGTGCATGATACCAGTCTGGGGTTGAGAATCACTAGGAAGGCCATTTTCTTTGAGATTTGAGCAGGGGTGTACAGAAGAAGTTAGACCAAAGGTAACCGGCCTCCAATCTGCTAAAAATGCCTGGTGAACATAAGCTTCACCTGCATTATCGGTGCTATCATCTCCACTATTATTCTCTCCAACAACGTTTTCGACCTGATTGTCCTGCAGAAAATGCAACAGTCTGAAGTTAAACAAATATAAAAACTCAATTGCACATACGGCCAGACACTCTTTGACCACGATTAAACTGAGGAATGCAGATAAAGAGACAGCAAAAGAAGACTATGAAAAACATAGAGACATACACAGTCAATATAACGTATATCTCTCCATAACATCCTATGAAGGTAATTATAAAAGGTTAGCAGAAATCATTCTATTGGCAAGGAAACTCCATACTTAGCAGTAATCTTTGACCATGATGTCAAATTCTGAATCCCATATTTTTTAACCCCATGCCCCATTTTATCCAACTTTTACCATTAAGCTAGGAAGGCATCATTGGTGATGAACCAAGATTATGCTAAGCATATCAAGGCAGAGGCTAGCTATTTAACAGCTCAAATCACAAATTATGTGCAATAACAGATGGGAGTGTTTCTTGAACATGTTTTATTTTAGCAATTTAGACAGTATGGTCCAATCCATCTAAAATTCAGCAGAATATAGTATAAAATGAACAGGAAGTCAATGAAGGATTAAATATCCATGCAAATATTCTTGCTTTAAAACTCCTTTCAGAAACAATTTGCTAACTGATCACCTCTGCAGATTTGCATTTTCTTCTCCTCAATTCATATAACCGTCGCTTCTCTTTTTTGGCTGCATCCTGCTTATATGACCTCTGGGTTCCTAGGGCAATGCGCCACTGTCGAGGTAATAAGGATGGATCTCTATATGGGACAACAAATCGCCACACAGACATCCAATCCAATTTATAGGCCTTAAGTCCCTGTATGATTTGGATGATATGGTTAATCAGACAGCTATCAAATAAATGACTTAGGAAGAAAAAAAAGACCATTGATTCAAAAACTTATTGGTTGGATTTACCTCCTGAATACGTGCTATCTCTTCTGCAGACAATGGAGATGTTTTCATCCTCCGAACTGCCTGCACAAGGTAGGAAACAACCACATCAAATTGTGCCCATGAAAATACAACGTCATAACAAAAATGTTCATGTTGTATATCAATCTGCTATCAAAACGTCCACATGGTGCATTTGTAAAATAATCCAGGTACAGGCCATCTCTTGCAATTGTATGAAACCTAAAATATCACCAGTAACAATATTTCGAACATCCTTTACCATCATTTTCTTGCAACCAGTCTTTGTCATTGAGTGTTTGATTGAAGAGTCAAGAATGAATATTTTTGGGGAATCCATTGCCATCCAATAATTTGATTAGAGATGCAGCGACATTTTGACTGTATATTTGTTATCTAAAGTAAATCTACCCAAGCCCATATCAATAAGAACTAGAAGAAATGAAATCAAGATACTTTATCATTGTTCTGCTCTAGATTGTTGGGATACCTTTATGGGATTTTCTGGTGCTTTAGATGAGCAACGATTCTTTTGCCTGACAAAAATCTGCAACAATAGCAGCACATTTAAAATTAAATTAGCCTCCTATAGATCAATCATGATAGTTATGTTGATGAACTACAATACATCTCATGTTGAGATGATATTTAATTTCAGAACTTGCAAGTAAGAAATTTTGGGAAAAAGAAAAAAGAAAAAAAAATCTTCTGTTAATAATGTGCTTGAAACTTTCAAACCAACCGGAACAATTATCCAAATAAATTGACATGGTGACCAAAAAATAATGATCACATCAATCCATTATCAAATGAAAAAACTCTTAGAAGCAGATCTATAAAACAATTCTCTCTCCCTCACACACAAACACAAACACTCGCACAGAGATAAATATCAAATTCAAAAACATTCATAGGTAAGAAAAACCCACAAGAATCAGCAATGGTAATCAAACAGCTTGTGATGGGAATAGGATTATTCAATGGATAACCTGTGCCACCTCCAAATGGTTTAATGTGGAGAAATGAAAAGGGAGATGCATCAGGATTGAGGATTCCAAATTAAGTGAAAAGCAGGTTATAGGCAAAAGGGTTTAATGCTGCTAAAGCCCAAGAATCCACTAAGTTAACCACAGTAGCATTTGTGGTTCTACAAAATTACATGGGTTAAGAAACATAGACACATGCAATCCAAAATGAAATATTCCTAACTTATCTTCCTTATTTTGGTCTCCAGCAGGCCTCCACACATATCCAAATGAAAGAAATTAATGAAATACATTGCCACGGCCATCAAGCAGACAATACCTCCAATCCAGTTCTTACAAAGACTAGTTTCTTCTCATCTTTAATTGAATCCAAGCATTTGACACCCTAAGTAGTTTGGAGAAAGGCAAAAAGAATTGACAATTTTGTTTGCATGTATTTTGCCAGTAAAAAAATGGTTCCCTTTCCTCCCTGGCAGAAAGAGCAGGACAAATAGAAACAGAAATTCCTAACCAAGCTTATTGTCCGTCTAAAAAGTTATTAGCAGGAGACCATATGTTTAGAGTAACCAGTTTTGATATAAACTACCTGATGCTTAGATTTGCAAGGAAGAAAACGTTGTTGAATTGCCTTCCAATCCGTATTATATTCCATCAACCCTAGTGCTAATAGCCTGCATTGAATCATAATACAACAATTGATTGTCATCTACCATGAACATGACATGTGAAAGTAATTAAAGGAAATAATCACATAACCCTGAAGGCTAATGCCTAATACCATCATCCAAAATAAAAATAAAATAGGAACCACCTAGGAGCTACAAGGAAAAGAAGAAAAACTGTTAAGTGATCGCATACACTTAAATTAAAGCTATAGGTATCTACATCAACAGTTACACCATTACTCAGACTTGAAGTCCTGTAAATACTATTCACTTTGCAGCAAAAGTTCTGTTTAAATACAAATTAAATAAACTAAGTCTCTTAATAATTTCACCTTAAGATGGTTTTATCTCCCACTGCATAAAACCAGAATACTTATACTAAGCTGAAAGAGGCATTGAGCAGTATGCAAAAATTGTAAATCTTAGGGGAGATCCATGTTCATAAGCAACATAAATTATCTTTCATCTTTTCTATGCCAACACATTACTCCTAACATACCATTAAACCTTGACACAAAGGCCTTCTATAATTGATGACAATGACTAATAAAGGTAGTAGAGCCATCATTTTAGTAAGCAATAAAACATTTAACTACCAAAGAGACAAGAAAGCATGCAACTCACTCATCCTCTGCATCAGTGAAAAGCACCCGATTCACAACAGCTGCAGGGGGTGGCTTGTGTGGAAATAATGCAGGATTGAAGAAAGGAAAAAAATTGTGCGCTAGCTTTGCAACTTCCTTTGGAACTAAAGCAACTGATTGCTTCTTCGTACTTTCAACTAGAGCAGCAGCCAAAGTTTTTTTAGGCTGTTGCTGACAGGATGAAGATGTTTTAACAGCTGAAGACATGGATCCCCTTAAAGCTTCACAATTAGCATCAGGAGATGAAGGAAGACAAGGCAGGGGAAACAGTGGTTCCCTTTCAAAAGGAGTTTCACAACTAGATTTCACATGCCGCTGTTGATAGTCCTGAACAGCTGCAAAAACAGTCAACGGCAAAACATACAGGGGTTAAAATTCTGAACAAGCATATAATTCCAAAAGCATTAGAAACACTTGAAACTCTCTACATAACATACCAGCAAAAACATCAGTCATGTATCCTTCAACTAAATTGAGTGGAGCTACATCCAAGATGGACAGTACTGATCCACTTATAAAAGGCACCCAGAAAGAGCCCTCTGTGTTCTGGAAAGAACCAACATGGCCACTGGAAACATGTTCACATCTTCCACCAAAAGGGAACATATTCTGAGAAGACACCATCTGGTTAGTTGGAGAAGAGCACACTCTCTGTGAATTAAATATAGGACACGATTCCAAGGTGCCTTCTTCTGGGGCAAATTTGGGAACTTCATCCGGCACTGATGAGCCAACATATGGAGGGTAAAAGCAAACACTGGGATATGGGACATTTTTCCAGGCCAATACTTCATTACGTTTATGAAGAATCTCAAAAATCAGTTCCTGAACCTGGGAGGCAACATGTTGCCGAGAAGAATCAAGAACACACAGTGAAAATACTTGAATGAGAAGCTGCACATGTTCATGAATCAAACAATGCAACTGGCCTATTTGATGAAGAGTAAACCCACTTATCAAACTGTCTTCTGCTGTGGAAGAAACATGAGTAAGAGTTTTCCCATCATTAGCAGAGAACGGTAAAGTTGGTCCGTTTGGCAAAACTGGTAAGAGAGGACGCAACGGCCTATTAGCCTGTCCTGAGAACTTTCTTTTATTTCTGGCAGAGTCTTTCTGGCGCCTATTCTGCCTAGTCTCTGGCCGTCGTCCAGCTCCCTCATCCTTCTGGGTTTTATCCCTTGCAAATTCATCAACGTCACTCTCAAGCAACTCTTCAAGTTCTATCTCAAAATCGGCATCATTATCTTCATCTTCATCATCAACATTTTCATTCTCTTGACATGACTGGGCATCACCATCTCGACCATTTAAAACAGCCGCAAGAAACTTCTTGTACTCTTCTTCATCATCAACATTTTGAAGATCATCATCATCATCAGTTTCTTGAAGAAAAGTCTCGAGTTCATCAAGTGTGAAACTCGCAAGAGAATAACGTGCCCTTGTACGTGTGCAGATGGCATCCTTATTCCCTAAATCTATTTCAGACTTCTGGGGTTGTGTTGTATTGCTTAGCCCTCCTAGCAAATCATTATCAAAATCACTTCTAGGGTCATTGCCTTTCGTCCTAACAGTATCAAGTCTTGTTTGAGTGTTGAAGGCAGATTTCCTCTTCTTAGGATTTCTGGCAACAGAATTTTGCAACTCCTTCTCACATCCCTCTTCAGGGGAAACTATAGCTTGCATCACAGTTTCCTCCTCTCCATGCTCAGAATCTCCAAAAACAGAGTTCTGCATCTCATCCATTGGCTTCGAAGAATTAATTTCCACAGTATTACCAGAAGCCTTTCCCCCATTTTTGACGACATCACCATTCAAACCATCAATTTCAGAGCTCAAGCTTGAAGAAGCTTCGGGGGAATGAGTTTCCTTCAAAAATGGATTGAAATCTATGTCTTCCTCATCCTCCTCCTCTTCCTCCTTCTCCTCCTCAGGTTTCAAAGAACTTTCATCATGACATCCAGTATCTTGGCAAGCATTTTGACGACCCAGATGCCCAACCTCAGTGGATTGTGAATTTGAAATTGAAGACATTTTCAACAAAATGACATGTTCGCATTAAAACCCTTAAATAAAGCTCGAAGCAGCCACATGCCCAAGTATCCACCCCATGACAATCAAGAGTCACACATATACCCTCCTGAACCAAACCAGAAGCAGAAATCAATACAAATTGCAACCTAAACAAAACAAAATGCAACAAATAAGCATCTGTCCTTGATAGCTCATTAAATCCAAGTTGAACGCGTAAAAGTTCAATCGCCACGAATACTAACAGCTAGCTACTTTGCAATCTTTTGTCTTTTGCTGATCAAACATTACATCGTTATTGCTATATAGTAGCAAAATTCTATCAGTGTAGCAACTGAAGAAGAAAATTAATAAAAGAGGTGATAGAAAAGTTAAGTTCTAAAATTAATTGGACAACATTGTACCCGAAGCCGCAGGAACCCTAAAGCCCAAGCGCAGGAAGACAGAAAACATTTGGAAACGCTTGCGGAGAAAGATTGTGTGGGGATGCCAACAAAATCAAGACTCAAAAGACAAGAAACGGTTGGCGAAGGGACAATTACGTACCAATTGAATGGCTGTATGACTGAATTCACGCTTTTGGAGAGCTCTGAACTTTTGTGACAATGTCGGACGAGGAAGTATTGGATAAAACAGAACCAAACGACGCCGTCTTGCAAGACGGTGCCACCTCTTTTCCCTTTTGTTGCGAAAGTAAGGAATGTCGATTCCCTCTAGTTTTAAATTTTGATAATCACTCTTAAAATTAAATTAATGAAAATAAGAAAAGAATACTAATTTTTTAAAAAGTGATAATTATCAAAGTAGTAAAATACTACTAATGTATAGTAATAAATTCAACAAGAAAATAGCTAATAATGATAAACATTGAACAATCTACTTGTCTCTAGTTACATTATATAAATATTACGTTATTGAATATTTGTAACATGCTTCGTTCTTTTTTTTAATCATTTTTAATTTTTTTTTAATGCATACATAAAGAGAAAATGTGACTCGAACCCATGACAATCAAGATTTGACTTAGAAAACACTGCTAAGGGTTGGTTAAAAAATATTTTATCCTGAAATATTCAATTTATTTCATTATTTGAAAGTCATAAGGTGCTGAAAAACGTGCCCTATTAAAAATTGAAAAGTAATAATTTATTGCCGCCTGTAACATTTTATATTTGATTTTCGGGTTACATATGATAATTGAGGAGGGAGGCTGTCAACGTAAAAGAGAAAGCGGCATCTTCAACAGATGATCGACAAGCCTTTCTGAAGCACAGAAGCCGAACCCCACCATCGATGTGATGCACCCAACAACCCATCAAAGCTGAGAACTACCAGTCTGCTTTTCTCTCAACCACCGATCGTCTTTTATAAAGAGTCCCAGATTCTCCATCGGTCTTGACTTCTGCTGGAGAATGATGGCAACGTTATCAGATCAAACCGGCACTGATGACAGAAACGAAGAAACAAAAGGTACCCGTCTTGAAATTTCACCCTCTTTCTTGTCTTTTCTCAAGCAGATGTTGTTATTTTCAGGAGTGAAAGGCCAGGATTCGAAGGTGGAATTCTCGGAAGACGAAGTGACACTCATTGCCAGGATGTTCCGCTTGGTCGGAGAAAGGTTTGTTCGGCTTGCACGCTTGTTAAATGCGTCGTAACCTTTTCTCTAACACGGTTAACTGTGATATACGTAGGTGGTCTCTGATCGCCGGGAGGATTCCGGGGCGGACTGCAGAAGAGATTGAGAAGTACTGGACTTCCACCCACTCGTCTTCGAGCCAAAGATGACCTGCAATTCTACTTAGCTCAGCTCATAAATCTGTATAATTCTATAAGTCGGTGTGATTCAACGATACATGTCCATATCTAGCGTAGGCAATTATGAATTTGTAAGCTATTCGAGAAAGTATAGCAGGAATTGTTGTTGTTTGGAAGTTTGAACTACTTCCATCATTTTCTTGGACTTTTAACGGGATCATGTAATGCTTACTTTTAGGCCGCATACTGCATTTCACCCAATAACGAAGTCTAACGACTGCGACAATGAAATCCATGGCTGAGTGTTAAGTCACAATCAGGAGATAGTAGACGTTAGAGCAGTTGCACACGTTATATTGTACTGTTAGCAGACGTTATATCCACGGTGAACCAATGAAAATAGAGGCTAATTTTTAAGATGCAAATTTGTTAGGATAGTTAATGTAACCATTTTTTTTTAATACT
The DNA here is from genome assembly GCA_028551485.1 of Casuarina cunninghamiana. NCBI lineage: Eukaryota > Viridiplantae > Streptophyta > Magnoliopsida > Fagales > Casuarinaceae > Casuarina > Casuarina cunninghamiana. The sequence goes on along the minus strand of CM052366.1, from coordinate 22,597,003 downwards.
CATGCACATCAGGTGCATCAGGTGCATCAGGTGCATAAGTTGCCATGTGTTAGAAGCCTAAAACATATCAAGTGCCATATATTCGTCACGTCAAATGAGAAGCTTTGAATTTAGTTTTTGAATTTGTATAAATTTTTATAAATAGAGCATATTTGATCATTGTAAATCATTGTGAAATTTATAAATCTCAAGTTAGGGTTTGCTTCAATTTGAAGATTTCAGATTTTGACTATAAATGCTTTTGGAATTAATCATTTTTATTTTTTTTTAGAAAGGAGAGTTGAACCCCTACTGGTTGGTGGTCAAGGGACTAGCTTACCACTAAACCAAAAGAATTTCCCCTTCAATATACAAAAGTTTAGCTATTCTTTTTATTAAATTGATATTTTGAGTCGAAATTCAAGTCTTATTTAAGAATTAAAGAAACAAGTTTTGTTTAAACTTAATTATAATTTTCCTCTCATATGGTGTGGGACTCGTGATCACTGGTTTCTGCTTTTTTGTGCGGACTTCGGCCTCTAACAAAATCAAATTGTGATGTCACTTAATTAAGATCTGATGTATAAATGGGCCTCCAAGCCTGTTGCAGGCTCGGTCCACTTCGTCACTCTGCAGAGGACCTCGAGGAGGTTTTATGAGGGTTTTGTCGCTGGGGAACACTCAGACGCTCGAATGGAGTTCGAGAAGAGAAAAGCGGCGACGCTAGGTTCACTGGGATCGGCCGAGACTGACAAGTCACCGAAGGGCACGCTGGACGCGCCCATTATTCCCCTCCTCAACACTCTCAACAGTCACCCGGCTTATTTCACTACCAGCTCCTGCTCTGGTCGGGTCTCTATCCTCGCCCAGCCGAAAAACCCCACCACTCGCAACAAAAAAGCCCGGGGCGGCACGTGGCTGTTTGTCTCGCATGACCCGGCTGATCCCGATTCGGTTCTCTCCCTCCTCTTCCCCACTGAATCGACTCCGCTACCCGACTCCGAACTCGTCCTCCGGTTCGAGCCGTTGATCATAGCCGTGGAGTGCAGAGACCTTTCTTCGGCTCAGTCCTTGGTCTCCATAGCCATATCCTCGGGGTTCAGGGAGTCCGGTATTACGAGCGCTGGCAAGCGCGTGATAGTGGCGATTCGGTGCTCGATTCGGCTGGAGGTGCCGCTGGGGACCACCGAGACCATCATGGTCTCGGCCGAGTTTGTCCGGTACCTTGTAGGCGTTGCGAACGAGAAGATGGAGGCTAATATGAAGCGAACAGAAGGCTTTCATCATGCTTTGCAGCAAAGCGAGGGGTTTGCGGAGTGCGGCAGCAATGGTCGGACGGCAGAGGACGCGGCATTGAATGATGGGAACGGCTCGATGTGTGCCGAGGGCGCTGACGTGGAAGAAAGGGATGGCGATAGGCATTTGGGTAATTTGGTTGACAGTTCGAGATTTTGTTGATAAATCAACACATGTGGCAAAATGATCGTAGAAGTGATGAATTTGATCACTTAATTGTCAACTCATATTTCGGTTTATCATGTAGATCCCGTCAATTGGTGGACTTCAACTGGTGAAATTGTTTTAATTGACGATCACCTGTTTTTAAAGCTTAAACTGACTGGAAAGGGTTGATTTTATACTTAACAGGGATTTTAACTGATTTGTTTATGATAGTCAAGAAGAGGTATGAGAGTTCAGGTTAAAGCAATTCAGTCAAAAAAACGTGATGAAATGCTTTGGCAGCAATTAGAAGTGGTTTAGTTATTCATTTTCTTGCCCTATTTACTTGGTAGTTGTGTCCTTTTTTGTTGAAGCCCGTGTTTAAAGGTTGTAATTTGATCATGAGGGACTGTGTTGACGCTGCTTATTGGTACTTTTATTTATTTATTTATTTATTGAATTAATAAGAATGAGACTGAAAAACATAATGCATTTGCCTTTAAAAGGGGAAAGTGGATTCCTGATCCGTTGTTTGTATTGTGAAGTTCCATGCAATGAGGAATACGTAGATTTTTTATTTTTAATTTTCAAATATGATGTCTATCGCAGTGAGTAGGTGTGCATGTCATTGGGGCTATTACGTACTAATCTATGTTTGATTGCAGGAGATCTTTCCCTTTTATGTGAAAGGAGTCTGAGACTTTGAATCATTGGCAGGGATTGTGGGAAGTTCAACTTGTAGTCTGTCTGTTGTTCCAATAGTCGTTGTTGGCGAACCTGTAGAGAAGCTTTTCCTTTGGGGTCACTCAACTTCCGTACTCAATGACAAAGACGAGAACAAGGTTATGGTATTTGGTGGTTTTGGAGGGATGGGAAGACATGCAAGAAGAAATGAGTGTTTACTGCTCGATCCATTTTCTGGCATCTTAAAAGTGATTAATGTAGATGGTTTTCCAGCTGCACGTTTAGGTCATACCTGTTCTTTAGTTGGTGATTGCATGTTTGTTATTGGAGGCAGGGCTGATCCTCTGAATATTCTAAATGATGTATGGGTGCTCAATACAGCAAAGAATGAATGGAAATTGGCAGAATGTTCTGGCAGTGCTTTTCCTCCCAGGTGAACCCTTCTGTGTTCATACTTCGAACTGCTTTGTGATGTTAATTTTTCCCTTATGCTACTTTAGCATAAAAGTTGTTTTACAGTGTACCATTATTCATAAATGCCTTTTTGAGAAATTTTGGTCTATCTCTTCTGAATCCACGTGTTTGCTTCACAGGCATAGGCATGCAGCAGCTGTTGCAGGCTCAAAGATCTATGTATTTGGTGGACTTAGCAATGATTCAATTTCTTCATCCCTTCATGTGCTTGATACAGATAGCCTCCAGTGGAAAGAGTTATTGATTGATGGGGAGTGGCCATGTGCCCGTCATTCCCACTCAATGGTGGCCTACAGGTCTCAGCTATTTATGTTTGGAGGGTATGATGGTGAGAAAGCACTAGGAGACTTGTATAGTTTTGACATTCAAACAGGTCAGTGGAAGAAGGAAAAGACTGCAGGAAGAAGTCCACAAGCTAGGTTTTCCCACTCAATGTTTCTGTACAAAAATAATGTTGGGGTTATTGGTGGTTGTCCAGTCCAACAACATTGTCAAGAGTTGGCACTACTTGATTTGCGGCTCCGTATGTGGAAGCATGTGACTCTTGATACTGTTGGAAAAGATTTGTTTGTGCGAAGTACAGCTAATGTCATTGGTGATGATCTTGTTATGCTTGGTGGTGGGGCATCTTGCTATGCATTTGGAACAAAGTTTAGTGAGCCAATGAAAATAAACTTGCTTCCCTTGATCTCTATATATGAGAATTCTGTGCTTCCCAATATTGGACAAATGCAGAGTAACCATGGAAATAATGAGAAGATTGGAAAAACGAATGAATTTTTCCAACCTCCACAAGTTGAAAATGCTCAAAATTTAACTGAAGCTCCTGACTTGAACTCTAAGAGTGAATCACCTGGAGCAAATGAGAATCAGATTATCGCTTCACACTGGGTACTACAACTTGAAAGGAAATATGCAAAATTAGGGAAGGACGTATTGAAGAAATTTGGATGGTTAGATCTTGGGAGGAAGGTTAATTCTCGGGAGGATGGAATATACATTTGTTTTCCTGTGACCAAAAAATTTTGTGGTGCATTTAGTGAAAGGCAGCACCATTCATCTGATGAATTTGAAGGTGACACTGGACTTCATTTGTCGAAAGAATTGACAGGAAAAGGGCTATTGTTGGATGCTATCTCTTATATGGAAGCCTTGAATCTTTTGAAGGAGTGTGGTGCCACGAAGATGGTAGATGAGGTAGTTGAAGTCAAAAGAGCTGTGAGGTCTCCCTTAAAAGTAATGAGTGAGGCTGTGGCCACATTGATAAAACAGAAAGGCATTCCAGATCAATTGTTAGAGGAGCTTCCCACAAGGTTTGTTCATCATTACTTTTTCGTTCACTGCTTTCCTGTTAGCTTCAGTAATCTGAGTTGGGAGTTCATGACATGTAGCTTTGTCCAGTTAGCAGCTTGTCTAGATCAAAGATGTGGTGGCACTCTCTGGCTTGTGGATGAAGTGGCCATGCACTGTAGTGGGACTCATAAATTCTGTTTCCCTTTTCAGATGGGAGAGACTTGGTGATATTGTTGTTCTTCCAGTCACATCCTTCAAGGATTCAGTATGGGAGACAGTTGGGGCTGAGCTTTGGCCTATTGTTGCTAAATCACTCAATGCTCGTCGTCTTGCCCGTCAGGTAACCTGTGTGCTTGAGTTGCATATTAATTGGTTTATTGATGGTTAATCCTTGCTTTCTTCATTTCTGTCGTAAGAAATATGCTTTCAGATAGTTGATGGTTAAGCTATGGTGTGCATCTAAAGTAAGATAAACTTAACATTAAGGATATGGGCACCTATTAAATTTGTTTTACAAGTAATTAATATTTTACAATGGAAATTTGATTCTCCTCTTGGAATTAAAGTATTTTGTTCATAATGCTGGATGCATCATTATCCTTTTTTTTTTTTTTTTTTTTTTAGGAAAACATCCTATCTTATTTTGATATTTCTCTCACAGTATAAGCTAAGGCCCAAAACCTATGTAAAAAGACTACATAGGATAGGGCATTGAACCTAAACCCTCAATATATAATCCCGAACTTTGGATAATAAGATAACATTACCCCTTCAAATTATTGTTGTAGATTCTTTTAGTACAGGGCATTGTAATGATGTCATCTTTTCTCTTTATTAGTTTAATTTGTCAATGCTTTTAAGTTTGTTCTGAATCATCTTGGGGGTGTTTAAGTTCTAGATATTACCAACTGTTCATTAGCTTCTAAGTTTCTGTTGATGCATTAAACTCCTCTGATCTACCTGCTAGACAAGCAAGACCAAGCCTTTTTAATTTTTTGTGTGCTTTTGTTTTTTTTGTTTTTAATTTTTTTTAAAGTTCTATGAAGAAGAACTCTAGCTTATTAGTTATAAGTGGAGATTGATTAGGTAATGAATCACAATCGATGGCAACTAGTCGCCAATGCCAGCAAGTAACTATATTGCCCTTTCCAGAAAGGGGGCTACACATGTTTTTCCTAGCTGGTAATCTATATAACTGTATTGTTTAGTCAGAGTGAATTGAAGAGATCTCCTCTTAATTTCACTTAGTCGTATGTTTCACTTTACTTGTCTTTGCTTTGTAGTTAAGTGGGTTTTTCTCAAAATAATTGCATAAATTTTCTGGTATTTCTAGGGTCGAGTTGCACCAACTGGTACAAGGGACAGTTCTCTGGAGATTCTAGTTGGAGAAAATGGTTGGGTTGATCATCGTGAAAATGGAATTCTATATTCTTTTGATGCCACAAAATGTATGTTCTCCTGGGGCAATCTTTCTGAGAAGCTTCGAATGGCCCATCTATACTGTAAAGATGAAGTTATTGTAGATTTGTTTGCTGGAATTGGATATTTTGTGCTCCCTTTCCTTGTCAGGTATAAAACATTTCTGGATTCACTAAAGGAATAATTTTATCAGTCGAAATTCTTTCTTTGCTAAAGGAATAAGTTTCATCTCTCGAAATTCTATCTTCAACTTGTGATCTGATTTGATCCCAAAGTAAGGAGACTGAAGATCAGGCAATCATACAGTTAGAGATGGGACATGTAATGTTTACACATTCATTGAGTTTCAGATTTTAAACTCGTCACCATGCCGTTTAAAATATAAGTTATTCTGAAGAACAATTGCTACATTAACTTAGTTTTCCTTTTAGAAAAAAATAATTTGATATGGGATTACTGGTGCACATTTTGTGCTGGAATTTCGGCCCTGAATACTTCCTGTGTAAAATCCAGTGAATGATGGCATTTGAAGCTTTCTAATTGTCAACTCTTATGGAAGCAATTCAATTTTTTGATTATTGTGGTTTACTGGTTCACTGGTTGCTCAAACTGCTTGATCAGGGCAAATGCAAAAGTAGTTTATGCTTGTGAATGGAATCCCAATGCCATCGAGGCTCTCCATCATAATTTGGAAGCCAATTCTGTAAGTGATCGATGCATCGTATTTGAAGGAGATAACCGGATTACTACACCTAAAGTATGTTCACCAGACCACTTTTTCTCTTGGTTGATAATTTGTTACTATTTCTCCAAATAATTGGAACCTGATTCTTCATGATTAATGATTATAGACCTATTAGGTCATTTTCAAGTTAACATATATATTTTGTTTTCAAGTTCTATTCCCTTTACTCGCATTGCTAGCAAATCCTACTCCGATATAGATTGGGAAATCTTAACTGACTCCATGTTGGCACACAGAAGATTGTTTATACATGTGAAGTTTCATGGTCAACTAATAGATAATATGCTGCCAACGTTCCTGGTGAGATATGGATGTAGTGATAATGCCTCATATAAATGCTTGATTCTGAAGTTGATTTGGAAGACAGACAATTGGACCTAGATGCTACATTTTTTCAATTTTTTATTTATTTGTTATTTCCTTTTAGGCAAGAACTGAACCTAGGATTAGCACCTGAGCCGAGGCCCAAGGAGTTCCTCTCAGGCGTCACATGAATGCATTCGTTTGCACATGTTTCTATACAAACTTACAAACTCTCAAATGGTTGATGGTGAAACCTTTTGTGGTCTGGTTGGCAACAGTTTGCAATACAATCCCTTGCCATACCTCTTGATAGAATACAGATGAAATGAGTTATATGTATTTGCTGATATTTTAATCTGGTTCGAAAGGCAGAACGTTTAACATGAAATTATTAATTTATTTGATAGCAGGATGTGCTGTGATTGATTCCTCTTGATTGTTTGCCAACAGGCTGTTGCTGATCGCGTTTGTCTTGGACTCCTTCCAACAAGTGAGGGTAGCTGGGTCACTGCTGTCAGGGCATTAAGGTAATTTTCTCTATACAGCTTATGGCTGCAACAATTTGTTTTTCACTTAAAAAGTCTTAAACTTAACGGGAAATGTTTCAAAGTCCACTTGTTTCTTTCTGTTCTTTATGATTGTTTTTTTAATTGGAAGGAAAGTGGGGATGGTGTTGTGGCATCATAGACTGTTAAATTTGAAGCAACCTGAATGTTAAACCTGCATCTAGCTTAGGTTTTGTTTGCAAACACCTAATTTCCATGGGATGCTTTGGATTTAAGACAGTAGATGTCAAACGAAAGAGAAATATGTTTTCTTTTTCAGATACGCATTGTTTCTTTTATACGAGAGCTCCTTTTGCATTCATTTTATTCTCAATGCGCTCATTCTAGGAACTGGCTGAAGGTCTGCTTTAGATGTGACACTAGTCCTGAAAGTTACTTTGATCTCTACAATTGATAACACCTTGCATATCTCCAAATGGTGCAAAAGTGTGAATCAAAGGTGTAAAGGAAGAAGAGAAGGTAAGCACATGATGTTAGTATATCGTGGGTTTAGAGGGTTCCATAAGTGATGACTTCTTCAGTTAAAAAAAGGCGCCTTGTCTTGCCTCTTGACAACACCTGGTTTTCGATTGGCTTGTTGGTGTTGATTTCTATCTGCTCTTTTTGACGCATTAACTCATCACAGATAGCTAGAAAGTGGAAGCTTGTATAACAAACTACCTGTAGTTCATTGTAGGATTTGGATTTTGGAAACCCACCATTATCAAATGTCTTAAGCAGCAGTTCTGTTTTGATGATTGTGCTACAACTGTCGTTTGCTAATTGGTTTTGTAAAGCATGGGTTCTGTTTCTGCTAAACTGGATCTATATTTGAACAAAATTTGCTCCCAGTATTTAATCCTTGCAGTTTAGGCGTAAATGTTAGACTTTGTTGCGCATAAACTAAGGACGGACTCATTTTGGAGTCCCTGGCCTTCTAACCATCTCGTCTCTTTCTAATGTTAATCTTAATAATTCAGGAGTGGGGGTGGGATATTACATGTGCATGGGAATGTAAAGGACGTGGAGGAGGAGTCGTGGACAGAGCATGTCGCAAAATCAATATTTGAAATAGCCAGATCTGAAGGTAGCATTTTCTTGGGTAATGCTTGAACATAATTACTAGGAAGTAACACTGAGGATGTCCTAACTTCCTTCTTTCCCGTTTGCAGGTTATTGTTGGGAAGTTTCAATTGATCATGTGGAGAGGGTGAAGTGGTATGCCCCGCACATCCGCCACCTTGTTGCTGATGTGAGATGCAAAGACACCCAAAGATGCAGTTAAAACTCATGCTTATTGAAGATAACAAATCAAGCGTCTGCTTGTGAAGGTTGAAGTTGGGAGGCTTCTGAGTTCTATCACATGTTTAGCTCTCACCTGTTCTTCCTTTATTCTTTTGCTTCAATTCAAAGGTAATCCCTATAGAAGTACTACTTTTTCTCCGGTCTTGTAGCAGTAGAGCAGTAGAAACTTGGGAGTTGCTAGGGGCCTCACCGCTTTAGAAGGCCAGATTAAGGCAGTCCAATCGATAAATCTTAAGATAGGGAAATCATGGGGCAAGCCCCATTACAGATTTTGCTTTATTGTTTCGTCATGCGGAATGCTTTTATATAAGTCTTGTGTCAAGTTGCTCGGTGTAATTCTGAAAAAGATAATTGAAGGCTAGACTGGCTTTTTCTGTGGTGGTTCTTGGCCTGGGGTCTATCATGATAGCATCACCATCATTGCCCCACATTGATGATGGTCGGATTCAAATCAAACAGCGGTTTGATTCATCAGCAGTTGCGTTTTGCATTATGTAACTGTGAAATTGGAATGGGACCTGAAGCAAACAAAGGAGAATACAACGTGGGTGGCGTGGATTGTATTTTCCTACGCCCCATTGACGGCGGCTATTTTAGGCACGCAATCGATACCCACATGGACTAGCTTCAATGTTAGTTTTCATCTTATCAAGTTCCCAAGTGTTCTTGAGTTTTTTGATGGACTGGTACTTAATTTCGCATTTCGATCGTAATTGCCCCAAATAGTTCTTGAATTAATCCCTTGAAGGAGTGACCTTTGGAGGAGCCTGGAACCCCAACTTGAGTCGAAGCTGCCAACGCTCCTCCGACCAATTATTTAAGATGCTCCACAAAGTCTAGGCTACTTAAATAGATGAGTGCATGCAGCCGCCAGTTATGATAAAAGCAACAATTGTAACACTAAAAATTATAGCACCACTTAACGATCCTCCAATGATGGTGTTTCCCTCTGCAAAGAATGAGTCGCTGTTGTAGGTGTTTGAATTATACTGGACCGTTAATGGCGAAGCAAGAAGTGTCCATTTGGCTGAGATTCATCAGGGTTCACGAGCCACGAGTTTAGACGGAGTGGGTTCCAGGTTGCCTTCATAATGCACATAGATGGTTTCTTGTTGAATTGCATTTTAATCATATCAAGACAAAGACTGCTGATGAAGAACGGGATAAGTGCTTCTCATCCGCCATTCGTACATTTCAAAGCTTTTCTTTATTTTAGATTTTGCAATTTGTGTCCATAATTGCCTTTACCAATGCACTTCTGTGGACACTGAAAGCAAGTTGGAGTTGTTTTGAGTAAATTGGCAAGCAACTTTGCTTGTTGATTACTAATATGTCTTGTTACAGGCGGGTGCCCATTAAGGGGTAACTTTGAAATCTTACTTTCCAAAAACAAATGGTTTTCTCATCCATCTTGACTTCTCTTCTACCCCCATTTGTTGGTGCTTTAAGTGACTGCCGTTAGAGGGCTTTACCCCACATGGAAGGGAAAGTTATCGTTGCTTTCTCTTTTGTTATTCCCGTGACCCGCAGGAAGGAATATAGAAGTGTACTTTAGTGGGAAAGATGCTCACAAGGTGAGCTTTTATAATGGTCCTAAATCAGAACACTTCTGAAGCACCGAGCGGTGAGATAGCTTCTTGCTAGTTTTCCCTAGAAAGGAAGGAAGGTTTTTACTCAATAGTGACTCGTGGGTCTTCCTAAATTATCTTGATAAATATTTATAGTTTATCGAATGCTTCAAAATCCAGTACGGTTATATTGGGAACTATACATTACTTGCATCAAGAAATAATCTCGAGCAACCAGCCAAGCCATAATCTAGGTCTACCATGTTGACCTCGAGATCCCATTTAATAGAAATTGGCGTCAAGGTTCTATACATCTGCATTCTGCATCTACCTGAAATCAATTCGTCTCAATTGCTCATCAGCAATTCTTTTACTGTCTGCCCTTTTGATTACCAGGAAAATCAAGTTTTTGGGTACCATAATTCAACAAAAATTTTATGGATTTTGATACTCAACCTTCCTGTTCCATAGCAGATGCCAAGCTTTTACTTGCAACAAAATCTGCGAAGATGGCATTTCTCAGAGATCTTGATCCAATGGGTCCCTGACTGAATCCCTTACCTAGCTCCCTCAATTACAGCATGAAAAAGGCTTTCATGAATCACTTGGCTCCAGGACAATTTTTCTCTTCTTCTAAGACAATTGAAGGTCAAAAACCGTCATCCTTTGAGCAGTAAAGGATGCAGAGACTTTAATTGTTATTAAAGAAAATCATCATAACCATACTCCCGGTTAAAATGACTCTTATCTCCTACTTAACCAGGCGATTTACCCTTCGGTGGTCTATTTAAAAGTACCTTGAGACGAGTCATTTACCAAGAGTTGAGACATGGCTTCTAAAGCTCTCTTCTTCTTTGCCTTCTTGTCCTTCTCAGCTGTATCCCTCGGGACTGCTTTTGCAGACAATGAGGAAAACCCAGGTCTTGTAATGAACTTTTACAAGGATGCATGCCCTCAGGCCGAAGAGATTATCAGACAACAAGTTAAGCTCCTCTACAAGCGCCACAAGAACACTGCTTTCTCGTGGCTCAGGAACATCTTTCATGACTGTGCTGTTCAGGTAAGCTTGCTATCATTCTCTTCTGTTTCTCATTGTGCGGAAAACTATTTTTTTGTTGATAGAAGAATTTCCTCGTCTGTGAACTAGTCATGTGATGCTTCACTTCTGCTGGACTCGACAAGGAGGACCTTGTCTGAGAAGGAGACAGACAGGAGCTTTGGGCTGAGGAACTTCAGGTACATCGAGACCATTAAAGAAGCTGTCGAGAGGGAGTGCCCTGGAGTTGTATCCTGCGCAGATATCCTTGTATTGTCTGCTAGAGATGGCATTGTCGCGGTAACTCCCTGGCCCCTCACTTCAGCCTTTCTCTTACCAGTTTCATCTGCGGGCATTTGATTTTCTTGATACGCTTCTCCACTCTCTATCTTCTTTGTTATGTTACATGCAACATGAAATATGTTCAAATCCTTAACTGTTCATTCCAAATATAGACTCGAGAAGTGGATCCACACCAGTAGACGCACTAATTTCCCTTAGCTAAGGCTGGGTTGAACATCAACTGTCGGCCTTACTGATCCTCTGCCTTTCTTTGTCCATTTCTCCTTTGGTTTTCTAGATCCACTTTGTTCCACTGTACTTTGCTTATTCTATATGTACTAGTCCTTGGATATGTTCTTGTCCTTGATCTTGATCGTTTCTTTCACATATGTACTGGATCAGTGGATCACCGCAGTTGTCTGTCTTAACGGATGTTCTAGTTCTAAAAGTTTATGACATCATTGTTACTTTTCCTTTAACAAGTGAAGAATCAGAGTGTTATTACAGATTTAGTTGTGCTCATAAAGTTAGTACCATTCTTGAATATGAATGTGCTTCTGTTTCAAACTTTGGTACAGCTTGGAGGCCCTTACATCCCTCTCAAGACTGGAAGAAGGGATGGAAGGAAGAGCCGAGCAGCTGTGGTTGAGCAATACCTACCAGACCACAACGAAAGCATCTCTGTCGTCCTTGACAGGTTTTCTGCAATGGGTATTAACACCCCTGGAGTGGTTGCTTTGCTAGGTATACATGATACTCTCACATCATCCATCAGGCCATCAACTTTGTAATATGTTTACATAAGATTTACATACATGCATAACTTTGGTCTGCTTTTATCAAACAGGATCTCACAGTGTTGGACGAACTCACTGTGTAAAACTTGTGCACCGTCTGTACCCAGAAGTTGATCCTGTGCTCAACCCCAACCATGTTGAGCATATGCTCTACAAGTGCCCAGACCCAATTCCGGACCCCAAGGCTGTTCAATATGTGAGAAATGACCGTGGAACTCCAATGAAACTAGACAACAATTATTACAGGAACATATTGGATAACAAGGGCCTACTGATAGTGGACCACCAACTAGCCACCGACAAGAGGACAAAGCCTTACGTGAAGAAAATGGCCAAGAGTCAGGACTATTTCTTCAAGGAGTTTTCCAAAGCCATCGCCATTCTCTCGGAGAACAACCCCCTCACTGGTTCAAAGGGTGAGATCCGAAAGCAGTGTAATGTTGCCAACAAGCTTCATTAGAAGCTCTGCAATAATTTAACGCCTTCTTTCCTGCTCTTTATGAGGGGAAGCGTTGGAACTGCAGAAATAATATGGGCTTTCTAGATCCCTCTGTTTTTGTTAAGGCAGTGGTTGATGCCACTGAATGGTATCACAACCACTTCTATTAGTGTAGGTTTCTCCTTTCTTCCTTTGAGGTTTGATGTTGTGATGGGTAACGTGGATGTGGGGGATTTATGGTATGTATAAAAGACAGGAATGGTGTGTGATGCATGGGTTACAACGATGATGGTTGTTGATGGTTCATGCATTTGATACTCTCTCTTGGTGTCATATGATGGCAGCGTATTTGGTGTGGAATCCAATGGAAAATGGCCAAAGACAAGTGGCAAAGGCCAGAATCAAATAGTGAAAAGTAAGTAAAACTAGCAAGATGACGCTAAACAAGAAGGAAATGATTAAAGCAGCTAGGAAAGATACACTTAAAAGGATAAGGAACAAAGAGGAAACAGATACACTTTACAGAAGCGCAACTACAGGAGAAAGCGCTATCAAGGGATAGCCATTATTTAATATGAAAACTAATGGAACCTGAGACAGTCTATGACTAGTGATAAGCAGAAAGATGAGAAAACTTAAAAGCGTTTTATATTACAGTAAACAGCTTTTTACAACCATTAGCCATGGAACGACTGCAGATATTCGCTTAGATGACTAAAATTCTGCATTCTGCATAATCCCGGCTTGTATTTTGTTTATCCGGAAATGGGAAACGGTCAGAAAGGGATAGGGTTCCTAGAAAGAGGCATGGGGGACAAGTGTCTGAACTTACTTCCAACGTGTTTGCAGGAGAACACGAGAACAGCCATTTCCTTCACCTTTTTGGCACGTAGGGATGAGTACTTAATGCAGTCTCGAGAAAGAGATGAAGCGTGAAGCAGAAGTTCGATCTCCCCTTCTTTTTCTCTTACGCACATGCACTCACGTACGCGACACGCACATTCATGGATTGTGGACTGAAAAACCTAGTCTTACTGATTCGACACTGGCCGCTGCATTTTTCAGTTACCTATGACTAAAAGCTTCGGGCCATCAGAGCTCTACCATCCTTGATTTACAGTGATTTTTAACTCAGGGAAGTGCAAGGGATTACAGGTCAAGTTATCTGATATTTATTTACAGTTGATTTTATGTTCTACATGGTGGATAAGATTAGCATAAACGTGAATTTCGAGAGGAGTGGTGAGAAGCTCAAGCCTAGTGAACTTTAGTCCTCTTGCTTCATGGAATCAAATTGAATCATGGAAATGCCAAACGGAAGACAAAGTATTTCATAACTTAATAATATAAAAGTTTTATCTTATCTAGAAGTTAATTAAAAAATAGAGTATCTTTATTACACCGTTTTTAATACATTTTCTCACAATAAACATGGTCACAGACTTAATGTCGGACTTCGTGTATAAAGATACCATTTCTTAAATTTTGGAATTTAATATTATGATAGATTAATCAATTTTTATCTAAACATTGTTTCAAGAATGGTGCATCATTTCTTTATATATAGTGGAGTTCCAGACAAGAGTTAGACAATATGAAATTGTTTATTACATCGTTCTTAACATTTGAAAATCATTCGCAATGAATAGAAAAGTTATAGTGATGTGGTTGGTTTCATACTTTTAAGGCAGACTTCGATACTCTAATAAGCAGGTTGACCAAAGCAAGAATTTAGCCTCAACAATGATTTCACAGTTGCTGCATCGTTAACCATAAAGCTCATGTTGTAACCAGGAGGACAGAGCAGTAACTTGTGAAACCCAGCCTGCTTGAGGCATATTATCTAGTATTATAACGAATCTTTGTAAAAAGCTCCATCTAATTTTCCCAAGAAAAGAGATACATTTCACTGAACTTTGCAACTGCAATGACTAACGTGCTACAAGCCTCATACATATCTTCTAACTGAGGAATGCAAACTCACATAAAATAAAAACTTGTAAGTTACATACCTGCTGCCTAGAAAATGCTCAAAATGAATTAATTGCGCCATTCTTCCACTACAACTGTTCCCAGTGGTGAAAATTTACATGGAACTTGTGTACGATAGATGGCTCACTACTTGTGCCGTTCTAATGTTCTTCTGGATCTGTACTGCTTGAACTGTTGTCGGAGTCACTGTCAGCTTCCTCTGTGGCCACATTGTTCTTTTCTGTGCCTCCTACCTTGTTGGGTGTGAAAAGACTGCTGGAGTTGTGGCTGTAATATGGCTGTTGATGAACAGACATGTAATTTGCAGTAGACGGAAAAGATTGGAGACTGTATGTAGATGGGTAACGTCCGGGAGCAAATGTGTTCGGAGGAGGCCAATACATTATAGGGAGGAAAGCATTTGCTTGCTGTTGTGGAAACACCTGGTATGGGGCCGGATAGGAGACATTAGTAGCAGTTCTGGGAATCATTTGATTTGAAATTGCCATGGCATCTGCTGGATTCTGAGGTGGTATGGACTGTAATGCTGCCATTGACTGAGTGTGAATAGGGGTGCAGCCAATCAACCCAAATTGAGCAGAAGGTGCACTGCTTGAAGTTCTAGACTGTAGGACTGTGGGTATCTGCAAGTTATTATACTTAGTATTTAGCCGGGTTTTCTTCCTCCCCCTTGCTTTCGTCGAAACTGATTTCCCAGATAAGTGCTTAGAACCAGCATTAGCCTGCTGAAAGAAGAAGAAAACACCAAAAAAAGAGTTATTTTTCAGTAGAAAGCTCAATTAGTTCACATTCAGAAATTCATATGGGTTTGGAATCTGTCACCAACTTTCTTTCTATGTGTGCAACTCCAAATTTTGAAAGCAACCGACTGAAAAAACTCCCAAAAAGTTCTCAGAGATATGGTTACAAGTTGTCATCTTACATTCTCGTAAGGCGGCGCATGTTGATGAAATAACTCCTCCCCTTCAGCATCTTCATCTGTCCTGAAATAAGATGTGTATCAAGTAAAATGGCTCTGGAAGATTGGACAATGATTGAAGAACATGACAAACATGTGCAGGTAGGTTAAACAAAATACCTTTTAGAAATGTGAAAATAAGCAGTCCACCTAACTTTCATAAAGGAATAAGAAATGGCCTTAATGCTGCTTTCCTCCAATTTGGTTGCACAGAATGGAAATATATTCAAGTATGCTATTCCACAGATTATGGTTTGTAAAAAAGGTGTTACTACCTATTCTGCTTTTTCTATTCCACAAGTATGCCTTAATGAATACCTGTAATATTTTTGAAGCAAGTCCAAGTTCCGGTATTTTGTTTCCCTCTGAACCAGGTCATCAGGAAAACCAGCCATGAACAGAAGTGTGATGCCTAACGCCTTGAAGAAGAAGCTCCCACTGCGTATGTGAACTAACTTTGCTATTCGACACATCAATGGCCCAAAAGACTTCAGCTTGTTTCTTCCCATTCGCTGCCTAACATATCTGGAACAGTTGAGGGCAGGACTGGTTTTAGATTAGGAGATTAGGATGCAAAAAGATTCTTGCAAATGTTTCCAAAGCAGAAGGAAGTGAAACTTCATGGCCTTGATTGCCAATGCTAGCAAGGTTTAGTATGAAGAAAACAACCTTCCTTACTACAAAATTACGCCATACTATCTAAGTAAAGATTTGAAATTAAGGGAGTAAAATCGGGAATCAAGACTGAACACAGAAAAATGAGAGAAAAATTATGGGACTGCTAGCTGAAAATCAATTTTTGGAAGTTTGGAACAGTACTTACTCATTTTGTGGAAGGTTTCTTGTTCTTCCACCATACTTGATACACAGAAATAAGCATGATGGGCAACTGGCATCTGATGGTCGCATAGCCTTCTCCTCCTCCAGTATCTGAACAGGACACAACATTGGATTCTGTCGATTTGGATAAAAGACCTTCTTCCGGACACCAGGATTTTCATATAAAACGTGCTCCTGTAACAAAATGCTTCAATTTCATTGCTGAGTAACAAAGGATTGTACAAGTAAAGAAAGTAACTTAAGCAACCTTTAAGTCATCCCAGGAACAAGACAGAATCCATTCATAAATACAACTTAGGTAAGGGTCCATGGGCGTCCTCTAACAGTTGAGACGTGGCAAAATCACTACAATGTTCTGTCACACTCGCTATTGACATTTTGTTTGCAATCCAAGCTGCTCTGTTTCAGCCTTTTTTGAATTAACAAAAGAACCAGGCTTTCTTTTGAAGGGAATAGCCTCGAGACTGTATACCTATATTCTCTGTACCGACAAGTGCGGATGCTTTTGAAGGCAACATTCAGAGATACAAGAATGCTACTATTTCATAAAAATATATATCTGGATATGCTTAACCTCAGATATCTAATAACAAGATGAAAAACTAAGCACAGCAGTGAAGACAAAGAACATCAAAAGATATTATTGTCGCTATTATGACTTATCTCTTTTGAGTGATCCCATTCCAACCAGTTATTGAGACTCAAGAAACTCGCATAATTTTCAAAATCAGACTGCTTACCCCAGGATTTTTTGGAGATACGTATGATTCCCCCTTCCTTAAAATGCTAAAATGATTGAAGTCTAACTCATACATATCTTCACACCCATGCCTTATACCGAGAGATGCAAAAACTATTATTTTTCTTATGGTGTGGGACTGGGCATTTTTCTGTAACAGGATGTCCGACTCAATTATTCTCTTCACTTCTTTTGGACAGAAAGCCATTTTTGGAGGCTTTTTTTGAGACGATAGGCTTCCAGGTCCTGTGTGAAGGATCTCAGATGGTGCTCTATGTTCTCCAGTCTTCTTGGCGAAGGTCTGATCAAGTATATTGAGTTCCCTCTCTTCATGAACTGTCTGTTTATCAGCTTCCACATGATTTTCCTTTTGATATTCATTTGTTTCTTGGTTGATAATTGTATATGTTGTCGCACTCTGACCTCCAGAGGAGTTTTCCACGCAAGGTCTATTTGACACCTCATCAACACCTTCATTAAGAAATTCTTTCAGTTCATTAGCAATCCTTGAATTGTCATCAGTAATCCCAGCTTTGTAGTCCCTGTTAATGTCATCATCTTCACGATAATCATCATCTTCATCATCACTATCGTCTGTATCATCGTAATCTGCAGTTGAATCACCATCTTTAAATTTTTCAAAATGCAAAAACTGCGTCTCATCCATGCTCATCCAATTGATCAAGCGGTCTCCTAGATTTGTTTCTTTCTGGGCCAAACATTGAGAGTCATTCATCTTCTGAGATGCCGTTTCACCTTTATTGATATGTCCGTTCTCAATTCCATCACTAGCTATTTCTATTTTTTGCCTTTTGGGCTTCCTTAAGCTTCTTTCAATTGCAGTGGGAGAGTTGCCCTGAGTTGAAGGCAAAAGAGAGTCCATTATTAATATGATGAAGAGAAATTTAATAGCAAAAAGAATGACAATGAATAAAGTGTGCAAAGCATACTTTGTATGCACAACTTTCTGTTAACTTCAATTCAAAAATCAAAGGTTCAGGTGAAAGATATGCAGTAAAAATATACAAAAGAGGTGAGCAAATAACATTTTTCCATTATTAAGAGCAGAGGAGAATTGTATGTGCCAACAAATTTGGCTGCTTGCAAACCTAATTCACTCAAATCATTCATAAGTTTCATTCGTGAAATCAAGCTCCACCAAACCTCCATCCTCTTCCAGCCACACCCAGAACATCAGATGAGAATAGAAGTGAAAGGGTTGATCATCAAGGACCCTGACAATATACCCAAGGCAGAGTGAAAGGTGAAGAGTGTTCCTCTATAGGTATCTTACATGCTGTGCTGTTTCCCTTCTTTTATCTTTCTTGGTTAATTCGATACTTATCAACAGAACTGTGGTATCTCTGTTTACAAGTAGTTTCAGTAGCTTCGAGGTTAGAATGAAACTTCATCTTATTCTGAATTACTGATGCAGTTGGATAAATCAATAAGCACCTACTTAGCAGAGATATAAGGAAAATCACATAATGATCAGATCAAACAAGTGTCCTCATCTATTTGTAAGCGATTCATGTTATCATTCACAAGTAAACGAATACGATCTATATTGATAAAACATGCGTCCAATAACTGAAACAAAAGAAAAGAGAAGGAAAAGGAAAACAAAGCAAAACAGCACTTCCAACAGTTTATCTAATTTCTATTGGGTAATTTGATTGAGAAAAAAAATGAAGAACAGAGACTGATGAAAGACAAATCAAAAAACTAAGCGAAAACATAAATATGAAGTGGGCCGTCTTACTTGTCCATTTGTAGGAAGAGACTCCTTATTCCTTTGCTGTAATTGAGCCTCAAGAATTGATATTCTCTCCAAAAGCTCAGCATTCTTCTGTCTTTCCCTTTCTAACTCTGCAGTAATCTCAGCAACAACGTTGACACCATCTCCTTTCACTTCACGCTCCATAGGACACAATGCAGAAGCATTGACCAAGCTAGCGCAGGTTTGAAGTTCCACCATTGGAATATACTAAAAGACTATTTCAAAACCTAGAGCTTTGATCGAATAGCCGAAAAAATAAACGATATATACACGCTAATTAAATCCTCCAAGAAATGCTTCCCAGAATGAAAATCTAGAAAAGAAAAGAATATATGAGAGCAAAGATCAACATACCCATGTAGTAAAACTACTAAAGTCAAAGAAATATCCATTTGAATGCAAAATCCATTTCATTAAAGTCGTTTTCAAAACCATTTCATCTGTTCTTTAGCTGATCAATGGATTTCTCATCAATGCATTAAGACATTTTGGAGACTGTCTGAAAGTCAAAAGAGAAAACATGAAATGAATGAACAGACAAAGGAAAAAGAGATTGAAAAACTGTGTAGTCTGATTGCAAGTTGGAGCTAAATGGTCATGGACATGGAGAAGAAAAGTTCAAAAGGGACCTGGAAAGAGGAGACGTCTTTTTTCTAGAGAAGAAAATGAAAGTGATTGGAAGATGAGGGAATTTTTTTGTTTGATTATAGTTTCAGCTTGTAAGCAACGGGAAAGACAACGCCGAGGTTTAAGGCATGCATCCCCACGTGCGCCTCTCTCTCTCTCTCTGTGTCTCTCTCTCTCTCTCTCTCCCTCTCTCCCTCACTCACCATCGGATTTCGAGACTCCAAACCCGCAGACCCAAAACAGCAAACTCAAACACGAAGCAATTCACTGCGTAAAAGGGAAAAAAAAAAGTAAGCGAACCAATATTGACTCTATCAGAACAGGTACTGAAAAGATCTTAGCCGTCATGAAAAATAAAGATTATCTTTTATCTGTTTTGCTTCTTAGATATCAAATCAGAGACTTATGTACTCGTTTGAATCAGATCTTTAGTAAGGATGAGCCATATACTTGGAAAACTTCATTTTTCCTCGTATGAATGTTTACCTTTTGATGATATTGATTCTAATACAAATAAACATATGAGCTTACAACCCAACCTGTTGATTAGCAGTCGAGTTCTCTTAATATGGTTGGACCCCATTAGCTATAAAGTCCTTGGATTGAGCAATGATGCTCCTGCTGTTTCACGGCTTCAAAGTTGATTAAATAATCACTTATTCTTCCATTGGTGATAACAACGCACAATTCTGACTAAATGATAACGCCATTGTCTTCTTATGTGAGTGGTGAGGCTGGTGCCCAATATAGGAGCATCCGAGGCTAGGCCTGTATTATAATTGTAGATGCTCTGCAGGTTAAAATATTCTGCAGCTTACCTACCCTCCCGCGTTTGACACAGACAAGAGGAAGGAGGTAATAGTACTCTGGTAGAATGTCAATGGTCACCCTTTTACTTTATCACACTGATGCTTTATGATCTTTCGCTGCTCACAGACGCATAAATTGACCAAACATGTGCTTGTCAACCAAGCATGACAATCTCGATATAATGCCAGTGTTTTCCACCTCTGATATTTTGCCTTTGAACTGTAAAAAGTACTTTTTCTTCTTGGCTGGAAAATATTAAATCACCATGTTCATAGGAAAGGAACTATGAGAGTTCCATGGAGCCTATGGTCTGGTATTGACATCAGATTTTGTGACTGCAGAGTCTTAATGGTTTTATTATTGAACTCCTATGAAGTGAGATGAAGTTTTTATAGAGCTCTAACTTCATAGAAGTCGGTAAGTATGAATTAATTAGTGCAAAAATCAATGCGGTCAGAGTTAAAAAATCTCGAAGTAAAAGATACAACTTTGGTGTCTGTCTTGACTTGCGAGTCTGATGACCCTTTCCCAGGTAAAATATTAAGAAAAATACGTGCACACGTGCATGTAAAATGCTTTTATGCTTAGTGGGGTACAGTATAGAAAACAACCTCACGTGCACTGGCAACCTACACGGTCGTCTCTTCAGGCAACTTGTGTCAGAGGAATATGAAGCTAAACCTTGGATACCATCCTTGTAATATTATACTAACCCCACCCCATATGATCTATCCTTGTTTTCCAACAAATACAGCAACCCCATCTTTGTTTAATGCGAGCAGAAGATTAAAAAAACCCCTTGATTGTTTCAGAGTTCATCATACTTTAATCAGATGGGTAATCTTTTCACCGCAGGGTTGCCTAATTGATGAAGACAAGGGTGGCCAAAACCAGAACATTTCTTCAAAAAGAAAAGCACCCAATCACATGGTTAGTAGTCTATGGAAAATGTGCTGCTAAGGTAATAGAAGTCACAATGAGTACACACACCCCTTGTTTCACCAGCTTTATGGTTTTCGAGCTGTATAATATTCATTTGAAGCTTGGATCCTAAGGATTGCAAGTGGGAATATATAGTTTGTCTTGTAGAGTGTGTTCAATAAGATTAAGCCTAGATTAGCTTCGTTGTTTATGCTTTTGATAGCTGTGAAATGGTGGAAATATGCATTATTTACTAAGGGCAAGCAAGTTATTGGAGGGACTCAGTGCACTGTCATGAAATTCCTCCTCCGCGTGGCCCATAATGATTGCTGCAGAATGCGGGACAAAGCTTCACTGGGAGCGAGATTGAGAAAGAGAGAAAGAGGGAGAATTCAACTTCTACGACATCTTCCAGGAAAGACTTCAACGTGGATTATTTCAAACACATGGTGGGCTTGACCTTGGCTGATATGTTGATTGCGGAGCATGTAATACGTTAACCTCTCATGGCGAGTGGGAGATATCCGTTCATTTCTTTCTTGAACTCGATCCGGAATGTACTTTTAATATTTTTGCTAGCACTACGTAGACAATAAATTTCAACCAAGCTTCGGGGCTACCTTGATTAGCCGGCAGCCGGTCAAATAACAACATGAGTGCCTCAGAATCCATCCTCAGGGTTGGCTAATAGGCTTGGTTCCGCATTGACAAGGGTCAGCATATTTCTCAGTTGATGGCCCTGGGAATCTAACATGGGAGCTTAGTGACCCCGTCAAAGCAATTTGCTACAAACTTATGAACATAAGTTCCTGTGCAACCTTACTTGTGATTTCTCAAAGAAATGACCAATCCGTATTTGCCTTGTAGAAATTTATGAACAAAACCTAATTTCCTGTGAATGATGAAAGAACTCGAACAAAAATGATAATCGAAGCAAGTTGTGTTATGATATGTTGGTGTTTTGGGCCTTGATGTGCCTTCTGTTTTCTTGTATTTTAACGTTATGGACCAAAGCTTTGAAGGTCCAGCCCATTCTTTTTCTGTGAGATGTACTTTAGAGAAATGGAATTCATTTATTCGTTTAGTGTGAACAGAATGGCAACTCAACTAGCAATTCCTACGGATTTGGTGTGTGAATAGAACAACAATTCTTTTATTCGGTATTTTTCGATCGTTTGCACCTGAGGGTATCCTTGGAAGCTTGTTATTATGACAGAGCATGCCTGCGTTTCATGTGGTGCTTGTTGCGTTTTGGAGCCCTGAATTGTCAATGTGAGAGTTCTCAATGGACGTCTTGCCAACCCCTTAAACAAGTGGAGTACTTTTGACCCTTTTAGCCGTAAGCTTTTATCGATTACCCACAAGCTCCTCCCTTGGTCCTCTAGCTTATCTAATTATGGCTTCATCTTCCTCATTGGAGCAAAGCCAACTTCAAAACCTGTACAAGGACCCATATTATTTATTCCCATCATACATGCTTGGAACCTCTATTGTCATTGAGAAATAAGTAGATGACTCTAGTTATGAGCTATGGAGTTAGTAAGTCCAGAATTTGCTCTCAGGGAAAAATAAGCTAGGTTATGTGAATGAGACTTTTTCTCGATCAAAAGCCAACTTAAAGACAAATGCTCTAGGATCAATCATATTCAACCATTTTCATTTGGTTAAAAAAGGCAGTCAAGAGGTCCCTGGTGATGTTTGTTTCTTACATAAGAGATACATAGACCATATAGGAGACTTTTAAATGGCATTTAAGTTGAATTTCAGCAACGTAAAGGAGTAATGTTTGGCAAAAACATTTTGAAAACAAGATGTTTGAAGATACCATTACACAATATTACTACAAAATTAGTCACTTGTGCATTGAAATTGAAAATGTGGAGCCTCCAATATGTTGTTCTTGTGGCAATTGTACCTATAGAGTAAACCAAAGGCTTGATGAAAGTAATGATGAGCATCATGTCATGGATTTCCTTCTTTGATTGCTAGAGTCATTTCAAAACTATAAGATTGGAAGAGACCTTCTCAAAAATTGACAACACCTTCAATCTAACTCAAGAAGATAAACATCAAAGGTAGAGAGATGAATCCAACAATCAGGTTCTTGAAGGGTTGTTTTAGCTGCATCTTCTTCAACCTAGAACACCTTTACAACTACCGTGTCAGGAGGAGGGACAAAGGTCAATGCCAAAAGGAATGGTGTGCTCTCATTGCCATAAATTGAGACACAAAGGAAACAAGTGCTATTGTTTAATACGTTATCCTCCTAGTTGGACTCCAAAAGGCAAAGGCAAGTAAAGTAAAGCTCTTCTTAGGTTTTCCAAGTCAATAGGGGTAAATCAGGGGAGACAATGTGGAGATGAAGCAGTTATAAGATCCATCCCCACTTGGTTTTTTTGCATTAGTCTTCTAGGTTAGGAGTTAGCCATTAGGCCATTTTTTTACTTAGGAGATCAAGGGCTAGTCCAATTATTTATGGGCTACAAAGTTTTTTGTAAAGCCTCTAGGCAAAGTAAGAGGAGAGGGGATGGCAAGGGAAGGAAAGGGAGGGGGGGGGGGGGGTGGTGGGGGGTGGGGCAAGGGGTTAGTGAATTAGGTTTTTAAGTATGCTATTGTTGAGATAAGTGTACTAATATTTTTTATGATGAGTGATTATATACTTATTTTCATGATTATGTTCATTAAATAAATAATATTCCTCTTAGTGCTTAAGCTTATATTTTTATAGGAATATTACTATGAAAGCTTTCTTCTAATGGCCTTTGTATTTAGTTAGAACAAACCATATACTTTGATGAATTTATCTTATAATGTCCACATCTAATAGAGCCTAGAAAGGAAGCTTGGATTGAAGTGCAAAAAGCCTACATATCTTGAAGTTGAACTAAAAGAGAAGCAATCCCATATAAAAAAGGCCAACATGTATACAAGGACAAAAAAAAAAGCAAAAGGAAAGGCCCAAGCTCATGTCACCTAGAAGCTTAACCTTTTAGCCAATTTAATGAGTTAATGAAGAACAATGCCTTGTAGAGTTAAGGTAAAACAAAAATAGTTAGTGCATAGAATGAATTAAGCATGTGATAGTGAGAAAGAAAAGATAAGGAAGAGAAAGAAAAACGACACTCAAAAGTCTAACTATTTTACCAAGATGACCATTTTAGGCTCTTAGAGGATGACAAAATCTTGCAGACCTAGGCTACAGAGGAGGTTCATTATAAAAGAAGTTGGTGCCTACAAAAAGAAGAAGAAGAAGAACAAGCTTTAAGTTGGAAGGTTTTCAAAAAGAGCATCCATACACTATGAAATCTAAAGAAAAACCACAAGCTTTTTAGGAAATATATTTATGCTATTTACTTCTCATATTTCTCTAACAAATCTGTTATCCTTTACTTCTAATATGAGCTGAACTATTTTGATTTATTCTTTGTTAGCTTACTATGAAATCCCTAGGTTGAAATGTGTTATCATTTAAGGATTTTTTGCATGTTACCTTACTAAGCTTTGAATTTGTATTGTATTGTGAGGGTGATACTACATTGCAAACAAAACTTGTGTAATTGGTAATCCTTGAGATTGTCGAGTATCCTTTGATAGTTTGTCAAAAGAGGTTGATTGGATGATTTATCCAATTACTTAAAAAATATATAATACAACCTTGTGATAGGTTTATTAAAGGAAGTGAGTTGGAAGTAATTTTCCAATCATTTACAATTTATATGCATCTCCTTTATCTCATTGTTTGGTCGCATTTGTGATTATTTTGAGTTTGTATAACTTGCTAGTATTCCTAAAATGTACATGGACAATAGTACTTAGTATTGCAAATATGTTTCAATTTGTACTTACTTGATTTGTCCAAAGTTAGTAGTGATTACTTGATTCGGGTTGTCTTTTCATAGTTCAAACTATGCAGTAAGCAAGTAGTTAAGGAGAATAGTTAGGAAACCTAATTCACCCACCTCTTAGGTTGCCTTTAGAGACCCAACATCTATAAGTTTTCTTTTTAATAGATCTAATTATATTTGTGTGCAAAACTAAGTTATATTTCTAGTGGACAACAAGCATGCAATTAGAATAGTAACAATAAATGTGGTAAGTAATATATGTTCAAATTCACAACTATGTATTAAAGTAGTATAAGTGAATCAAGAACACATAACTAAATTAGGATTCACAATAACAAGAATAAATAATGCACACAATACTTAATTGATTAAATAAACCATCCAACCCATCTCTTTTAGCAAACTACTAAAGTTAATTTTGAAATATTGTTGAAGACTTTTTGCTCCCTCCATGCTTAATTTTGAAATATTGCGCCTATAGTACATATGTGACCATGTTGTAGTCATTTTGGTTTTCAACCATCATTAAACTTAGTTATTTCAACAGGTGTAGCATGTTAAATGACCCCATCAATTCTAACACTTTCAAGAAACATAAATTGCTTTAAAATCATGTCACATATTCAAGTGGAAGTAAAATATTAGTTGAAGAAAGTATTAAAATTAAGAGGATCTGATGTGTGCCGCATCAACTTAGCCACGAGATTGCCATATGTTGAAGACATGTCAATCTCATTAAATGAATTGGATTCCATAAAAAGAAAGATGAGACATGTCAACCTTCGTCTATTTTCTTCCTACAAGACACTACCCTTGTGCTCATTGTCAATGACAAAGCAATGCATTTGGACAAATATGTAGCACCATATGAACCATGAATAAAGGAAAGAATTTTTAGAATCTTCTAGGCATTTTCAACCAATTTCAGGAAAGAAAATCTTCTCAAAGTTTTAGGAACAATTCAAAGTATCGAATAAACCTTTTGGCGTACCAAACTCCTCCCAAATCATGCAACATTAATGAAGATATATTCATAATTGTTGTTGTTTTTTTTGTCATTGATAATGGATTTAGGTTAGCCTATAAATAGAGGCTCCTTCATTGTTCATTTATTTATAGAATTTAATTACACAATCTCTTCTATTTCTTTTGGTTGTCTATATTTTTTGTTCTTGATTAGATCCCATCGTCACAATTGTTGATTTTAGAAACCTTATCTTGGTATCAATTTAGCCATAACGTAGAAGCCCTAAACTAATTTTTAATCTTTCACACAAATTGCATCCTAAGACCTTATCAATCTCTAATCTTGGAACTTTTTTTGTTCCTACAATTGGGGTTCACTTAGAAGGACATAATTTTCTCGTTTGTGTGCTAGTGAGTTGATACTTATCAAAGATGGGTCTCTCTCATGCTTAAAGAGTTTGCAACTCAAACATATATTGGTGGTTCCATAATCAAAGTGACCAATTCGGCATATGTTGATTGGTTAAAAAAAGACCAAACAACCCTTGCTTTAATCCTGAACTCCTTTTCAAATGCAGTTGTTATAGGTCTTACTAGTACCTAGACTTCCTATAAAGCCTAGAGAGCTTTATGTGTTGAGTTCACTTTGTAGAGCATATCACAAGCTTTATCACTTCACCTTTGTTTACAATCTACTACAAAGGGCCACAAGAATGTTACTAAATACCTTTAAGAGGTCCATCTCATGCTCTAAGTCGCTACACCCCATGCCCACAACAAGCACCTTCCTTTGTTAGCAAATGCCATAACCTTAACGCCATAATCCCATTTACTGCTAATTATACTGCAAGCTTGGGCATCGAGTTCCATCCTATTGTGCCCATTAAGCCCAAAATGGAAGCCACTCGGCTAATCTCCAAGTTAAGCACCCGAATAAGGTCCCAGCTCATGACATGGCCCATTTTACTTTTAACTTGCCTCCTTGAGCCTAGATAGATGCAAGTAAGTTTTCTAATTTAGGTGCAACTACTCATATTACAATTTCTACGATAGTCTGGGATCATGTCATGCAATACACTAAGGACCAACAAGTAAGAATTTTGTTTTTATTTTTTTTTAAAGTTTTGAATATTACGACTCGCGCACTCAAGCTCATGCACATGGGTTTCAAACCCCAGACCTTACGGTTAAGATCTCTACTAACTTACCACTGAGCTAGCTGGCTAAGCAACACCAACATGTAACAGTTGGTGATGGTGTTGGCCAACCCATCACCCATATAGGTAGTCTCATTAATCATTATAAATTAAATATTTCCAAAGCTCTTGTTATTCCATCTATTTCCAAATATTTATTATCTATCTTAAAATTTACTAAAGATAGCAACTGTGAGTTGTAATTTTATCCTAATTTTTGTACCACACAGAGTTTTTGTACAAGGATACATTTAGTGAGAACACTTTATCAAGGCCTTTGTCATTTGAGGTCTTTCCTTATGAAGCAATCAACAATAATGCCTACAACCTTTGTCAATATGCTTAAAAAATAGACATAATATTTCATGGAATCTACTAGAATTAATTCATTTTGATATTTGGGAACTTGTGCCCATTATGTCATCCAAATGAAATAAATATTATATTGCCTTTATTGGCATCTATTTAAAATTTTCCTGGATTTACACATTTCAATCTAAAGTCTAATTTATTCAAATTTTTGAGAATTTATAAAAATTAATTTTAAGAATTTCCAAAAACTAGTTGAAAATCAACTAAATAGGAAAACAAAATTCAATGTGATAGAGCCATGGAATTTACATTGGCATCTTTTTGTACCTTACTCTACAAACTAGGTATCCATTAAAGAATATCAAGTCCCTATGCACCTTATCGAAATGGGTTTATTAAACGAAAGCATAGGCATATTATTGAGACATGTCTTTCTTTGTTAAATCAAGTCCATGCACCTTTATATTATTGGGATCTTGCTTTTGAGACTATAACCCATCTCATTAACATACTATCAATCCCTGTAACACAAAATCAAACCCTTTAGGAAAGATTATTTTGTCAAGGCCCATTATTTCCTATCTTTGAATATTTAGGTGTCTTATCTATCCCTACTTATGTCTTTATGATAAATACAAACTCAATCAAAAATCATGGCCTTGTTTCTTTCTTGGATATCCTATAGGATACAAGAGATATCAATGTCTCTATTTAAAAACAAAACAACTTTTTATTGTTATAGATGCAATTTTTGATGAACATATATATCTTTTCTTTTTCAACAAGAAAATGCATAGCCTTCTAATGGTGCACCTCCTTTTCTTCCTTTATGCTTTTTGTTACCCAACCTTATACGGTTTGATGATGCACAATTATCAATTTCCATGGATTTTCCTACAAATTTGAGACCAACTTCCCTTCCACCCATGGTACCTTCCTCTTCACGGCCTATGACCTCTATCTCCACGGATCTTATCCCCCCTCATCATCCTATGACTATGAGATTTAAGGGTGGTACAATTGCAAGATGTATGTTTACTTAAAATCATATGTATGCCCTCATAATATTTACTCATCCTTATAAGGAGACTTTAAGCTTTACTAAAGCTTCTAATGGCCCCAATGTCATTAAGCAATGGTAAAAAAATCACAAAAATTTTAAAAAATAAAACATGGGAGCTTGTTCAACCTCTAGCTATTGTTATTTCCATTGGTTGCAAATAGGTATATAATACTTAAATCTAATGAAAATCTTAAACACTATAAAGTATGCCTTGTTGCAAAAGATGTTCATTAACACAACCTATCATCAACTATAATGAAACATTTAGTCTTGTGGCCAAACTTGTAACCATTAGAACTATTTATCCATTACCTATTCCAAACGTTGGACAATTAAGTAGCTTAATGTCAAAAATGTCTTCGTCCTTGGCACACTTGAGGATGAAGTTTATATGTTGCAACCTTAAGAATTTGTTGATCCACAACATCCCATTACAATATGTCACTTACATTATTCTCTTTATAATTTCAACCAAGCTCCATGAGCTTGGAAACAACATCTCAGTCAATTTCTTACCAAAATTGGTTTTGCCAATTCTTGTGCTAATTCTTCTCTTTTTATTATTCATACCTCCACTTATAATGTTTTCCTATTAGTATATACGGATGATATTATATTTACTCATAACAAAAATGTTCCACTTTCTCATATCCTTAGCCAATTACAAAATGAAATTGATATTAAAGATCTTGGGAATTTACATTATTTTCTTAGCATTGAAGCTTAATTTACCCCCAACGGCCTATTCCTTCATCTAGCCAAATTTGCGTTTGATATTATTCATCATGCCAATATGGGACGCATGTGGGGTTTCTACTTTTTGTACCACTAGCCATCCTCCATCCATTATTGATGGTGAATCTTTTTTCAAATGCTACCCACTGTCATAGCATTGTTGGGACCCTACAATATCTAACGCTCACCAAGCAAGATATATCATACGCAACACATATTGCATGCCAATATATGCATGCTCTAACCACTATTGACTGGACTTTTGTCAAACAAATACTTTGTTTTCTTGTAGACACACCTCACTATGGTCTTACATTCACCATCACCATGTCTAACTCTCTACATGCTTATTTTAATGCTAAATGGGATTGTGATTACGATGATCATTGGTGGCTTTATGTTTTTTAAGGTTCTAATCTCATTTCATAGAAATCCTAAAAACAGAAAAATGTTGCCCATTCTGATATCAAAGCTAAATTTAAGAGTCTTGCTAACAATACAACAAAACTCATTTGGAAAGAAGCTCTTCTTCAAGACCTTCATATCAAGCTTTCCAAGCCTTTGACATTGTGTGGTGATAACCTCTTCGCTCTCTATCTCTCTACCAACCTAATATTCCATGCTTGTACAAAACATGTGGAAATTGACTTCCATTTCATCAAAGAATGGATAAAAAATCAGCAACTTTCCATTTATTTTATTTGTTATGTTGATCAAACTGCAGATATATTCCCAAAAGAACTCTCTTCAGCGTTTTTTAAGCTCCTTCTAGACAAGCTTATTGTTCATTCCAGCCCATATGCTTATGGGAGCTTATTGAAATCAGAAGGATTTGATGTGTGCCACATTGGCTTAGCCATAACATCACCACATGTTAAAGACACATTAGCCTCATTAAATGATGTGGATGCCACAAATGGAAAGACGAGACACATTAGCCGCTAACCACAAAGCAACGTACTTGGATAGATATGCGGCACCATATGAACCATGAACAAAAGAAAGAATTTTCAGAATCTTCCTGGTATCGTCAACAAATTCCAGAAAAGAAAATCTTCTCTTAGGTTTGGGAACAATTCAAAATATTTTCCAAACCTTCTAGTCTACTAATCTGCCTCCAAATCATGCTGCATTAATAAAGATATATTCATAAATTCCTGTTCATTATTTTCCATTGATAATGAATTTAGGTTAGCCTATGAATAGAGGCTCCTTCATTGTTTATAATTACCTCAATTTTTTTAATAGAATTCCTTTACACAGTTTTTCTATTTCTCTTGGTTGTCTCTATTTTTGGTTCTTGATTAGATTTTGTAATCACGATTGGAATCAACACGTGAAGAGGTGGAACCAGAAGTTAGAAAATCCTAAAGGCGTAAACGTAAACTAACATGAAATGAATGGGCGTAAACATAAATCCAAAAGTTCCAATGCCCCTTGAAGCGAAGGCTATATTAACGAATGGGTGAGTACTTTTACCTCTAAATATGCCTACAAAGTTTGCAGGCACAAAATAACATACAGTCTAGCCGTGTCTCTAACGCAAGAAATCCAATCACAAAAATGATAGGAACAGTAAAAATAAAAGATTGACTAGTGATGTGGTAATTCCAGGAAACATAACTTGTTCTAATACCATGTCACATTTCCAAGTGGAAGCCAGAAGTCAAAGATTGGGGACGCTTGAAAGCTTCTTTCATTTATTCCAGCATATGAAAAAGATGCCTAATACAATCTATGTTGACTTATTCTTTCACAATAAAAGGTACGGAAAACTGTGTAAAAGCTACTTTATACACGTGCTGTATTACACAGCAAATACAAATATATGGGCTATATGCAGAGGCTATAAACAAGGACCACGTACCTAAATGTCTGTTGTAACATCAGTGTCCAAAAAGTAACAGGTGGTTTTAAAGTAACCATCCAAATCTAACCCTTATGTCATGAATCTTAGTTTTGGAAACAGTAATCCCTACTAAGTAGACCTATGAAACAATTATCCTTTTCCTTCCTCAGAAAAAGAGAAACAAGTTAAAAACCTAGGGATACTTACAATGAGTGGAATCCATAGATCCTATATCAAGTCACACTCATTGGTTGTCCAAAACACTCTAGGACGGTGGGGAATTTGTCTAATATATGCATCAGCAGCTGTACCTATCCGGGGACTTCTGTTAGAACTTCTTAGAAGAGATTGAAACTTCCAAAGCAATGACATTGATCAGTTCATATCAGCCACTAATACATTAGGCCAGTGGGGGCTTTCCTGTCAAGTTTCCTGTCAGAGCATTCCTCTACCTGTAAATGATAGGAAAACGCTTATGTCATCTTATTTTCCTGACCACATTCAGAATAGCTCCTCGGGTTGTGCAAAAAGCAAAATCATTTCCATTTGTTACTCTAACCCTAAAGAATTGCTTTACCATCGAACTCCAAACCCATAACCTGTTTTGAGTAGATTTTATTGTCCCCCACCAGAACAAGTTGGTTTATTTTGATCTGGATATGCTTCTGCAACCTTGTGCAGCAGCTTCTAATTTATATTATCACTCACCTTATGGAAAAAAGCACCTCGCCACTTCCTTTATCGTGGCCTAACTGATGATTTCAGCCATGGTTACTCCACTCTAAAGTCAAGTCCAGAGCATGAGTCAGAAAACAGATTCCCGGATCTATAATTTCATCGCGATCCTAATTTGGTCCCCTACGCATATCAGAGGCTCTGTAGATATAGTCATCATATAAGCAAAGTCTAGTATCCCCAGTGGTCCTACAGAAAAAACGAGTAGATCTGCAGCTATTCGAGTTGTGAGGAGGAAGAGAGTGCTTGAGTCGCTTTCAAGAAAAAGGTGAAGGCAGAAGAAGGTATCCACAACCTGAGTTTGATTGATCATTCAGACTTTTCCCTCCATCTCTTTAAGAGCCTTTGTCAAGTGGTCACAGGGTGACCCCGGTGGCACAAGCCATCAACTTCCATAAAAGTAACACAGCTTCTTCTCTCCTGGTTTGGACCACAAGATTATTGTCCACTTTTGGCATGGTAAACAGGGGCAATACTGCAGAGGATCCAGTCAAACTGGGTGAAATACACTTTGACCAGCTAATAGCCCACTCAGGTTCAGGTTCAACATAACAAAATATGCCACCACTCTCTTATGATTTTTCATCAAACCGATAGTTTAAGATGTTAGAGAGTTAATTTCTTTTTAAAATAAATTCCTAAGGAAAAGGTCATTTATTTATATATAAAAAATTTCAAACTTCTTGCAACTACCATAAGGTGCACAACCTGAACTTTAAATATGGTAATTTATTCTTAAAATTAATTTGTAATAAGAACAATATTATATATATAGAAGATTCCATGAGCAGTGCAAACATTTCATGACAAAGTTTCTGTTAGTGCGACCAATTACAACATTGCCAATAAACATGTGATTGTGATTTTGAATTTATTTTTTATAAATTCCAAATACCTACTTGGCATGGTTGAATTTTATGAAAAGTTGAGGTCTTTATTATCAAAAAGCGACAAAGCAAAGGAAATTTAGGACCCATGAAAAACAAAGGAATCCCCCTTTCTATTCCCTGTTTCCCGGCATAGTTCTCTGACAAAAGCTGGGATAAGGTTAACTTGAAGCATGTTTGACTAACTAGAATCTTAATGCGAATTTGTTCATTTTCATGGGTTCAACGACATGTTGCTGCCTTTTAATTTATTTGGATTCTTCGATACTAAGCTCTTATTTTCCACAGCCTTCCAGAGTGCCACGGAATCGGTATCCTCGTTGTAGACAATCGCGATGTACTTGTAACGACAACTTTAATTACGTAAGAAATTTGTAAAGTACATTCGTTATCCTAGCCATCTCCACCATGCCAAAAGTCTGGCTTTAACGACTTGTTGTGGCAGCGTCATTATAGTACAAGCATCGCGAGAAGGACAGAACGTCAAGTTATTGCGACGACTACAATATCGCCACAATACTCCGTGAAGTTATTTCATTTTGGGAGATTGACATTATTTTTCAGCATGTGGGTCCCTACACGCACCATTTGACTTGAAACCTTCTGCGTCTCCAGGTTAAAATAACTTTTCACTTTTCACTGCTCTATCAGTCTTATGAGTGGAGGAAGCTTTCTGGATACCTATGGATAGTAAAGATAAAAAAGAAAAAGAATATATATATATATATATATATCAAAGATGGGTTTCAAAGACAAGATTGGAGGTTTTTTTTCTTTTTTTTCTTTTTTCAACCCCTTCTGGGGTGTGATGCACAAATGAGCTAAAAAGTTGAGCAACACACTTTTGAGAAAGGCCAAGCTCACAGAAGTGAAATCACCAAGACTGATCAGAAACAGAAAAGCTTTTCCAAATTCCAGAACCCCAAAGGACAAGGACAGATCAAAGAAGAACTAGATATTCTGAACCAAGAGTGCCTGGGCTCACCTCGTGGCCAAGTTGACTCGGTAACCCAACTCGACCCGAGCCACTCGAATCACTGCCCAAGCCAAAAAAATTGAAAATTAATAGTACTAGGCTAAACCACGGTTCTATAATCAGCCATCGAACCCGGTCTGGCTCCACACCGCATCGCGAATCCGGCTCATGTCGCGGCCCTTGAGCGTACGACCCACGCCCTCGAAGACCGAGGTGGCGGCCATCTTGTGGCTGCGGGCGTACTCACGTGCCAGGTACTCGTGTGGCGGGACCATCTCTGAGTCGGGGCCGTCGTCAAACCCATCATCCAACTCGTGCAGCGACTCCACTGACTCCACCCGGAGGATCTTGCTCCAGTCTGGCACGTTCAACGGCGCGGATGTCGCCATGTGTCGCTGACGTGGAGGCCCTGCAGAAATCTCGTCGTTCCCGCGGAACTGGTGCACGATCCTCGAGGAGGAGGACGACCCGGGCTCGTCGAAGGCAAGTGACAGCCCCCCCACGTGGCTGTCATTCCGGGAGATGCGTCGCTGCTGGCGGCTACTCCGAACCCCCACGCTCCCGTTGGTATCCCCCGAGGCGCGTGGACTCCATTCGCCATGCGAATTGTTGGTGTCGGAGGCCAAGCCGTCGACCATGGACCACACGTCCTCCTCTCCGAGCTCGGACGAGTCCAAGCCGTTCGAACCCTGGCCCTGACCGTAGCTGTAGGTCCCCAGCAACCTCTCGCTCCGGCTCGTCGTCAATTTTCGACCCTTCGCCATAATCGCATTCGGTCAGAGGCCCGGCCACCGAAACAGGCTCTTACGGCGTAAACCTGTACCAAACTATTCTTCCTCACAATTAACTAATCTACCAACTACAGCCTCATTATAGAGGCTCACACATAAGTTGAGTTTGGCAGAGCGGACGTGTATATATAGCAGTCGGCTTTCCCATCCCCAAAACTTCATTTCATATGAATTTGGGATTCATTTTGTCTCCTCATTTCGTCAATCCGCACCAATAACATTTATTGTGAGAGTCTAAGAGGCCGAGCCCCTCATGTATCCAAGTGAAAAAAAAAAAAAAAAAAAGCGACATGCAGTAATTACTTGTTCTCAGTCCTACGCTCTTTCCTATTCGCGTGTATCTCACCGCCTAAATGCCAAATTTGGAGTCACACGCTCTAGGATTTACCATTTTCGGCAGTTCTTACTATCAAAATGGGCGTAAAATTTGAGTTGCATATTAATCTTATCTTCATTAGGTAAAAAGTTGATAAGCCACTTTACTAAAGAACTTCCAAATATAGTCTAGATTTCTTATCTTTTATCTTAGTATAATTCTGATAGCAACTTATTTATCCAAAATAATAAATATTATATCCTAGGTCAAAATTGACCTATTTATGAATCTTTTACTTTCAAAAAATATATCAACAAGAAAATTTAAATGATTAATTTAAATTACTTTGACTTAATCCGAATAAATTTCATCACTGATTCCGATTCTTCAATACTCTACCATTTAATGGTGTTTTTATTTGTTTTAAAATAGGGAATTTTCTTGAAGTGAATCCCTTGAGGAGTTGTAAAGCACGTCAGTCTTCGTTCCCACTGCAAGGAGGGGCCCCAATGTTTACCTACCTTGTTTGACTGCGTCAAGTACATCCAACGTGGGCCAGTGGCTCCACGTGGGTCGTTCGTCCTATAACCACCCACCACGTGTGTGATTCCAAACGGTGAGGGGCCACCGAAGCTGTCGCGGTCGTGCCACGTGGTTGACAGTGACGGGCTATAAATTCTGGAAAAAGCTTTGGGGGTGCTAATGATTGTGACAATAAATTAAGAGTGCATAATTGATGGTTTAGGATGTCATCAGCTTGGGGGATTGATTATGCGTAAACTAATCCCCCACTTGTTTTTTTGGGGTTCACAAAAGTAGAGTCACCGCGAGGGCCACATTGGACGGTCTAGAATCAAAATGGTGGGGCCGCACATTGGGCTGTCGTTTCTGATGTGCCTTATCACCCCCATTCATTGTCAAGGATTTCCCCATCACGGTGAAACCCCAAGCCAATAGGAATGCAGATTTGGCCAAAACCAAATCTTGTGGCTAATACGATCCATCTGCTTCGGATTACTTAGAGGGAGTTTAAATATTATCTTCTATTAATTATTCTTAACATATTATTAAAAAATATTTAAGTCTAACCTATAAGAAAAAAATAACTTCTCTTTTGGGGACTAGGATTTAAGTTGAACAAGAGTTTAAATAATTATATAATTGCATTATTGAACTTTGATTGAATATAAATTGGAGTTCAACAACTATTGCTGATATTATTGGAAGTGTTTTGCTGTACACTTGTAGTGGAGTTGATAAGGACTGGCATGGAGCAAGATTACGAATGGTCGACTTCTTACCTTATTTGCCTGGAGAAAAGAACAGAGAACATATGGCTGCAGTTTAGCGAAGGTTTGAGTATTTCTTTCAATGCCAATGTTGGGTTAGTTAATGGTACTGTAAAGTGCCACTTGTGTGGCGGTATTATTGAGGAACCCACACTGACCTCATTTGGTGGAGTGGACAGGAGACGGGACCCGGATCAACCATAGCCGGACTTGGCCAGGACCCACCGGTGGTCTGTGGAGTCTGTCAGATGGGGCCATGGCCGAACTCTGGCTACTCTTGGACCTTTTTTGCAATCAGCATCCTATGCTTGCCGTGCTGCAGCTGCTGCTGCTGATGGTGATGATGACGATGGTCCAGTTATCACCTGCTCTGTTTCTATTTCTCTGATGATGAACGAGTTAGGCAGATTGGAAGGTGTTTGTTGAAGAGAGGAAAAAGAAAGATTTGCTTCTGATTCGATGATGAGTGATTCATTGGTGGGTTGAAGAATTCCCCACAACGACACCATCCCAGTTAGTAATAGCATTTGCAGGTTCTTCTCCCCACAGTGAAAGCATCCAATAGGAGAGGAACTCGCATCATCTTTGATGAAGCTTTTTTGGTTTTTCTTTCGTGTAGAATCTCTTATATTGCATGACCCACCATTTTTTTTTGTCTTTGGTGCCCAACCGTCAAAAAACTGCCATTATAAGAAACTGATCAAGAGATGTATCTGAAAGACTTCATTGGACTGGCTTGCTTGCTGCAAAAGAAAACAAGATCTGGGTGTGAGGAATCAGAACCTCACCAGCTCTCCATATAAAAAACAAACAGGAAAAACTCTTCTTCATGTGATATCGTGGTTTCCAGGTTGATATTATCATATTTTATGAACGATAGAATGCACCGCTCATTACACAATCTCGATATTCTTTCTAAACCAAAAAAATAAAAAAAAGTTTCTGATGGGTACATTTTTATAAGTTATTTGGATCCACCGAATCAAGATCATAGGGATTATTTTAGTGCTTATTTCAGGTTTTAATGTCCGTAGCGTCAAGCTGTATGATTAGTTTAACAAGTGTTTCTTCGTACCATGTAAGTAGGAGAATCAGAAGGCTTTTTGATGGAGGCTTTGTCAAGCCAGCCAATGAACTCTGATTCTTGCACGAGCTATTCCCTTCCAGAAGTTCTTTAGTTTTACTGTGCGTGTCCAGCACTTCCCAATACTGAGGATGGCACTTGGGTTCCCTGTCTTGTTATGACATCGACAGCTAATTAACAAGTTGCTTTGTCCATTTATATATATAGACTTGATCTGATAATTCATTAATCACCATTGAGAACAACTTGCTTTGCTGCACTCAAGTGTAAGCTCAACTTGTTATAACGTTGTATAGTATACCGTCGGCAGACTTATTCCAGCATTCTGCAGCATGAGAATGTTCAAAACTCCAACCACCCATTGTTTGGCCCAGAGAGCTTTGCGCTTGCTGAGAATGCATTTTTCTATGCAAGTGAAGAATGGTCACAATCAGAGATCACCAAGGGAGGGAATCCGGCCAAGAATGAACTGAACTCAAAATCGTGAACAGCGTTGGTGGTGGCAGCGCAGTTGGTCACGAGCAAGCATCAGAATCCTATCCTCTTTTGAATTGTTATTTTCAAGTTGGCTCAGCCATCACTTAAGTTCTGTGTCCTATCTCATCTAGTTATAGAAACGATAAAGTATCATATGACAGTTTGCCTTAGAATCTCGAGAATACATATCCAATAAAGTATTAAACCGAAAACCTCAACATGTAGTTTGGATTTACTGATATCGTTGCTTTCAGTTGGTCACAAGCAAGGATCACCATCCTACCCTATTTTGAAACCAAGTCATTCTCGTTGGCCCAGCCAGCACTCCATTTGTCACATCCCATCTCCTTATCAAAAAATATCAAGCTTTTCTTGTCTTGTAATAATAATACAGGAGCTTCAATTGAGATTCAATTTACTATAATTATAATTCTATATAAAAACCTAATTTCTTAAATTTTGGTAATATAGTTATTGATGTATCATCTCAAAGATTAAAGAAAAAATTATTCTCAACCCATCATGGTTGGAAGAGCCTTACAAACTTTGGAAGAACATCCATGGCTTTTAAATATATCCAATTTGATAGTATATGCTTGATGTAAGGCCCAGAATCCGGGGACCTTCCATGGGACAGGGTTGCCAATGACATCTTGGAGGTCATTATTAAAAGGAAAATGAATCTTCACTCTCCAATGACATCACTTTATCATCACTTCAACACTACCTATAGATTCCTTCTATTATTGCGTAGTCAAAAATTATTTCTGCCAGATTATCTGCTTTAATTAACAAAGATATACGAGAATCTTCCCTCTCTAGAATTGAAAGGCCATCCAATTGTTTAAAGGAATTGTCTCATCCCAATCAAGCACCCTCTAGGCCCCATTGTTCTCCTCCTTTCAGCACTTTCCTAGTCAGCGTCTCTTGAGTGATTTCATGTGCTGATACTGCTGTTCCACTGAAACATAGTCTGCAAAGAAAACAAGATACGAAGGTAAAGGGTCGTGAAAGATGAAACCCATCATGAATGAACGCCATGGGAAAGCATTTGTTACTGTCACGAGAAAAAGCACCTCCAACCCAACCCAGAAATATATGGTACAGAGATTCTGATTTTAAGTTTCTGTGTGGAGTTAAAGCGCTGGTCCGACGTGCTCAATATGAATCCTAATTCTGTACATTAAGCTCTTGCGCCATGTCCATTCGGGGTCAGGTACGTTCTGTACTCCGTACAATCACTGGACATGACTCCAACACTCGTTAGAAGAAAGAATCCGGAGATGACTTACTCGGCATCTTCCGCTCGTTGGCCAAGCAATCAAATCAGGGTCACAAAGACTAAAACACGGCAGTTCAGCCACAAATCCGGATTAGTTTCTTCCATTGATGACTTCAAAGGACTTATCTTCTCGAAACTACGTGCACGTCTGCTTTTCCTAAACGGTGGGGTAGCTTCTGTCTGCTGAGCTAAAATATGTCAACCTAGGCCATCAATTTCAATGAGGGGTAGGGCAATTGCAGCACGGCTTTCCCTTGAATCCTATCTCTGGGCGTGTCAGATGGAACGTAAAGGGACGGAGTTTCTGGTGCAATATTAACGTTGCATTAAGAATTCTTTTGCAAAATCGAACAAGATAGAAACCGTGAGGACATGCCCTTAAAAGGGGAAGGACTCAAAATGTTTAGTTTATCAGCAAGTTTTGTTTTACTCGTTTTGAGGCTTTTCTCCAACTTTGGTTTAGGCCTAAGTTGGTTTTAGGGAGCTAAGGTATTGACATTTCCAAATAAATGGCATTAGGGTTAATCTTTAGGCAAGCTAAAATGCACTGGGCTTTGGGTGTTTTTGCTTCTTTTATTTATACTATTTGGGAAAAAAAGAAATTTTAGAGTCTTTGAGAATGTTGTTTGCCTTAGTTTTGTTATTGTTGAAATCATAAGAATGATTATTAAAGATATATTCTTCTATATAGAAAAAAAAATAAAAAACAGTTGAAATTTTATATATTTAGTGTACTTGAATATATTGTAGACCAAAAAAAAAAAATCGATTTTCTTTATAAAACAAAATATAGTTCACTTTTCATAAATCCTTTTGCACTCCTAGAATATTTTGAGGAAAGATAAATATGCAATCACTTAAACTTAGAGAAAGTGATTGTACAAATACTTCCCTCTTTTGTTGTGGGTGATCATGTGACCACCTACTTTTTTCTGTTTATGAAAATTTATGTGATAATTTCTTTATTCCTTTAATTATTTGTGTGAACGAAACTAGTTTTCATTTTTTGAAAAGACAAGTATTGACTTTAGATTATAACTACAGAATGTGACAATCCTATGTGTTTTAGTCATGCCATTAGAAAGAATTAGAAAAAGAAATTGCACCAATGATAATTGCCCTTGTTAACTACCTAGTTCTACTTCTACTCTTTTGGGAGTTGAAAGAAAGTATCTTTACATCTATTTACACACCCTTTTATGTAAATTACGTGTGCAAATAAATTGGTAACCAAAAAATAGTCCCAAAACAACACTTAATCTATCTTGTGGATTTGCGTGGTGTCTAGTCCATTTGTGGGACAGGTAGGGCTTGTATAATCATGAAAAGTAGAAGCATATCTATATTTCGGCCAAAGCAGTGAATGAACGAGTTTCTTGTCATATTATTGTATGACCCATGAGTGTCAGTAGGACCAAGATCGTAAGAAGTTTTCACGAATCTAGTTTCACGTTTACAACCTCACTGGATATCCTAGATATATGAATCAGGCGTTTGCTTGCTTTTGTGTGGTCCAACTGAGACCACTCTTTTGCTGACCGTTTGAAAAGCATCTGCGACCAACCCCGTCCTGCCTATTCTAGCTCTGCCTTTTTTCCTTCCCCATTTACTCGTGGTGGTCGACATCTTGAAAATGTATTGCATTCTAGAGGAGAAAAGACTTTTGTTCACTCATTATCTGCTTCTTGTTATGATTGATGTACCAAAAGTTTAAATAGGGATCAATAGTGTACTCTTGTGGCTGAATCTTATTTTGATACCTCGTAAAGGGTGTTTCAAACATGCCCACATGTTTATTGGGCCACTTTGGATGGTTGTAGATGGAGAAATTGAGGCAGTTTAGCCGGCTTAATCTTCAGGTTGGGCCGGAGTCCAAGTGGTGATTTGCATATTTGCTCGGCCGAGAAAGTTGCCGACAAATCAATGATGGGAGAAGCGAATTATTAAGGCCATGCATGAGATGGACGAATGCTGTCACGTCGATTGGCTCGGACATCTTTTACCTCCTGAAGTGAACCGAGGGGTTTGGAGAAGACTCAGAGCACCTGGCCCCTACCCACCGCCCAGGATGATTCTTTGTAACGGGACCAGTAGCCTGTCACCTATTGCTTTTGTGGTTTAAAAGAGGCAGATACATAAGATCATTCATTTTGCCTTAATTATATGGTCATATATGAATGTATCATACAAGAGTGTGAGTACATGCTCCATATTCTCTACAAAAGCAAAGTACATAAGTGTTCATAATATAATGCAAAAACAAGAATCAAAAGAAGAAAATAACTCCTTACGGAAAAAAAGAAAAGAAAAGAAAAGACAAGTGAATTGGCTGAGTCTTGCTCTGATCACACTTTGCTCAAACAACAAAATTGAGAACAGTTGTTCACCTACGTTTTCTGTTTAAGAAGGCGGAGCTGAGATTTCTGGCTTTCAATCCCCAACCCCAAATGCTTGGGCTTCATGGTCTGCTTCTGGATGCCTCGTGGCCACTCTATGCAGCCTTTCATTCCTCTAGCGATGTGTGGATTGGCAGTGTCCGCTGCGCCCCGTTGCGCTACTGGGTCTTGGCATCCGAGCCCACCGCTTTCCGGGCCCGAAACTCTATTCGGAAAGACCCTCCCGTTTTCGTTACCCTCTGCTAGCAAGCGAACCTCGATGAGTTCCGAATTCGGAGGTTCTAGGTCTGCGTTGTTAATGGAGGCCTCACTCCCTTCGAGTGAGTCGCTAGAAACCTGATCCTCAGCACAGCTAGCTCTTTTGCAGCCTGGGGTTTCTTCTGTATAACCATTAGCATGGTCGTAATGCTTCAGCATTGAGGCATCATTATTTGGGCTTGGAGGAAGAGGCCTGGAAGCATGTCCATCAGGACTGTTATTTACACAAGGTTTAGGCTCCTCTACCTTAGCTTCACCTTTTCTTATATCTTCGTAGATAGAGAAGATATCATCTGATTTTGGGGGCTGGTACACAAATTCCTTGGTATCTTGAACATCGATTGATTTAACAGCCTGCCGGATCAACTCGGCTTTCCTCAAGTCCATTGCATCAAGGGTAGGGCTTCCGAGCTGCATAAAAGTCTCCAGGTCTGCTACG
Organism: Casuarina cunninghamiana; assembly: GCA_028551485.1. Classification (NCBI taxonomy): domain Eukaryota; kingdom Viridiplantae; phylum Streptophyta; class Magnoliopsida; order Fagales; family Casuarinaceae; genus Casuarina; species Casuarina cunninghamiana. The sequence goes on along the minus strand of CM052366.1, from coordinate 22,555,131 downwards.
AGCTTGTTCATCTGGGAATATCTATCTTCAAGAGCAAGTTTTGCGTCAACCAGCTTCATTTGGACACGTTCTTCACGCCAAACCTCAGCCATCTGCAACATCTGCCTCTCTTCTTCTACTTCTTGGCGCATTTTCATTGAATGTCTTTTCAATGCATCAATCGCAGTCTTATCTTCTCCGATCTGCTTAGCTAGTTCATTACAAACCTCCTCCATCAGTTCTCTTCCCCTTCTCTCTTCCTCGTAATCTTGCATGAACTGCTCCGCTGACAACTTGGCCTCGGATAGCTCATTGAGCAATCTGGCATTGAGCATTTCCATCCTATGACAGCTCTCTCTTTCCCTGTCTAATTCATCCCTTAAGTCATCAACAACTGCATGGATCTTCATTTGTTCTCTTCTCCTCCATGAAACACTTTGCTCTTCAACCATCTTCAGGAAGTGCTTCAACCTTTTCTTTGAGGATCGCTTCTCGGCTTTAAGCTCACGAATTCGTGATCGCGCGCGCAATACTTCTGCTTGCAAAGAATAAAAAACAGAGATCGAAGCATCCTCGCGATCCCCCGGTAGCTTCATCTGGCTGTAAAACTGGTGAACCTCATCAGACACATCCGAACGCCTGGGTTCCCACTTTGTACTCCCCTCCGTTGAACATTTTGGATATGGCGACGGAGATACAGGCTGTGGAAAAAGCAAGAGGTTAGGATATCTCTTGCTAATTCTCACTCTGGCTGGTACTGTTCTAATCTCAAGTTTTTGTAAATTCGGTATAACGCATTGCTTCTACCACTAACATGATTATAATTTGTAAATCGCCAACACTTAACACAAGATATCAAGCTACGGATCGAAAATAACGCATATGCTCCAAATATCAACAATTTTTCTAATCAAAAAGCTTGGTCCATAAGAAATCTAAAAGAACCAGAAAGGAGAATATAAACGATCGCACATTATATTCTAAATGACTGGGCCAAATTGTGTCTAGAGTTTTAATAAGCCTTTAAACAAGGACGAAGCTTTTTAGATGAAATCTCTGTTTTTCCTTTTTATGTCCTCTTTTCCCGCATTTTCTCACGAACCAAACGCATCAGCAATGACAAAACGAAACTCTCACTTCAGTTGCCTTGCAGAATTTAAGTCAAAGAGACAGCCCTCTCTTTTCAAAGCGAAAGCTATAAACGCGAATCACAAGGCGTTACCTGAGACCGACTCTGTCCACGCGGCCTGAGCTTGAAGCGGCCAATTCCGCCTCCGCCTCCCGAGACATCCTTGAACCGGAATTGCCAGAGTCCGGCGGCAAGCGTCCTCGCCGACAACGAAACCCGCGCTCCCCGGAATTGTCCTCCTCCAGCGATGTTCCCATCCTCGAAGAACTTCCACTGCGAGAGAGGAGTTGCCGCCCGGCGCCGGGAGTTAACGGCGGAGACGCTGGGACGCTTTAGTCTTCGGCGATTCCCCGTCGCCGGAGTATGGGACCCGTCGGTGAGGCTCATTCGGTTCCACGCGGTATGGGAGGCATCACTGAGACAGAACCAAAAGGTGTTCGAATTTCGGGGATGTCGTCCAAAGCGCAAACAGTACGTATTTGTATGCGTCCCCTTGGCGTCTCTTTCTGTCATCTTTAATTGGTTTCGCTTTCTCAACGCTGCCGTTTCTATCATCTTTAGAAAACTATTAATTTACAATCTATGCATGAATTGATTTAAAATAACCGAAAATTACCTAAAAAATCGAAGATTTGTTGAGCAGACTTGGTAAAATAATTCCTACATAAATCGTGCCAGCATGCTCATCCCATCATTGAGCTACATAGGTCAAACCCATCAAATAATGCCCAAATAACATGTAATTTATCAAAAGAAGATTATGATGTTGTAGGTGGCAGCCGGTTGGTGGGCAGCCATGTCGAATGTGGTGTTCATCACAAACTCACAAAAGAATAATGTTTTCAATAGAAGCAGTTTACTTACTTACGTATATAGTTGACATTCATAAAAAGTGTATGATGAATTATGAGTTTAATACATTCTATGTAGCAGAAAGACAGATAATCCTTACTTATTATAAGACAATCACTTATTTCCATTTCCCATTTCCCATCTCACGAAAAACCCTTTTTTTCTTAGCTTAGCCCTATCCCCCTCTAGAGGTATTTAGTTATAGGTTATATTTGCTTGTCCATTGGTCAATTAGAGTTGCTTCTCTTCTACCTATTACCTATAGGGTAGGGTCTTAAATGCTAGGGAATTTATTAGATTACATCATTATTCACATTTGAATTGAATACACAATAACATGAATGCACACTCAAATACAATAAATGAATACACACTAACACAAATGCACACATTTAAAGTCAATAAAATTAAGAAGATTTGGAGTAACACAATATTTGGTGTTTTTAATAATATTTTCTTATTATTATTTCTATTATTTTTTGGTAACCCAAATCCCACCAAACTTTGCTTGATAATTTAAATTAGGGAGTGTTGGTCACCCCAAAGCATGTTTAGGAGCTGAAAAGATTTGAACTAAAGACACTTGTTTTACATGATTTTTTACAAGGGCCTTTTTTATCATCTCGACCATATCTTAAGAGGTTAATTATTTCTTATTAATTTGATTTTCCTTTTCTTTTCACTAAAATAAGCAACATTTTATAAAATTCTCTTATTACCTCTAATCCAAAACGTATTCAGCACTCTTGCTTATAATTAATTTTATCACTTGATCTAATTATTCTACCAACCCTAACGTTAATTTGCGTCCTTTTTAACAACATGTCCTTGCCATATCCGGGAGCCTTTCCAGTAAAACTGCTGTGCCTACGATATTGGGCTCCTGCAAGTTGAAGCTTGTCAATAAAACCATGCAGTAGGGTATCCAGCCCAAGTTTCTGAAACCATCTCTTTCCCAATGCCATGGTCACTTGGCCAATCCATGGTACTGACTAGGCCCCGTTAAAGAAAAGTGAACCCATGGATTCGCCAAGTGACCATGGCACTGGGAAAGAGATGGTTTCAGAAACTATTTAAATCTTGTTCGATTCTCTTTAAATATATAAGTTAACTTTAACAAAAAAGTGAGCTAAAAGAGATTCTTTACACAAAATTCACAGTAAAAAGTGGTGTAGGAGTAAATGCATTTTCTGTGGGAAAGTCCATAGTTTACATTGATTGTGAAAGAGCATTTCAAGAATGGTATAAATAATTTTATATTACATAAATCTTACTTAAAAATTGTGTTGAAAATGAAATATATGTTGTTTCCTTAAAAGTCAATTTTAAGGGGAAAAAAATAGAACTTTCTTACATCTACACGTTGGACAAGAAAAAAGATAACTTTGGTTGTCCTTTCTTAGTAGTTGAATGAACTGTTCTAAGGTGATAAATCATATCGACGAAAGCAGAGACTTTATGGGATAAGATTTGCTGATTGACGCTGACTTCCAAGATAAGCACCCAATGACTAGCCGTCGTTTTCGTTTCTGCATCAAAATTAGAACAAACCAAAACGATGACATGGAGGGTTCAATTTTCCACCTTGAGATTTCCAAACTTGGAGGCCGTTGATTTGTTCAAGCAATATCTTCGCGAAGCTTGCTGATTTAAGCTCTTTTCGTATAGTAAAAAACAGTGACGAACGCTGTAGAATTCTGGAAACCGAAAGAGCACAGGCTCCTACCTAAGCACTCTGAAAATCCACAGATTAACTCGTTCAAAATTCATGAAAAAGTGATGCAGCCAGAAGAGACGGAACGCCATGCTTCTTCTGCAATGAAATTATCATAACTTGAATGCACGCACTGGTATTGACTACAACACCCTGGAGATAACACGTTTCTCTGAAGGATGTGACTGCTTCTTCGTAACTCCACCAGCCAAAATGACTTCAAATTTGCCACCGCATTTAGCCAACTTCTGCTATTGGTTGATTCAGTATGAGAACCTCAAGAAATATGTTGGCATGGAATTGGTACAACTTCCTCCATCAAGTTTTGAAGAGTTTGATGATTGAATACCTCCAAGAGACCATCTCTTGAACCATTTTTCTTCGAGGATTGCTTGAACATCTAGCACTAATGCATCTTTCCTGTGGGCACTGCTGTAAAAGTCTAAACGATTACCATGGATTTGATTCTGACAGATGACTTTCGTCGATGTTATTATTACCTCTCTGTTTTTTTCCTTGTATTCGATGTCTCTCAGGTTCCCCTGACATCTTAAATTGTTTCCTCATTGGTCGACGTTATTAAGCAGATCAAACTCAGCTTTCACCGCATGTCCATCCCTGGGACTTGAAGACCTTCGTGATTCGCATGCTGCTCTTACCTACGGATTTGGAGTTGAAGCTTCTACAACTCCAGATAAATTTTGTTGTGATAATTAGAACAAAGTTTGCTGCGTAACATTTGTTAAGCTTGGATTTCAACAATCCCACTGTATTGTTGAAATCCCACTGTATTGAAAATGATCGTAGAGATTCTAAGTCGCAAAAAAAGTAGGTCCGATAGTAACAAGATATTTCGACAAATCTAAGCTTCCTTGTGTTATGGTAGTTTTAAGGAACCTTAAACCTATGAAAATCGTTTGCATGAAAATAAGTCTTATATTGATTCTTTTTTATATTTAAGAAAATATCACAGAAGACCAATTCTATGTACCGGTACCAATTTGTTTCTTATCTTAAACATATTTGATTGATTAAGCACATGACGTTATTCCTATGGTTATCATGTTTATCCACTCGCTACGTTAGGATTAAGACTAATTTGTCATGGGATTTCAAAAAAAAAAAAAAAATTATTTTGAAAACGACTTATTGATAATAATAAAAATTATGATAAGTATAGAGAAAACGACTCATTGATAATAATAGAAATCATGATAAGTATTAACATTTGATATGTCCTCTCTTACACATAAGTTTTAAGCAAGGATGTAAATTTTTTTAATATGAGATTATATTATGCCCCAATTTTCAAGTAAAATACTTGTGAATTAGATGGATCTCTTGAGAAATACCTTCTTATGTTAGGAATGAAAGAGTGTAATTAACTGTAGCATGCATATCATATTATCAATTTGTTATTATACATATATATATATTTTTAAGTCAATTTTAAAAGAAAAAGTATCTTTTTAAGAAGAAATAAAACATGAAACCCTCTTTCAAGCCTAAGTAATAAAAATAGTAATCTAATAATATAACTTAGGAATTCATTATCTCTAAATAATTTTATTTTAATTTAATATACACGCACCCAAATTCACGCACATGGTATTGAATATAATACCAAAAAATCTCTGATGCTACTAGGTTTAACATCACAAATGTTTTTCTCTTTTTTTTTTTTTCTCCCTCTCTTTTATTTCTTTAGTACTTAATTGTACCTGTCATTTGCACAAGAACACGTTTGTTCAATCACTTGGATTACTTCAAAGACGCGCTTGTTCATACGAGCCGACAAAACGAAACACGTGGAGCAATTTCCTCGATGGCTTCGCCGCCATGTGCAGCGGCGCCACGGGGTTCAACGGGGACTGGAAGATAAAAATTGAAAAAGTATTACGTAGAAGCAACACCGCTCTTCCGATTGAAGCCGAAAAGGAATCTTCCTTGCTAATAAACTACGCTTAAAAGCGACGGTACGGGTTGCTATAAAATCAAACCGAGTCAAAGATACCGTTCTTGTCTCCGTGTTCACACACGATCTGGTCGAGAAGATGCCACCTTCGATCCTTTTCACACTGCGGTACCAAACTGGAACAGATTATCTTAATTTAGCCGAGATGTGCAAAGGAATATTGGTAATTTTTGGTCAACCAACTTCACTGTGAGATTGCCACGTAAGAGATGTGCCTCGTCCTACGTGAAATTTGTCTCTGGACGGTGTTTCTTGGAACCCCATGAACGCCACCCACTTCTATCAAACTCGTATAAATAACGCGGACCTCTTCACATTTTGAATCTCTCCTTTTCAGAGAAAGATATACGTCTTGTTGGCAACTGGGAAGATGGGAAATTGTTTAAGGCGTCAATCTAAGTCGGCGGTCTGGGCCGGCGACGACTGGGGTTCTCTCACGACGAGGAATCCGTTTGTGGATGATGATGATGATGATAAGTCTGGCTCCGAAAGACAGAGTCTTTTCGGAGGAACGGGAGCTTTTTCTTCGTCACCCTCCGCTACCGATGCGAGCAGTGGTGTAACAGAGGTGAAGATCAAGATTTCGAAGAAGGAGCTGGAGGAGTTGCTCGGAAGAGTGGACATGCGAGGGTTGTCGGCGGGACAAGTGCTCGCTCGTTTGAAGGATAGTGCTTACAGATATGACGAGCACCACCGGTCGTGGAGGCCGGCCCTGCAGAGTATTCCGGAGGTCAATTAGCTAGGACGCGTGCTCGCCGGAGTTGAATTTGTCATTGTATGTAGTGGTTTGGAATGTAGATCCTGTATGTACGGAATGGAATTAGTGGGTGAGATGCATGTTAATGATTCGTTCTTTTCTTTCTTTTTTTCTACAGAAGTTTCTAAACTTTCTAGATCTCATTCTCTTATACCTTTTAACATCAGGTTCCAAGCTCAATCCCCATATTTTAACTGGTCCTACAAGCTCAATACTTAACAAAGGTGCATCTGATTTCAAAAGACTTCTTCTTCTTCACCAAAAACATATATCACCTGATTCAGACACAGACCTTGTCAAACTGTGGTGGTTTCTTCATAAACGACTAAAGACAAGCAGACAATCTGCTCAGAATGGCAGATCCACCATTACAGACCATTAATGCAACCCCACCTTTTCTCCCCCCACTGAATGAGTTACGCAATTCCCCAATTCACGTAGTTATTGTTTTTCTTCCATGTCTTGATATTCTTTGGCCGGAGAAAAGCCATTGTATTGACAATGCATGGGGTCCTCTGTTAAATTTACAGTGAAAAAGGACATGAAAACGCTGAGTAAAAGAAAAAATCGTAGATAACAAACTGGTGGGGGCTAGAGAGGAAGAAGACAAGCATGAAGTCCATTTAGAAATCCCGAGGCTCAGATTCAGTCTGAACACAAAGGGAATGAATTCCCAGAGAAGTCCAACAAATATTATGGTCTCAATGCTCAGCCCTGTGCGAGCCCAGATCGCTGAGATGTCAATTTTGGGTAGCCCGACTTCCCATGTCGGACTGGCACCGTTGTCCTTGTCGCCCACCATAATTCCCAGCGGTCTATTCTAATGTACTGGAAGATGTCAACAATGGTTCATCTCTTATCTCTACGAATCTCCTTTATAAAAGAGAATGGAATTTTATACTTTTGAAACATACTTTTCAATATAATATCGAAACATAGATTTTAAAAACAGCACCTTGTATACAAAATTCACATCTCAAAATAATTTATGAGGTGCGTTAAGAATAGGAAAAAGGTGGACAAAAGATGGTGCATAATTCCGGAGAAACACAGACAAGCAAGCACTCACAAAAAGTGAAATAAGATTTGTATTAAGAAGAAAAAGTAATATTGCAATCATTGTTACCATTTAGTTAATTGGCTCTATCCATAACGAGTAAGTGAGTAAATCTTTGGTTTGTCTCATCCTCTTCGTTGCGTTTAATGTCTCGGCCGAAGAAAAGACACCATATCTTTCTGGTGATCTTCCATGTCACAAAAGCTAGAACCAGAAAAATTATATCACAAGCCCATGCGCTGACAGCCATAATTACTTGGAACCACCGGCGGACCAAAGTGGCCGTACACGCTCACTCGCATGCAAATCCCACACGTGTGCGAGAAACAACAAGCACGCAAGCAAGCATCTCCAGAGGCTTGGTACGCGTGCGAGGCACAACTCAAAGTGGACGAAGTGGAGAGGTGGGGAAAGGCAATAGATGGCGTTAATGAACCAGGACTGTCGTGTCTGAGTTTCATGGTTGTGGTGGGCCTACCTCACTAACATAACAGCTATTACCGATGCTGCTTTCGTCCCCACAGTTTGGAGCTCATTCATGGCGTCTCTAATGTCCTGTCTCTTTCTGGAAATTTATTTTTTCACGCAACCATTACTTGCTTAATTCCCAAGACTGGGACTTCTTAGCCACTCTCTCTTTTATCTTTTTAGCTGCATCTGAAGTGCTTTTAGCGGTACTGTCGTTTCTTTTACTTTTCGATGGTTTTTGGGTTTGAGAGTGATAGAAACGAAGGCATGAAAGGGAGGTTGTCTCTCAAGTCCAGTTCAAGCATCGTTCATCTGAAAGTGCTTCTATTGCTCCTCTGTGAGTACGCGGCCTTTACTTTGTAATTCCTATTCTGGGTCTCTGGCTGTTTCACATGATCTGCGGGTTTTCCGTGTCTGGTCATTGTTAAATTCCTCTGTTTTGGAAGAACTGCAACTCGGTTTGGTATTAGTTTTTGATGTCTTGCGGATCTTTTTGAAATGAGTTTTCTTGTAATTCATCTTTGGAACGTAAACATGGTTCTGGCGGTTCCTTCTACTTTTGTTTGAAGTTCTTGAAGTTCATTTTTCAGCTTTGAGAATATGGTACTCTGGCAATCCATTGGCCGAGCTTATATTCTACTTGTGTTATTGGAACTTTTGGTTTGCTTGTATGACCATGTTGTGTTTGCTATGAACTAAATTTCTTGGTCTGAAGGTTAAGAATGATGTGGCATTGCCCCAGATTGAAGCTCGTGTTAGAGTTTCGGAATTAATTCATTTTCATTAGTTTAGGTATAGCCTTGTTTAATTAATTATCGATAAGGGAAAAGTTATATTTCATCCGTCAGTGGAAAATTTTTAGTTTGGTAGAATACTAAGAACAAAATGAAACAAGAGAGATAATAAGTCTACTTCTTGAACTGTTAAATGGAGGGTAGAGTGTCCACTTAAAAGACAGTTTCTTGTTGAATTATTCACTAAGGTTTAGAGGTGTCTTTCTATTACTATGTACTTTTCTAGGTTGTCATGCTTGGATTAACTGTTTATTCTTGGCCGTTCTTCTTGTCGGTTTCATGTTTTAACTTGTCAAGAATCATGTTTGTTGCCTCTTCAGCTTGGTACTATTTACTTTTTAAGGTGTTGTAACTTTCGTTTGAGTTGAGAAGATGTTTTCTATTCCTAAAAGGTTGGGTTTATCATGATTTATTAGTTTACTTACTACTTGTATTGACTCCCTTGTCGTCTCTGGAAAACGTTTTCTAGTGTCTCTTTGTATGCATGCATCCAGCAGTTCAACTTCTGTAAATTTTCTTTTGTAAAATGTAAGAGAAAACCATGCATGTGTTATTTTCTGACACTATATCTCCAATTGACAGGATTAATATCTCACTTTCTCGTGCTTTTGGTATAGGTTCCCATGAATCTTTTTCCAGTCGGTTAAATCATCCTAAAGTTCCTGTTTTAATGGGAAGAAAAATGGAAGCTATGCTTCCTATGATCTCTCCTAGTGGCTCTCCTCAGCCTCTTCTTCCTCTTCTTGCACCTTCACCATTGGTACCTTACACAAATGCTACAGTCCCCAAATTATCAGGTCTATTTATCTATTTCTTTTTGCTTCCTGAGAATATCTATTTATACTATGTTCTCTGCGGTATTTGGATTGAGAAGTAAAATCACGTTTTCTGTTTTCGTGATCTCTCTCTCTCTCTCCCTCTCCCGCCTTTCAATTACAGGGCTCTGTGCGTTAAACTTCTCTGCTGCTGAAAGCTTGATGGGTATAACAGCTATAGACTGCTGGTCTGCTTTTGCGCCATTTCTGGCTAATGTAATTTGTTGTCCGCAGTTGGAAGCTACACTTACAATTCTGATTGGCCAGTCAAGTAAAGCAACCAATGTCCTAGCTTTGAATGGGACATCTGCCAAACCTTGTCTCTCAGATATTGAGCAGATTTTGATAGGACAGGGTGCAAATGATAGTCTGACACAGATATGCTCCGTTCAAGCTTCAAATCTCACTGAAGCATCTTGCCCAGTTGAACAGGTTAATGAGTTTGAGAGCAAAGTAGATACTTCTAAGCTTCTGGAAGCTTGTAAAGTGATTGATCCAGTCAAAGAATGCTGTGAGCAAATTTGTCAGGGTGCAATATTAGAAGCAGCTACGATGATTGCATTGAAAGCTTCTGAAATTTTGAGCATGGATAGGTCCAATGTCCTACCTGAGCACTCATCCAGGATAAATGACTGTAAAAATATTGTCCTCCGCTGGCTGGCTAGTAAACTTGATCCTTCTCAATCGAAGAAAATTCTTAGAGGACTATCAAATTGCAACATAAACAAAGGTGAGATTGGGTGTAATAGATTGAGGTCCAGAGTACATCTCTCAAGATTATTGGTCTGGGGTTCTGTATGCTAAAGTATCCTCAAGCATACTGTACCTCCCTTTAAGATTATTGGTCTGAAAGTATTCGCAAACCCATTGGAATCACATGTATAAGATGCAAATTATTACATATTTGTGTGTCAAATATGTTTTGCCTTTAATTTCTGTCATGTGTTCATACATAAAAAACTTTTGGTATTACAAAATCCAACTTGAAGTTCACTTTTATGCATGTACTAGACAAAATGCTTCTTGATACAATTTTTAGCTTCTAGGTGGTCTCTCTGATCCCTTTTTGGCAAATTTCTCAGTTATTTATCTAGCAATTGGTTAATCCCCAATTCCTTTTGTGTTAGTTCTTTTTGATATATTTTCTTACACTGATTCAGCTTTGGTTAGTCATCCCAGCCCCTTCAGTTGGCCTTGCTAATACTGTGCTTTTTCTTTCCTTATTTTTTCCTTTGTATTATCTGCTTCAGTTTGTCCCCTGGCTTTCCCTGACATGAGGCATGTCACAAAGGAGTGTGGGCAGGGCGTGCATAACCAGACAGCGTGCTGTGGTGCCATGCAAAGCTACGTGTCCCACTTGCAAAAGCAGAGTTTTATAACCAACTTACAAGCTTTGGATTGTGCTACATCACTGGGAGTAAAGTTGAGGAAGTCTAATATAACTGAAAATGTATATAGCCTGTGCCATTTAAGCCTTAAGGATTTCTCCCTCCAAGGTTGGTATCGTTTATTGGTTGCCATTTCATGACCAGACTATTTCTGTTTTCTGTCACTTTGACTGTAAGCTGACTCTAATACATGCTGCTTTTTTCGTTTTTTCGCTATTTCAAAATGCTGCGGCCCAATGATCTGGATGTCTCAGTTGGCAGTCAAGGTAATGCACATCAATTTGATGAGCTAAGACTATGAATCATCCTTTTCTGCATAATTTTGGCAATATAATATTTAGTTTCTAATCTAGATGTGTCGTAAACGGATTAAAAATTATTGTATTATGATGGAATTTTTTTAAGCTCACTTTTCTTTGTCCTTTTTTTATGGAGCAGAGGCTGGATGTCTCTTGCCAAGCATGCCCTCTGATGCAACATTTGACGCGTATTCAGGAGTAAGCTTCGTTTGTGATCTGAATGACAACATTCCAGCTCCCTGGCCAACTACGTTGCAAGTTCCAACTTCAGCATGCAATAAAAGTATGTCTTAGCCATTGATGCTTCTCTCTCTCTCTCCCCCTCTTATTTATACGTAGTACCAGTCCTGCAGATATTTCATTCATATTTTCTTTTTTAAAGTTAAGTTAACGAAGGGTAATTTTCTTTCTTTTATGTTAATCAACCTGATGTACTGTAATTTCAGCTGTCAAAATACCTGCACTTCCTGCAGCAGCATCTGCTCAGACTAGTGAGTATTCCAGCTATTTACTTTCTTTTCCTACCTTGTTAATTAAATTTACTATCCTTGATGGTGGAAAACCTAAAACAAGGTTTTACATGTCAAGAATGGTAGCTCTCGTAATCTAGGTAGTTGTGCCGTGCCATATGAAGAAGGAAAAAGTTCATGAAAGCCAATGTAGTCCGATTAGGATAGTTATGAAGTATCATGGCGCTTTCGCTAGATCTTCATGCCAAGAGCATGAAGTAGAATTGGCATGACAGAATAGTGAAATCTCTTTGTTGTGGTGTTTGAGTGGCACCGGTTTTCCTTGAGAAGGAAGCTTAGTCAATATGGAAAAACTCAACCCCGGAGTCACCCAATTTCTTTATCTTGATAAATTTGCAGAATCCGTTGGCAAGGATGTTGAGGGGAGCGTTGTGTTACTGACACCTATACTTTGTGCATCCGAAGTTCACTATCCCTTTTGCCTTGTATTTTTGAACTAAAAGCAAGTTCCTTTTCTATTTTCTAATCCAACTTGATCCGATGCTCGCTTGCTTTGCAGGAATTTGTAGCAATGAAGCCGTGCATTTTCTGCTCTTTGCTTCCTCATTGGTCTTTATATTGGTCCCGTAATTTTATGAAGTTTCTCTTGGACACTGCACTTTGTCAATCCCTGAAGAGCATCGGCTAACTAGTCAATTTTCTGTCCAAGAAGGTCCATCTTCATCCAATCTGTACCCTGTCAACAGAAGACATTGTGTATTGGGTCTCAGCTAAGTCAGAGGTGTGTTTTCCGATCACATTGATTCTTGATTCTTGCTTGCTGGTGTAATAAAATTTTTGTATAGAAAACTAAAAAAATGATGAAATTGATGTTGTGGTTACCAACACTGAGATTGCAATGTAAATTTAGGCCGGAGTAGGGAAAAAGCTTCTGTTCTAGACTCTGACTGTATTTCTGGCCAATGCCTATCTATTCTTTTCTGTGCTTAATCTATTTATGAAAAAGATTGGCCAACCTCTCGGGGCAGAAGCAATTCTGGGTCTAGGCCTGGGCTTGACAATTCAAATTTCTATACATCCAGAGTGGGGCACATCATCCAGAGTGTCCAAAAGATCATCATTTATGCTCTCTCTCTTTTTTTTCTTTTTTTTTTTTCTCGCCTAGATGGAAGGCAGTTCTATAACTTTGGAGTTTGTATCTAAAAAAGAATCAAGCGATTAATGGCTGGGCGAAGCGAATAAATAAGACACAAACAGCGAGCTGGGGTTTTCGACGAATGCATTTGTTATGGCAACAACCACACATGAAAGTGGGATGTTATTATGTGGTTGGAATCCTATTAGGTTGTCTTCTTGGCTACAAGTTTGACCTTAGTGCTAAAGTAATTTTCTCATGTACTTAAGTTGGTGAAGTGGAATGGTTTAGCATAATGAAATAATTAGGATTTATGGTGTACATGAAATATGGTTAGGGATTATAGTAGAAAAAAAGATGAGTTATGTCAATCCCTACCATGTGTGGCATGGCCATCTGATCTTTTTCAATACTCCTTTTTGTAGAACAAACATGTCATCAATGCAATGGGAACAACCACCTAACTTTTACTCAACATTTTCAATGCATTTGTTTACATTTTAGGAAGAGTTTATAAGGAGATGTGGGTGCTAGTGAACCATCCTTATCAAGCAATTAAGCTGAGTAGATTTTGGAGTCAAAGAAAGCTATAGTTGCAGCCTTTGAAAATTCCTACTTTTCTTCTTTTTCCTTCTTATTTTAGATGTATCTCTTGACAAAAAGTTTCAATTTCCTCCCATTGACTTTTAGCAATTTTGTAAGTAGTACAACTTTGGAATAGCCTGAAAAATCACATGAAGATCAAATATAATGTCTTTTAATGTTTAATGTTGGTCTGTATAAAGAGATACATTTGTTAGAAAAATGATGACGCCTTGTTGAGAAAATTTAGTTTTATAGAAATTGAACAGTAAAGCAATTTTTTTATGTCAACTTTGAGTGTTTGTAAATTTATTTATGTTAAATGAACTTTTATGTTCCTTGCCTAGATTTTTTCCTTATCTTGTCTAGTTTATGTTAAGATTAAACTTCATCTTACTTTGTTACATATTGAGGTAAAAATCAATCCTACAAAATAGCATCAAAGCTAGACTAGCCGGTTTGTTACCCAAAATTTTTACATTTTTGTTTCTTTTTCTTGAGAGTCTATTATATACCAAAGTTCCTTTTGAAATCAATCATTTTTGTTTAAAACCACAAATCTCCAAAGATGTTAGATTCCTTTCATTACAAGACTCCTATTCTTAATTAACCAAACTATGGTGATTGAAGTATGCAAATGAAAATCATACTTAATTCCCATGGTTTGTTGAAATTTATTGAAGAAGGTTATGAAACACCTGTAAATAGGATAGCTAAGGAAGCCATTTTAAACGCCAAGAGAGTTACCTTGGAAGTAAATCAACAAAGGATTAGAAAGCCTTTCTTGTAATTATGCAAGGTTTGGTCAACAAGTTGTTCAAGAAGATCTTTGCACTACATCAAAAGCTATTTGGGATAACATAAGAAAGATGTTCCAAGGAGAGACAAAATCAAAACAGGTAAAGCTTCAATCTCTCAAGCATGATTTCAAGCTATTAGAAATGTTAAGGAATGAAATTATTGATAGCTAGGTGTGTAAAGTCCAAAATATAGTAAATGAATTACAAATGTGTGATGAAGAAGTAGATGAGAGAAAGGTAATTGAAAAAGTGTTAAGAACCATGGTGGATGATTTTGATTTTATTGTGGCTATTATAAAAGAATCTAAAAACTACACAAAGTTGTATTGGATGATGTTTTAAGGACTTTACATGGACATGAAATCAAAATATGATAAATAATTTTGGAAGAGATGGAAGATAAGAAAGAAGAGGTGTGTAGAACAACTATATTAGTAGAAGAAGTGAGCATGATGAAACCTCCTTTAGAACATAAAGCCAAACTATCAAAATAGTTTAACTTATGGTACCAAGGGAGCTTTAGAGTTAGTTTTAATACCAAATATTTTTAGCCTTATCTAAATTACCATCTTTAACAGCCAATAAAATAGGTTTTTCATTACCCTTTTCTTCTTTTTCCTTCTTATTTTCAATATAGTAATTTCCATCCCCTTTTTGGCTCCACTTTACAATTTTGAGCCATGTGACCAAATTTCTAACAATTAAAAATTTGAATTGTTAGTAGAAGAAGTGAGCATGATGAAACCTCCTTTAGAACATAAAGCCAAACTATCAAAATAGTTTAACTTATGGTACCAAGGGAGCTTTAGAGTTAGTTTTAATACAAGATATGAGAAAATTCAAATTTTAATTGTTAGAAATTTGGTCACATGGCTCAAAATTGTAAAGTGGAGCCAAAAAGGGGATGGAAATTACTATATTGAAAATAAGAAGGAAAAAGAAGAAAAGGGTAATGAAAAACCTATTTTATTGGCTGTTAAGGATGGTAATTTAGATAAGGCTAAAAATATTTGGTATTTAGATACCAATGCAAACAACCATATATGGGGTATAAAGAAGTTGTTTTGTGGGATAAATATGAGGTTTAAAAATGAGGTTGCTTTAGGGAATTTAACCAAAATTGAGGTTAGAGACTTGAGTAACAAAGCTTTTAAGACTCAAGAAGGTAAACAAAGTTTTATAGATGTTTACTATGTTCTATCCTTTAAAAGTAATTTGTTAAGTTTAGGATAATTACTTGAAATAAGGTATATGACTAATATGAAAGATGGGGTCATGTTTATGAGGAATCAATTTAGAAAGCTTATAGTGAAATCAAGGATGCAAAAGAATAAATTGGTTGCTCTAAATCTTCAATTGAATTTATGAAAAGTTTAAAATTTGTTGTGAAAGATGATTGGTGGTTGTAGCATCTAAGATATAGGTATTTAGGATTTAAAGGTTAGAGTGTGTTATTTGGAAAAAAAATATATATATGGCAAGAGAACTACTAAAGATAAACAAACTAGAAGGGTTATGTGAATCTTATATGAAAGGAAAGATTAGTAGGAAAACATTTGAAGTTAAAATGTCTTGGAAGGCCAAAAAACCCTTGCAACTTGTCCATATTGATTTGGACCTTTTGATGTCTAATCATTAGGAGGAAATCAATATTATGTGGTGTTTATTTGTAATTTTAGTGGAAAGTCATGGATATATGTCCTTATCTAGTATATTTAAGATGTTTATAGAATTTAAGGTTTTAGTAGAAAAGGAAATGGAAGATTAAGGTTCTTAGATTAGATAGATAAGGAGAGTACACATCAATAGAATTCAAGAATTTTGGCCAAAAGGAAGGTATTAAGCATCAACTTACACCAGCTTATACTCCTCAGCAAAATGAAATTACTGAGAGTAAAAATAGAATTATTTTGGATCTTGTAAGAAGTATGCTAATAGGAGTAAATTTGGCACATTATTAGAGAGAAGTAGTAAGATATGTCATTTATTTCCTAAATCAAAGTCTCACTAAAAGTGTGAAGAGTAAAACCCCAATTGAGGCATGGAATAATGTGCCAAATTTATTCCTTTTAGTGAGACTTTGATTTAGGAAATAAATGACATATCTTACTACTTCTCTATAATAATGTGCCAAATTTATTCCTATTAGCATACTTCAAGGAAAGCATGAATTAATCATTTGAAAGTCTTTGGCTGTATAGCATATGTTAGAGTACCTAAGCAAAGGAGAAGAAAGTTAGATGATAAAAGAGTTAAGTATGTTTTCATGAGGTATGATGACAGAACAATGGGTTATAAGTCGAATAATCCAATGCAGAAAAGATTCATAGTTTCTAGAGATGTAGATTTAATGAGCATACAAGTTGGAGGTGGAGTGAAGGACAGAAAAGTCAAAAGAGCATGTTTTATGAGAATTCTATGAGTAAATATAGAGGAAAAGATATTGAGGATGTTAGAATAAGAAATGAGTCAAGATTATATAACCTAAAAGGTGAAATAAGAGGAGATATAGGCTACCTAACAAATTTGTTAGGAAGACATACAAGATTGAGAAGTATAGATGATATCTATAAAGATTTAGTTGCAATTGAGTTGAATGAATATTCCATGTTTCATTTAGTGGCTAAATGTGACCCTAGAAACTTTAAAGAGGCTGTTGAATAAAAGATTTGGAGAAAAATTATAGAGGAAGAAATAGCAACAATAGAAAAGAATGACACTTAGAAACCTTTTGAATTACCCAAGAGTCATAGTGCTATTTGATTGAAATGAATGTATAAAACCAAAACCAATCAAGCAAGAGAAGTTAAGAAGTATAAAGCTAGGTTGGTGGCCAAGGGTAACAAGTGAAAATAAGGAGTAGAATATAAAGAAATGTATGCACCAATTGCTAGGATTGATATAATAAAACTTATTCTAGTTATAGCTAAGGGATGGAAAATGGATCATATGGATATTAAGTCACCTTTTTTAAATAGACATTTAAAAGAAGAGATTTATGTTGAATAGTAACATGGTTATGAGAGAATGGAGAAGAAAATAATAAGTTTATAAGTTAAAAAAAGCCTTATATGATTTGAAACAAGTGCCAAGGTGTTGAAATGCAAGAATAGATAGCTATTAGCAAAGTAATGACTCTAAGAAGGGTCCCTATAAATATTCTCTTTACATTAAGGTTAAGGAGAATTAAGACATGGTAGTGGTGTGTCTAAATGTGGATGATATGATCTTTATAAGTAATAATGCAAACTTTTTTGACAAATTTTGTGTTGTTATGTATAAAGAGTTTGAAATGACAAATCTTGCTGAGATGACTACTTTCTAGGAATGAAAGTGTTTTAAAGGAATGAAGGAATTTTTATATCTTAGAATAAATATGTAGGAGATCTTCTCAAAGGGTTTAAATGAAAAACTCAAAACCAATTCTCACACTTGTTAAAATTAATCATAAGGGGAAAATAAGTTTTGAAAGCAAACTAGTTAAAGTTTATTTTTTCAAAAAAGCAATGGGATGTTTGAGGTATCTAACCTACACTTGACCATATATAATGTTTGGAGTTGGTTTGGTTGTTAGGTTTATGAAAGAACCAAGTAAGATACATATAAAGGTAGTGAAAAGAATCTTGAGATATGTGAAAGAGAATTGGATTATGGACTATTATATTTTAAAAGGAAGAAAGGTAATGTTTAAGGGTTTTTCTAATTCCGATGTTGCAGTAGATTAGATGGAAAGAAAAGCACATCTAAATACAAACTTGGTAAAGGATGGGGTGTCTTTTCATGGAGTTTAAAGAAACAACAAACCATGAAGTTATCTACTTGAGAAACCAAATATGTTATTACATCTCAAGTAGCTTGTCAAGTTCTGAAGTTGAGAAACTTATTAGAGGAGTTAAATTTCAAATAAAATAAGTGGTGTATGTTGATAATAAATAAACTTTTCCTTAACCAGGAATCCCATTAGTCATGGAAAAACCAAGTATATTGAATTAAGGTATCGTTTCATTATAGAACATATCATGAAAGGAATACTTGAGTCTAGTTTTTTGAAAAAGTTGGGAGTAACTAGTAGATGCATTCACAAAAGCTCTCATGATTGACAATTTTAAGAAGTTTAGAAACTAGCTAGATATGATAAGGATGAAGGAGTATGTTAGTAGACCATTCTTATCAAACAATTAAGACGAGTAGATTTTGGAATCAAAGAAACTTACAATTACAATTTTTGAAAATTCTTTGACAACTTTGATAACAAGTTTTAGTTTCTTCCTATTAACTTATATTAATCTTGTCAATATGGAAAAACTTGAAAAATCATATGAAGATCAAGTATAATGTCTTTTAGTGTTTATTGTTGGTATATATAAAGAGATACATATATTGGAAAAATGATGAAGTCCTTTTGAGAAAATTCAATTTTGTAGAAACTAAAAAACAAAGTAGTTGTCAAAATTAAAAGCTTGTAACTTTATTCTATTGAACGAAATTTTGTATTCCTAGTTCAAATCTCTTCATTATGTTGTCTAGTTTATGCTAAGGTTAAATTTCATCTTATTCCATTGCATATTGAGGTAGAAATCAATCCTACAATAAAGACATGTTACTTATCAATTAGTATTAAGACACCAGATGAATTAGAGAAGAGAAAACCTCAAAGAGCTTTAGCAAGTGTCTTAATTAAGCTCTCTTAATAAAAATACACTAAATATTGTAAAGATTTGAGACAAAAAGACAGTTCAATTTTTTGTATTGTAATTTTTAATTCTTTTCCTTCTTACAAATATAAGAGTTTGATTTCAAGGAGTTCTTGTAACTTTTTGAAAAGCTTATACTTTTTTAGAATTGATTAGGCTCTTGAACAATTTCCTTTTTATACTACTTTTGGGAAAAGATTGGTACACTATTGAATTAGCCTTATCCTCTTTGGACTTTCACAATAATTTGGGATGGTGTGTAAAATAAAAAGGTGATTCGAATAATAATGATAAGGATTTATAATAGGAAAAAAATCCTCTAAAGTAGTAACAAGTATATGATGGTGGCCATTTGCAAGGGCCTTTTAACCAAGCAAGATCCTACTTAATAAACCAAGATGGTCAAGAAGAGCTAGTTTCAAAGAGAAAATGAGTTTTTAATATAATAATAATAATAAAAATTAAGAGGTAACACTTAGTAAGAGTGCATTAGCATCATAAACTTTAAAAATTAGACAAGATTATGATAATTAGGATTACATGGTTTGTAATCATCCTTTTATCCATGTTTTTAAATGAACAATGACTTATATGTCAATCATGATGAGTAAATATAATGAAACTTAGTGAAGTTCAAAAGAAAATAGTTGATGCTTGAGACATCTTCTACCTTTTATATAGTTGTCCTTGGTTTTTGCATGAAATAAATACATTCTCTTGAGTCTTGCTAACATTTGATAAGGGTTTGCTTTGATACTTTATATGCATTACCACATGTTATCTAATATTAAAAATTTATGTATAAACTAGTAAAAATATAAAAGGAGAAAGTTTTATGTAAAACTAAAGCTAAAAAACTGTCTTTTTTTTTTCTAGTTTTCTTTAGTATCTTTTGCACTACTCAGATGATAACTAAAAGTCTTACCAACTTAATGATAAAATGCTTTCTTTAAATAAAAAAAGGATAATTTTGTTCTTTTGCTTACAATATATTTTTCAATGATGTGTATGAATTAGTGTCAATCATATGTTCAAGTGATCTTTCGTGTTTATAGTGTGTATGAAAAGAGATTCTACAACTTTATTTGTTACCATCAAGCATTTAATCTACCATACTCGATTCCTACTATGCAAATACATTTTAGTAGTAGTCGAGTTTAACACTACATGGTTAGTCATAATTGTATAAGACTAGTCATCTTTGGTTCATAGGAAATCACTTCCATGTGGATTGAGGATGTCCAAGTGGGCAACCATGGTAAATCTTAAGAGATTCATTGACAAATATGAGGGATATAACAAGGAAATAACTAATGAACAAGAGAAATACATGTAAAGTATAATCTTATTAAAACATATATATAACTCTTTACAAGACAAATTCTTATGGATCTTTCTGATGCCCACTCCATTATGGGTGCTACTAGATTCTCTCTTCCCACAAGTATTTCCCATCCCAAATGAATGAGCTTCCATATGAACACTTTCCTAGTTACACATAGAAGCCCCTTATGGAGTTAACGCCTCCAACTTCCCCTCTTAACTACCTAAGTTGCCCCATCGATGTGGGGAAGCTTGATTCTCATTCTTCATTAAGGGGGAAAGGTACTTTATCCCTTCCCTAAGGTTAGTCTTTGTTAGCCTCGTTAAACTTCCAACTTGAGACCTTAGTGCCTTTAATGGAGTATTTAAACTCCAATGCTCTTTTAATAATTTTCTCATCCATGTTGTAACACCATTCTACAAGACCCTTATTTTCTTTCACTTCCTTCATGTGGATGTTCCCTATAGGTCCATGGTTATTCCCCTATGTTACCATCCTAACTTGTTTAGCTAGCAATCTAGCACGATTTGCATAACCATCTTTCAATGACTATCTATTGTGCTGACATAAGCTAACATGTCTTTGTTCCATGCATTAGTACCATTCTCTTAACAAGTGCTGGTCCTCCTATCATGACTCTTAGTGTCTCCTATGCGTCTTCCTGATGCACGTCTACTTCTTCTAAAAAAATGTTAGCTTACTTTGGTGCCACCTAGTGCCTATGTGGTTTTCCTATGCACCTTACACACACAAGAAGCTCGACTCATGTCTCAAGCCTCACTTTATCGAATCATCCTATGCGCCTCTCAAGCATATCCCATTGCCATGTCACCTCAAGCTCTTCCTTACTCTTTAGGCCAACATAATTTTCTCCACTAGTAATGATGGCAAGTCATACCAAGTGTTACAAAATGGCAATTACCTTTTTGTTTGTTGTAAGAAGTTTGTTTCTTATTATACATTTTGTTACCATTTGTGTATTTTTTTTTCCTTTAATTAGGTTTAACACATTTCACTATTTATTTTTCATATTCTTGGAATTTTAGTTTCAATTGTGAATAGTCTAAAAGGTAGAAACATTGTCATATTTTCAAATTGCTTAATTAAAGTTTTTAGAAAGAAAAGCTAGGATAATTCTAAGTTTAAGGGTTGATAAACATAGATCTAAATTTTTGAAGAACAAAACAAAAGGTATTTTAACTTTAGGAATAAACATAAAAACTCTTCCAAAAATCAAGTTTTCCTATTTGTTACTCATGTTCAGCCATCCTTTTCTTAAATTGATTTTGCATTAAGAATAATGCTTGAATCTAACTTATTCTTAAGTTCTTACAACTAAAACATAACTTGACTGAGATAGTATGATGATTAGCAATGAGTTAGCAACTAGTCATCCAAAGCATGTAGCATTTAGTCTCATCATCATCAATTTGCTATCTTTTATTATTTTTGTACTAGAAGTAGTGGTTATGCTTATGCTACGGCATATAATAAGCTATGACTTCACCAGTGGCAAAACCATGGCCAACATGGTCTCAAACCTTTGACCATACTTTGTAATTGATGTAAAATTAAAATTTTTTTGTAAATCATAGATGAAAACTAAATGTTTACTTACTATATATAGACTAATTAATAACCAAATAATATAAAATTAATGTCAACTAACAATTACCTAATGATAAATTAATAATAATCTTGTAACTACCTTAGGATCATTTAATACCATTCTAAACTAATAAATTTATTGTCAATATTCTCAGTATTCTAAAACTAGATGTAGCAAAAGTTAAAGGCTAAACCAAGTTATTAGGCTAAAATTAGTCTTGAAGAGTGAGGTTACTTATCCCTTTTGTGATATGAATTTCACAAATCCTTAAATTTATTTATTCTTTATATATTCAAAAACTTTTTCATTGTAGCACTAGCTATTAGATGTGGATGCAAACATTTGTGGCATATGTGAAGGTGGGATATTATTATGTGGTTGGAATCCTATTAGGTTGTCTTCTGGTTTCAAATTCAACCTTAATGCTTATTTTCAAAGCACTTAAGTTAGTATAGCTAAAGTAGTTTAACACATTGAAATAATTAAAGTTTATATACATAGAGGAAATGTTTAAGATGATAGAAGGAATGGCAATGAAAAACATCATTCTATTATGGGTAACTTTTCACATGGATTGAAATAAAAAAAATAAGTTCTAGGAATCATGGCCACACATGATATGACAATCTTATCTTTTTCAATATTCAATGGAATAGTCTCATAAAAGTGCTTAATGCCAAAACTAAGTTATAAATAGAGGCTTGTCACACAATTCTCCCTTTTGTATCATAGACATGCCATGAATGCAATAGGAGGAACCCATCTAACTTCCACTCAATTAACTATTAGGTTACAAACAATAACTTTTCTCACACCAACACCTTGATGTATTTGTTACCATGTGTACCATATGTGACTTTGAACTAGCCATTGTAAATAAGATGGTAACTAACATTTCAAGTGGAGTCTGTAAGGAAAAGGCACTTGGACATATGGCTTAATTATAAAAAAGCCAGATGAACTAGAGAAAAGAAAACTTGGAAAAGCTTTAACAAGTATCAAAATTAAGCTATCTTGTGAAGGTTTTGTTAAATAGAAAGTAAGATTGGGTAGTGATCCTCTTTAATTTTTAATGAAAATACATTGAAAAGATTTTAGAGAAAAATACAACTAGATTCCCCCTTTATTTTAACTTCTCATTCTTTTTTCTTAGAAATACAAGTATTTGATTTTAAGGAGTTTTTGTAACTTCTTGAGATTTCTAATGCTTGGAGTAGACTAGGAGTTTTTGTAACCTTTCTTAGAGTGAACTACTATTTTGAAAAGATTGGGTCGCTACCAAATTAGGTTCGTCCACTTTGGACTCTTTACCCATTTGCATGGGTTGAAACAACTCAAAATTGGCCGAGTAACTCCTATGATGTTGATTGTTTGCTTGTGTAGGGGCATTAGGTGCAAGTGTTTCTTGGCTATCCCACTTGGTGCCATTACCCTGGCCTCCTCATATGCAGTTGTGTAATGGTATCTAGTTAGCGAAGCACACAAAGAAGGAACTCTAGCAATAAGAGAACTCCTCTTACCAGATAAAATAACTCAAAGTAGCCAAATAACAGCTAATACATAAAAGGGATAGCAAAAACACACACTGAGCAATGATGCTTTTCAACGTTGCCTTGTCTCTCCTTATTTCCTTGTAGCCTTAATGATGGTAATTACCTTTTTACCCTTACTACAAAATGCACTGTTATACTTATTACTCATAACAATCCCTACCTCCTTTAACGAATCCTTATCCTCAAGGTTTAATATTAAAATAAGGGAATTGCCTATGGATGTAATCAATATCCTCCCAAGTTGGGTTACCATCTGGTGATTTTGTCCACTGAATCAAAAGGTCCACTCCTAATTTATTTCTTTGTTGTACCAAGTGTCAATCCAATACCTTTAGTGGTTCCATTAGCAATCTGCCCTCTCCATCCAACCTAGGCACTCTTAGGTACATCTTACAACTTTTCCCAATAGCTTTCTTTAGTTGTGATACATGAAAAACTAGGTGAATGGTGGCATTTGGTGGTAATGCCAATCTATAGGTGACCTGTCCAATGTGTTGGGTGACCATAAAACACCGATAGTAATGCGAAGATAGCTTGTAATCCCACATCCCTGATAAAGAATACTGGCGATAAGGCTGGATTTTCAAGTACACCAAATCACCCACCATAAACTCACGTTCCTTCCTCTTTTTATTAGCACAAGTAACATGCAAGCTTGACTCGCTTAAAGATGTGAACCAATTAGCTCTATTCTTTGGACACGTTCTCATAATAAATCTTTGACTGTTTCATCATTTGTGACACCATAATTATGATAAGGGAACTAATTTGGCTTGTAC
Organism: Casuarina cunninghamiana; assembly: GCA_028551485.1. NCBI lineage: Eukaryota > Viridiplantae > Streptophyta > Magnoliopsida > Fagales > Casuarinaceae > Casuarina > Casuarina cunninghamiana. The sequence continues at coordinate 22,530,958 of CM052366.1, read as the reverse complement.
CCATATAAGGCTTCAAAAGAGGTCAGCTGAAAAGAAGAATGGTAGTTGGTATTATACTACCACTTGGTCAAGGCAAGCCATGAATACCATTTCTTGGGTCTTTCTCTACACAAATACCTTAAATATTGTTCCATGAATTGATTAACCTTTTCCCTGGGCTATTTGTTTAAGGATGGTAGGATGTACTATGGTGGAGTTTCATACCCAAAATTCAAAACAACTCTTCCCAAAATTTGCTCAAAAACAAGGCATCTCTATCATTAACAATTAAGATGAGAAGATCATGCAATTTCCCAACTCTTTCCATAAAAGAAGTAGCTACTTGGATAGTGGAATAAAGATGACTTAACCCTATGAAATGTGCATATTTGGTGAAGCAATCTATTACCGTAAAAATAATATCCTTCCATTCACTTTTAGGTAACCCTTCAATGAAATTCATAGTAATCTCTTGTCAAGCTTGATCAAGAATGGATAATGGTTGCAATAGACCTAGATAAAGCATTTTTTATTTATTTAAACCTTTGACAAACATCACATCTAGATGTAGCCACCATTTGTTTCATAGTCGACCAATGGAAGTGTTGATGAATTCTCTTAAGTACCCCAAAGATACTCGAATGACCATTGATGTCGGAATCATGTAAGTTTTGAATAATAGTTTCTCACAACATCCCTTGGCTGCCCACCATAAATCTGCCCCTTATACCTTAGCAATCCATTATTCAAACTATAATCTAGATGACTATTAGGATCCATAGCAAGACCCTCTAAAATGGGCGTTAACTTATCATCCCCTTCATAACTCTATAGCACTTCTTTGACCCTAAAAGGTTGAAGGAAGTCTAGTAAAGGTGTTTGTTGCACAGTTCTTATTACCCTTGCAATACTAAATCTCATAGTCAAAGCCTAACAACTTAGTCAGCCATTTATGTTGTGCTAGTGCAATAACCCTTTGTTCCAACAAATGTTTCAAATTAAAATGATTAGTGCGGAAAATAAAACAGTTGCCTAGAAGATAAGGTTTCCATATCTGAACCACCATCACAATCACCAATAACTCTTTCTCATATGTGGAAAGCCCTAAATGCTTTTGTGCTAGGGTCTTGCTTAAGTAAGTAATAGGATGACCATTTTGCATTAAAATTGCTCTTATACCACCATAGCTAGCATCAATTTCCATAACAAAGGGCTTCTCAAAATTTGGTAGTGCAAGCACGAGTGTGGTACTAATAGTTTTCTTAAGCTCCTTGAATGCTCGGTGAGCCTCCTCATTCCAATTAAAACTACCCTTCCTTAGTAACATGGTTAACAAGCAAGTAAGCTGCTCATAATTCCACATAAACCTCCGATAATAGCCAATTAAAATAAGGAACCCACAAAGTTCTCTCATAAAAATAAGTTGTGGCCTAATCAACATACTCTCAATCTTCCAAGGATAAACTTCAATACCCTTCTCTGAAACTATATGGCCTAAATAATTGATTTCACGTTATGCAAAAGCACACTTACTTCTCTTAACAAATAGCTGATGTTCTCGTAACTTACTGAAAACCAAGCGAAGGTGATGACAATGACTTGCTAGATTTAAGTTATACACCAATATATCATAAAAAAAGATCAAAATAAATTTCTACAAATATTGTTGAAAAGTTGAATTCATAAAGGCTTGGAATGTAGCTGGGGCATTCCTTAAGCCTAAAGGCATGACTAGAAAGTTGTAGTGCCTTTGGTGGGTTCGGAAGGCTATCTTGTATACATTATTAAGGTGCATCCTCACTTGGTGATACCTGAATCTTAAGTTTAGAAAACCATGTAGGCCCATGTAACTCATCCAACAACTCATCAATAGTTGGAATGGAAAAGGTATCTTTGATGGTGAGGTCATTCAAGGCTCGATAATTCACACAAAAATGCCATGTTTCATCACTTTTTTGTACCAACAAAACTGGATAAGCAAAATGACTAGTATAATGGCGAATGATACTTGTTCTAACATCTCCTCCACCATTTCCTCTGTCTCTTTCTTTTGGACAAAGGGATATCGATAAGACCATAAATTAACTGGTTTACTACTTAGGTGTAAAGGAATGGCGTGATCAAATTGCCACGAACGGGAAGCTAGCTAAGAGAATCAAAAACATCTGAGAAGTCAGCTAAAAGACTTGTTATCTCAGGAGGGAATGCCTCTTTTTGAGGTTCGATAGCTGCCAACTGTACATGGGAGTCTAATTCCCATTTCGAATGACTAGAATTACTTATAACAAACAAAGACTCATCCAACCCATCCAACACTTTAAGGGTAAGTTTCTTCCTTGCCATATGCACTAATAACATATTCCCTCATCTCATCCAACTCTATGGGGTTAATTGAATGTACCCATTGCATCCCCAACACCATATCACAACCTTCCAATGGCAATAATCAAACATTTGTTTGAAATTCATGCCCTTATATGTGACAAGGAAAGCTGCGACAATGTTGAATAACTTTCAAATGAGACATATCAACTATCTTAACTACAAATGATAAAACTTCCTCAACCTGACAACCCATTTGCTTACCAATTCTAGAATCCACAAAATTATGTGAAGACCTCGTGTCAAACAAGATAGTGATCATAATCTTTAAACTAGTTGCTTCCATTCTAAAAGTAGTTGTCGATCCCCCACCAAAAATGGCAAATGCTGAAAGAGCACCTTCTTCCTCTTTCTGAACGAGTTCGATATGATTGTCATTCACTTTAGGATATACCACAATGATCTAGACTTTGCTGGTAGGTTGGGGTTCAATGGTCAAAACTTGAGACAATCCGCTAGTAGATGCCTAAAGCTACACTAGGGTGGCTAATATTTGCACCATACCACTTTAGAGAATGGCTTAACCCTTTTTAAGGTGATTATGAGAGGTAGTAAAAGCTTCGAAGTGAGAAACTGTCTTGCGATTATGAGCCTCTACCTGCGCCATTTTGCTTTCCAATATAGACATACGAGCTTTTAGCTCTGTCATTCTTTGCTTTCCTGTTGTCATTGTGGTGTATCACTCCACATGCACCAAAACGATGCTCTGATATCACTTGTAATGATATCTAGTTAGCAAAGAACACAAAGAACGAACTCTAGCAATAGGAGAACTCCTCTTATGAGATAAAACAAACCAAAGTATCCGAATAATAGCTAATACATAGAAGGGACAACAATCTAGCCTCATCTCCGGGAGAAAGATGCAGAAACACACATTGAGCAAAAATGCTTTCTGGTGTTGCCTTGTCTCCCTTTATTTCCTTGTAGCCCTAATGATGGTAGATTACCTTCTTACCTTTATTACAAAATGCATCGTTATACTTACTACTCATAACAAGCTATTTGCTGTTCAACTCGCGTGGAAGTGTGCCTAGCTGCCCCATTTTAGACCGTTTGTCGCTCACCTTACGTGTGATAGCTACCCCCATTGTGTAAGGCCATTTGTCAGTCGCCACATGTGAAGCCATTTGCCACTTGCCTCCTGGTCTAGCACTACCTAGCCACCCCGAATGTAGGCATTGGGCAAATGTTTGACTGGCATTTTTTCTTTTTATTTGGTGGAATGGAGAGTTGGCTTGTTCTTCCCAATTTTTACAGGAAGAAAGCATGTCTAATTAGGAGACAGATTAAGCAACGTAAAACCGAGACAACTAATTTTAAAAAATAAAATATTGGAACCTGTGACAGGAAACGACATTAAACTTCGAATTGAGCATATGGTTCCATCAGCCTTATTGGTATCACCATTAAGCTCAAGTTTTTCTTTAAAAGCTAATGGAGTATGAACACTTACGGTGTCAAATATTCATGAGAAAACACATATTTGAGGGTAAAAGCTTGTCTTTCATTCATAAATAAGGACAAACCCTTAGGTTTGTGTTACAATGGGAGAATTGTTCCCACAATGAAGATTGGTTTACAATGCATTCGGTATATATGAACAACGAAACCGAAGGAGCATTGGGCGGTGTAGAAGGGATGTGATAGTTGTTCGTCCCATCCTGGTGCCGTGTGCAAGAGTGTTGCAGTTGGGAGGGGACGCGTTTGTGTGTGGCCACAACTCGTGTGTCAGGGGAGAGACGAAGAGCAGCTCATATCGGAACATATGGAATCACTTATTTTAAACTTTTTTAACAGGGATTCAGTAAATGAGAATATAGAAAGATTCCTTCACTACTTTGATAATCCTCTATATTCAAGAAATAACACATCAACCTAGATTAGTCATTTCAAGGAATCAAGGATGCTATTCTTGGATTGCAACACTAATTATTTATTACTACCAACATGATAGCAAGTCCATTATTTAGATCTATTGGGGGTTCTTGAATGATGAAGTTTTTACTACTCAACGATAAAAATTTTGTCCAAGAAGCTTTGCATTAAGAATTTAGCTTGAATCTAAACACGCATATATAAACATATATATACACACCTTGCATCCATATTTTCATATCGCATCCATACATACATACATGAGTTAAACTAAAGCACTGTGTGATCAGAACCATGATTTGTCCAGAAATCAAAAGAAAAGGAAAGAACACTAAAACCTAAAAATACGGTTTTTCCATTTATCTTCATGGATTTACAAATCAATTCTCACCTACATATAGACATTTGCCTATAAATTTAAATGAAGAATCAAAACCGAATAGTACTCAAAACTTGAAAATAAAAAATCAAATGTGGTTTAATGGTTCGAATTTGCACTAGTAGCATTGAGCGTGAACTTCGAGTCCTTCGGACAACCTGGATCCGCGAAAGGGTGAGCCGACGCGAGAGCCGACGTGAAATTGGAATTTGCACTTAACTTCTAGGATGCTCTTCGCGACAGGACTAATTGTGCAATAAATATAACAAATAAGACCTAGGATTGAGTTAAGGGATTTATTAATGGCCTTGGTAGAGAAAGCAGTAGCCACCCTCGAAACTCCAATAGTCTCATTTTTCTACAAAAAAAGGGCGTTCAACTATTTGATAAGCGCATATGGATGAGAGAAGGTGGCTTATGGATTTTATCGTAGATACTATTAAAATAATCACCCACATTAGCAAATTCATGTACTTCGCTTGTTCACAGACCAATAAATTGAAGTTCAATAGGAAGTCAGAAACTTTTGCACAAAAACCACATTGCTTAACAACAACATGCAAATTAGAGCTGAAGAACACTTATAAAGAGACAAAGAACCCTTAAAATATTGGTATTTGGCATTGGCACAGAATTAAGATGATATAAAACGTAAAAAAATTTACAAAGATCAACAAAAAAGTTGAACAAGAAATTTCAAGTTCAACCCAAAAGTAAATTCATAAATCAAAAGATTTTATCTCTGCAATATGGCAACAGTTCATAACACATCTTACACACAAAGAATCTAAAGATTATATATAAGAACCGAGGTCTTATCTCTCCCGTGTGGGATAGTAGTCCTCAACAACACAGCAATAGTGGAATTGACGAACATAATGATTCAATGATGGGAGACGGTGTCTACAATGCCATTGGTGGCAGAGGGGGATGAAAGCAGGAGGTGCAGTCAAGTTGAAGAAAAGTGGCTAAACTTGGTTAACATTACCAAAGAGAATCTTTATCATTATAACAATGGTTTGGTTTAAGATTGCTATTGGAACTGGTTGAGATGATTATTGGTAATCATAGTGGTGGTGATGATTTGAAATGGGGCTAGTGGTGACTAAATCAGTGACAATGACTATAAACAACCAGTGATAACAAGTGAAGCTTATGAGAAAAGTGAAAAACAAAAGGCAAGCAGAACTAGAAGTTAGAGAATTTCTTTAATGTGAATGGAAGCAAATAAGAAAGTGACCAGAAGTTTTGCTGATCTTAACTTGAGCAAAAGGAATCTTCATGAGATGATTATTGGTAACCATAATGACGGTGATGATTGTGGTTGAAATGGGGCTAGTGGTGACTAAATTAGTGACAATGACCATAAACAACCAATGATAACAAGTGAAGCTTATGAAAAAAAGTAAAAAACAGAAGGCGAGGAGAACTAGAAGTTAGAGAATTTCTTTCATGTGAATGGAAGCAAATATAGAAGTGACCAAAAGTTTTGCTGATCTTAACTCAGAGCAAAAGGAGTGTTAAATTCGGTTGCATAAGGCATTCTAATATGTAATTCCAATATACTATATATAATACTCGAAGAGGTATTTTCAACAAAGGATCAAATCAAAAAGCCAATTTGACTCATGTCCTTACTATGATGCTTCTAGTTCATTCTTTTCACCTTCCCTTGTTAGAATTTCAGTGAAATCAAAACAAAAAATAAAAAGAAAAAAAGAGTGAAAGATTGGAGCTTAAAAAAATGGTGAGAGATTGGAACTTCGAAAAAAGGTTTATTTCCCTCAATTTTGTACTCTGTTTAATCATTATAAGGCCTGTACTTATACGACAATAAATTTTAATTTAAAGCCAAAGATTCAATCAGCAAACACCATTTTCCTAATTTCTCTCGCCCTGCTAATATCCCGTCAAATCAGCACTTACATTAATTGCCCATGTGCAACGTTTTGTTTTCCTCATTTCTAGTGGCATTTCATGCCTGTCAAACGTCAGAATTTCTCCATGTCCATATTATAACCTCTGGCACTCCACATGAGCTGTCTGATTTTCTACACCTTCATCCAACCCATGCCCTCGCAATAGAAGATAACTATTTATTGGGTTTCAAGTAAGTTCAGCGCTGTGTTTCTGAACACATCGATTCTTGATCTTGCTTGCGGGTGTTGTAAAACTTTTGAACAGTTCAGAAAAATTTTGAAATTGATGTTGCGATTAGCGAGATGGAGATAGAATTTAAGTCGAAGTAGAAAAAGCTTTCTCTCAACTTGCTGGTACCTCTTGCCATTGTCCATCCGTTCTTTATCTATTTAAGGAGCTGATTGACAAACTTTTTTCTAGACAGAATCAAGCTTGGGGGCTTGGCGTGGGCTTGACAATTGAAGGCCCACTGCCTTGCTTGATCTCTATGCAGTTCGATAGAGCCCTTCTTCATTTTGAAGATGTTTTTGTTCTTTATGTTCGAATACAAGAAGTTGTATCATTAAGTGGCATAGATGCAGTCCTATTATTCTCGGAGCCGAGTTACAGAACGGGTAACTAGGGATGGAGGCTACACCGGTTCGTCGTAATCAAACCAATGGAGATAGCGTTTTTTCCTACCTATTGTATAAGCAAATTATGCCACTCAGGGTAGAACAAGGATTGAAAAGAAGCGCATCAGGAGGATACTTGACCTTCTAAAAGTTGTATATGCCTCCCCATGTGCATAGGAGTCTGTTTATCCCTTTTGACCTTAATTACGAAACTAATCTTTATTACCCGCCTATTAAGTTAAAAATCGTGAGTTTCCCTCTTGCATTCCTATCTTAGCCACGTTTGTTCGTCTCTGTGTTGCCACGAAGGACTGGAATCTGCAGCTATTTATGTTGGCCAAATAGTCTGCAACAGATATATTGCTTTTATAGCATCCTAGAGTTTTGCCAAAAACATCAAATCTTGGCCATCGTTATCTCTTTTCTCTTATTCTTCACAGATTTTCTTCCGCCAGTACACCTTTTTTTTTGGTTTCTGAGAGCTTCATTTATTCTGGTCTAGATAGTAGGCGCGTCTATCTTTTCTTGGTTTCAAACGAACTCCTTACAAGCAACATTTAATGTAAGACTTGATAAGAGAGAACCGACCCGATGAGATAAACCAATAAGTGATTTCCCAGGTGGGAAATTTCATGCAGATCACTTTCAGCATCATCTACAGTCAGAACCTTGGAGTTTTCGAGGCGCAGTGATCATCGCAACAACCACACACAAATGGTATCCTCTGCTTTCAATGCTTGGAGCAGACCTGGGCATCGTGACAACCATGCCTGTGCAGTCCTCATCATTATGCCGAGTGGATACCAATGCAGTACATACCTTTTGCAGAAGCATGTTCTCAAACTACGGCACCTAATAGTAATGGTGTATCATTCCTACCCTAGCTTTTCATTTTTTTTCTGCAATCATTTGTGAAAGAGCTCCGACGATTTAACGTTTAGCTAGATCATGCAGAAGCTTAGCGTGATCCTGACATATTAATAATTAAAGAAAATAGAGCAAAGACTTGAAACTTTTTTTTGTTTTTTTGGGAAATGATAGTACCCGTTCAAGCTCGGAGAATTCAACTCTCATTGATTGATATAATGTTTATGGATTATCTTTTTGTTTCTCACTTTTGTTGTCTTGTTACATCGCCACCTAATGCTCTTCATATGGGTTGCGAGTGTAAATGATAGTATCCACAATCTCGGACAATTTAACTCTCGTTGGAATGATCTAATGTTTTTGGATTATCTTTTTGTTTCTCACTTTTTTTGTCTTGTTACATCGCCACCTAATGCTCTTCATATGGGTTGCGAGTGTAAATGATAGTATCCACAATCTCGGACAATCTAACTCTCGTTGGAATGATCTAATGTTTTTGGATTATCTTTTTGTTTCTCACTTTTTTTTGTCTTGTTACATCGCCACTTAATGCTCTTCATATGGTCCGATGATGCCCGAGCCACAACCAATAGAGACAACGTAAACGAGCGGTTGGGACCCGTCTCTTCCGACAACAATATCACAAGGTTATACTAACAAGGGTCCCTGTTCGTCTCTGACTCTGATATCACAAGGTTAGAGATGGGAGAAGATCGTTCTCAAATCTCAAGATTCAGTTTCATGTTTGGCCAAGGTTTGGTTAGGACTTTATTTGTACGAAGGTGACAGATGATTGAAATCTTGTTGCGAGAAAAGATGAAAAGAAAGATGAGTTTCGTATGGGCAGAGCCAGTCAGTGCGCTGCACTGAGACAAGTTCCGCTCCCTATCGTCCACCGTGGCAGCCATGTTGCTGCCACTCACATCCCTATGCGAGCGGTAGATTCTCCATCGGTGAGAAATTGTCGGGAAGGGGGCATTTCCGTTTGTAAAGACGTAGAAAATGCAAAGAGCTTGGGTCTCCGTCCTACTTGAGCATAAACAGAGCAAGCCAGAGGAGATTTTGGGACTGCTTGTTTGCAGATTACAAAAGAGCATGTGTCAGAGGAAAGTGTTTGAATGAGAAGGGAGTAACACGACTACCTCCCATGCCATAAAGGGATTGAAAAAAACAAGTGCTTTTTGTAATGATGTTAATTATCTTTTTGATTATGTAATTAGAATAATTTAATTAATTAGTTAATAAGTTATAATGATGTAACAAGTCTGTAACAAGCTCCAAAAGTCAACCTGGGAATAGAGATGGACGAAGGGCAGTTGGACAGGCAACGTCAGAGAAGTGAAAAGCCACCTTCTTTCCATTGAGGCGGCCGTCGGAAGTTTTTCTGGATCACACATTTTCAATGGGGGAAAAAAACTGTGTCCCTTTTATTTAAATTAGTTATTATTATGTGTTATTATTATTATAATCCTTACTTAACCTTGAGATCTAGGTTTTTGTAAGAGGATAAAATGTAACAGTCTTAAGTATTTTATTTGATCAGGAGATTATAATAGGTTAAAAAATTTAATTAATGGGTAATTGATTATAACAACTTAGGATCATAGTTAAATTAAGTGATTAATTTGTTATAACATCTTTAGGTTAACAGAGTTGTATTTAAAGGGATTTTTCTTTTTTTTGTAATTAACTATTAAATTTTGAGATGAAGTCTCTCTCTAACAAAATTTAATTCTAACCTTTACACCAGCGCGTAACATATTCTCCTTACTTTAGAAAATGAAAGCCATTAATTTATATACGGGTAGATTAAAGCAGTTGAAAGGAAAAGTAGTCGGTAAATGATTGTAACTAGTAAGTCCCATGTAACTCAAATCTCATTGGAATAATCTAATATTTGTTGGTTCATCTTTTTGCTTCTCACATTTAGTGTTCATATGGTCAGATTATCCTGGTCCTTTCCTTTTTAAGCCGGTTTAAAGCTCGATAGTTGGGTGAGCAGCTCAGATAAATTCATTATTGTCACACACACAGAGAAGAAAGAGAGAGAGAAAGGAAGAGAGAGAGAGCATGGATTCCGTGGACAACGAGCTCCACCAACCTATCTTGCATTCTAAAGCGGCAGCCGCTGAGCCAGTGAGTTCCGAACTAGAGGACGTCCTGTCCAACACTCAGCTTTCATACACCCGACGCCTCCAATCTGCCACATGGATAGAGCTGAAGATCCTCTTTCGCCTGGCCGCCCCGGCAGTCGTGGTTTACTTGGTCAACAACCTCACCTCCATGTCCACCCAAATCTTTTGCGGCCATCTCGGCAATCTTGAGCTCGCGGCCTCCTCTCTTGGTAACAATGGCATCCAAATATTCGCGTACGGACTCATGGTAACCAGATTCTACCTCCATATTTCATTTGCTACGGATTATTACTCCGCTTAATAGAAAGTGAAAGTTCGGATAAAAGATGATGTTGTGACGTTTGTTTGCGCAGCTTGGGATGGGAAGCGCTGTGGAGACACTGTGTGGTCAGGCTTTTGGTGCACACAAATACGAAATGTTAGGTATATATCTCCAGCGATCGACGATCCTACTCATGGTGACTGGAGTCCTAGTTATGTTTATCTACATTTTCTCCAAGCCCCTCTTGCTCTTGCTTGGTGAATCATCCGCCATTGCATCGGCGGCTGCAGTCTTTGTTTATGGTCTCATCCCACAAATCTTTGCCTATGCTGCCAACTTTCCCATCCAAAAGTTCCTCCAAGCCCAGAGCATAGTGGCTCCTAGCTCGTACATATCTGGGGCAACGTTTGCATTACACCTATTACTGAGTTGGCTCGTGATTTTCAAACTTGGCTGGGGACTATTGGGTGCTTCATTGGTATTAAGCTTTTCATGGTGGATTATAGTGGTGGCACAGTTTGTGTACATCTTGACGAGTGAGAGATGCAAACATACGTGGACTGGGTTCAGTTTGCAGGCTTTCTCTGGCCTGTGGGACTTTCTGAAATTGTCTACTGCATCAGCAGTGATGCTGTGCCTGGAGACTTGGTACTATCAAATACTGGTGCTGATCGCCGGGTTGCTTAAAAATGCTGAGATTGAGTTGGACGCTCTCACCGTCTGGTAAGAAGAAAGATGCTCATCAGCTAATTATTAGCTATCAGGCCTTAAAGGAAACATACCATCTTTTGGAATATTAATGATGCATGCAGGACAAATTTATATTACACAGCTCTCTAGAAATTCTCTTAAACAATATGATAGGTTAGAATCACGACAAAGTTGTATGGCAACGTCGTCTAGGGAAAAGAGTTTATGGTGGCCATAGATGGTGGCCCAATGGATCCAACCATACAACAAACATTCAACATCTACTCTCTATTGATTCTGCGACCATTCCTGTCTTCTTTAGCGCCTTATCATGAGCAAATTCATGTGAAACTGCACCAAGATAGAATGGTCTCACTAATTAACTTTTTCTAATCTTTTGTGAAAAGACGAGTCTTGTAGTGGCATGAAACCTCCAAATGAATGGTGGTAAGTTATGAGCAACATGTCTACAGGCTTTTTAATATGCCTTTTGCTACGAGAGTAGATATCCTCTCTCTTACCAATACTTGGTAGACAAATAGTTGGTAAAGATTGTATTAAAACAATTGTATGCTTTTAGGTATTTACAAACTCATATTTTGAATATGCAATAGATGGAAGATTGTTTAAGGTTTCTTCTCCATTACAATAGTTGATGACAATTGGTCTCTGCATGCAGCATGACCATATCTGGATGGGTATTCATGATTTCAGTAGGTTTTAATGCGGCTGCAAGGTTAGTAATACAAGTGGTCCTCACCTTCCTTACATGTCCTAACCACTCATTCTTTTTTCTTTTTCTTTTTTCATCATCATTATTATTATTAGTTAATGGTAAAACTATGAGTAAATTAAGCATCATCGTTAAACTTAACTTTATCAAGAAATGCATGATAGTGTGAGGGTTAGCAATGAGCTAGGCGCAGGACATCCAAAATCAGCAGCATTTTCCGTGGTGATAGTAACTCTAAGCTCTTTGTTCATCGCTGCAATCTTTGCCATCCTTGTGCTTGCGCTGAGGCATGTCATGAGCTATGCCTTCACCAGTGGTACAACTGTGTCTGATGCAGTCTCAGAACTCTCCCCCTTCCTGGCAGTCTCCATCATACTCAACGGCATTCAACCTGTCTTATCTGGTAAATAATATTTTCTTACCTTTGATGTTTATGAGATGCATGCACGCCGTTCCACTTCTAATTCAGGTCTTGTAAGAAATGTATAAACAATATCTTTCAGTGCGTCTTTATCAGTAAATTCTAGTAGGAACCAAATTTTGCGTCACAGATTACGTTGGGTTCTTGCAAAAATTTCAGACCTAGTAAAACAAAGCGATTTTATATTCAGGGTTTGTATGGCTTGTAAGACTTCTTCAAAATACCTACCGGAAAAAGACAAAGGCAAAGATAAACAATCTATGACTTTCAGTCCAGGACGAAATATTAGTGTTAGAAAAGGGGCCAGATACGACTGAGAAAACGACAACGGGAAGCAATCATAGGTTGAAGAGTTTAGGTTCCCTTTTACTAGCTAGGAGTAGTTATGTCCAGGGACCAAAATACGACGTCATACACTCTACAATGAAATTTGAAAGAACCCCATTGTGTAGACTATGTCCAGTTCCCTTTTGCTAGAGTTTGTGTTTAGGACTTCATATCTATAAATAAAATAAGATAAAGTTTATCTTTAGTAATTGAAAAGAAAAAAAAAATTGTAAAAAAATTGTATGATTGAAGATCAATTATTGTTTAGGGATAAAGTTCTAAAAATTTCACTAAGAGTGATCATATTCATGTTAAAAACATCATCATTTGTTACGTTTAAGGTAAGATCAGATCAGCAAACTTAGCAGTTACTAAGAAGTACAGAGAAAGGTTGGGTTTGATTCGGGATTAAACAAAGAAGCAACACAAAGCATCCACATGCACCTAAAAGTTATCATCATAGCACATATCTCCAGGCCACTCTTTTTTACCCGATCAAAATATTCTACATCAATCATGCTGACAAAGAATTGAAAAAAGATAAGTTGGCTGTGTCATGTCAGGGAAGGCCTCCTTTCCAATAGGAGGGTAGCCACTTGTTGGCGCTGTCTATTTCATAGTGGAACTTAGCCTATTTAGATTTGACAAACACCAGCCATTCAATCCTACACCAAATAACGAAGAAACCTAAAAGTCAGCCCGTTTAAGGTAGAGATAGACTAGTAGTTGTATTTCAACGTGTCTAAGTTGTCCAATATTTTATGATCGAGATAATCCTTCACGAAATGATGTCCATACACACAGATATGGTCCACGTGATGTTTCACACGTACAGTCAATTTCAAAAGTAACATATTTAAAGATGGGTCCACGTGATGAATGATTCTTATTTTATTTTATTGTTTTCAGGAGTTGCTGTTGGCTGTGGATGGCAAGCATTTGTGGCCTACGTTAATGTGGGATGTTACTACGTAATTGGTATCCCGTTGGGTGCCCTTCTTGGCTTCAAGTTCGACCTTGGAGCTAAGGTGTCCAATCACTAAACCTTCAACTTACATTAGTTTTGAATTTTTACTTTGAAGTTTTGTATTTCAATTCAGAAAGGAAATTGCTCACGGTTTTTTTTTTTTTTTTTTTCAAAGGGTATATGGTCTGGGATGATAGGGGGCACTTTCATTCAGACTCTGATCCTAATATGGGTCACGTTTCGGACAGATTGGGTAAAAGAGGTAAACTGCAAAAGCAACTTCAGTAATCACTTTGCTCAGTATCAAAATTGCGGAGGAAAAGTACAACAGTAAAAAGAAAAACTCTAACTCACTCGACTATTTTCTACTCAATTATCACTAAATTCGCACTAATCCTAAAACGATTTCATCAATATGATGAAACGAAACAAAAACTTGAAGGAAAATTTCTCATTTTCATAAAGCATGTAGTAATACTAATTATCCTCTGAATTAGTGTTTGGTAAATAGGTTCATTTTCTCAACTTAGGGATTATTGTATTGATATTCTGAAAATTCGCAGGTTGAAGCTTCAAAGAAGCGTTTGGATAAGTGGGACAACGAGCAGCTCGCTTCGAACAACTGATCCCCTTTCGCATCAACTAACGAGCTCCTACCATTCAAGAATTCATATGCCTACCATGGGGCTTATTTCCCATGAAGTTTTGCAATCTAGTGTCATTGGCATGCCAGATTAATTTCTACTGGCGCAATAATAATTCTTGAAGGTCTAGGTATTTTGAAGCACAAATTTTGGTACATTTTTCCATCCTCTATTTAATTTTTGGATGGTTTGATTTAATACTTCTTGGAACTTTTTTTTCTTCCTTTTTTTGTGTTCTTGAATTCTAATTTTCCTAGAAGTACAAAATTCCTAAGCCAATTATTTGCATTCTTCTAAAAACATCTTTACTTGAGGCAAAATAAATAAATCAAGTTCAAAAGAGTTTCAAGAATTTGAAGGTCAACAGGCCTTGATCAGGCTCATGTCCATCCAAACTAGTCAGCCCAACAACCCAAAGTTCTAGCCAAGAAGAACTTTCTTTGCACTTCATTTCTTTGCTTTTGACGACCTTGCCTATTTCCTGGCACTTTCTTCTTTTCTTTTTCCGGCACAACCTTCTACTGAAAATAATAAAGACAACGATGCTTTAGAATAGTCCCGCCATTAAGAAAGATCAATTTAGAATAGTTGTCAAAGCTCTTCGAGAAAGGCACAAAGTGGGAAGCCAAAAGTCGGACATGGAGATCCGAAACGGTAAAAACCTATTATATAGTTTTTGCCAAATGAAGTCTGATCGATGCCTGAATGTGTTGTAGCGTTTATCGATTTATTGCTTAGATAAAACTGTACCAGAGACAGCTAAGATGTTCATCAGGCAATAAAACATCAGCCCTCGAGTCGTAGCTTCCTGTCAGACCAACCACGTTCCAAGATCTTGTACCTCTTAACTCAATCTTCTAGTTTTGTAACTTTATACCAACCACAATATAATGGGCTGAAGGTGATGTTTACCAACCAGTCTATCACCTACAACAGAGTAACTTGATACCAGAACTGCATCCAGAAAAAAGTAGGTGTTGCTCCCGCATCAGTAGGTACAAAAGAGATGCACAGGATAAAAAATAAAAAAAAATGTATTAGAGAGTATAAGCACAGGAAAAAGAACATTAATTAGTTTATGCATTTACATTGTCTATCCATCATAATAAATAAATGTATTAGAGAGTATATTTAAGAAAAGCAAATAGAACCACTACAATCAAAGAAACAATAAATGAAATATTCCAATAAATATTTTGCATATACGTAGATTTCAAATATGAAGTGTTTTTTTCACATAATCTTTTCATTACCATTTGTGTTTTAACTGTTAAAAAATCTTAAATATTTAACTTAAAAAGATAGATTAAAAATTAAAAAAATACTTTTTTCATTTAAGTTTCACTACAACAACTTAAGTACTTGATGTAAAAGTTTAGTCTTGCACACGTTAACACCACTTAAATATAGTCTCGACGATGAGCTCCGCCAACCCATACTGGACTCCATCCAAGAGCGGTCTCCGGAAGGGCAACCTAAATATTCTGGGGTCATGGTGGACTCTGACCAAGAGCAGCTTCCAATAGGGAACCCGAATAGTCTGGCAATCTAGTGGACTCTAAACTAGAAGAAGTGCTATCGGAGACCCAGTTACCGTACTTCCAGTGCGACACGTTGATCGAATTGAAGCTCCTCTTGACACACGCCGCACCAGCTGCTTTCATCTACATGATCATCTATATCATGTTCTTGTTTACCCGAATCTTCGTTGGCCACCTTGGCAATCTTGAGCTCGCCGCAGAAACTCTTGGCAACAATGGCATCCAACTCATCTACCATGGCCTTGTGATATCATTTTTATTTGTAAACACGTACTTACGGATAAACATATAAATGCAAGCTATCTATTCCTGCATCTATTGACACTGGACTGGTTCAACACTTCAAGAGGACAATGCTTATGCCATCAAAATATATTATAAAATATTCTAGATGTTAAAGCGTTCATCATAAATATTTCTAGTAAGTTTCGTATGTCTGTCATTAGACTAAGTAAGGTTGACTACGTTGCAATTTTTATTTTTATTTTTTGGGTTTCATTTGGTGGTGTAGCTTAGTATGGTAAGCGCCGTAGAGGCACCATGTGGCCAGGCCTTTGAAGCCCATAATTATGAAATGCTAGGCATTTATCTCCAAAGTTCTGCGCTCGTCCTGACTCTGATTGGGATCTTAGTAACTGTGATCTATGCGCTTCAAAATCCATCTTGCTCTTACTTGGCCAATCCATGACTGTGGCGTCTGCAGCTGCAATTTTTATCTACGGTTTGATCCTAAAAATATTTGCTTATGCATTGTAGTCCCAGGTGCGTACATAACGGCTGCCACGCTTGTGGTGCACCTCTTACTCAGCTGGGCCACAGTGTGCAAATTAGGCATGGGATTGATTGATGCGTCCTTGGTAATGAGCTTGTCATTTTGGATAATGGTGGTGGCACAAATACTGTATTTCTTGTTGAACGGTAAGTGTAAGGAAACATGGAATTAGCTTAGTTTGCAGGCGTTTTCCGGGCTCTGGGAGTTCTTTAAATTGTCGGCCACATGGGCTGTTATGCCTTGTCTGGAAACATGGTATACTTATATATATATATATATATATATATATATATATATATATATATATTGGTGTTGGTTCGTGGGCTACTCAAAAATCTCGAGCTTGCTTTGGCTACTCTTCTGGTAAGAAAACTCCTCCTAAAGCATAACAGTGAGAACCTTTCTATCTTCCTCTTGTCATGTTAAGTGTCATCTCGAATTATCGCTAATCTTGTGTGGAAGCAATAACTGTCAACAATGCAAATTCTTTAGTGATGGGTACATGTTTTTCATGATACTTTGACGCTGTGCACAAAAGAAACTGCAACTTGCTTCGTCGCCATCAGGCATTTAACTTACCACATTTGATTTTTTGAATTGGGCACATTTCATGTACCCTGCTTTTAACAATCATTTCATTTTTTGAAGCATTTCGATTGTCTGGTTGTTGTCGGTGGATACTGCCGGTTTTAGCACTGTGGCAAGGTAAGTGATAATTGCAATTACATTTTTTTTATTGTTAGTACAAAGTTTTTTTTCCCTTATTCCACATTTTGTTACCATATGTGTTTCAATTTTTTTTTTATTTATGTTCAAACATATTTCTCTCTTTAATTTTGTAATTGTTAGAATCTTAGTTTCACATGTGAACAACCTAGAAAGGTAATAATGTTGTCATATTCTATTAGCCATCAATTGAATTGCATATACAAAGTTTTTGGAAACAAAAACTGAGATAATTCTAAATTTAAGAATTAATAAAAGATAAACCTTGTGGTATACTAAAAAGAAAAAGAAATTAAAGAAATTTCTTCAACCTCTCAGAAGCTAAAGCAATATCTGATAAACACATGAATGCAAGTATGAAGAAAGCTTTTTATGTATTTGACAATTTTCCTTGTACAATCATTTTCTATATATAGATCTGTGTTACTATACCATAAAGGAATCGGTTTAATTATATAATTTGTACAAAGATGAGAATCTTCAATGTTTTCGATAAGGCTTGGGATCATCGGAAATACTTTAGGAATATTTTCGATTTTTGTTCTCAAAATACGAATGCCGTTTCTCATCTTTCCTTATTCGGTTAGAGAAGGTTTCGATTGTCCTTTTGGTGTTTGATTTCCATGTTTGCCTTGCCTTGATATTCTAGTCAGTGGAGGACTCTTTCCTTGTAGAGTGTTGATCGGGATTGCAAGAGGTTTGCGGCGCTTCAAGGTTTGCGATTGTGAAAGGCTAACATGTTTGACCTTGGCATGTGGAGATAAGTTCTTCACGTGGAGAGATTTTTTTCAAATGTTGCACGGTAGTTGGTGATGCGGAATTCTTGCATAATTTTGTTGACCTTCCTTGGATTGTGATTTTATCTTCTAATACCTTGTATGCTGTGGAGACTGTTGTGTAAAACAACAAATTGGTGTGTAAAATGTAGCAAGAATGTAAGTGATATGTTCTAATTAAGCCCGAATTAATTATCAAAATGGACTTTTCTCTAAGCTTAAGATATTGTTTTGGATGTTGGCTAAATAAAAAATTAAATGGGAAATATAAAAGCACAGAAGAGAACACTCAAATTCATGTGGTTCGGTCAATAAATTTCTTACATCTACAGGTAAAGCTAGGAGAGATTTCTTTCACTACTTGAAATCAACAGTAGAAAAGTTTTCTCATAGAAATTCTTCACCAAACACACTATTCAAACACTCATTTAAGGATACAAAGAAGTGCACAAGAGTTAAAGAAGAATGGCTTACAGATTTCCTTAACTTTTTCATTGTTTTACATACGTTGTACACCAATCTACATTGCACTGAAAACCACACTACAATCTACACTCAGATCTACACAAATTTGGCTGCACAACTCTTTCTTGGTGTTTCTCTCTCACGCTCCCTCTCTTTCTCTATTTTCTCTTTGTTGTCTTGTGTCTCATGATGCTTACACAAGCAGAGTATCTTTTTCTGGCTTCAAAACTCAAATCGCTCCCACGTGTAACCACTCTCCTTTGAGAATAGCAAGAGGTGTTAGTGGTTGAGAAACCAACTCCCTATATCCCACTAACCACCTGTGATAAGGGAGAGAGATTTAAGGAGTGGGAAATAATGTCATCTCATCTCGTCAATAGCGAGAGAACCATAGGGAGAGGAAACATGCTAATTATAAGCCACGTCCAATAATCCTTCACCTTGGTGAATAATTAGCAAGTAGTATCTTCATAACTATCCTTAGCTTTACCATTTCAACATCTTCATTCATCATTGCACAAACCTATCAAGTCCATACAATTATTGAACTTGATAGTAGGAATCACCTTGGTGAGCATGTTAGCAGGATTGTACAAAGTTTATATCTTTAACACTTTCAACTTTCCTTCACATATAATGTCTCTTATGAAGTGATTTGATATCAATGTGCGTGGACTTTTCATGATACCGCTTATCTTTTGTGAGATGAATAGCACTCTAACTATCACAAAAGATTTCACTATTTTCCTACTTTACACCTAACTTTGTCACCAATCCTTATAACCAAATAACTTCCTTGATCCCTTCAACGGCGGCCATGTACTCGGCTTCTGTTGTAGACAAAGCCATTGTAGGTTGCAACGTGGCTTTCCAACTTATTGCTCCACTTGCCAAGACAGGTACATAACCTGAAAGTAACCTTCTACCATCAAGGTCTCCAACATAATCTGAGTCAACGTAACCCACAACTTTCTTCTCTCCATCTTTGTTAAATGTCAAGCCATAGTCAAATGTTTCCTTTAAATATCTTAAGATCCATTTCAATGCCAACCAATGACCTCTCTTAAGAGCATTCATGAATCTACTCACTAGACTCATAGCATAACATAAATCAGGTCTTGTACACAACATAGCATACATAATACTACCTATTGCACTAGAATAAGGAACATTCTCCATAGCTTTCTCTTCCTCTTTAGAAGTTGGAGACAAATCCTAAGATAACTTAAAGTGTGCAGTTAAAGGAGTACTTACAGGTTTTACATCATCCAATTGTTAAAGTATCTTCTCAATATATCTCTTTTGAGTGAGCTTCACAATTCCTCTACATCTATCATAGCTAATCTTCATTCCAAATATCTTCTTTGCAACTCCAAAGTCTTTCATCTCAAATTCTTTCTTCAATAAAGACTTGAGCTCTTCAATTTCCATTGATTTCCTTGCTGCAATAAGTATATCACCTACATAGATAAGTAGATATATGCTAGAATCATCAACTACTTGTCTTTGATAAACACAACTATCATAGGAGCTTCTGCAATACTCATGCTTGATCATGAATGCATTAAATCTCTTGTACCACTGTCTTAGAGATTGCTTCAAACCATACAATGATCTTTGTAGCTTGCATACATGATTCTTCTTCCTTTGATCCACAAAGTCTTCTGGTTGCTTTATATAGATCTCTTCCTCCAACCCTCCATTTAAGAAGCCTGTCTTCACATCAAGTTGTTGCAATTCTAAGTTAAATAAGGCAACCAAAGATAATAATATACAAATAGAAGTATGCTTTACTACAAGTGAAAAAATCTTAGTGAAGTCTATGCCATCCTTTTGTGTAAAGCTTTTAGCTACCATTTGAGCCTTGTGTCTTCCTTCTTCACTTCCTAGTATGCCTTCTTTCCTTTTGAATATCCATTTGCAACTTACAACCCTTTTACCTTGAGGTAGTTCAACAAGCTCCCATGTCTTGTTCTTCAACAATGAGTTCATCTTTTCCTGCATTACAACCACTCATTTATCAGAATATAGACTTTCTATTGCTTTTCTATAGGTTTTTGGTTCTTGATTCAAGTTAGTCTCCACAGCTACAATGAGTGCATATGCCACCAACTCACCAAAGCCATACCTCTAAGAAGTCTTAATATCTCTTCTTTCCCTATCTCTAGCTATAACATACTCTTGCACTCATTGTCTTATTGATGGTGAGTGCTCTAGTTCTATTTGTTGAAGTTCTGAGTGAGCACTCTCTATGACAAATTCCTCTGTATTTGACTCAAAAGAATTCATATCATTGGGACTTTCTAAGGTAATTTTGGATACCTTTGAATCAAGCTTAACCTCTACCTTTTCCTTGGTATCCTTGACAGCTTTTGACTTCTGTTGCTTCACCTTTTCTTTTATCATTGGCATTTCATCAAAGATAACATCACGACTAATTAAAAACTTAGAAGTTCTCCCATTAGAAAACCATAATCTATATCCATTCACACCATCTATATATTCTAAGAAAATGCATATTCTAGATCTTGGTTCAAGCTTGTCTTCTTGAACATGTACATATGTTGGACAACCAAAGATCTTCAAATTTGAGTAGTTAGCAAGTCTTCCCCTCTACACTTCTTCAGGTGTTTTGCAATTAAGGGCTGTAAATGGTGTTGTTGATAAAGCAACAAGCTGTATTCACTACTTTAGCCCAAAATCTTTTAGTTAACCCTATTGTAGACAACATACACCTTGACTCTTCCATGATGTTTAATAACTCTATTTTTATAGAGTTATTTTACCTATTTTTAGTTAATAAATAATACAATGCTTATGAGAAAATATTTGAATTCCTCTTTATTTACTTGAATTTGTCTTGTTTTTGTAGCATAAGGAAGCATGAAGAAAAAGGATAAGCATGGAGAACATGATGTTTATTATATAGCAAAATATGGTCAAAATATCAAGATTAAGAAAATCAAGATGGTCTTGGGCTTTGGATAATTGTTATTAGATTTTCTATTGTTGTTGGGTTTTCTAAATAATTAGAAAACCTAGTCATATTAGGAGTTCAAAGCCTAATTAATATAAGAGTTCAAGACCCGATTGTTTTAGGTATCCAAAACCCACTTATACTAGGATAGGAAATAGCTCTAAACCTAAACCCTATTTAAGAGAAGAGAATGGAAAAAAAATAGGAGATGGGGAAATTGAGCACAACTTAAGGTTTTCTTGAAAAGAAGACAAAAAGGGTGACAAACTTCTTGTTCTTAGATTCAAAATGCTTTCTTTATTTCCTATTATTGTTCTTCCTCATTATTTCTTTATGCTTTAGTTTACTTTTGTTAAAGCTACAATGTAACCTAATTATGATGGTATGAATCTTATGATCGTTATGTTTTGCAAGATATTTTGTTTATGTGAAGTTGCATATTACTGTGTTTAATGCTTTTAAGTGATTAGCTACCACTTAAATGATATGATTTGCATGTTTAAAACCGATAGGAAATGATACGCAGTTGCTTCTTGTAATGTGTAACAATAAATTAAATATGGATATACATATACCATATTGTTTGTGTGGTTTTTTGTGTAAACTGGAAATGTTCATAGATCTTAATACATTTAGTTTGTTTTAATTCACATATAAAGATATAGTGAATTAATAAACTAAGTAGGTTTGCTATACCTAGACATAGAATAGTAAATAAATTAGGAAGTTCCGCCATCACACAGATATTATCCCTCTTGCAAGCATAAATAATCAATATTAATACTTAGTAGTTATGGTGAAATCATATGCTCTAACATATTTCTTGTATTTAGTTTTCTTAAATTTAGTTATTTAATCTATCATTAATCATTTGAATTTGTTAGATAAATTCTAGGAGTTATTCACCATTAATAATTAGTTGGTTCAATAATCACCAATCTTTGTGGGACGATATTTTTCTCATCATTATATTACCTGTTCGACATGTTCATTTGCATTTAAATTTCACCGAACAATGTTTCTATTCATCCTCTCCGCCACACCATTTTGTTGGGGTGTGTATACAACAATGTGGTGCCTTGTTATACCCTCTTTCTTACAATAATCTTCGAACTCTTGATTGCAAAACTCCTTGCCATTATCAATTTTGAGCCTCTTGACTTGTTTACCAGTTTGCTTCTCTATTAGAGTCTTCCATTGCACAAACTTTCTAAACACTTCATCTTTGTGCTCCAAGAAGTACACTCAAACTTTTCTTGAAAAATCATCTATGAGTGTTAGCATGTACCTTGCTCCCTTTATGGAAGAAACAATAGCTGACCCCCATAAATCTAAATGAATGTAATCCAATGTGCCCTTTGTTTTATGGACTACAATGTTGAACTTCAATTGTGTTTGCTTACCATATAAATAGTGCTCACAAAAGTCTATCTTGCTCAACCTTTTACCACCAATAAGACCTTATGTTCTAAGTATCACCATGCCTCTTTCACTCATATACCCAAGCCTTATGTGCCACAACTTGGTATTTTCCTTTTCTGACTTTGAAGTAGAAACTATTGCTCCACTTGTAATGATGTTTCTCTTAAGCAAATACAACCCATTACATCTTATTCCTTTCATGACAACAAGAGCTCCTTTAAGAACTTTCAAGATATCATTATTGACTTTCCATTCACAATTGTTTGCCTTAAGAGTACCAAGAGTAATCAAATTTCTTTTCAATTCATGAATATGTCTTACCTCTTTAAGTGTTCTCACCACTCCATCATGTGTTTCAATCTGAACTGATCCTATGCCAACCACCTTGCATGCCATATTGTTCCTCATAAGCACCTTTCCACCTCCCAATGGTTGATAGTCTACAAACCATTCCCTGTGCGGTGACATATGAAATGAACAAATCAAATCTAACACCTAACTATCACCAGAAGAATTCTCTAAAACATTCAAAACTGAGCTTACATCTAAATCTTTTTTTTTTTCAGCTACTGCTACAAACCTTTCACCTTCTGAAGTTGCTTTCTTACCTTTGTCTTTTCTTCTTTTTCTATCAGGGCAATCTCTCTTTAAATGTCCTTATTCATGACAATGATAACACTTCACTTTTTCTAGTTTTGGACTTTGATCTTGACTTGCCTCGACTACTTGAATACTTGCTAGTTTGTTGTCCTTTCTTATTGGATCTTCCCCTTACCACCAATCTAGAAGCATTGGAGTCATCAAGCTCCTCAAACACCCTCTTCCTCAAATTGGTTAAGGTCAAAGAAGCCTTCACTTCTTCCATGGAAATAGTGTCTCGGCCATACAACAATGTGGTAACCAACTGATCATAGGATTTAGTCAAAGAACATAACAAAATAAGTGTTTGATCTTCATCATCCACTTTAACATCCATATTTTGCAAATCCAAAATAATTTTATTAAACTCATCTAGATGCTTATCAAATGGAGTTCCTTCTTTCATCCTAAGAATGTACAACTATTGCTTCAAATACAACCTATTGGTGAGTGATTTTGTCATATATAAACTTTCAAGTTTAGTCCACAAACCTACAGAAATCTTCTTAGATGCTACTTCCCTCAATACTGAATCTGCCAGGTTGAGAATTATGGTGGCATGAGCCTTTTCCAACACCTTATCTTTCTAGTCATCTCTTAAAGATTGAGATAGGCTATTATACCTTTTCAATGCCGCCAATGTTCCCTAATGGCTTAACAAAGCTCTTATCTTTAGCTTCCACAAACCAAAATCATTGTTGTCATTAAAATTTTCTAGATTAGCTTTAATCATAGCCATATTAGAAATTCTACACACCAATAATCACAACCAAACAGCTATGATACCAGTCTGTTGTGTAAAACAACAAACTGGTGTGCAAAATGTAGCAAGAATGTAAGTGATGTGTTCTAATTAAGCCACATTAATTATCAAAACAGACTTTTCTCCAAACTTAAGATATTGTTTCAGATGTTGGCTAAAAATAAAATTAAATGGGAAATATAAAATCACACAAGAGAACACTCAAATTTACATGGTTAAGCCAATAAATTGCTTATATCAATGAGTAAAGTTAGGAGAAATTTCTTTCACTACTTGCAATCAACAAACAAAAGTTTTCTCATAAGAATTATCCACCAAACACACTTTTCAAGCACTCCTTTAAGGATACAAGGAAGTGCACAAGAGTTAAACAAGAATGGCTTATGAATTTCCTTCACTTCTTCACTGTTCTATGCATGTCGTACACCAATCTACACTACACTGAAAACCACACTGCAATCTGCACTCATATCTACACAAATCTGGCCACACAACTCTTTCATGGTGTTTCTCTCTCACGCTCCCTCTCTTTCTCTATTTTCTCTTTGTTGTCTTATGTCTCACGATGCTTATACAATTAGAGTATCTTTTTCTAGCTTCAAAACTCAAACCGCTCCCATGTGTTACCACTCTCCCTTGAGAATAGCAAGAGGTTTTAATGGTTGAGAAACCAACTCCCCATATCCCACTAATCACCTGTGATAGGGGAGAGAAATTTAAGGAGTGGGAAGTAGTGCCATCTTATCTTGTCAATAACAAGAGAACCATAAGGGAAAAGAAATGTGCTAATTATGAGCCATGTCCAACAGAGACTCCACTTGCCTCTTTCATTTAGGCAAAAGCAATAACTTCATGAGAAAATTTAGCCTAATGTGGGAATAAGCCTTTTGATGTGATTTTATCTTCTAATAATAAACATATATTTAAGTTTAGCTATCTTCTTTGTAAATTGATTTTTGCATCAAGAATCATGACTAAAACATAATTTGACTAAGATAGTATGAGGGTAAACAAGGGGTTGAAGGCTAATCATCCTAAGTCTATAGCTTTCAATGTCGTCATCATCAATTTAGTGTCTTTTATTATTGCTATATTGGAAGTAACGATTGTACTTATGCTACATCATATAATAAGCCATGCTTTCCCTATTGAATGTAATATGCAAAGATGGGGAACCCAATTGGCATCTAAGTGTTATTGTTGCAACAAAGGTGAAAAAAGAGATTATGGATTATGTCTTTATGCATAGCGGATTGGCACAACGGCTTTGGAAGACATTTGGTGATGCACTTCAAGTACTAGTTTGTTTTACTTCTATATTTGATCTTGTTTCTTCAAGGTATTTAAAGGTCTCATGGCATAATTAGATGAGAACGCTAATAGCCATTTTGGGAGGAGTTATTATAAAATGATTTTGGTTGGCTAAGAATTTAGCAAAACACAATGATAAGAGTATGTCTTTATTTAAAATTAACAAAAATGTTACATATTGGATTCTCCAACTATCAACTCTAATCCAAGTCAAGGTTCTACTAAGTCTTCTAGATCAAATTTTACTAGTTGTGTTAAGAGTACATTCTGTTATAGTAGGGAGTTTGGGTTCATTGGCAACCTCCTCCTACAAGGCAATATAAGTTGAATACAAACAAATCAAGTATCATGGGAAATAATGCTAGAGGGGGAAAATTCTCAGAGATCATAACAAATGTTTCACCATGGCTTTTTCCATCAAGTTGAATCCTGACACTAGTGTAGAGCTAGAAACATATACATTGTTAGAGGGCCTTAAGATATGTCATACAAGGAGTCAAGCCTTTTAAGTTATTGAATTAGATTCTTTCTATTTAGATCAATGTTTGCTAAAAAAAATGGAGAATTCCATGAAAATTGGAGTATGTCATACATCAATGTTTATCTATAATTCCATTACATCCACTTATGTGTCGTGTGTATTGTGAGAGGAAAATGTGGTAGTAGACATCTCGCCAATCATGGCTATGATGTTCAGGATGTGACAATTTTTTACTAGCCTAGTTCATTGCCTCATCCATGCTTAGATGTTTATGTAAAAGGTCAACTAGGTTTATGTAATTACAAGCCACCATAGGATTAAACGAATATGTTGCCTAATGTATTTTATGTGTCTATTTTTATTTACATGTGACAACTTAATATGTAAGTGATTAACTTTTCTTTAAGGTTTGGATTATACTTTGCCCATTGTACTTGTCTAAGATATGGTTATTAAGCCCAATCTTATTGATATTAATAAAATTTGTCAAAGTATTATCTTTGTTCTTCAAAATAAAAATAAAATAAAATATAATTTTGACTAAATTGACTTCTCATTCACCATTGGGATGTATTTGTTTACCATGTGTCCTAATTGAGCTCTCTTAATGGCGATTCTATTAAATAGAAAAGAATATTGAGCAATGATTCGCCGCCTCTCTTCCCAACTGGGTCTCTTGGTACCCCTTCCTCCGGGGATGGTAGCTGTTGCCTTCTCCCTCATGCATGGTTGACAAAGTCCGTCCTCTTAATGGTCGATCAGCCATTTGATGGCAGACCGGGGCTACTTGGAAGCTAGATCTGGCCATTTGAGACCATACTGCCAATTTGGAGGCCGAATCCATGCCATTGAAGGCCGGGCTTTTCCCGGCCGTTCCTGGGTGCGGGCATTTAGCGGCCACCGGGTGTGTTGTCGTTGCCCAGTGCGCCACTTGTGCGGGCCCTTCGTAAACATGGTATGACCCATATTCCTGACATTTTTAATGAAAATACATTCTAATGATATGAGACAAAAACATAATCAACTTTTTCTATTTTAGATTCTCATATATTTTTCTTAGAAACACAAGCACTTTGACTACAAATTGTATAAAGACTTCAGGGTTTTTGCAGCTTCCCAAAGAAGCTTCCCAGTTTATGGGTTAAGTGGGCTTCACAATTTTGTGCTTATTCCACATATTCTTATTTCATACATTAGGATTCTATTTTTTTTTTTTTTTTTGCAGGAATATGCTAAAGAAAAAGAATATTATAGTTATATCGTTGGTCTTAACTCTAGAAAAGTTATCTCAATTGTCTGAGTTCATGCGGAATGTCGTGAACTCGCCTCCTTTCTAGAATAGGAAGGACTGAAAAAAAAAAAAACAAAATTTACTTAATATAAAAGTACAAGTAGTAAAAGTAGCAAAGAACTTTTTGGAATTAGCTACTCAGTGTAATTACCCTTATAGGTGGGATCTAAAGAGAATAGAAAATGCATCAAAAGAGTGCACGGGAAATACTATGGTGCAAAATTATTGGAAAGTTCTATATTTTTGTTATGAGAATTTTTAAAAGTTATGTGCATTATCATTAAAAATCAAAATCACACTTACAAGCTTTACAACAATGACGAAAAACCAAAGTTTGAAGTCCAAGAAGCACAAGGTTCTAGATGTGCCAATAGTTGAAGATGTACTTGACTCATCCTTGAGTTCAGGTTAAAAGCAACTTGGCTCAATTCAAACAAGCCAAGCCCAATAGGTATACTAAAATCAATTGCCATTTTATAAGAGAGAAAAATTCAAGAAAGTGTAATCGAGACCATAGATATCAACACAAAAGTGCAGTCTTCAAATATCTTTACAAAATCATTTTACCAAAAATAACATTCCTATTTATTAAGCAAACTTAGCATTTTTGACATTTACAAACTAATACTTGAGGAGATTTTTTTTTTTTTGTAAAAAACATAGACAATATTCTAACAAATTTTATTAATACTAACAAAGTTAAGCATAATAACCATACCTCGAATATTAGCTTGAGGAGAATTAGAAATAGAAATGGTAATAAAAAGATACCACCTTATTTTTAGTATACGCAAGAAATCATTTCATATTTAGACTTTGAATATATTGAAATAGTAATAGCTATAATATTATGTTGATTTCTTTAATTGTAATTACAATAGATGATTTCCTTAAATAGGTTTCTCAACACATTAACAATTATAAGTATAGGAACTAGCCAAATATTTCTTTGGCCTAATTTTTAGTCTTCCCTAAGCTAATTATTTAGGTCTTTTGACCGTCATCATCAAAATACAAGGACATGTTTTTCTCAACAAGCCTAGCCAGCCACAATTGGGTCAAATCCCATTGATCCAGACCTAATTGGGTTGGGCCCACATAGAATCGCTTACCCTTTTTTCATCAAAATCCAAACCACTGCTCAAAACTGGATTCCTATTTCATACCACCAATGATTCAACTTGGGTCAATTGATCGAGATAAGAATGCCCATTCGAACATGTACCGAGGTTTCTTTTGTTTCTTCCTTGTTGCCAGCGAAAGACCGGAGTTGGGCTGCCCACTATACATATCACCATTTAGCGAGCGTGAAATTCCTTGGACTCATCATCTAATCCCTTGCCGAGTCGGACAAGGGAATTCCATTAAGCCCTTGACAAAAAGGGTTTCCTTTATGAAACCGTCCCATACCCGAGTGAAAATGCAACCAGTTGGTCCACACATGGATTGGAAATCACCTAATAAAAAATGTCTGCTAGATTCCCAAGCATCGAGTCTGCAAAGGAAATGTTGTACAATACTCAAAGGATGTATGGCAAGACTAAACTTACCAAAATATTTTCAACTAGTCAAAGCTTTGATGAAAAGCGAGCAAGGCTTCGGTTGCCATTGCTTCAATTGGCTCTCAACTTCATGGAGCAAACTGAAGATGACCAAAGAAAAAATTGAGAACTCTAGAGAAACCATAAGTATCAAGCTATCAAGGATAGGGAGAAGGTTTTCCTATTTCTTCTAGCTTTTCAACCGAAAATCTCTTACCATTTAAAACTCAAATTCTGGTGATTGACCCAATTCCTTCTCTTGATCGAATCTACGAATTGGCCATCTAGGATGAAACATAAAAGCGGCATTGCCATAGTACATTAGAGTTGGCAACAACGTCGTCCTGTTCCCATAGGCGGCATGGCCCTGCAAGCGATGATAATGAAGGCAAACATAGGACGGTTAGGGCAAAGTGCTTAGGAGCATTCGAGCTGAAAATGGGGTTCTTATATCACAACTAGATGGCCTGGATTCATCTCCTAAATCCGAAGGTGGATATTTAATCCTCGTATTGCTTGGATTTGAAGTCCCTTATTGTTTCATGTCACCACCCACTTTTTCCTCACTTGGTGAGCAGTCGCCTACCACATCACAAATCAACTAGAATACCTCTATAAACTGCAAAAATAAGGATAAAAAGGGGAAAGGACTTATGTATCTCATCATATGACAGCACGATCAAGTGACAATTTATCACTCAATAAATCAATAATAGTCATTATTAGCAGGTCAATTAGATATTGAACCAATTCATAATTTAAGACTTTCTATTACATTATGAGTAAGACTTCCACTTATGCTTGAATTTTTAACTTAAAGACCCTTAACTACATCATTTGTGATAAACATTCTTTTCTCTACTATTCACAATCACCCCAATCCCTCCATATCACCACATCACCTTTATCACAAAAGCTAACATTGTCACTCTTACTCCTTTATCTGTATAAAACATCTTATGGGTATTTGAATTTCACTCTTATATCTATCGAGAAAATTCATGGAGATAATAATTGTCAACTTCAACTTTCTTTCTTTTTCTTTTTTTTTTCTATTTCTCCCAAGGCCATTCAACCTAAAAATTGATGGGCTTGGAGAAAGTCAATCAATGTCTTCATTATTGGACTAATTTTTTCAATAATTTTAGTTTATCTCATTGTATTCCATTCAATAAGAGCACTATTTGTAGTGTCAAGATCAATAAAATATTTCTATTTGCTTTTTTATCAATACTTGGTCATAATGCATCTTTTTCCTTATCCTAAGTCTCTTATTTGCACTCTTACAAAACAATCATTTGCCAATTTTCTATTGAGTACATTTCATGCCCTTGCACCTTTTTCACTCCTCCATCTCAACATATGGGGATCCTATCACATACCACAACACAAAAGATTTCTATTTTTCTTCTTTCTATTTTTTATTTTTTTTATAACTATTGTCAAAGTTTATTTTCATGGCACATGGATTTTTCTTGTGTATTCCAAAATCTCATGTATTTGTCCATCTCACTCATTTTTATTCCCCTATTTATACCTAATTTTATGTGTCTATACAATGTGTTTGCATAATGATGCATGTGATTTCTTTAACCATGAGTTGCTTCATTTTTTTTTTCTTTTTATAACACTTTTCATGAAAATTCTTGCACTTATACTCTACAATAAAATAAAGGGTAGAATACAAGTATGATCACCTTTTGGAGGTTACTTAAGCCTTTAAATTTCAAGCTCAAATCAAAGAATATTTGAAGTGGTTATGTAGTCAATGTCGCTTGCCTAATAAATCAAATATTGAAATGAATCTTTAAAGGACAAACTCCTAACAAGCTTCCCTCAACAAGGTACCCAAAATTGTGAGTTTTTGTATGCGTTTGTTATACTATTATGGTAGGCTTTTGAGATAAATTATCTTATTAAGCCGCACATCATATTTTTATGGGATATCCTACTTTACAAATGAGATACTAGGTTTATGATCTAGCCACTTGGAGATTCTTTAATAATTGAGACATCATGTCATGCAGAAGTCTTCCCTTTCTTAAATCCAGTCTTTAGATTGAGGCTTCCCTAACTCAATCAACTTATCAATTTCTACATGAAGGGGTGTCATTGCTTGTTAGTTTTAAATTCATTGGATGCAATTGGGTGTAGAGGATCAAGTATAAAGCATATAGTATAGTTAAATGTTACAATATTTGCTTAGTAGCAAAAGATTTTACTCAAAAGGAAGGCTTAGACTATCAAGAGACCTCCTCTCCAATACTAAGAATTAACAATTCATTCCTTTTTGTCCATAGCCACTTCTCACAATTGGAATCTCTACCAGATTAACATTTAGAATGCCTTTTTTCATAGAGATTTAAATGAGAACTATATGAATTTGCTTATAAAAATAATAGTCAAAGGGAACATAGAGTATGTCACTTATGGAATTCCCTATATTATCTCAAATATCTTGATAATGGACGACTTGTTACTAACCCCATAATTGCTAGTTATAAACAATCAAAGCATAACTATACAATCTTCACATGAACAAAAGGAATAACTTTTGTTTGCCTCAATTTTTTTTTTGTTTATGTTTTAATTTTTTTATTGGTGGTGGGGATAGAAAGGATCTTAGAGGATTTATTTGGGGAAGGGAGAGTCTTAAACCACCCACCACTCATATGTATTTTAATCCCCTAGGTGTCACTAAGCCATAGGGACTTGCCTACTCATTTAGGTTAATGATATTTGGATTGTAGGCAATGATGAGTTTGCCATAAAAATCTCAAGAAGACTTTCTTTCTACATTCTATATAAAGGACATAGGCCTTTCAAAATATTTTTTGGAAATAGAAATAACTTGCATAGATGAAGTAGTATGCCTCAACTAATGTAAGTATGCACCTAAGATTAACTTACAAGCCATTTTATATCTTTATAAACAACCAATCATCCCTATAGAACATAATGCAAAGCATAAAGCACTTGAGTGTTATGTTGAAATCATATCACTAGAATCTAAGCTATTGTTGGATGACTCTTTAAGCTACAAAGACTAGTGGATGAGCTAATATATCTCATTATGACAAGATTAGACATATATTATGTAGTTTTAATCCTTAACTAGTTCATCTAAACTCCCAAGTTTTAAGAACATGTGTATTCTTTGACATTAGCTTGATGATTGAGAAAAAGTAAATTGCTCAAAATGATTTTACATATACAACATTTGTCAAAAAGAAAACTAATACAAGGCCTTTTTATTTATAATATTTTTTCAAATAATAATAATAAACGGCCAAGTATTAACTTTGAGAAAAAAATTCTAATTCCCTCTCTTGTTGGGTTGAAAATGTGTTGGTCTAGAAAAGGGTTTAGGTTAAATATATTTGTTTGCCAGACTATGTACGTATTGGGCCAAAACACGTGTTGTTAAACTAAACCCATTTCAAGCCCAAGCCCAACGTGGTTAAGGGCTGACACACTTCAACAATTATAAATGTGTGAGTTAAGGGCTCTTTGCCCTCCAACGTGCTCTGTTGAGACAAATTTTTAGCAAGAGAACAGCGCAATAAGTTCTCAAAACTGCGAGAAAAACAGCAATGTAAAGTCGTACTTTTACAAACAAAAACGTGATCATTTGCTACAATCTTGTGCTCAAAACACTTATGGGAGAATCTAAATTTGTTCTATCCTATTTTCCCTAATTTTCATCGCACATAGAGACAGTATTTTGAGATTGAAGCTCACGGGTACTTGTCACATGCATTGTTCATGTAGTTTAAGAAATCTGAGTATTTGCGCTTGTTTTAATACAAATTGATTGATTCTTCTGATCAAAACAAAGGTAATACATATTGCAAATTGTGTTGTGGCACTTGTGGGTTGATTAAAAATACTTAAGAAACATATTGAAGTATATAAACTCATGTGTTGGGCAAACTCTTGAAGATATTGTTTCTAAATTGTTCGCTGCATTTTGTGTGATTATTTTTACTTTGCACCTCACTGAAAAACCATCATTTTAGTGAAAATATTCTGAGCAAAATGGCTTGCTGTTTAATATAATCAGCATCTTATTTAACTCATAGTTTTATTGGTATCTTATATCATCACATGGGTTGCATGGTAAATGGCAAAAATTCATCTATGAAGTTTGGGAATTCATAGACCTATGATATACCAATGACAAACTTGAGTTCATAAGTCTAATTTTGGAATAAGTATAAACTCAAGTTCATATAATTGTGATATCCCTAAAATCTTGTTTTTCTCTTAAAGAGAGAAAAACTCATTGAGCTTGGGTGTGGTTGACACCCATTTAGACTAAGTTGTATAGGCCTATCATCATGCAACATGTAGCTGCTATGATGTGGGATTTCTTAGGTTATAAGAAATCCATGTTAAGTGGCATATGCCCATATAGTGCTTTGTGTAAATAGGATTCCTCTCAATCATGTTTGATTGAGGGAGAGGTGGACATAAATTCTAGGTAAGTAGAATCTTCCTTAAACTAACCATATATAATTGTCGCTTTTTTCTCTCTGTCTTTTCATATTCTACACTTGTTTTAGTTTGATTGATATTAAGATTGTTTATTAATTGTGTTGCAAATAATAAACAAACATGGTTATGTTTTGAGATGATTAAAATAGACCATAACTTAATTCAACTCCACCTTCTTAGGTTGCCATAATACTTATACCGAGTAATTTCTTATGGATATAGTCATGAAAGTCTTAAAAAAATTTAGGATGTTCTAAATTGGGTTTACTTCTATCTAGAAAATGTAATCTAGAGAGATCAAACTATTATGATAAAAACTAGGAAACTTGCCCCATGTCCAAATGATCTCCCACAAGATTATATATAAAGTTAGGAGAATCACTATTATCATGGAAAGCAAAGAAGCAATCTACTTTCTCAAGATTGTTAGTTGAATTAGAATGTTAAGCCATGCTAAGTATGGTGTATAAGGAGATTTGGATATGTTTTTTACTTTAGGATCTTTAAGTGAAAATTGGAGGGGCAATACCTTATTTTACAACAATGATGTTGCACTTAAACTTGCAACGAATCTAGTGTTTCATGATAAAATGAAGCATATAAAAATTATTAGTCATTTCATTAAAAACAAGATTCAAAAGGCTATGACTAAAACAAGAAAAATTGAGACCATCGAGCAAGTAATGGACATCTTTATAAAGTCTTTATGTTATAGATAACACATGTATTTATTAAGCAAGCTTAACATTTTTGACATCTACAAACCCCAAGTTGAGAAGTAAGATCATAAATACATTTATACATGATTATAGGAATAACATATATTGATGTTATGAGAAAACATTTCCTTATAATAGTGTAGATATTATTCCTTATTAGTTGTTCCACAAGTATGGTAAATAAGGCTATTATATATTGTAACTCTTCAAGAAAGCAATACATAAAAATTCTCCCAAATTCCCTCTTTGGCCTTTTTTGGGAAGCTTCTTCTTGGGCTATAATCTTCTGTCTCTTGTGGCTTTGGGTTTAGTTTTCTCACCAATCACGTTTGTGACGGGGGATAATCACGTGGCTCAAGCAACCTTAGCAAAACCCTTATTGCGTGCGTTATCTTATTCCAAAAGCCAATCCCCTGCACTTCTCCATGTTAAGCAACTTTCCAATCACGAGCTTATTCTCCATTCCAAAACTTGGGGTGCATTGGCAATGCCTTGTGGGAGATGAAGGAATGAGTTAGACGGACAAAAATAGGGTCACCTTCTCCTTTTATCCTTTGATTTGGCAAGGATATGGAAAGCCGAGACTGCAGATTCTACTACTTCCTTATACCGATTTTTGCCAAATGAAGTTCTGTTCGATGCCTGAACATGGTATGGCGAAAATCTATTTTTATGTTACGGTGAATTTTTATTAGAAATTATATGTTCATCTAGCAATAAAATATCTATTAGTGCAATGTGCTTTATTGAGCACTTAGGCTTAGTGTTCTGTACATTATAAAACACGTCGCATATTGCCCTCTGCCCTTTAAAACCTCTGAAGCCGTATATGGACGCTATCTTTAGTTTGAATGTATGAAAAAGAAACATCTTGCAGCTTTTTTTGTGTCCTCCCTCTATAGATTGTCTTTGATTCCTTGACTCCCTTTTTGCATTTCCATACCAAAATCCTAAGTTTAGTGTTAAAGAGACCTAATATCATATAAAGGCATTCATAATAAAGAGTTTGATTATTTAAAACTATAAAATCAATGTTCGTGATATTGTATATTGTTAAAGCCATGCATGGCTTTGTCAAGTATTGTATAAAGGCTTTGTGTGTGGCCTTTGTGTTGATTTGTTTGATAGTCATGTGTGGCTATAAAGAGGTGTATTAAGCCGGCTGTGGATTAAGGCATTTTGTGTTTCACATTTTTTTCCATCAAGAACATTTTATACAACTCTTAGACTCCCGAATTTGGAGTATCTTATAATTAGTGTGGGGCTTAAATTGTTTGTAACTAAGCCAAGTGTGGCTTGTGTGTTTTGTGTGGCCAAATAAGCTAATTTTTGTGGGTTCAAAGTATATTGTAAGAATTTGTACTTCATGAATAAAAATTAAGGTATACTAAATTTAAGAATGCTTCCATATTTTAATAAGAGTCCTCCTAGCTATTGGTAAGGATGGGGTAGACATAGGTCTAAGAGCATTGGACCAAACTACCTGAACGTTTTTATATGTTCTTTAATATTTGCTTTATATGCTTTATTTGAAAGAAAATTTAAATACAAAAAAAATAAATATAGTTCAATCGAATCACCCTTAGTAGGTTAATTCATATCCAACCCTTCTATCTATTTATATATAGTGCTTGTGTTAGCCTATACATGAGGAAGAGTATTAAAGATATGATTATCTCACATTAGTTAGATGGCCATAGTCACCATACTTTATATAATGTTAAGTCTCTCCATCCATTACCAATTAGTTTTGAGTTAGAATCTCACATAATATCAAAGACATATGGTTCTTCTTATACTTTGTCCTCCCTTATGTTGGCCCTAGAGTAGGACTTCTATTCATCCACATGTAACACTTAAAACTAATTGAGTGTACTTGGTTCTTCATATACTTAGCTTACATGTGAGGAAGAGTATTAAAGATATAGTTATCCCACATCAGTTAGTTAAGTGTAATTACAAGTTTTATATAATGTAAAGTCTCTGTACCTATAGTTAATTGGTTTTGGATTGAAATTTCACAATGAGGAAATAGACATCTACCAAACGGTGAAGCACCTAAAAAAGGGTAATTTAACACCAATTGTCGATTCATAAAAGTAGGTATCCAAGAAGAGAAGAAGGGAGGGGGGGGGGGGTGTTGTGGTGTGGTGGGTGTGGGAGGATTGGTAAAGAGTTAAAAAGGAAAATCAGTCTCTCATAGATTTGGTGAGGGAAGCCAGTCAAACGTAGAGAGAAAGTATAAGATGGGATATGTACATAAAATACCAAGGCTTTCTAATTATCAAGTAAATGGAAGACCTCACATCAAGCTCAAAAAACTACGAACTAGAAATGACAAACTATATGATGGGAGATACCTCATAGCAGGACAGACACATCAAGCATCAGCAAAAGGCAGACTTCTCACGAAAGGCCTCCCAAATTTTATTTCCTGAATCTCTTTTCGCATTATAAAAGGACCATCTCATGTATCGAAATCCACAACTGAACCATGGCCTCCCAAGGTGAGCTCCACCAAACCATCATAAACTCTGAACAAGGGCAGCCTCTGGAACGGGAACGGCAACCCATCTCTTCTGGGGTCCATGGAGTGGACTCTCAGCTGGAAAAGGTGCTATCTGATACCCAATTACCGTCCTTCAAGCGCTTCTGGTTGGCCACCTTGATCGAATTGAAGCTCCTCTTACGGCTCGCTGCACCGGCTGTCTTCGTCTACCTTATCAACAACGCCATGTTCTTGTCCACCCGAGTCTTCCTCGGTCACTTAGGCCATCTTGAGCTCGCCGCCGCCACTCTTGGCATCAATGGCGTCCAACTCTTTGCCTACGGCCTCATGGTATCATTTCATGAAATAATCTTTACAGACAAGCATATACATTCAAGCTGTCTATTCCTGCGTGTATTAAAAAGGCCGATGCTAATCTTGTCAAAAATTATTATTATAGTGTTCTGAAAGTTATGACTTTCATTATGAATTATTCAAGTACGGCATGTATTCACAATTAGACAAAGGAAATGGTCTCCTCTCATACGTTTGTTTTTGTTTCATTTGGTTGAGTAGTTAGGTATGGGAAGCGCAGTTGAGACACTCTGTGGCCAGGCCTTCGGAGCCCGCAAGTACGAAATGCTAGGCATTTATCTGCAAAGAGCGACGCTCGTCCTGACTCTCACTGGGATTCTCGTGACTGGGATCTATGCTTTGTCAAAGCCTCTCTTGCTCTTACTAGGCGAATCAACGGCCGTCGCATCAGCAGCCTCAGTTTTCGTCTACGGTCTAATACCACAAATATTTGCTCACGCTGTTAACTTTCCCTTACAGAAGTTCCTCCAAGCGCAGAGCATTGTAGCCCCAAGTGCGTACATATCGGCAGCAACGCTTGTGGTGCACCTACTACTGAGCTGGCTTGCAGTGTACAAATTGGGGATGGGTTTGATTGGTGCGTCGTTGGCGTTGAGCTTGTCGTACTGGATGATTGTGGTGGCACAGATCATGTATATTTTGGTGAGCGGTAAGTGTAAGCAGACATGGAGTGGCCTTAGTTTGCAAGCGTTTTCTGGCCTTTGGGAGTTCCTAAAATCATCGGCTGCGTCGGCTGTGATGCTGTGTTTGGAAACGTGGTACTATCAGATTCTAATTTTGGTTGCTGGGCTGCTCAAAAACCCCGAGCTTGCTTTGGATTCTCTAGCCGTGTGGTAAGAAAACTCGACTCCTCAACGTAACAGTTGGAGCCTGTCTATCTTTTTCTTGACGTGCTAAATGTCATCTCAAATAATGGCTGATTTACATGGGGTCAATAAATGTCGACAAATTAAATTATGTAGTGTATGTAAGAAGCCAACTAACTCCATATGAAGCAGATTTGAAGTTAAAGTAGGAGTTTGGAAAAGGACTACTTACCTAATGGGACTGGACAGGAGACTTTGTTGAGGGTCACCGGGCCACCTTGTCAATTAGAAAAAGTTGCTTTCACTCCATTCTCATTTTAACTTTTTCATTTAACAAGATTGTTATTCCATGTTAAAATGAATTTCACCCCTCAATTCTGAAAACCTGAATTCTCTAGCTTTAGACACCCCAAAAGTATCATCATGATAAATTCTAGATCAGGAAATGAACTCTATATTTTAACACTAAATTCTAGAATTGATTAATGTTACTTTGACAATTTATTTTTCGGAAGAAATTAGTAGATCACATCTAGATCCACAATATTTTGAAAATTAGGAAAAAATTATGACAATTAGGGTCACATGATTTATTTCCATACTCTTTACTTTATCGGTGATTTCACATGATCGATGTGATTTATTGGAAGGATTACAAGTAGAAATGATGAGACATAGTGCGGTTCAACTGAAAAGTTACAGTAAACAACAAAAGAAAAGGTGTGGCACTTGAGACTGATTCCAGTCCCCTAGAGGCTCATTCATTAGTGCCCCCTTGCTAGCCTTGTTGGCCTTTTCGATTCCCAAATCATATAAAGGGTTTGGAAAAATAATTTCACTGCCACCCTGCATTTATCAAGTACATATCATGGCTTTCTATAGAGCTTTCCTTGTTTTTTCCACTCATAAAGTACATGCTATCTTCTCTTGCCTCACATTTGACGAGGGTTTGCTTTGATGACTAAAGTTGGTGTAACTAAAGTTGAACAACCTTTCTTTTTAATTAATCCTCTGTACTACTTTTCTTTTTCTTGATTTCTTTAGTGTCTTTCATATCAATAAGATGATAATAATAAATAGAAGAAAGTTTAACCCGTGCGTCTAGAGACAGGAAAAATGATAAAGTGCTTTTTCCAAACAGAAAAAAGCAGGAGCTGGTTCCTATTACTTATGTTATATTCGCCAGTGATGGTTAGGAGTTAGTGTGTGTCATACCTTAAGGTGGTCTCCACCATTGACAAAGCAGTAATTATTGTTGCTATGATGATTTGGCAGTGTCACATAAAGTTTCTATTAGCCTACCATTCACATAAAAAGAGACTGCTTCTTGATATGCTGTCATCATGCATTTGATCTATCATCCTGATATCATTATGTTGGTCTTTTAAAGTGTTCTGAAGAGAAATACTGTGGCTTTATTAAAATATATATTATGAACTGTTGACAATTTTTCATTCTATGAAGCATGGCTATTAATGGGTTGTCGTTCTTGGCTGCCGTTGGGTTTAGCGCTGCCGCAAGGTGAATCATAATTGCAATTAATTTTAATTATTACTGTTATTACCAAGTTCGTTACATGGTTCTTGTATCTATTTTTTTATTTAGGTCAAATAGATTTTGGTCTCGGAATCAAATTTAGTGTTACTTATATGTAAAAGAAAAATTAAAAATTAAAAAATTTTGAATTTTAATTTCACTTATGAACAATCTAAAAGGTAACAATGTGCCATGTCTTTCATTTAGCACGAATTGAATTGCTTACACAGTTTACAAAGAGAAATTTTTGGCATGACTTTCAATTTCATAGGCTATTAAATAGGTATTTACTTTTTATTTTATTTTATGAATATGTGAGTTTATTCATCGAAAAATAAGAAAGTAAAAAAGTTTAGGAATATACCCCAGCAATATAATTTATCTAAGAGAAATCGAATGTGGAATCTTCCAATTATGACAGCTTGTGTACATGAGTTGGGTGCATCTGTTGTAATATTAAAAATAGATGTTTACATTTTTTAAGAAGAACACCAAAGCTTTTATTATTTCAAGAATAAAAATAGAAATGCTTCCAAAAAATCAAGTTTCACCTTTTATTTCTAACATTTAGGAGGTAACATCTTTGCCTTAAGTCAATTTTGCTTCAAGCAATCTTGCTTGAACCCAACTTATTTTTAAGGTCTGAGACAGTGTGAGGATTGGCAATGAGCTGGGGGCTGGTCATCCAAAGTCTGCAGCATTTGCTGTTGTGATCGTCAGTTTGGCGTCGTTGATTATTGCTGTCTTGGAAGCAATGCTTGTGCTTGCGCTACGTCACAAAATAAGCTATGCCATCACCAGCGGAGAAATTGTAGCTAATGCAGTCTCAGACCTTTGTCCATACTTGGCAGCCACTCTCATTCTCAATGGGATTCAACCAGTCTTGTCTGGTAAGGACTTCTTTACTTTAACATATTTTAGGAATAATGTTTGCTTTTTATGTATTTAATGAGGACTCAATTTATAAAAATAAATAAATTGAAAAATGATCATATATGTGATTAGAGTGAAACATCTTTCCGTGAAAATAATTTTGATAGCATATTAACTGATTTCAACTAAGAACTACCTAAGAACTAACAAATATCCAACTAACAACCACCTAGTCATAAATAAATAATCAACCAACAAATATCTAAGACCAGTTAATAACCAATTATCAAAAGCTTGATTCCCAATGCTCCCCTTAAGTAGTAAACATTATATGCACTAGTTTGCTTAGCAGAAAATGAAGTTGTCTCTAACAGAACATTTGCAAGAAGATTTATATGTTAGTTCTAAGTATGAATATATTCAGTTTTGATCATTCCCTCCTTAGCTTTCTTTATGAAAAAGTATGATCTGCATACTTTCTTCTATCTCTGAGTGTCAAATCCTTAATAAATAATCATTAAACTTTCTCATGAAAATTACTTTTAAAAAAATCTATGAATAACAATATGATAGAAATAACTGTGAAAAATTGGTTATTAAAGATGAAGATCCTGATAGTATTCAAATTATTGTCATTTTCTATTAGAGTTCATTTTTTTTAAATACCATAACAAAAGAAATGACAAAAATTGAAGATATAAAAAATTCATAACTCCAAACAAAGAATCTGAAAAACATAACTCTAAAAGAAGAAACTAAAAGATCATAGCTTTGAAAGAAGAAACTTAAAAGATTATAGCTCTAGGAAAAGAAACTCAGAGCTTATCATTCTAAAAGAAAAAAACTTAGATATATATATTATTTGGGTAGTAATTGACCCATTTCTGGTCCAGGAGCTGGAAAGAAAAGCAAAGAGTAACAAGACATAGAAATAAAAAATTTAAAAACAAAAAAAAAAAAAAAAACAAAAAAACAAAGAAAAGCCTGGAACAATTGTTGCCCTAGAGTTCTACTGCTGATGAAGAGGGTTGTTGGTGTGTGGTATGTTACTTGTGTAGAGTAGTCATGAGTGAAGTTAGGATGACGGTTTTTAATAAAGTAATAATTTTAAATTATGGGAACAATCACAGTAAATAAAGAGATAAAGTCATTAGAAAGAAAAAGAACAATTCTGCAGCGATTCTTATGTTTAAGGAATTCTCCCAAAAGTGATAAGTTGATGTCTTTTTATAGAGGTAGGAATTTATTTATTCTAAATCACATAAAGTCCTTGATATTGTTAATATTTGATGTATGTGTGTTTGCTATACAAGCCACATAAAAGTAACAGTGCCAGCCAAAGGCGGGGTTGGTGGGTTGTCTCTGCGAACACAACATCATCTTGATGTGGGTAGTTTGCACACGAAAAAGCCGACAGGTATAAGCGTTGGACCTTGGTTGCTCCTTCAGGAGATACAATAGCGTCCGTCGGTTTTATTAGAAATCTAATTCAGCTTATGGGGCTTGACTCCCAAGCATCCAATTACTAACAAGAACATTTTCAACTATTTATGACATGAATTCACGACTACTAAATTTCCGACCATTATGTCAAGAAGCCTTTTAATTGTAGGGGTGGCTGTTGGATGTGGATGGCAAGCATTTGTGGCATACGTGAACATAGGATGTTATTACATAATTGGAATACCATTGGGTTGCCTTCTTGGCTTCAAGTTCGACCTCGGCGCTAAGGTGACTTCCACGTCCTGATGAAAACTTGTGTGTAATGATTGCTGCAAATAAAGGTTAGTGAAGTGAAATAGTTTCACACAATGAAATAGTTGTGCTTTATATGCATTACAGGGGATATGGTCAGGGATGATAGGAGGGACCGCAATGCAGACCATCATTTTACTGTGGGTAACTTTTCGCACGGACTGGAACAAAGAGGTAAGCTCTTGAACTACTTATCCATTACCTCTTTGAACTACTTATCCAATTATCCATACATCAACCTCAGCAAAGCGATCAAGGCCAGATCCTAGTTACAGATCCAGGACAAGGCCAGACTTGTCTCACAATGGTCTTTTTTGTACCACAAACATGTCATGAATGCAGTGGCAAAACCCATCTAATTTTCACTGGGTTGACTATTGGGTTACAAACAGTAACTTCTCAACACCAACAGTCGACTCGTGTGACTTCAGACTAGTAGTTGTAAATAAGGTGGGAATTGACATTTCAGGTGGAGTCTGCCAAGAAGCGATTGGACAAGTGGGAGGACAAGGGTGAGGACAAGGAGGCAGTAGTAAACAGCTGAAAATATCAATTGAATACCGGTTGCAAAAGTTCACTGCCCCGTTTAGCAGGAGATAGACCCGAAACAATCGATCATTACAGACTGACGATAATATATGTGAAGGTCCATTATCAAGTCGTCTGATGGTCCATCGTTCTTGGACCACATACCCAACTTGATTATTTTGTGCTCGAGTGAGGATGATTTGTGGGCTTCCCAACATGTGGCTGGCTCATCAAGACACTAAATAAACCGGAGAAAAAAAAATGAAAAAATAAAACCTCGAAGATCTCTCTTATGCTCGTACTATTAAATAGACAGATGATAGGGAAGTGATGCTTATTCCGTATATTAGGATTCTCAATTATGTTAGGGTTTCGAGAGCGAACAACATACAAATAGTACACAAGATATGAGTTGGTTTGAGCAAAATCTTTACATCCACAGAGGGCCTGAGAAATTTTTTCTTACTTGACTTTCCCACACATTTTCTCTCGTATTTTCTCCAGAGTAGAACGATGACATCCAAATCAAAAATGATGTCGTATACAAACAGCCAAAACGACACTGCATCACATAGGAATGACATTGGCATAATTACAAGAAAACCGTCCACAATAAGGAAAAAATCTCAAAGATATCCCAAAAGAAAATGACGTCTCGCTGCCAGTACGAAAGTACATCGTTTTCGTACTCATTACAATAAATTAACATTATAAAAAATAGTTAGGATTTGAAAAAAGAAAAATTACATATAAGAAGTACAATTATGTGGTAAGCCAAGGAGTTTCCACCCGTCAGCCTATAGGTCGGAGGTTCTACACCTCTCCCTTTTTTTATTTTTTTAAGTGTATGACTTAAAAAAATATATTAATAATTAGTAAAAGTCAACCCCTCGGCTTCTCCTTCCTGCTCATGAGCCTTTACACTCTGTGCGAGTATGAAGGACTCTGAATCCGGAGGACAAACATAAGGTAACCTTCTCCTTTCTATTCTTCCATTTTTCAAGTATACGGAGATCCGAGACTATCAGAAACGATTACATTATTATTTTACGCTTTACCAAATGAAGTTCTGATTGATGCCTGACTGTTGTAAAGTGACTTTCCCTGTTTTTTACTGCTTCAACAACGTTTTATTAGACAGTACATCTTCGCCCAGCCATACAATATCAGCGCTAGTCAGACAAGCCACTTTGCGTTGTGCTGTACTCTCAATATTCCAGTCATTTTAAAGCTTGTGAAGATGGAGACAGCTACCAACCAGTATTGCACCTACGGAAGGGTAAATTGATACAAAAAGTACATCTAGAAAAGTAGGTATACAAAAAGGCAAGTGAAACAAAAAAGGAGAAGAGTATCTTATAGCTTTAGTGACAGAAGCCAATCAACCATAGATAGAAGGAATATGTGTGGGATGTGTAGATTTTATTCCAAGACTTGCTAAGCTGCACGTTAATGGTGTATAACTTCTACACAGATGTTCTCCACCATGCTCACAAAATTACGAACTAGAAATGACAAACAACATGAGAGCAAATATTCCCGACACTGGAAGATAGACGCATCAAGCATCAGCTAAAGGCAAAGACTTGTCAGGAAAGCCCTCACAAATTTATTCCCCGAAATCCCTTTCCGGAGTATAAAGGGACCATCTCATGCATAGTATTCTCGCAAACCACGGTGAGCCAGTTTCCGCCTCGTAGTCCCCACCAAACCATCACGGAACCATGGCCTCCCAAGATGAACTGCGCCGACCCATCTTAGATTCTGACCAAGCGCAGCCTGTGGAAACGAAAGCCATCTCTTCTGGGGACCATGGGGCGGACTCCCAACTAGAAATGGTACTATCGGATACCCAGTTGACGAACTTCAAGCGCCTCCGTTTGGCCACTTGGATCGAACTGAAGCTCCTCTTTCGCCTTGCCGCACCGGCTGTCTTCGTCTATATGATCAACAACTTCATGTCTTTGTCCACCCGAGTCTTCGCCGGTCACCTTGGCAATCTGGAGCTCGCCGCAGCCTCTCTTGGCAACAGTGGCATCCAACTCTTCGCATACGGCCTTATGGTATCATTTTTTTCTTTCTAATCATGCAGTTATGGATTATCAAATATATTGATATTTATCAAAAGAGACAATAAATAGTTTTATTCTAGTACGGTATGTAGCCACTATTAGACAAATTATGGCTCCGTTACGGTTCTTTTTGTTCATCTGGTCATGCAGTTAGGTATGGGAAGCGCAGTCGAGACACTATGTGGCCAGGCCTTCGGAGCCCATAAGTACGAAATGCTAGGCATTTATCTGCAAAGAGCAACGATCGTCTTGAGTATCACCGGGATCCTAGTGACTGTGATCTATGCTCTATCAAAGCCAATCTTGCTCTTGCTAGGGGAATCAACGGCTGTGGCATCGGCAGCTGCCGTTTTCGTTTACGGTCTGATCCCACAAATATTTGCTTACGCTATCAACTTTCCCATA
This sequence comes from Casuarina cunninghamiana, assembly GCA_028551485.1. Lineage (NCBI taxonomy): Eukaryota > Viridiplantae > Streptophyta > Magnoliopsida > Fagales > Casuarinaceae > Casuarina > Casuarina cunninghamiana. The sequence goes on along the minus strand of CM052366.1, from coordinate 22,486,001 downwards.
CAAAAGTTTCTGCAAGCGCAGAGCATTGTAGTCCCAAGCGCGTGCATATCGGCGGCCACGCTTGTGGTGCACCTGTTACTAAGCTGGGTCGCTGTGTATAAATTGGGCATGGGATTGATTGGTTCGTCCTTGGTTTTGAGCTTGTCATGGTGGATCATAGTGGCGGCACAGTTTGTGTATATCTTACTGAGCGACAAATGCAAGCAGACATGGAACGGATTCAGTTTGCAGGCGTTTTCTGGCCTATGGGAGTTCTTGAAATTGTCGTCTGCATCGGCTGTAATGCTATGTTTGGAAACATGGTACTTTCAGATACTGGTGTTGGTTGCTGGACTGCTCAAAAACCCCGAGCTTGCTTTGGATTCTCTTGCCGTTTGGTAAGAAACCTCGACTTTTTCCTTAATCATAATAGTGAGTGTACTATTTTCCTGAGATAGTAAGTTCCATCATGAATAATGACTAATCTTGGTTGAGATCAATAAATTTCAATAAATGAAAGTTTTGTAGAAGTATAAAACGCATAGTGATTCCACATGCATCACGTTTAAAGTTAAAGTAGGGTTTGGAAAAGGAGATCAGTCACCAAATGGGACAGCATAGGAGACTTATGAGGATTTGGGGCCACCTTCCTTAACCCCTCGTCAACGAGAAAAAGTAGCTTTCGCTTCCTTACCATGTGGAATGTGTCGCTTAACATGGTTACCGTTCCATGTAAAGAAGAAATTTGTCTCAGTTTTCAAAACCTGAACCCCTCAAAGACCCCTCATGTTTTTTCAATGTCACTAGTATGTATTATTACGCAAAATTTTGGAAAAGAAAATGAATTCTACATTTTGACACCTAAATTCTAGAAAAGAGTAATGGGTATTTGATTGATTTTTTCACTAATAATGTATAGATTGCATTTACTTTGGAAATTAGATAATAATGTGACCATCAGGATAAAATCATTTGTTCCAAAATCTTTCTATTGTCCATTTCTTTAAATGCGCATGGCATTGTTGGGATAATGACAGCTAGAAATGATGAGACTTAGTGCGGTTCAAGAGAAAATAAACAGGAAGAGGAAAGTTTAATGTTGGGACTGATTCCAGTCTTCTAGTTGATTGGTTTATAACCCTAAAGACTCATTCATTAGTTTCTCCTAATTACTTTTGTTGCCGTTCTAGATTCCCAACTAGACAAGGGAATTCAAAAGTAATTAATCTGCCGCCCCGTATTTCTAAAGGAAATATCACGGCCGCCTTAGTGTTTAGCATGTTTTCTACTTCCTACGCAGTTCTTCTTTGTCTTTTTCTTGCGTAAGTAAGTACTATCGAATCTTGTTCACGCTTGACGACGATTTGCTTTGATGTTTTTTTATGCATATATCATCTTTCTAGCTAAGATTAAGATCAGCTTTACTATAGACTATGTTAAGCGACAAATAGATTGGTTTATAACCCTAAAGACTCATTCATCAGTTTCTCCTGGTTACTTTTGTTGCCGCCCTCGATTCTTGTCTAGATAAGGGAACTTAAAAGTAATTAATCTGCCACCCTGTATTTCTCAAGGAAATATCATGGCTGCTTTAGTGGTTAGCATCTTTTCTACTGTCTACAGAGTTCTCCTTTGTCTTTTGCGTGCATAAGTATGGACTTTCGAATCTTGGTCACATTTGACGAGGATTTTCTTTGATTTTTTTTATGCATATCTCATGTTTCTAGCTAAGATTAAGATCAGCTTTACCATAAACTAATAGAAAATAAAAAAGGGGAAATTTTTAACGTAAAAGTAAAGCTAAACAACTATGTTTTTCTTCTTTACAATCCTCTTTCCGCTTTTTCTTTTTCTCGTTGTCTTTAGTATCTCTGTAATCAATTAAATAAAGTTTAAAAAAAAAATTCCCACGCAATATGAGACAGGAAAATAGATAAAGCGCTTTTGTTCAGATGCGAAAAGCATTTTTCTTTTCTCCATTGATGTTGGGTATGAATTAGGGCGGTTCCTGAGTTGAACTAGCATTGATAATTTGAGAGTGTCAAAGGGTTCATATTATCCCTGCCGTTCACATGAAGAGATACTGCAACGTTGCCATCAGACCTTTCACCACTCACATCTGTTCTTAGCATGCTGATATCACGAGCACTTTTCGTGTTTCACACTTGGGATATAGAAAAGGTGTGGTGGCACTTTAAATTGTAAATTATGCACTGTCAACACTTATTTCTTTTGTGAAGCATGGCAATTAATGGGATTGTTGTGGAGCACTTTTCGTGTTTCCCGCTTGGGATATAGTAAAAGTGTGGTGGAACTGCAGATTGTTCCCACGAGAAATTCTGTGGCTTTGAATATAAACATTATACACTGTTAACAGTTATTCCCTTCGGTGCAGCATGGCAATTAATGGGCTGTTGTTCATGGTTGCGGTCGGTTTTAATGCAGCAGCAAGGTGCGTCATAAATGCAATAGTTACTTATTATTATAGTTTATCGCAGAATATCCCTTTGTGTCTCATCCTTATGACTCAGGTCCGAATATTTTGGTCTCCAAAATCGGGTTTGGCTTCACTTTTTGGCTTTGAGATACATAAAACTTTAACTTCATCCACGAACTATCTGAAAAGTGGAAATGTTCATTTCCTTCATTAGCCATGAGTCGGAGAATTCTAATTTGACACAGTTCAGGGAAAGAAATTTTAGTATAATTCTTATTTGACACAGTAACGAAAACTCTATAGTATAAGGAACACAAAAATCTGGGCTCTTCAAAAAATTAAGATCTGACCACGGAAGCATAATTTGACTGAAACAGTGTGAGGGTCAGCAATGAGCTGGGTGCCGGTCATCCCAAGTCTGCAGCATTCAGTGTCGTGATCGTTAACTTGGTGTCTCTCATTATTGCCATCTTGGAAGCGGTGGTTGTGCTTGCGCTTCGTCATGTAATAAGCTACGCTTTCACCAGCGGCGAAACTGTGGCTGATGCGGTCTCAGACCTCTGTCCGTACTTGGCAGTAACTCTCATCCTCAATGGGGTTCAACCAGTCTTGTCGGGTAAGAACTCCTCCCCTTCAACATATTTCAAGAAAGATGTCGTCTTTTGCATGTTCAGTGAGGACGCAGTTAAAGTGTTGAAGACGTTTCTTATATACGAGGTCGGAAATATTTGGGTGATAAAGTTAGAATCTAGATGACACCACGGTCTTGTCAAAGAAAAGAAAATGAAAAGAAAACCAGCTTGTCGTATTTGCACCCTCAAATCTCACATGAAGTCTCTGGTTTTGCTGTTCTCTGTTGCTTGTCTGATGTGTTGATCGATGCGACTTCACTCAGGCAGTTTATGTTCTCATGCAACAGATATTTTATCGTATATGGGGGAGAAAAACCCTAGTTGATATGCGATATGCAGATTTAAGTAAGAAAAAGCCTGAACTGGCACCACAGGATGCATTTCTGTAGCTCAGGCAGCGTCTCCAACGAGAAAGTGGGCTCTTTCTCAGTGATCATAAAGTTGAGACAGCACTTGGAAAAAGTGGACGCGTCGTTGAAATGGGTGCTTAAGAAATGACCCGGTTACAGAATAAAGACATGCAAATGTCTCTCTCATTTCCCTATCCAGCTCTTGTTCAGGGGCGAATGAGATCAATACAGCTAAACATGTCCATTACTAACAGAACAAAGATATATATGGCCCATAGTCACCTCTGGGATCAGGGCCCCTCCCACCCACATCTTCTACTATTACCGGGTCCCTTCTTTGCCTTATTGTCGGTTCTAAATGTTTATATGACAAGAAGGCAGATATTTAATGGTGCAAATAATGCATGGTCCCATGTAGATGATTCATCTTGTCAACAAGTGCCTAGCTCTCAGTTGGAGCAGGCACTGCCTGGTACCAAAGAGGTCCCAGGTTCACACTTTCCCCCACCCCTTAGCAAAAGAAAATGTAGTTGATCCATCTCTGGTACCAGAAGCTGGAAAGCAAAGCAAAAGGATAGGCTACGCAAAAGTAAAGAAACCCGAAAGGATTGTTGGTTCCGGTGCAGATGATAAGGGTTCTTGATGTCTGCTATTTTATTATAAACATGTGGATAGAATGCTTCTTACATTTCTTGTCTTGGCTTGTCTTGTCTTGTCTTGTCTTGTCTTGTCTTATTATATCAAAATATCTTTTTAATTGTAGGGGTGGCTGTTGGATGTGGATGGCAAGCATTTGTGGCGTATGTGAATGTAGGATGTTATTACGTAGTTGGAATACCACTGGGTTGTCTTCTTGGCTTCAAGTTTGACCTTGGCGCTAAGGTAATTTTCTCATGTGCTTAAGTTAGTGAAGTGGAATGGTTTAACACAGTAAAATAATTAGGCTTTATATGCATACAGGGAATATGGTCAGGGATGATAGGAGGAACAGCAATGCAGACCTTCATTCTACTGTGGGTAACTTTTCGCACGGACTGGAACAAAGAAGTGAGTTCTATGAAACACTACCGTGTGTGTCATGGGCATCTCATCTTTTCTAATGCTCCATGTAGCAATCTCTGCAAAGGACATTACCTAACAGAGAGCTGTCACACAATGGTCCCTTCAAAACCACAAACATGCCAAAATTGCAATGGGAAAACACATCTAACAGTCAGTCAATTGACTGTTTGTTGACTATGTTCATGCATGTGATTTTACACTAGCTGCTGTTAAGACGGTGGGAATTGGCATTGCAGGTGGAGAAAGCGAAAAGACGATTGGACAAGTGGGAGGACAAGGAGCCACTGCAAAACTCATGAGCTTGCTGAAAACCCCATGGACAACGGGCTGCAAAATAATGGACCTGAAACAGTATACCATCAGAGCTTCGTGAAAATAGACGTGGAGGTCCATTCTGAAGTCGAGTAATGGATTTCACTATTCTGGCCCATCCTTCTTGAACCACGTATATGATTGGGTTGAGAAATCTGTGTCGGGTTCGATCTTTTTGATCTTCTAGGCTTTGATTTGTGTAAGCCTCACTGTGCTTCTTAATTTTGTATGAACTGCGTCTCCTCACTGTTTTACCCAGACTCTAAATTAACATTCATCTTGTTAACTAATCATAAGCCATGTCCATCCGTTTGCATGCAGATCCCTAAAATTAAGACTGTAATAGGGGTTGAGTGCTAACTGTTTAGACGCAATTTATTTAATTGCATTTCAAACACAATGAATGAGACAATCAACTCAGTTCATTAATTATAAATGAAAAACTACCATCCTCATTTTAATTCTTTTTTTTTCTGTAAATCTATATTAACCATCAATTAACTACTATTCTCTATTGTTTGGTTTAATTAGATGAAAAAAAATTAATATAGACTTAGATAATTAACATCCTCAATCTTATATTCGAATGCCATGTCCGAGAATTACAGCTTATCTGATCAAATTTATTCAGGTAAACAAAGGGCAAACGAAAATTCTGACGATAATTTTCATTTAGAGGAAACAGTAAGTTAACAGGACAGTAATCATTAAGAAAGTAATTATCTTCCTAATCTTATACGACGAACAAGTAATTAAAAGAAAAAAATGAAAAAACAAGAAGCGAACAGTCATTACCATGATGCAACTTCCTAGGGATAAGATTATAATCAAAACCGGTTCTCAGTCAAGGATGGATGATCTCTGCTTTTGCTAAAATAGTATGATTATGCACCGGTCAAAAAGCAAAGAGATTCCAGATGAATCAGCGTGGGTGTAATCATTTTGTTTTGTGCTGAGTGTTTTAGATCCTAAGTCAACTCAAAGTTACATCAAATCACATCAATCTATTTGCATTCTATGACCATCAGGTTTATCTCTCTGGTCTGAGTCATCCACATCCATTGGATTTGAGGAAGAAGCACTGGATCCTATTATATGTTTGCATGTCCTGAACAAAAATAAATGGAAAACGGTCAGGTTTAATGTTAAAAAATGAAAGAACAACAAACGTTAGATAGCAAACAGAACATAGGAAATGAAAGGAAAAAAGAATGGCCGGTTCCATAATATTCTTGTCCATATAGGTCTTTAAGTCATGGGTTTGAGAAGTGCAGATAAATAGTACAAGAACAGTACGTGTCAAGAGCCTCTGTCTTTTTCTTGATTTCACTTGACCACAGCACAGGATCAGCATGTTTAGGCAAAGCATTCTGCAGATGGATTTTCTCTTGCAACCATTGTTCTGTTTTCTTGCATTCATTAATGACCTACAAAAGAGAAGAAATAATTTGAGGACTCTGCTATTCACCAAGAGCTTCTTCACAGCCAACCAATTAAGGACAAGTAGCATACTGCGTCTCTCTCCCTGGCTGGAAGAGACTCTACCGCCATCCGATAATTTGTGAGACAATCTAAAAGATTCTTAGTAGCTTCAGCTCGTGCCTTGGCTTCTTTATGTCGGTTTTCAATGGGATAAACCAGCTATTACAAACCCAAAATCAGTCAGCTGAATCCTTATAAGGAAAAAAAATCATAAATCAGAGACAATTTGTATTATTTAGCACCTTTTGAAGATACTCCAGTTTTTCAGAATAAACCTCCAGAGCTTCATCAACTCCTTCCTCATAAAGCCAATCTTCTGTCCGTTGAAGGTAATTGGAAATCCCTTCCAGCTCCAACCCGGTGGAAAAGCCCTGGTATTTATTTAACATCTACCAGCATGATAGTGTTACTCCAACATCCCAAAGAATCGAATCAAATGTAACAGTCAAAAGACCTGAAGTTGACACGGTAAAAATTTTAAGATGCATGCATGAGATTTTAGACAGTGATTAAAATGAGTTTGGACTCGACATACAAAACTTTCTCCAGGACCTTATGCCAGAGTGACAGGATATAGATATGGAACCCCACTCAAATCACAGCCAATTTGTCGAAAAATCTAGCTGTTTATTAGCTTTAATTTTCACAAGAAGAGAGGTGCTTCACACTACAGCAAAATCTTCCTTGACAGCAAATTTGGTGACAAAAGAAAATGTGATGCATCATCCTCCCCTAGGAATAATAGTATTAGAGGTTTGTGAAGTAAGACTTTCTGCATTTCAAGCTCTACGAACTATAAAAGAAATTTTGCGAATCCACATAATCAGCCAGAAATTCACTAACTAAAATTCCAAGTAAATGGCCTTGGCTTACATCAAAATCATATCGGAGAATGATAGGTTGGAATGCAGCCATAAAAGGGTACTAACTAAAAGTTCGAATGAAGAATGGTACTTGGAAATAGCTTTATTTTGGAAAGGGGTAAAGCTATTAGCTTCCAACCTTTAAACTTCACTGAAGCCTTGACATAAGAGGTAAAGTTCAAGCGGACGAGCCCAGGAATTTCTCCTACCATCCCTTCCAAGTAGAACATAAATGCACACCACATTGACCATTTGACATGCTCATTGCACCAACGAATGATAAATAATAACCAAATTGAGTTATTCTATGAAGACTTTGCTAAGTTGGAGTGGGTACAACTCAAGATTCCACATATTCCCTTAATCTTCGAATTCAAGAGGGGTAATTAAACTAATTGATTCCAAATTTTGACATCATACCTTGTCACGCATCTCATAGATATAAGACTCCAGTGAATTCTTCTTATCTTTGGTATGCTCCATCTTTAGGTCTTGTTGTACAAGCTGAAGTTCTTTCTTTATAGCATCTGAGAGCTCTGCATTTCCCATTCCACCATAGATATTCTCACTAACAGGAATGTCCTGCCTTGTGACCGCCTTGCCTTTTCTCATTCCATCAACCTGCGCAAGGAAAATGAATTACGGCCTACCTTAATACATAGAAACAGAAAATCATTTCATTTTTTTGATGCAACAAAAGATATACATAATAAACAGGTCAACTATATACGATTAAGTCTCTTGAAGGTGAGTCCTGCTTATGAAAGCAAGTTTATGTTTCTCATTTTTCTGAAGACTCTGGAAGCTGTACTATTAATAAATTCAATCAACCAGAACTACGAGACAAACCCACACATCATTGGCTAGCTGACTCAAACTTACAGTAGAAGTGGATGAAGGTTTCAACCGTTTAAGACTACTATCTTCAGCACTATTTGGAATGGCAGATGACCCATGATTGGATTCCACCTCCGTCTTCGCTCTAGTTGAATGAGCATCACTCTCTGTAGAAGGATCATCCGCGTGATTTTCTAATAGCTGATTCAGTAGGAATGGCTCATAACAAGTTAGTATAATCTTGCAAAAGAATCTCATGCTCAATATGTCCAGTGTATCAATTAACAAAGTACACTTACTGAGGCTGATACAATTGTAACGATCCCATGTATGTTTAGCTGCACTCTAACTTTAACTTTTGTTGCTTCCACTTGAGAAGCTTCGAAAGGGCCAATCTAGAGAAATAGAAAAGGAAAATTGAGTAAAAATAAACAACTCGGCAAAACCAAAAATCATTGCAGAGGGCTTGAACATAAAGACATTGATTACACATTAAAGAAACAGAAATATCTCATGCATAGTTCTGCACGGCACAGTTTCTCAAATATCAAAACCTTTCTGATAAATGAAAACTATTACAGCCCCTTGCTGGCAAGGTATATCAACTATGGAAGATGGATATACATTAGAGAGGGGGCGAACATGAGAAGAGTAGCAGGATACTATTTCCAAACTAAGGCATTTGCCAGCAATAATTAAATATCGATTGCAGTCATCATAAATTCATAACCTAACGTATCTACATATTCATGCTACTCAACCTACAAATATCAAAAGTAGAACGTGGCAGCAGCAAGCAATCATATAAGATCAACATAACTGTAGTATGGAATTTAATCAACAAGGGCCTATAGGCTGCTTCTAAAATTCTCAACCATATATTACTTTAGCACAGACAATATCTATGCTTATGCACCGTGATTAACCATCCAGTAGAGCTGGTAACTCTTGTTCCCCAAGGTAGCCAAGCAGCAATCAGTATTTGTTTCTTATAGATCATAAACCCGAGAAAGCCTTTCCTATCCAGTGTTTCAGATCAACTAACAAAAACATTATTCATCATTCATAGCTAAATAGGGCCGTATCCACACCCAAAATTACAGGTTAGTGCATTGACAAAAGGGATTTCATTAGTCTAATTGTAGCTTCAGTACTATGTAAATGTTAAAAAGCATTGCAGAAACGAGCTTTTCTTCACTAGTTATAATAAAGTCCATAAATTGAGACATCCTTACCAAAGCTCATTACATAGAAAGGCAGAAATGTATAGAACACAAAGTGCATAACGATCATCCTGAGCAGTATTCTACATTAATAGTTGCAAATCAGGGAGAAATGAGTGGTCATGAAGTTGTCTAAACCACTCGCATGCATGATTTAGATAAAAACTTGCAATCAAAAATCCCAAAATTTAAGTAACATCTACAAAAAATGCATGTTCAAGAAGCATTCATACCATAAAATTACTGATGTCAGATGATACACCAGGAGGTAATTCACTTAGATCAGCATAGCATGCTTCCATATGGAACATACGAGTCCTATGCAATCTAAGAATCTTAACACTGGGAAATGGTTGCTGTTTTCGCAAAAGAGCACCATTTAATAGTGTACAAACTGGACCTTTATCTGATGAGAATCTTATGGAGAAAGGAAATGCATCCTGAACCTGTGGATGAAAACATCTGTTAAACACCATAAATTAACTAGGAAACAAATACAAAAATTACGTGCAAGACCACAGGCATCTCTTTATATATGCTGATGGAGTTCACATGCACGTGTCCAAAGAAGATTAATTGAAGAGAACCTAAAAACTTAATATGATCCGTGTTTATTTAGATATAACTCACTATCACGATTATTAATGTTCAGGAAAAGATAAAGAAAGAAAAGAAAAAGTACACAGATGATGCTACAAGTGAGTTCTGTACATCTCCAAACGCTGGATCCCACCTTATACGCTGAGACTTAGTAATGACCATAGAAGAAGCTCATATCCCTTCCTAGTGAAATAAGTCGATATCGATAATAAATATAGTAAAAAGTAAAAATATTGTCTTACAGAAATCTTATGGCAACCTGCTTAGAAAAACAAGTCATTTAGGGGGTATAGATCAGAAGGATATATTTTCCAATTAGCCAACAACTTATATATAGCACTTCTAACCTGAAGGAGCACCTTCACAAAGTAACCAGGACAAAAATATAAACCTCTAGAACATAAACTAGGGATACAAGCAGGAAATGCCTAAGAACAAAATGGGAAAAAAAAAAAAAAAAAAAAAGGTATTGGGCTAGATGCTTTAGCTGGAAACTGTGGAGAACAAGACAAACCTCATATTCTCGGACACGGAATATTGGGCTAAGCATTGCACACTGAAGAGCACAACCACGAGCAACACACTCACTTGCATTTATTGTTCGGCTTGGTTCTCTCTTGAATAAAGAAGCTAATATCCTACCAATTGCAGGTATCCGAGACCCTGAGCCAACAAGCTCTACTGAGTGGATTTTCTCCACAGTTAAACGAGAGTCAATCAGAGCCTTACGACAAGGGACAATAATTCTCTCCAACAAGTTCAATGACAATTTCTCAAACTCCTCCCTCGCAATAAATCCCTCAACATCTTTCTCATCTATCAGGCACTCAATATTTAGTGGCGCCTCTGCATTTGCGCTTAGCACCTTCTTTAGTTTCTCACAAGAAACCCTCAACCTTATAGATGCTTTGGCGTTTGAACAGACATCAACATTATACTTCTCCTTAAACAGCGCTGCAAAATAACTGAATAAAACCTCATCAAAATCTCTCCCTCCCAAGTTACTGTCAAAAGCATGGGAAATTACCTTCATTTGTCCACTGTCAAAGGATGCAACACAAACCTGTGTGTCACAATGACCAATGTCGACAAACACAACATTAGTTGGGCCTGCAGTGGAGAAATCAATCTTGTAAATACCATAGGCAAGCGCTGTAGCAGTACAGTCATGCATCAGTCTCAGTGGTCTCAGTCCAGCAATTGCTGCAGCATCCAAATAAGCACGTCTCTGCAAATCCGTGAAGTAAGAGGGAATCCCAATTACACAATTTGAAATAGGCATTTTAAGATTCTTTTCAGTTATGCACTTTAGATGAGAAAACAACATCCCCAGAATCTGAACCGGGGCAAATGCTTGTATCTCACCCAAGTACTCTAAACGAATTAAGATGCCACCATCTGGACCTTCCACGCATTCAAAAGGCAACAATTTAAGGTCGTTTTGAACATCTGGCTCTAAAAACCTTCTACCAATCAACCTCTTCACTTGAGAAATTGTCGATTTTGGGTTCACTGTTGCACATGCGGCTCCAGCCAAACCCATGAATCGCTGCTTCTGGCTAAATGACACCACTGCTGGAGTTTCACGCTTCGATTCATCATTCAACAAAACATCGATTCCACGTTGCTTGGCAACTGCAATTACGCAGTTCTCATTTCCAAAATCAAATCCCACCACACTCATTTTTGCAAGGCTAGAACCCAAACCTAACGAATTGGTAGCACTATAATTCCACGAGGGATTTGGTACAAGAGCACCGTAGGGTATTCAACTTTTCAAGGATCAATCCAACAAACTCCATGAAACCAAACTTGTTTCCAGCATTAACGAAGAACCACCTACATGAATACAATTAGCAAAATGCCATTATCCAACCATGGACTCAATGTACAATTTACTGATCAAACTAAAATCAGCGATCACGGCAATTGGAATAAGCTTTCAATCATACAAAAAGAACTCATATAAACAACAATTTCGAGCGGCAAAAACCAAACCTCAACCTCTAGCCAGTCTCAAATCTTTCACATTGACGAGTAACTAACACCTAAGCAATTCAATACTAAAAAATGCTTGAACTAACTTCAGAATTCATTGATCAAACTAAAATATTCAGCTCTTCTAGCAATCGCTGTAGGTTTGCAATCAAACAATAAATAGACCGACGGAGACAATACTTTAGCGCAATAGGCAGATTACCGATCAAGCAAGCTGAATATCTCCGTTTGGTTGTCTGGAGAAGAAGGAAACCAGGAGTGCCTGACAAAGCACAACAGATCCACGTCAGCAGCGAGAGTTAGTGCGGGACGAAGTCGGAAGACTTCACGCCGTCGGATTTGAGAAAGTCGGGAAACGGCCCGATTATGGGCCTTAAGACGATCAGGATCCACTTGAAAAGCGTCGTTTTCTTAGACTATTAAGAGTACATGAGCTTGCCTACTTAGGGCTTATATTAATTATCTTTTTGGTTGGTCGGTGATGGTCCGAACAATGAAGTGAAGTACAACTGTGACGACTCCTCCCACCCCAAGCCCACTGTACTGCCTTCGTGGTCTTCTTTCACTTTCGAGAATTCAGCAAGGGGCCTAACAATATCTCCTCTATTAAAGATTCCAACAAACCAATGGCATGAAAAGAACCAAAAAAAAATCTGCACAACAGGTCAAGCAATGATTTTTTATTTTTTTTACATATGCATCTAAACTTACACATCCAAATATCTATTCAAACTTAAGATCAAAAGATTTCAAGCAGTACAATATTCTTAATTAAGCCAAGCAATTATCAAAATATGTAAAGAAGATGTGTAAATGGTATTTATTAGAGATATGGTGTTAACATGATTATTTCTTATATGATTCTTTTCAGTATAAAATTCATGCATTTTGAGAAGTGCATATTGTATTACTATTATTCTGTATTTTTTTCTTTCTTAATTGTATAAATATTGTGCTACAATTCTAAAGATAATTGAATCCGTCATGCCAACAAGCTTAAGCATTTTGGCTCAATAGTTGGGTTCATTACATTTGATATCAAAGCTAAACCCCACATTCGAAATTCAAACCACGAAAGGGATGACCTATAAAAGGGGCTACTTGGCGGAAAATGTCATGAGCCGAAGGGACGCCTAAACGCATGGGGCTAATATGGAGCTATCTTGGAATGGGCCGCTAGGGGCATCAGCTGTAGAGCGTGGTAGAATGTTATGGTCTTAAAGGTAATTGAACCCATCATACCAAAAGGCTTAGGCCTTTTGACTCAATGGTTGGGTTCATTACATATTGCATTATAAAGAGGCTTACTATAGTTTATGTCTACAGAAAATAGAATATACAAAAATCTTTTTTTCCCCAATTATCACTTGTTATTCTTCACTTACGTTATTCTTCTGTTATTTTCTTCTACAATATTTGAAGAAAAATGTTTGCGGTACATATTCATGATGTGTATGATGAGCAGATGCAATATTTAACGAGTACATTCATGATTACCATCACCGATATTTAATGTGCTAAATCATGCTATGTCCTGTTGTTGTTTTACTTCGTTGGAGCTTACGATGTTGGAAGGCAACTAAAAGCAGACGGCCAAATTAACTAGGAGAATCATATTGTCATATTGAGTGTTTGACTCCAAACCAGTTTTCTATATTTTATTGATGATTCCAAGAAAATTTCTATATTTTATTGAATGGACTTTGTTGAGGACTTTGGTATGTTAATCTACTTTTATAATTTCTCAACTGTCATGTTGGAAGATGAATGGGATTATGCAACATTCAAACATAAATAACTACAAAAAGCACTGAAGATTTGTGCGATTTGTGATAAATTATCCTTATTTTTTTAGAGTAAAAATTCACTCACGTCACAATTTTGAGATATTACCACTAAAATCAATCATGCTCGTGGGTTGTTTTAGCAAACCTAATTTGCAGACTATTTTACATCTGCAAGAGAAGATGACAAATCTGCTTGAAATTTGAGAACAAAGACAAAAATATGGTTTACTTGATTTGTACGATTGCGCGTGAATGTTTCTGGGGGTTTGCGGGAGTTGGTGATCAAACTATACTTGAAAGGCCTAGGATTTAGCTCAAGCTTCAACCAAGATGATACAGAAGCAGTTCAACCATGCCGGAGCATGTAGAAACAGTAACAAGCACCAGATTCCAGTGTGTTTCTGGCAAACAAGAGAAAACAAAAGACAAAACGAAGACAAAACGTCAGGCGAACACGGAAGGCAGGCTAACAATGGTCTCTCCACGGTGAAACAGGCGCTTCCACGTCTTCATTCGGCTGAGTAATTGTTTGTGAACACCAACTCCGGCCAAAGAGATGCCTAGCAACATGCTTTTCCTCAGCTTCTTCAGTCTCCTCCCAATCTTTACCTTCAGCTTACATATCCTGATTCTCAGAACTGACGGGCGTCTTCGAAAATCCGCTTGCAGAAGTGTTTTCTGGATCAAGAACTGAGCCAGCTGATGCCTTTTGTCCTCGGGGTCTTCATTATCGAGCTTTGAGTAAGCATGTGTTCCCCTCAGAAGCGCCATTTTCCTTCTGTGAGAGAGAGACGGAGTGAAGAGGAAGGTGGTGCAAGATGAGATCTTGTTTGAGGTATATTTATAAAGTAGATCGACGAGTCGGCCAGGCACGAAGGTGGGTCACAGTTGAGGATGTCATATGTGATGAAGCAGGCATGTGCACCTGCATTTGGTGAAAAAATAATGGAGAAAACAGGCCTTAGCTGGCCTTATGTAGAGTTATCAAACCAAAACCTACTCCCCTCACAGTATATGCCATAAACATAATTGTTTCCATTTGAAAAAAAAAACAACGGGAAGACATGCAGCCTACAGAACTCCCCGAGTTCAAACCTTGCTTGTAGCATCACAAAGCCAACCAGCGACCATATCGAGGTTAGTATATTTACTCCGGGTCCTCTTGAGGATGTATTAGGTGAGAAACACACAGCCACCAACGTAGGATAATGTTGTTAAGAAAATCCATCCCTATCTAAGAGCTCATTCCTCCCTATGAATTAAGTTTTTTAAGCAAAACTTTAGGTGATTTTGTGAGTTTTACGATACCGTTTTTAACACATCTTCTCATGGGAACTATACCCAAAAATCAACTTAAGATTAGGGAATCTCATTCATCCATGTGAAGAACATTTTCAAATAAAATTCAGGTTATACGAAACTTGACTTACAAAAAGGGGTTAGAAATAGAGATATTACTTGATCCATGCACATGGTGGATTATTAAATTGAGACGCTTAATTTAGAGCAATGATGGTGGGCTTGTGTGTTGACCCTAATAAAGTTAACCATATTATAAAACTTTGATATAATACAACATTATTGCAGGCCATTTCCAATGGGAGATTATCTTAATAGCCTAAGCAAAGTATAAGAGGCATTTTCTTTTTCGTTTGTTGTGGGTGCCACTGCTGAGGCAGGCCCCGAAGGTGAATATAGAAACATGAGTTTGGCATATATAAAATGCAAAACTTCCCACCGGCATGAAGGGCACATCTTGTGAAACAGACATATAAAATCAAGCCAGCCTTAGGGAAACTCAGTGTCTGAAACACAGCATGGGAACATAAGCAGCCAGGTAGAGAGTAGCCAGCAGGCGGTATTCCCCTAGAGTCAAACACACCGACGCCATATGCGGACTTCTTCTGTATATAGTATTCATATAGTATCATCATTTGATTGGTAGGCATGTCATTGATCCACCCCCCCCCCCAACCACTTCCAAAACTTTCCCTGTCCAGTTTCCGCGAAGCTTCTGCTCAACTCAATGCCTATGCTAAGCAATTCTCCCGATGCATCCTTCAGCATGATGTAAGAATATGGTAGAAAAACAACCCAGTGTTTGAATTGGGATTGAAAATTCTTAGACTCTACTAGCTTAATATTGATTTTGTGTTTATATTTAAACAAAAAATTTGTACCATTTTGTTAAGCAATCTTTAGTCAGGAACATAAGAGAAATGATGGCATTTATCGTTAGAAACACTTGCTTCCTTTCTTGAAAAAGTAACATTGATGAGGTCATACAAAATGCAATCATTGAATAATATTTAATTATAAATTTTTCTTATATTATAAATTAGTTTTTAAATCAGATTTTGAATTTACATATTTTTGAAATTTCATTCAAGTTTTTCTCTTTAGATATCTTGAAAAGGAAAGTTAAGTTATAAAGAAATATAACCTTGAATAATATTTAAATATAATTTTTTTGATTCATGTTCATAAACTAACTTTTAGATTATATTTTGAACCTTCTTACAAACATCACTATACATAAAAATGATATTGATAATGTAATATGAATATCTACCGACTTTTCATATTTAGCACTTGTTAATTCCATATTTGAAACAAGTTTCATAACTTTATTGTTTAAAGACAAAAAGAGATGACATCGTTCTTTAAATTTAATACAATGGCGGAAAGAAAGATGACCATTTGTCAAAAAGAGTTGCATGCATTGAAACTTCATCATATTATACCTAAAGATGGTTGATACTTTAATTGATAACTTCTCACTGACTTTCAACTGATCCTAGACTTTTGTGGGCATCTCAATTATTCATTTTACTTTTATTGAACCTCTAATGTAGAAATTGAACATCAAGCTTTCACAATCCCAAGTCAAAATCAATCCCACAACGCAATAGTTTGTTAATATGCATTATTCATCACCCACAACAAAAGAAAGCATTGTTTAAGGCTTTGATTGCATATACTTCTCATCAACCAAGTTTGTTGAGGTAAGCAACAAGTGACATCATGGTGCATGAGGAGAGGCCAAGAAGGGGAAGTTCAATGTTCCTTATATCTTTATGTGTCAAACATGCAAGTTGTTTTCTTTCCTGTTTGATATATTATAATGAAATTATATAACGACTTAAGATATGTTAATTGTATCTTCCCAAGACTATAGAAAAACTAATCATAATTTTAAAAAATCATTAAACTAATCAAAGGATTTCCAATATGCGTCAATCATTATCTTCTCCTTTTATATTAATATTATAAACATCTCTTCTTACTTACCTTATATCTTAATCATGTCAACCAACAAGTACTGCATTATGATTTTAGATCTATTAATGTCAAAATATTGTGGAGGTAAGAAAGAAAAGAAGAGGATAACTAAGGAAAATAAAAATAAAATATTTTATTTTATTTTATTATTAAAATATATATAAACTTTATAAATCGACAATATTTAACTCAAACAAATGTATTTTATTATTTTAAAATCATGTATGTTTTAAAATTTCAAAAAATTAATCGTGATTGAAATCTTAATCATGATTACCTACATAACACAGTTTGGCCACCACGGATTTAATGAGACCCTAAAATCGTACCATACTACTAAAAATAACCCAATTTAATTAGGATTCCACTCTTTGTAATTACATGTTTGGGACTGACATGTAATTTCCCGGCCCACATGGGCATAATTTTGCTTGTACTTGGGCCTGAAAAGTTAAAAGTTCGGCCCAGAAAGAAAGCCCATTGAACCAACGGGATGGCCCTTGAACGACCTTCCGTCGATTGGCCGGCTGCTCCTGATCGAACGGCCACAATGACACATCATCCCTGTTTCATTCTCGTCGGATCGCCACGTTACAGAGAAGAAACAGTCGTTAACCCTACGCCGATTCCGTTACAGTCTAAGTTTTGATTTTCCACAAAATCCAAAAAGGAAATAAATAAATTAGACGAGCGATTTCTCACCATTAACTCAGATTTTAGATTTTCGTGATTGATTTCCTGAAAACCCTTAGGGCTTCTCAGTTCGTTGGAGCACTTGCATTTGGTTCGTGAGTATTTTAAACTGCATTCTGCTATATTTTTTTTTTATGATGGTCGCTCAAGCACTGCGCTAATTTGTTGGAATTTTATGTCACTGTTGATGCAAAAAGTGAAAAAGTACTTTGGTGGGTCTGTAAGTAATTTAGGGCTTTGATCCGAGTCAGAGCGGGGATTGACCTTTGTTCTTTTGGGGGAAGTGCGCAGTGAGCTGAGATTGACTCTTGGTTGGATTTACTGAAACGGATAATGCAATGAAGGATATGGGTATCTGGGTTTCAGGATGAGATTCTTGTACATGAAATTCTTTTATAAAGGTTTGATGTGGGTTGTTTGGACATTAGTGTGTTTATGCTATACTTTTCGTGGCCCTTTGTTTCTTGGTTTCTTTGAATCCAGAGAACTACTTAGCTGACTCGGATCCGAAACCATGCTCCCCTTATATGTCTTTCGGTTGTTTTCGTTTGTATTGGGTTTTTCTGTTTTTTTTTTTTTTTTAATATATAAATTTAAGCTTTGTTTTCTGAGTCTTGTTTACGCGGAATTTTGGGTTTTTAGGTCTTCCCTTCTTACAGATATTTAACTTTATATCCTGGGTACCTTTTTTGGTGCCGAATTTAACGTACTCTGTTATTCGAGATTCTATGTCTCCTGGCAAGGAATGTTTTAGATATACTCGCCATAGTGAAATTGAAGAAACGGTTTTTGTAAATATTGGCATATTCAATAATCAAGTTTTACAAAACAAGAATGATTTAGATCCATATTCAGAATTTTGTATGTGCTTTTGTAATCTGGGCTTTGCTCATGCTTTTAGTTCTCAATGAGAAGATCATGAGGGAAGGAACTTTTTGCGAGGAGCTCTTGCCCCAGGGCTTGAGGTGAAGATAAGGTAGACTAAGCCTAGTTTAGGTTTTCCTAGCACAAGTTTAGTTACACAGCTTCTCCTGTTTTAGTCTCTTGTAGACATTTAAGTAGCCTGGAATGACCTATTCATATGTGTTTCATTAATGAAATTCAGTAGCTGGTATTGACGGTGTAGAAAACATTTGTGGAAAGTGATCTGTTCTAATAATTTTCTCTATTCTTTTTTTTTTCTCTTTTTGGAGGATGTGTGTATGTCTGCGTGTGTGGAGGTTGCTATGAATGTTCTCTTATGTGCTGTTTAATATTGAATTCAGAGATGTCCTTGAAGAATTATGTAAATGCTTCAGGGACAAAAAGGTGTGATGTTAAACTTAGTACTAATGGGCAATATTGCAGACACTCTTTGATCTATTAACATAGGTCCTATATTTCACTATTGTAAATAGTAATTTCCTTGAATATATTTTATGATCATTCTACTATCTTGGCATATATGCTGTAGATGTGCCTTCTATCTTTTTGTTGCTGATACAGTGTTCCAGCTGATGGTTGTGCTAAAAGTCCTGGTATTTATTGATTTGAACGGATAACTAATGGGCTACACTTGACACTTATACTCATGTTTGATATGGATTTATAATGAGTAAGACAGTTCTACATATTCCCAAAAAAATGTGGTGTTGTTGGAGATGCTATAGGCATGAATACTTCCTCTTGCACGGGCATTGATGTTATATTCTTGCTTCTTGGATTGGTTAATTAATGAATTTTCGAACATCATACAAACATTGCTAAGCAATTCATAACTTTAAATTATTTTTTTGGGTAAAAAATTACTTGTGGGCAGTGGTATTTATATTATATGTTTTCTGTAAACAAAGCATGGTATCAGCAGTTTTTACTGTTGACCTGATAATATTTCCAAATTAGTCATTTTATTGTCTTTTTCTCTGTTGTTTGCAGGAAAAAGAAGTCTAAGACGATAAAAAAACTGTTGTTTTGCTTGTGAACATGGACCAACATGGTCAAAGGACCAGTTATATATCTCCTGCAGACCTTCCCATGAAGCGGAAACGTGGTCGTCCACGTAAGGATGAAAATCTGGTGCCAGGGAAGAAGAAGCTTGCAATGTCCGGGTCTCATGGTGTGAGGAAAAACAATGAAAGTCCGGCTATAAATGATGATATTAATCATGACATGGTGGGTCAGGTGGTAACTGGTGTTATTGAAGGTTCATTTGATGCTGGATATCTTCTGAATGTTAAGGTTGGTGACACTGATACTCATCTGAGGGGTGTTGTGTTTCTTCCGGGCCGGTTCACTCCAATCACTGCAGCAAATGATGTGGCACCACATGCCAAGATGTACAACAGAAAAGAGATTCCAGTCCCCGTTCTCAGCCAAACAACTCAGCTTCATAATTCTGTTCCCTTAGGTCAAAATGATAAGCAACCTTCTGAGCTTAAAACCCAAGCACCTGAGCTTTCAGATCAGCTTGTATCCACTGAGATACAGACTGCAATGCCGAATATAATTGAGAGCCAATCTGCCTCTGTAGTGGTGCCTCCATCTGCCGACTTGCCAATGAATGAAGCTGATCGGAACCAATCTGCCTCTGTTGTGGAGCCTCCATCTGCCGAGTTGCCAAAGAATGAAGCCGTCTGGAACCAATCTGCCTCTGTTGTTGAGCCTCCATCTGCCGACTTGCCAAAGAATGAAGCCGACTGGAACCAATCTGCCTCTGTTGTTGAGCCTTCATCTGCCGAGTTGCCAAAGAATGAAGATGGTCTTTCGTTGGGAGGAAATGAAGAGCCAGAAAAGAGTTTGGAGCCTGGGCTTAGGACAGTATCTCCTTCTATTGTGGCACGACCAGATCATGACAAGGTCATTGAAGGTGATGAGTTGTTGCAGGAATGTGAAGTTTCTGCAGTGATTACTGGGCCTAATTTTGATGCAGAGGCAGCTAAAGAATCCAAGGCAGAACCTGCATCTGACCCAGTGGTTGATGTAGTGCCTGGCATTGACAATGTTACTAAAGAGCCTGAAGTTCAGCATCAGCCTCCAAGTCTCAACCTTAACCCAAATGAACTGGTTCATGAGGAAGCTAGGAACGCTAATCTTGAACTCAACCAAACTCCTGTATTTACAGAACCTATGGTCATTGACGTAGCACCAAGCGTTGAGATTGTTACTAACGAGCCCCAAGTTCATCATCAGCCTGTAAGTCTCAACCTTACCCGGAATGAATTGGTTCATGAGGAAGCAAAGAACCCAGATCTTGAACTCAACCGGAATCCTGTATTTGCTGAACCCATGGTAATTGATGTAGTGCCAAGCCTTGGTATTGTTACTAAAGAGCCCCAAGTTCATCATCAGCCTGCAGGTCTCAACCTTACCCCGAATGAATTGGTTGATGAGGAAGCAAAGAACCCAGATCTTGAGCTCAATCAAACTCCTGTAATTGCTGAACCCCCAGTCATTGATGTGGCGCCAAGTATCGAGATTGTTGCTAAAGAGCCGCAAGTTCAACATGAGCCTGCAAGTCTCAACCTTAACGTTAATGAATTGGTTCATGCTGAAGCAAATAACCCAAGTCTTGAACTCAACCAAACTTCTGTATCTGCTGAAACCACATCCATGCCTTCTGAGATTCATACCCCGTGGACACTGTTGATGGAAGGTCAGGCTTCTGCAAAGAAAGATATAGACATAGCAGAAGCTGCAAAATTGGATCTTCCAATCTTAAACGGAGAGCCTGCAAGTGATCCTGTTATCCCTACCGAGTTGGGCTCACCAGAACCTGCCAACCAGCAATGATGTCTCAAGGAGAAGTTATTCCATCAGATTTGAAGCTCTTTCCCGAAGGATATGTTCTTCCCGGAATGCCTGAACGCGGCTCTTCAGTTCTGGCACCAATGTGGAATACGGTATCAAAGATGCCATGCCATCCACAAAGTCCTAGACTGAGATTTTAACATAGGAAATAGATACGATGTTAGTTTCAGGGCTTGAAAATTAATAGGTAGTAGTCCATGGAGAAGTCTGTTGTATCTGACTGCCCCTTGATGTTTTTGGTTTTGCTATATTCTATTAATGCAGGTGTAACCTTTCGACCTTGTACTGATTATGCTCTTGAAATTTGTGTTCATTTTTTCTTGCCGATGCTTTTTTCCCATGGTGATCGGGAAGGATTGTGCTTAATCTTTGAGTTTCATTTACCAGTTTGATGGAACTCTAGTGAAAAAGATTAACTCTATTTGATTTTTACTCAGTTAATTTCAATCTCTTTACTACTATGTTTTTTCCTTTACCACGACGTGAAAGGCCTAGGTCAAGGCCCAGCTTGTGTGGATCAAAGCGCTAGCCAAATTCCAGAATTTCCTTTGTTGCTTTTGCGCAGGATTTCAGTCTACAGAAATCTTTAAGTGGTGTGACTGGGAGATTAGAGTTAGTGAGAGCAAGCGATGGACACAAGCTCGCAACTACAAGAGCAAGTGAACACGGTCGCGGCATTGGCCTTCAACACCTTCGGAACACTACAGAGGGACACACCTCCGCTGCGACTCTCGCCAAGTCAAGGCAGCTAACGAGGTAAGCTATTTGGAGATTGGAAGAAAAGCATACGCGTATAGCACCTTTAATTTTTATGCTTTCCTATTGTTTATTAGGTTGTTACCATGCTTCACCTAGGGATGAGTGATATTTCACATCAAAGAAACTTGTTCTTTCCAGAGTAGGGGCAACCTCTCCTTCATCTCAAGGACGCTCCCCTTACATTCAAATGATAAAGTTCTTTCATTTAAGAAGGGAAAATTGTCCCAACTCTACTAGGACCCCTTCTATACTGAAAGAAATATTTATTTCTTCTTATTCTCAAATTTGAGGTTAATAACTACAATCCATAATGGATAGAAGTAATAGATAATCAATTGTATGAATGTTAAGCAATACATGAATCCTGCATCGATTTCGACACTGAATACTATCTGCCGTCAGCATTGATAGTCACTCCACAGATAAAGAAAGTGGCACTCCACAGAAAAAGAAAGTGGCCCCTGCGAGCTAATCAGCTCACAACTGACTGCCAAACCCACGTCTCAGGTCTAAAAAAGTTGAAGGCTTCTGACCTCCAAAAGAATGGCAAATCAGAAGGCATGTGGGAGGAGAATCGACAACACTACAACAAATGACGCGAGTAGATAAAATTGCAATAACTTCATGAGGAACACAACACATTAGCAGGGGAATAAAAGTTAAGAGACAAAAGAAAAGAAACATGCGTCCAAATTGCTTTCCTCGAAAATGCCCAGGAAGAGCTCCAAGGTAGCTCCAAACAGTATCTTAACACTAAATTTTATTTATTATATAAAAAGACATTGGTAGGTTCCGACGGAAGAAGCCAAAATTCTCAGCTATATCCCGCTTGCTGCTGCGGTGCTTGCTGCTGGTAATGCGCATAAGGGTATCCATACATGTTAGGATCTTGGGGAGCTGGGGCATATCCATAGCCTTCGTGTCCATATGCATATCCATAATATGCTCCATTCCACTGGTTTGGGTCTGGTTGAGACTGCATTTCGACGGAGGCACCCTGTACATGACGACTCAGATTCATGCACGCATGGAGGATCCCACCAAAAAAGGAATTGAAAAGGGCCAGGTAAGAAATGAAACCTGTTTGTTTGAAGGACTACGGCCCCAAGAAAGTCGAATATTTTGTCCACCCAACTGAGTTCCATTTAACATCCTCAACGCTTCCTCAGCACAGCTCCTGATGCACCACATAAATGGAGAATACAATAACTAAAGGCGCTCTGTAATTGAGAAAATGTCACTTCACAAACATTCGGGAAATTTACTTGCCTGTCAACGAATTGAACAAACCCACATCTCTTGCCTGATGGTATTTTCACATGTATTAATTGCCCGTATTGGCTGAAAACTTGTCTCAAATGGTCATCTGTAACATCAGGATCCAAGTTGCCCACAAATATCTGCAGTGAAAAATTTTCAAGTCATAAACATGCTGCAGGAATAAATTCCCATGCAGGAAACAAACGAGGTACCCACAGTTGTATTATTTGGATCATTCTCGTTCTGAGTCCCTTGAGAATTCTGGTACGAAGCTGCGTATGAAACATAGATGTGAAAAAAAAAGGCAATAAAATAGGGAATTTAAAGGTAAGTTTTTAATTTTGGTAAAGACATGATTCAAAAAGCTGTTCACCAGCTTTGTCAGAATAGATTTTACAAGTGTCAAAGAAAACAAACAATAGATATTACAACACCTTGAAAGACAGAAAGAGGACAAGATGAGCAATAACCACGCATGAAATACAACAAGCTTTCTGATATGCATAAACAAAACGTAGAATAATGTGGCTGGTATCATCCACATCCCAGTTACTCTTTCTGAATAATTGCTCAATCCAATTGTTAGATACTCATAAAAATAATGAAGGAAAGAAAGACAGATTCTTCAATGCACCTTTGCAATTCAGTCTCAAGACTGACAGCTACACTGTCTGTCAGATCAAGGAGAACTTGTTAATTATCATATAAGGCTAAATTTACAGTTCACTCACCCATCCTTTAGTCTGATAGAAAAGCTCCACCTGGTTGCCAATGAAATATCCATCAAGCAAACAAAAATCTGGGCCTTACAACAACCCACCTCATGTACGACCCCAAAATTTATTCGCTAACTCTCCCTCAACAAATTGGACTGAAAAATACATGATACTCAGTGGATAAGAAGATAACAAAATTTGTTACATTATGATTACATAATACTCAGACTTATATACTACTACTTCAATACGTCTTGACAATGCCCTACAGATTAACCTGGACCAACAGCTCAGTAGCAACACTATTGGTAAAAGGCCCTATGGTCCTTGGTTCAAACCATCCCATTCCCTTCACCTAAGGGAAAAAAAAAAAAGGACAATGCTCTATGGATGCTGTAAAGATCCCCTGCCGCCACCAGAAATGATGAGGAATAGAAAGATAAACAGCTATTAGTCAATGGACTACGTACAAACCAGCCTGTAATTGACATAAGGAAATTGGACTCGAGAATGTAAAGATGTCTTCCTTGTGAAAAAGATAAATTCAAAACAGGAAGGATAAACTCGTAAACAAAAGATGTTATTGGACAATAAACTCTCAGTAACCAAAGGAGCCACACAATGTAACCTTGACTAAAAGCTCAACTAAAAGAATGAACTGAAACTTGAACTTGAAATGTAGCATTCCAAATGCCACACAAAAATAAGGGCAAGACATAACTCGGAAACTGACCTAAGGGAGGCCATGCACTATAGGGGTAACCATTTCAGCTGAAATCAGTTCCAGGCCCCTAGATGACAGAGCCTCTCAACACCCTGCTTTGAGACAACATGAGTTCTATAAGTTTTAAGATTTTAAAAGCATACACAATGCCCAAAATCTTTAAGGAGTGTAAAGCAAGGAATCACTTTCGACAGTGCTGCATATCTTCAAGTGCAAAACTGAAAGAAAGCAAACTAGATCATAACTTTTCAGCAGAGCGAATAATGACGGAAAACTTTGACCTCGCCAGATTGAATTTGATGGATACAAACTAACAATTGACATTTTACATCAGAGAAGAAACTCAGACTCAGAGAAATGGCAAAAAGTTCAACTGATCAGTATTCTATCAATACAACAAAGAATTCTGTAGCTAAACTAACAGATACAGCCATTAAAAAATTCAAACAAGAATATGCCAGCATTAAGATGTTTAACATACCTTTTGGTTGCTGACCAGTTTTATTTGTAGCTGGCCCAATTCGCATAGGCCTTGAAGAACAGAGAACTCCATTCATCTCTGTCATAGCACGCAACTGTTCACCTTCATCTCCAAATCTAACAAACCCATAACCCTTCGTTCGTCCAGTAAGCCTATCAATCACAACCTTTGCACCCTTAACTGTGGGATATCGAGCCCTGAAGGTCTCTTGCAACGTATAGTCTGTCACATCGGGAGCCAAATCACCCACAAAAATTGTAAAATCAGGAGTATCATCATTGCGCCTCTCGCCCGAACTAAAAGTTGCCCAGTTCAGTCTGAAGTTCTGCCCACCATTTGGCATTATTGTACCATTATATGTTTGAAGTACCCTCTCTGCAGCAGCACGTGTTAAAAACTCAATAAAGCCATAACCCTCTGATTGACCAGTCTGTTTATTACGGATAACTTTTACCGAAGCTACCTGCGAACACAAAGATCAACAATTACCACACTTTCCCCTCATTCATTTGTCTATGGACATGATTTACTAACTCCATTCTAAATAAAGATGGAAAATATTCCTGATGTTCCAAAACTAATTTTTCCAGATCTTGTTCACTGTATAGTAACTTCATTCACCGCCAAAAAAAATAAAATAAGAGAGAAAGAACGACCCCAACGTTTTTCTACCCAGCAAAGAAACAACAGAAAGAGAAAGCCCACCAGGTTTTACGACTAAAACAAAACAGAAAGAAACAGTGACAAGATCCACAATCTAACGATGGACCAGAAAATTAAAAAAAAAAATCACCAATCTTTCACAAAGAATCAAATTCTTGGCAACACATCAAACAGGCAGGGTACATAACTAAACCGTCAAACCATGGATCAAAATAACAATAAGCGATAACATAAAGCAAAACAACTAAAAGGCAGCAGATGGATGGACGGGTCGTAGGTTGTTTACCTCGCCGGCCTGAGCGAAGCAAGAGAACAGATAGTTCTCGTCCATCCAGTACTGCAGGTCCCCGATCCAGAGCGTGCGGATCTCGTCAGCGCTGGTGGGCTGGGCTGCCTGATGAGCTTGCTGGGACTGGACCTGCTGCGGAGCCCACATGGGGGGAGCCGCCTGAGCCGCAGCTGCGGGAGGTGGGGGAGGCATCATCATGTAGGGCTGTTGCGCGTACTGCTGCGCCTGCTGAGGCATTGTTGGCTGAGCCACACCCGTTGGAGGAGGTTGCATCATTGTGAGGAGAGGAGAAAAGGTCCAGAGAACGGTTGTATTCTGCGAGACCGAGTGCGTTTAGGGCTAGACCTAACCCTAGAGAAGAAAGGTGTGAGGGACGAGAATGGAGTAGTAGATTGGGTTTAAAGAATAGGGACCGCAAACTGTACGCGTGGCGGATTAGAAGCAGGTTTGGGTTTTATGGGACGACGGCGTTTTATGCAACGGCATCTTTGGACTCTGTCCTAAAGGCCCCACGTGGCAATTTCATAGCCGCTTGATTGGTGTATTCCTTTTCTTCTACAAATTTCTATATTTTCTCCTTCCTTAACTTTTTTAACACATGCAATATTCTTGATAAATCGACTGCCATTGCCTCTTTAAATGGACCTTATTTCTTTAAAAAAAACTCTATATGAGAAAGCCAAATTATTTAATTCTACATGCTTTTAGATGTGCATGTTTTCTCATCTTTCGCATTAAATTGCAGATAAAATTTTAGCATATTCTTGTAAATATGCATTTTTTGGCTATAGTTCTCATCACAAGGGTTATAAGTGTTATCATATTCTAACAAGTCAATGTTTATTTCTATGCATTAATGAAAAATTTTTCCCTTTCTCAAAACAAAAAACTTATTAAATAGCTAAGGCAGCAATCTTACCAAATCTAATGCTCCCTACTTAGCCAACACAACACCTAATTTATACACTTGATGTGTATTTTATGACTTAAATTAAGAAATTTTAGATAATACTTACTTTGATTGGAACATATATTTTCCAATAAAGTTTTCTATAAGAGGTAGGGACGTTGTGGAGTGATTGGAAGAGGTCGTATCTCATGAGGCTTGTACACGTGTCGAAAAAATAGCGAGCTCAATGTAAATGAATAAAATCGACTTTACAATAGCTTCATCTCGTTGTCTGTTTTTCGTTTTTGATTTTATTTTATTTTTGGTCTTTGTCAAATTAGAGTCTTCTTTGACAGCCCGTAGCAGTCGAGAGTGGGAGTGATCCATCCGATGTCCGAAATGCTCCGGATCTGACTCGACCTTCAACTCGGTCACTGTCTCCAGCTTCCTTGTTTGGTGCATCGACGCCTCTTTGCACGGAATTTTGAGAGAGTTTGTCGTTTGAACGAGGAACTCGGTAGGAAACGCGAAGACTTTTCTTTTCTTTTTCAATCTTTTCAAGGTCTGAGATTTTATATGAGCTTCCTGCTCTTCTCACTTTCCATAGCAATTCAACCTTGAACTAAGTTCTGCAATTTCCAATGCTATGATTTCTGTGCTTCCTTTTGGGATTGAACTCTGTAAAATTTTCACGGTAGAAGTCACCCTTTTCCCTGCACTTAGACATCTTCCCCCTACTCGATAGCTGTAGTTGCAGGTTCGCGTCTTGGAAACGATGAAGTAAGTAAATCAAATTTAGACTTATTTAAAACTTTGGGATCACATTCACTGTAAGGTTAAGAGTATGATCTTTCACAGTTCGTAATTGCAAGGAGTGATGGTTTCTTATTGTTTTCAGGTTTATGACGATTTAGGGGCTTCAAAATTTTACTTAGATCTGATATTGCGCTACTATGGATCTGCATTTGAAGAATCTTTTTGATAGATTTCAGGAACAATTCGGGTCTGGTCCCGGGCTTGGTCCTGGATCCGGGACATGTCTTATGAATGTAGAGGGTGTTGCTCCTAATTTCATAAAGTCCATTTTTAAAGCTTCAGCAGCTCTATATAGGACTGATCCCTGGAGAAGGTTGCGACCGGGCCATCTTTTCAGTGTTCGGGTAGGGAAGGATTTAGATTGGTCTGGTAAGAAACAACCTTTCCCTTGTGCTCAATTCATCGGAGGGGATGGTGGGGATGTTGGGTTCCACATGTTTCGATCTGAAAGTGATGCTAAGAAGATGACAGGCTCGAGAGAGACTATCCGGGTTCCAAATGTTGAGCTGTTAAGAGTAACATATGAACGCGAGTCGTTGATGCTTCCCTCAAATAGGAAAATGATCAGGTCTTTGTCACTGGAAGGGTCAGGGACTGATCGTTTTCCTGTTATTGATGTAGCCCGTTGCACATCTTCAAGTGATCTTCGGTTCAGGAATCCAACTCTTGAAGAGCTAAGATTTGTATATGCATTCATGAAAGCTATCGCTCTGGTGCACCCACTGGTTCAGGAAGATAGAGAAGGAGGTCCAAAGTGGTCGATGTTGATGCATTTTGAACCATTTATTGAGACAGTTGATGTTCAGTGGCCTCCAGAAATGGCAAAGGGTTATGACCTTGTTGCTGTTACAGTCTCACACCCACCTGGTCAGGCATATGAAGAGAAGAGTACTTCTACAGGTAACTCTACCCCTACCAAATATGCAGAACCGCCAAAGGAGGACATTTTTGGTGATGTCAAAGTACACTCAAATGCCGGCCTGAGGCAGTGTGCAATGTGTGATAAAGAAGTTTTTGGAGAACAGTCTCTCTGTTGTGGGCAATGTCGAGCAGTGGTTTACTGCAGTTCCATATGCCAGAAGCAGCATTGGAAGGAGACACATAAAAGCATGTGCGGTCTTTACAAGGTTATGATGGAAAAGGAAGAAGAGCTGGCAATCAAAATATTTATGTTCCCCTGTTCTGCTGAGCACCCTTGTAAATGGCTTGAATCATTTGGCATCCATCAGAAGGGCATGTGGAGGAGAAGGTGTAGTTGCTATTCTCACTGCCCTTTCGGTCTCCTTCCTGTTAAAGGTGGGCTGTGGGATTCATGGGGTGGGCTTGATGAAGAAGAATACCCTCATGATTTACCTTTTCACAATCATTTAAGAGATAGCATCTCGAACCCAATTCTTCTTTCTGGTTGGTCAGAGTACTACAACCTTCGATCACTGCCTCTGTCAAGCCCTGTTGCCGACATTCTCTCCCACCCATTGACAGTTTATCACATTTTAACTGCTCTCAATATCAGTTCAAAGAACCTTCTACTTAAAGGAAAGGAGGTGATTCTTCACTATCTAGGCCCTGAGGGGGAGTTGGACTGGATGGCCGCGTTTGCAGAGGTAGGTCATTTACTCAATGGATTGGGCAATATACAAATAGTAATGGTGGGACCTGAAGTTCCGACGAATTTGTCTGGTACAACTTCGGGAATAGGTAGCAGAGTGAGGGTGAATCTTGTAAGGGGTGTTTACCAGGAGGAAGCCACCTACCTACCTTCTCCCCATGTTATTGTTGCGCTGAACTGTGGATTGGAAAGCCATGTGAGTTGGATTGGAGCCCTTGATTTGATCAAATCCATGGGCGCTCCTGCCTTCTTCACGGATCAGTCTGAAATTTTGTGTGCAAATGCTAAAAGGGTTCTTCGTAGTGCTGGACTTCATATTACTCTTCCTGTGACACCAAATCCGTTCCGTTCTCCAGTGAAAAGTCATGGGGCTTCTTGCAATCTTCCATCTTATAGCAATGGTTTCATCCTTGGGGTTAATACATGAGCTGCGAGCCATGAAAGGCTCTTGTGTTTTTCTGCTGTTTGTGTTTACTCCCTTAGATTTCACTTATCCACTTTTGATATTGGGATGGAAGATAATTTAATGATTGAGGCCTTACACTCTAAACTTATTTTTTCCTTTCTCAAACGACTTACACATGATCCTTTCATTGTGAACATCCTCCATGCTGTACGAATAGTTTTATCTTTCATTCATTGTCATCAATCTACCCTAAACAGTTCATGAGGGGGATGAAATAGCACCTGTTTATTGAAAACCTTGCCGAAACATGTCTTTCTCTATGCATTCCTTGCTGCAGTGTCCTGTTCTGCGTTTAAAACTCAAGTAAGCAAGTTGATAGAAAAGAACGAGACATTCCCCTTTTCTCCAGAGGGACCATGCTCTGATAATGTGAAGAGCAATTGACTGGGTCAGCTAGGCTGCTTGGTGGTATTACTGTTAACGAGCCTGCTATCCAGTGTATCCACTTGTTCAAAACTTTATGGAGCGTATTGGCTGCGAAACTGGTTTTGACAATCCAATTTTCTTTGTTACTCGGTGCTTTCTTTGTCCTTTGCAAACTGAGCCGATAAATCCCTTTTTAAAGTAAACTGAACTGCTAGTCTTTTGAAATCTGATAGTTCGGAGTGGGAAGTATAGGCCCTTGGCTCAGAAATGGGTGGCACATTTTTCTTGTTTTACAATGAAACCATGACCAAATGGTCCCCTTAGGATTTTTCGTTCAAATGACGGGAAAAGATCACATAAATTCTGACCATTTGACTTGTTTGGCCACGTACAAAGCAAAAGGATACTTTAGATTACGAATTTATACTTCAAGAAGGAACTGCCACCCAAAACCCAAGAAATTAAAGTTCAACCTTTCCCAAACGTAAAGTAATTCCATGTCTTCATATTGAATCGAGATTTCCTTCTGCGAGTATCACGTGGTATTATATTAATACTGCTTGTTTTATTAGCAACCCTTCCTTTTTTCTTACTTTCCTTCTCAATCATTCCAACTGGAGTGGCCAATACAGAGTATCTTAACTGGTATGGGTTTTTAACTATTTCATGAATGGAGTGGATGCCACGATTAAAATCCAGCCATCTGAAAAGCCGAAAAGATCAAAATCTAGCCTCAAAGTTCAACATCAAGTTAATCAAAAGAATTTGGTCGGCATACAACTTCATTGTGTAGTCAAACCAACGAGATAAGCATGCCAGTCACAGTAACCTTCTTGTTTGGTAATGGATTTTGCTGGCCTCTAAAGCTAAGAGCCTTGATATTTCTGTCAATGGGACAGAAAGGAAGAGTACCCTTAATTTTCAACTTGAAAAGCCCGTACCCCAACTTGGCAACTTGGTCTATAAAAGGCAACCAACTGCCTCCCTTTTTCTACTTATTCTCCAACCCACCACTTATAATACCTACAACAATACAGCTCTCACAAGCAATGGAGATCTCAGCTATCCAGCCTGCTTGGCAGCACCTCTACCCATCTCATCTCCTTTTCCCTTATCACTTCATCCCGGAAAACTATGTCCACTGGAGTGAGACCCCGGAGTCCCACATTTTCTCTGCTGACCTCCCCGGTAAGCTCTTCAAACGAGCATAACTTCCTATTTTATACACTCTTATCCTTATTTTGATCTCAGCTTCTTGTTCTGGCATCGCGGGCGTTGAATGATTAGTTCTCTTTGGATTGGCATGACAGGTGTGAGGAAAGAAGAAATCAAAGTGGAAGTAGAGGACTCAAAGTACCTCATTATCCGAACTGAGGCAGTACAGGAGTTCTCAGAGCCTGCTAAGAGCTTCACGAGGAAGTTCCGGCTACCGGGCATGGTCGACATCGATGGAATATCTGCCGGGTACGAACACGGCGTCTTAACAATTACTGTGCCGAGGTCTTTTAGGAGGAGGGGGTTCTATATCGAACCAGCAGACATGCCGGAACGGCAGGAAACTGCTGCCCGAGCAGCTTAAACGGGACAGTTTGTTGGGTTTAGGTGCTGTAGTTCGGTTCTCTGAAAGCTACAACCATTTCTGGGGTGTGCTAGTTTCTAGTTTATGTACAAAGAAATGTTACAATTAGTTGGCGTTTTGCTAGTCTTATGGGTATTCAAGATTCAAGTTTGATGTGGGGTAAAATGAATTTGCAACCTGATTCCTTTTGATGTTCATTCAGTTGTAAGAGGTTTTCCAACTTCCATCAGACTAATTGGTCCATATGGTTCGATAACTATAAGCACAACAGTTGTCAATATGTTGCACATTTTTCACCTCCAATAGACCAATTACATGCGCAAGAATACAACTATTTGGTTCAGAATCTGACTGCAATCTCCTTTTGTCAAATTGACGTGCCAAAGATAAGTAACAAAAAGGAATTCCTGGGTCATTTTCCTCCTCGGGTCAATAAGGAAAACAGTAAATCTCAAAATCATACCAAACAGCGTAAAATAGTAAATTTCAACCCAACTTGGCCTTACACCTGCCCGGCTGCGCAATTTTTGAGGAAGAAAAAGGGGGAAGCTGTCTGCTGGGCAGACTCTAGTCGAGAGATATTTTTCAGGACGGAATCTGAATCTCTACGTTTCCCAGAAGATATTTGTGGGCGGCAACCATAAGGACCACAAGAGCAGCACCTGCTTTTCAGATTAAAATATTTAATAACTTGCCATAAAAAAAAATTGAGATTTTATTGAAAGTGCCGCAAAGTTGCAAAGCTAACCTGGCATTTGGGGATTTGGTATCACGTGCAATGAATATACAATTGGCATAAAGCCTTTTGCCTTTCCCACCGAGGAAAAGCATGCAATTTCAGGCACCGATTCGAAAACCACAGGGGGCACCGGAAGGACAAATGATCGGTGGGCATTAATTCCTGCACAACTTTTTTAGGACTTTTGCCTATTGAGTGAACAAAAATCAGCAGCTGCATGTGAAGGAACATGATTTCAACAAGGCGGGAACACAAAAAGAAATCAGAAGCGGCTATCAAGTGAAAGATCATGGAAAGATCTAAACAGAGATGTTGAAGAAAGTTGCACGAAATCACTAGTTATCACAGGTCCAATCAGCATCGATAGCTGGATTGACTACAACATTTTCTGCAAAATCGCGCTAAACAACAGTGCACTGATCATGCACACAGCACATTAAGATCTTGACAACAAAAAACAATCCTAACATAACACATATTTCTTTACATTGTATGCATCAATTGCCTAAACGTGACCATGTCGCTTTTTGAACTTGAACAGCTTCTTTTAATCTTCTCTCTACATTTTCTCTCGCAGCTGCTCCCCGTGTATTCCTGCATCAGTGTAGCAATTGGTTTGTACATGACATAGTAACGCAAACCCAATTAAACAAAAAAAATAAATAAATAAATCTAGTTCCAATAAGCTTCAAAACATTCCTTCTGCCAGAATCTAACCTCTTCTCGTTTGCTTTCCTTGTGAGTTCCTCAACAAGACTTTGTAGCCTTTTCAGATGAGTTGGTAACTTGCGTATAGCTGCGAGACCTCTCTGAGTGGAACAGATCTTCTTCAGAAGGTCAGAAGCAATGAAGTATCCCTCCTCCTTGTTCCTGTAAAGAGTGATTGAAAACATATAGGACTTCATCATTCCTCCGAATATCAAGGCGGAGGGCAAACACAAACTTGTTCTCCGTTTTAAAAATATATACTAAACCTTAGGAACTCCCCGATAATTATTTCTATAGATCCATGACAATCAATCAGTGCTTCAACCAGATGTTGGTGGCGGGCTAGGTTTCTGAGAGTTGAAAGTGCATGCTTTAGAACTTCTTGATCTGGTATGCTTCTGCTGACTGAGCGAATAAGCTTCAACAAAGTGCCGATTGCTCCTGCAGCAACAAGTTCTTCGCAACATTTCTGAGAATGTTCTGTAGCAAAATCTGTGAGGAAGAGTTGGACATAAGAATGCGAAATCAATGGTTACTTTTCAGTGCCATAATGCATTCTTACCCCACTATTGCAAACAACAAACATCGAAATACCGATAATCCTAAATTCTCTGAGCTACAATTGAATCAATTGAATTCAAATTCAAAAACAAATCAAGGAAGATATACAAAAGTTGGCTAAAAGATAAATAGATCACAAGTAGACTTAACAGTCTACACCTTTACGACCAGTACCAACCAACCAAGCATGTTCACCACTAGATTGTGAAATTTCAAAGTACGATTGTTAAAGCAAAACATTGTAGAGCAAAATGGTGTGGGACTTCTGCAAACTCTCAATGGTATTAACCATTATTAACTCTTACCGAGAGTTGCACAAGTATGAAGAATGCCACTGACACTTTTCATGCTCAGCAGTTCTGAAAGTGCCACAAGAAGTCTGTTCATGATTCGCCTTCTGTCATCCACATTTGTAGAAGATTTCTGCACTCTCAATCGTAAATCCAGTAGCTGCCCTCGTAATTCTTTTCGAGCGAGGTAACCTTTCCAGAACGACTATAGAATACAAAGCAAATTAGAAAGAAAAAACTAAATTCAGCCATATCAAAGGTACGAATTTATCAAAGGCATGAACAGTGACAGAGAAAACATATTATTCGAACCAAACCCAACACTCTGCTGCCACAAACATATTCATCAGACCTTCAATCAAAAATAGAACTTCACAATTTATCCTGTAAATTGCGTAATCATCAAATTATTTAAAATTTCGTATGTTTATTCTGTTCTTCACGTGTATTGCTTTTCTCGCTTGCAAGCAACAAACATGAAATTTCTTACTTTTCCCAATACGCTTAAAACCAAAATTATAGCAACGCGAAATGTCGCCCAGATCCTGAAGTTGGCACCATTTCCTGTCAAAAATTGTCGCAGGATGCACTGATTCATCAATGCAGGTTATTCACCTGTGCAACCATAGCCCAAAATGTAATAGCCTTCCTTCTAAAGCTCCATTTCCGTTCTTACTCATTACAAATTTCCCCTAGAAAACCAGGTAAGGACTAGAAGGTAAGAACATTTTTCAGTCTGCCTTGGAAGCTTAAACTCCGGTCTCTGGAGTAGTCAGCGATACCCTTCACCCCAAAAACTGGAAATCCATTTGTACTACTTTTAACGTGACAAATCAAAAAACAAGTCAAAACAATGAGTAAATGCATGGTCGCAGCATTCTAGACGCCTTATCCAATTTAAACATAGAGGTGGGATATCGTAATGCATGGAAGAAACTAGATTACCTGGATCACAATAACATGATGTTTCTCCCTTGCAGCATTCCTCCTAGCAAGCCAGGCACGAATATGAGACTGAAGTATGATTGCAGATTTTGTTCTTAACTTGGACAACAAAACACCCTTCCACCATCTTTGCAGTTTCAGAACTGAAGATAAAAGTATTTCCAGTTCAATACTGTTAAAACCCCCCCTTGAGCTTTTCAGGAGACAACCACTAGAAATGACTGCACGTATGCTAGAAGCCCCTGCCACAAAGCAACACCAGAAACACTTATAACACAAAGCAGACCACAAGTCACAACTAAATATGAAGATAAAGGCTTATCTATAACACTATGAGAACTACCTAAAAGCATACTACGGGAAATACGCCCCCGAACAAAACGTTGAATCTCAATTGTAGCTTGTCTTTGACTCTGATATGCCTTCCAGCAGGTCATGCATCTAATAGCACTTTGCATCTTTGTTACAGCTTCTCTTTGAAGCAAGAACTCCCTTCTTATTAACCAACCACGGCAATGCCTCTGCAATTGTACAAGAAGAGTGCTGGTTTACATAATGTTACCATTAAAACTTTTGTTACAAGCCATTCATCTAAATTACAGAAATGTCATGGAAAACGCTGCCCGAAATGCATTAACAAACAATATGTATTTACAAAAAAATATCTCAAGTTCCCATACTAACATACTTGGATTGCAAGAATAAGATGCCTCAATCTATAAGCCCCTCTCCGGGCAATCCATCCACGGATAAAAGATTGAATGAGGATGGCTGAGATGGTTGCAACTTTGTATTGTTGGTAAGCACTCCAACATCTTTTCCTTCGAAAATTACTTTGTATTTTTATTATTGCTTGCCTTTGATTTAGAAATCTTCTCCTAAACAGCCAACCAAGGAAATGGCTCTGAATTTTAGTTGCAGCAACGCTTTGAATGCAGAGAGATCTGCAGGTTATAAAAGTCTTCCAAGCAAGCTGAATTTTAACGACTGCTTTTGTCTGAACATCGCTTGCCCCCATCCTTCCGCAGATGTTTGAAGGTCTCCCCAACTGAGCAACAGAATGCACATATCGAGATTCCGCTGACCACCCACAAGTAGATTTCTCAGAGATATTGGCAGCATTGACATGATAAGGAGAAGATAACTCAACTACAGTACCTCGATGATGTCTTTGATTGATCCAAGTCCTCGTTGCCCGCTGGATAACCAATGTTGATCTCTTTAACTTGACGTAACTGTGTCTGTCAGCAATAAGCGTGAAATATCGCCCCCATTTTTTTGACTTTTTCCATCTTTCTGTAAAATTATCAATAAGGTTATGCTACCGAGAGTCTCACTTGAACTGCATAACTTCATCTAAAAAAAAAAACAATCAATGAAATAAAGTGAAAAACATACTACCTGAAAATTCTTCAACTTGAAGACTATCAGAGTCGATAAATGGCAATTTCTTTCTTACAATTAACCAAGCTTGGATTACAATTTGTAACAATGAAACAGCATTCACCATCTTCAAGAAAATGCGACGTTCAATAAAGCGTTTGAAATGTGATTGTATAATTTTTGCTGCATTTTCTGGTAGCATCATGCATGTAACATAGTCAGATAAAGAATATAAGTACCAAAACCTCAGGCATCAAGTACAAATTCAACCACTAACATAATGGTTACAAATTGCCATGAGAGCTTACCTTTTTGAACTGATTTCAAAGAGAAAACAAATGTATACACAAATGCAAATGATAAAGCATGCATTGAGGCTCCAAGTCAAAAAATGAACCGGAGGGCAAAAACTATAAGTTTCAAGTCCATTTAATTTATCTTTAATTTAATGAAATAGAACAGCTGGACAATCCATCAAGTAGAAGTAGATAAATACTGATTAATCAGTGTAAGCACAAAAGCAAGAAAGGGAGAGGAAATTTGAGGGGGGAAGGGGGGGGGGGGGGTGGATGTGTGGAAGAAAAAGAAAGAAAGACTTCACAGCTAGTTTAAACAACATTTGCGGAATACAACCATTTGGACAAGAAGATTGATTCCATATCTTACAGAAACAAACGACAGTAACTTGTTGGAGAATGAAAGAACCAATTAAAGAATATAGCAACATGATTGCAAGCAATCACCATAACAAAGGGCTGCAAAAGGTCATACTAGTTACCCTTATGAGTATGCAAAAGGTCATCCTTGACCGTTCCTAAGCATGGTGGAGAAGCTGGTTTTTTAACATGTCTGCAGTTCCCTTCAGCCATATCTTGCCACCAAGCTTGGATTGCTTTAAACTTTCTGACAGCATCTGTTTGTACAAAGACATATTAGACGGGAAAAAAAGGCAAAAGTAATGGAAGAAGAATAAGTATCAAAACAGCACAAGGAAGCCCCAAAAAACCTGCTGGCTTAATATTCAAGAAAAAAAAAATTGTTTCAATTTCCACGGAAGACCTATTTCACATTTAATACTTCTCAAACACTTCAGAGTACTTAGTAACTTATTGTGCACCACAGGAAGAATAAGAACCAAGAAACTGGAAACTGATACAACTCTTGCTTTCTTAAAAGAGAATGTAAGAGAAAGTAAGAAGGTTCTTTTTCTTATGAAGAAATTGATTCTGGCCCCTGTTCAATAATTTTGGTATAAGTTAGCCTCAGTTCATAACCTATAACATGGAGACTGTTCCTGTTGACATGATGTTATATTTATTCATATATAGAGAGACCAAGATTACTCGTCATCTCACATAGTATCCACCAAGTCACATGAAACTTTAATGCGAGCAAGATAACAGTAAGGTTAATGCAACTCAGAAATATGTCCAAAAGGGACCAAGATATTAACATGAAAGGATAATTATAATTAGACAGAGAAAGGAAACCTTCATCACTGTGCCATTCTTTCTCTTGGTTTTGTATTGCTTTGGAGCTAACAAAGCACCGTTCCAAACATGAATGCTTTCTCTCTGGACTTTTACATTCGCAACCCAAGAATTTGTGGAAATTCAACTGATCCTAGCAAGGAGAAATATAAGGAAGTAATTTTTCATGTACAACACCAGAAAAAATCAAATACCAAAAACACAATGGTTCGAGTTGTACCACATTTTTCTTCATAACCAGTTGTGATGCAAGGAAAACCAGCAAAATGGCTACACTTTGATCATTACAAGCACTGTTATATTCAAGTATATCGCTCATCTGCAGGACCTGTAACCAAACAAATTAACACCTCGTCATGCCTGCTTGTGCTGGATTTCATTAAATATTGATAAAATCTGGCAAAAAGCACTTAACAACTAATGAATCTCTCAAATTCCTTTCTTCTTTCAGTTAAATAAAGGGGGTTTTGGGGATGGGATGTTGAACCTAAAGACCAAGGTCCTAGGCGGCTAGTAGCCAACCACTAGGCTACTAGCCCATTGACAACCTCTCAACTTTATAATATGCCCAGGGATTATTATTAAACAGATATATCAAGTAGCATTGCAACAGATCATCTTTTAATCTTCTGTCTATTAGTTCTAATAGGATTATTGATATGATCTTTTCTAGAGGCTTCCTGGGGTTTCTAGAAAATTGGAATGAACATAGGGATGGAGGTCCAGATCATATCTTTTGACCAAAAAGCAAACAAATTTTCCTTTTTTTAAAAAAAAAGATGATTTTGAACGATACATATGGCAATTAACATTGTTTTCAAAACAGATGAGTTAAAGGTGATAGGAATGTAAAAATAAAATAGTTTCATGACTTCCTCCTAGAAGGAGAAGATCGATTACCATATTTCTCTAGTGAAAACAGCCACTTTCCTGGATCGAATCTCAGTTGAGATTGCTTTACAAGATCTTAGGACCATCTAGCCTAGTCCTTCATCATAATCTATGAGATATGAATCAGTAATATTTTTGGAAAAACCTATGTTATAAGGCCAGTACATAGAGTTTATATAAATTTGTAATTAATTGTGTACATGGTCACACTATACACTAGTTTAGCCCATGCATTACAATGTTTTAAGTGCATTTACATGCGCAAAAGTATACCAAAAGTTGTACAGATCATTTATTTTGATATGTTTTCAAGATTGACAGATACCTGCAAAATTGTCTTCTGATGTACTAGTATACCTAAGTGTACAAGTATGTACATATTACATGTATTATAAAAACAGGCTTGCCTATATGCATATGAGGGTGAATATGCATGAGCTGTAAAATTGTTTCTGGAACTATTGGTACTTGATGGTAAAATATCAAATTCTTTACTTTGCTTTCTTAGCGATATGCAGATATGTATCATGAACATGGGCATGAAATGCATGTGTGTACCTATAAACTGTATTCTTTCATAACTCCAAAGCAATTCAAATAGCACCAATCTCCTTCCATATTGATAAAAATGGCACTGGAAGTTGCATCCTAACTAAAGATATAACCACTAAGAATATTTGAAATATATCTTTTGGCTCAGAAATCCACAGATCATAGGGTTCATAACATATCAAT
This sequence comes from Casuarina cunninghamiana, assembly GCA_028551485.1. NCBI lineage: Eukaryota > Viridiplantae > Streptophyta > Magnoliopsida > Fagales > Casuarinaceae > Casuarina > Casuarina cunninghamiana. Next base: position 22,446,319 of record CM052366.1, on the reverse strand, counting down.
ATTTTTTTTTCAGATTTTACTGGCAATATGTACAAGTTAATGATATGATTATGTTTCATAAGAAAGGTCACGAAGCACTTACCTCTGGAAAATTTCCCAATAATGTTGTTAATTTTTGTGACAACATAAAATTGTGCACAGCATCTGGATAATCAGTAGCTGACACAATCGACTCTTTATTATCTGCTTTTTGAGGATCCTGTGAACAAACAATAAAGTAAGTATACACAAATCTTTAGATGTACAAGATCATTTAAGATGAAAGGAATGTAAACACCTTCAAAGAACAAGAACAATGCAGTTCCTGACGAAAGTAGTAATCAAGCAAGCACCATATGGCTTTTCCATCAACCAACGAAGAAAACTTCTCGATCTTGAAACCATACTTTTCACATATTGCCTGTGCACACAGTGACAATGATTACCAGCTCAAGAAAAATTATAAACATTTAACGTCCGCACAAAAACAGTAAAAACCTTCCAAAAGGAGTAGACAACAAGCGCAAAAGACAAGTTGGCAGCTAGTCACAAAATGGTGAAAAGACCTAACACCTATTGGCCCTCATTGGAATAGAGAGAGGCGCCAAAACTGAATCCATGCTTTGAATTAGCAGCACAAATAAAGAAAATGGGAGTAATGGTTTACAGCAAAACCTGCCAAACTAGTAAAATATATCCCAACATTACAAACAATTTGTCAGCATTTGAAACTATATATTAAAATTAGGAAAAACAAAAAGATAAAGAATAACATTCTGTGAAGTTAAAATGTAATTCCATTTCAGCACAACAGAGTTCCATTCTATCTTTCTTCTTTTGCACAAACCCAAAAGAAACTTTATTTGATCATTTATCATGTAATATTAAAATTAGTCAAGCTATCACACAATGACACGAATTTCTAGGGGCGGAGATATGCTCAATGCAATATTATGGAAGCCAGAGGCACATATGCATCTAATCATATTTTAAGGATTGCAAAAGAACAATATCTATAGCAGGATGAAGACACCTATACAGGCATTATTTGTTAAACTGTAAACTGATTAGTATCTCACGCATACATGAAAAATATCGCAATACAAGTTCTTTTACTGCCGCTATACCTGGATCCAATTGAAAAGCATTTCCAGATGAGTGGAGTTGACAATATCTAAGTTATCCTGCAAAATGAAACAGAATTAATGCAACTCAAGCAATAAGTCTCAGGAAACAAGTTTAATATACTAATCAAAGAGCTTTAGGACAGAAAAAGAAAAAGGACTCTAAACTGCTCAGAAAATCAGAAGACAAGGAAACTTCTCTTTTGTACTTCATGATATACATTTGACAAAAAACTTGTATTAAAGGAAACTCGTCCATCTGAAAACCTACCACCTTAACACCTTGGACTTTATAAGTTTCCTCGAGTAAAATTGTCTTGTTGATCAGAAGTGGTAGCTGCAAGTTTCAAGATAAAGTTGAATTAAAATTGGAGTAACAAGTTGAAGAGTACCAACTCCTATGTTGCTTCACTTTTTTGAAAATTTGAGCGGAGGAAAGACCTAATATACCTGTAATTGAACAAAAATGTTCCATAGCAACGACAGTGCAAGTTCCTTGTCTCCGTTAGCAACATCATCTTCCACAATCATCATTCCATCTTCATCATATAACGTCACACCAGCCTGCCTAAGATACTGCAGGGCAGTCCCACAATTTGCCAAGTTCTTCTTACGAGTATCAGATGGAACTAAGATTTTCTGCCAATTACAAATGGATAGTCCATACTCGACTAAATTAAATAAGGACTGGCATTCTTATTCAAAGAAACAAAAGACAGAAAGAAGAACAACCGTGAGGATAGAAGAGTCATGTTGCAAAAGCTGAATGACTCTACAGAGCCGGACCCCGTCTTGGAGATCTACAAATAAGTCTGTAACTCTGAAATCGTACTCAGCGAGTGGAGACTGCACACTCATACCCATTACTATGTCAAAACTAGCAAACCAAAAATTTTCTTTCTTAATACCACATCACTAGAGAGTAAGGCATAAAAGACAGATGCAACTTTAGAAAACAACAACAAAAGGACAACACTCCCAACCCTAAAGATATATGCACACAAAGCAGACAGAAGCACGCTTAGAGCATGGAAATCAAAATAATAGATAAAATGAAGAGCATACCTGCTGATAAGATACCTTATACCCTACAATCAGCAGATGTGCTAAAAGATTACCTTCCCCGTGCATTATATCGGAGGACAGGAAATCTAATTTTGGAGCAAAAAGAGAAAAAGTCAACCTACAATTGACAAATTACAGTTATAACACAGTCAACACGGAACTGAAACGAAAATGGAGAGGAAGTTACCTTGGATAACTTGACGGCTTGATTTAATAGCAGACTGCACCATGAATAGTAATGGAGAACCCCCATCCAATCCATCAATACCATACTTAGTGGGAAGACTGCTCTGACATTTAGCTCTATCAAGGATAAGAACAAGCAGGAAAAATCTCTTCAATATAACATTCCCCAGGCTTTCATAGTAACCTGGTCTATATAGACCTTCAACCTTCTTGTTATAAGCATAAGCCTTTGCCAGACCCGCATGGGTGAAGAACTGCTTCTCAATAATCATTTTCAAGAATAAGATTTCTTGGTCGGAAATAACATCTTCATTGGACAACAAAGAATCGCCCCCAAATATAATATACAATCCAATACGAAGCCAAATTGGGTTATAGCTCATAAGAACTCTAATGGCCCGCTCCTTCAATCCAAAATCCGTTACTATCGGGCAATGTGGCTTCATTTTCAGCCTCCCTTCATCAATATTCTGAGAAATTAAACACCCAAGTCATTCAAGACTGCCAACAACAGCGTTTACATATATAACGCGAAGGATCTTCCAGTAAGAGTATTTAACGACGAATACGAAATAAACTCATAGACAAGCTATATGCAACATTCAACAAAAACTTAAATATCTCAAAGCGAATACGAATTCTCAAAGTATGATGGAGAGTAGCAATTTAGGAAATGTAAACTAATTTATCCAATTTTCTTAATCGTGCAACAGTCCAAATTAAACTATTTTCTGTTAATTGAGAAATCTCATTTTAATTTCTTTTTGGCTAAGTTTTCTCAGCTACCTAGCGAAGCGAAGTAATAAGTAAATCATAAACCTTTGCCACTTGACTCATCACTTGGAAAACTTCCTTGCAACTCCCTAAACTCAAATAAAGACGCATCCGCTGCTTCAAGTCATCGAAACTGCACACTTCTTTTAACGAACACCGTAAACTCGCAAACATCGAATTCGGAAACTCATCCACGTTCTTCTCCGCCGGCCGCCACAGCGAATCCCTCTGCCTCTTCGGGTTCCGCCACGTCGCATCCACGCAGACCCCGAGCCCGGGACCGCTGTCCCTCTTGCCTTTGCCAGCCGCACGATCAGCACCTCCGCCGTCGGCTATAGACAAATCGCAGCCGCACGAACCGGGGTTCTCGAAGAGGAAGTTGAGCCAGACAGTGAGAGAGTTGGCGAGAGATTTGAGCGACTGTTCCTTCTTAATTTGTGCCTTGCGAGCAGACTTGGACTGCTCGAGCTCGAAGGCCCTGAGCCTGCGTGCCGTGGTCATGGACCGCGCCGAGGAGGAGGGCGGGGCGAGAGAAGGGCGGTTGCGGCGAAGCGAGGAGCCATGGCCAGGGGTTTGCTTGGATGCGGTGAAGAACTGGGCGCAGGGGGAGTGGAAATTGAGGTTGTGGGAGCTGCGCTTTGGGGTTTTGAAATTTGAGATGTCCTTGAGAAGAGAGGAAGACGAGACGTACGGTGACGGCGACAACAGCGGCGGTTCTTCGCCGTCCATTTTCACCTTGGGGAATGACTTTTCTTGCAAGAGTTTGAGAGTTCTGGATTCGTCTTCTTGTCTCAGCGACGGAGAAACGGAAGCGCAAGGGGCGGAGGAGTAAGGGTTCGAAGTTTGAATTTGAAATGGGAGGAAGAAAGGCGCGCTATGGAGAGGGATGGTGTGGGTCACGTGCGCGGGGTGCAAAAATAAAGGCAGGCTTTAGAACGGTTCCTCTTTAAATCTTGAGCTCTCTGTATCACATTGCAGGACCTTATTTCAGAATGAGAAGGACATCTAACTTTGTACTGTAATGCTATTATGATTTAAGCGAACAGACCAGAAAAAGTAGGACTCAATCATGTTTGGTGGGGAGGTCCATCAATGGCTTTTAAGGGAAATGCAGTAGTGAAATCATGATTCGCTAAAGCAAGCGGGGTTCTTTTTTCATGAGCCCCTTTGATCCCAATTCAAATCCTCCTTTCCTTGGGTGAGAACCTGGGTGTATCTTTGGATTCTATAAGCAAAATATTGAATCACGCTTTCCTTTCAGTACTATGGTTAATAACCTATGCCAAATGCACAAATACATATGATAAATAGCCATTATGCATACCATGGAGAAGCCTCAATTGCTTCACCTCCACACATGTTGATTATACCGTAGCATAGCAACAGAAGCACCAAAGGTCAAGGTGCTGCAGATGCATTGTTGATGGATTTTAATGAAAACTACTACTAGAAACTTGATGAACATGTCAAGCACCACTCAAAGGTGATGGTCATGACTTTTGGAAGAGCACCAACGAGCTTAACATTCCCAAAAATTTCTTGGTATGGATCCCAATTTCTATACTCCTCCTTTTTATCATGAATGGTAGCATATAGAGTAAGGAAGATTTCCTCAACTTTCTTCAGCATTTCCAAAAAAAAATTCATTTTAATATTTGGTCCTTCCTCAAGCCACTGGGTAATGACTGGAATGATCAAAACCCTAATATTTCCTAAAGAAGAATGAAAAAATGCAGAGAGTAGTGAACTAAACTCACAAAGAGATGACCTCAAAAGCTCTGATTGTATTGAAAAGAATGAATTACAATGAGGGCTACAGGTCTGTTTATAGTATTACATAAAAGAGTAAGCTCTACAACTGCTAGCCGAGATTTTAAGAGATTCTGCTTAACTTAAATAATTGTATTACAACTAAATAATAGCTCAATTGTTACGGTAGTTAGGCTGCTAACTTGGCTTACTGATGTGGACAGTTTCTTGACTTGAACTTAAGTCAATGTGGTCTTGATCTTTATCTTTTTCATTTCCAGTTCGCGAAATTTGACAGTAGAGGAAAAAATGCAAAGAGTAGTGAACTAAACTCACAAAAAAATGAACTCGGAAGCTCTGATTGTATTAAAAAGAATGAATTACAATGAGGGCTACAGGTCTATTTATAGTATTACATAGAAAAGTAAGCTCTATAACTACTAGTCGAGATTCTAGGAGATTTTGCTTAACTTAAATAATTGTATTACAACTGAATAATAGCTCAGCTATTACAGTAGTTAGGCTGCTGACTTGGCTTGCTAATGTGGACAATTTCTTGACTTGAACTTGAGCCAATGTGGTCTTAATCTTTATCTTTTTCATTTCCAACCCATAAAATCCGATGGTAAAGAGAGTTGAATGAGGCTACAGTAGAGTAGAGTAGAGTATAGTATAGTATAGTACAATACAACAGAGTAGAATACACTAGAGTATAGTGTAGAGTACAAAGTATAGTAGAGTAAAGCAAGCATGGATTTGAGTAAAGAAGCTTCATTTCGTTGGGAGCAAGGGATCAGTTGAATCCTAAAAGAAATATAATGTTAGGTAGTAAGTAAAGTCTCATATTTTACATTCATCTTAGAATCATCTAGTTTGTTGTTCAATGTTTTAGTTTCATTTTTCATCAATTTAGTTTTTCTTTCTTTTTCTTAAAATTTTTCTCTCAATAGCTTTCATATCATTGTTTTTAGGAATTAATAAATCACTTTCTTTTCTTTGTTTCCTTATATTTTGTTTTCATGTTCTTTGCATGTTCAATCAAATTATTAGATACATTTTACATGTTTTTTAGCAAAGTTAACACACTCACTAGCTTTCTAACTCAAAAGATGTTATTTTGTAGGAAACAACTCTAGACCTTGGCTTTGATCACTTTTTGTGGCAAATATTGACCTGGAAGTTTTGTGTGATATTGACTAATACTCGAGAAAGTTTTCAACATAATTATGTTGTCTAACTTGTCTTCTAACTTAGGTCACCACGGGACTAATGACCAAGACAGGGCTTATAAATTGCCAATGCTACATTTGAAGGCTTTGTTCTAGATAAGCTCAGCTTTCCAGGACTTTGAGTTGGTTTATAAGAGTCTTGAGCTCAAAACAAAGTTGTGCTTCTTGTGTTTTGCTCTTCTTTTGGAAAATGGAATTGTGAGCAAGAAGTTCTTGAAATATTTGTGGATGAGAGAAGGGTTTCTAAGCACAATAGTGGGTGATGGTGAATATAATTATAAGAAAGATGTTAATAGGATCTTTGAAGAGTTAGTAAACAAAGGTTGCATTGAGCTTGTAAATGAGGTAGATAGGTACGATGTGAGAAGTTATAAGATAAATCCTCTTATCCGTTTAGTAATGATTGTCCTTGCCAAAGAAGCTAGGTTCTTTAATTTTGATGACAAAATGGGGAATCTCACTACCCTTGGTATGAGCTCTCACCGAGTGTGTTTAGTCCATGAGCCTTCTGAGGATTTGAAGGAAATACTTTCTAAGCCTTCTCCGTTGTTTATGGTAGGTAAAATGCAAACAATATTCAATGTCAAAAGTAATTGTGTTGACTTTTTTTGTTCTAAGTGTTCTCAAAGTTCAAAAATGTTAAGGTTCTTAGTCTAGGGGATTAGAAAACCTCAATTGCATGTCATGTTTGTTTCATAAGTACTGAATTCTTGGAAGGGTTGAAAAGTATGAAACTTTTGAGGTTTCTTAGTCTTCAAACAATTTCTAAAGTATAAACGCTTCCAAATTCATTGTGTGGCCTTTTAAATTTGAGGATAAAGAATCTCAAAGAGTTTCGTGATCTATTAGAACTTCCAGATGGGATAAATGCAATTAAGAATCTGGCACATTTGGATATATTTGAGTGCTACTAACTATGTTACATTTTAAAAAAGATTGCTTCCCTCTTAGAACTTCAAGTCGTTAAAGGTCTTTTGATCCACCCCAAGTTAATGTCGAAATCTTATACACTTGGTGGTTTAGTAGCATTGCCAAAGTTGAGCAAATTAAGCTTTTACATATCTAACAAGGAATTTCCCATAAGTACAAACGTGGACAATTTTCAAAAGTTTCAAAAGCTTTGAAGCATGGCAATTACTTGGGGATTTAAAAGACATGCACCTAGTGAAGCCAAGCACATTATAAATGTTGGTAAATTTTTTAAGAAACTAGATAAATTGGATCTAAAGGGTTACTCGAGAAAGGAATTACCCAATTGGTTCCTACCTCAAAAGTTTCCTAAATTAAAGAAACTTTACATCAAGGGAGCCATACTCCAAAGTCTAAGTCTAGCTAAAGAGAACAATCCAAATGTAGTTCAGGAGAATGAGTGGAAAGTTGAGATACTAGACCTAAAGTTCTTGAATCACTGTAAGATGGAATGGACAAAACTTTAGTCATCATTTCCAAAGTTGACTCATTTAAAGATGTCCAAATGCCCCTATCTTGCTTTCCCATGCAACGAAAATGGAGTCTGGCATAAACTTGCGAACGTTAACTAGTGAAGAATTTACTTGGTTGTTCCTTAAAGGTACATTATCTTTCAAGCCTAGTTTTTGAATTTAATTTTGTTTCATTTATGTGGTTTTGTGGTTTTACCAAGCCTCAATCGCTTCTCGTGTATTAGGATCCTTCATTATTGACATTCTTTTTAAATCCACTGATGATGCAAAATTAGATGCATAACTAGAGAGAGAGCTAACATTTTTTTTAAAAAAAAAGAAAAAAGAAAATAGGATCTTGTAGTATAATAGTAAAATTGATAATAGAAATATTGCATACAATGCCTGAACTCTTCTAATTCCCAGACAATGACCTATTGAGAATAAAGAAATGAGCCTAAAACCACTCTCTACTACTTAGGTTAATACAAGGAGATCAAACCATAACATCAATCTACCAAGGCACCTTAATGAGTATCGTAAGTGACTTGTACAAACTCTTATGGAAGGGAAAACTACGTAAGAGCCTTATATAGATATAAAACTCTTTAAAGCCTTTGTTATATAATTGGTGAGACATCTTCCTCTTTAGGATTCATAATGATGGCCCATAGTGCCCCACCATGCAATAAGGATACTCAATCACTCATTTGTAAAAACTGGGGTCGTTGATGGCTAATAGTGACAACCTTATGTACGTGATCCTTTACAAGGTGACCAACTTTCCTCCCACATTTATAATCAAAACATTTTTCTTAACAACCAAGACAATGAGATTAACAATTTTTATCCATTGTACTTTTAGGACCATATTGTTGACTCTATAGGGGTCAAAGATTCACCATGTACTCAAATGAAACTAACCACCTAATTCATGGCACTAGAGAAAATACTAGTGCGATCCTTTATGTCTGCCCACCACTCATTATAAAGCTTTGTATTGCCAAGAGTTAGTAAATGGGAGATTGGTATGGAGGGGACCCAAGTAGGCTAGCTCAAGTACTTAAGCTTAAGTGGTTAATTTGATAAATGGTCAAGTTAAAAATAATATAGTTATGCCTTAGCTAACAATTCTAACTTTTGACACAATAATAGTATTTGACAATCCTAAAAGTTGTTATCAGAAGAATGTTGCAAATTCAAGTTCCAACTAATATTGCAAGGGTGATTACTAACTCAATGGAGGTCAACATTATTTTATACTCAAATGGAACTAACCACTCAACTTGTGGTATAAGAGTAAAATGTTGAGCCAAACCCTTATGTGTGTCAACTATTCCATATGGTACTCTACTTACCATGGGTTAGCTACAAAAGGTTGAAAAACACCTACCGCCTTCAACAATCAAGCTTCAATTGTCAAGCTTGGTTGTGGCTTAAAATCTCAAATGGGTCACAAAGAAAGTAAGAAAGACAATTTCTACAATTCTTTAAAAGCTTTAATCTTGTGAAAAATGTATATTTCTATATAGATTAGAGTCTTTGTAAGCAATTGTATTCTTTAAAGGAAATAATATCTTTAGAGAGTACTATATGAATTTTTTCAAGAATTAAGGTTCATTGAGGTTTGAGATTTACCATGATTACTTCATCTAAACTTAAATATTTGTATTTCTTTGATTATTAAGGTTATGGATGTTAAGGGAATCCCTCAAGAATCTTTGTATGCTTTAATAGTTGTCTTAATCATTTGTAATATAAAGGATTACCATCTTTTTGAATTGTACATTGATTGTAAAAGAAAAATTCATCCTTCAATTTTTTACTAAAGAAGGTAGGTTAAGACTAAGAGAGATTAGTCTTAATCACTTAAAAATTGATATCTTGAATGCATTGTGCTTGAACTTCTTTACTTGACACTTTTATGTTGATTTCTTGTTTGTTGTTTTGTTTATACTTTTTCTAAATTAGTATAACACATCCTCAAATTTACTAGATTTAAATATTACAATGTTCTTTAAGTTCCAACTCATAAAAAAAAATTAAAGTACACACTTCTAATAACTTGAAATAAAAGAAAAATGTAGATTATATTGGGTAAAACATAAATATAAAATATTAGAAAATTTATTCAACCCCCACCCCCTTTAGGCTACTTAAATTAAGACTTATCAAGCCTAGGTGATTACTTTGGCACATGCTCAAATTAAGATAATAAAGTAATACCTTAACTAACAATTATAATTCTTGGTACAATGGTAACACTTAGTGTTCTAACACATATTATGTCCTCTAACAATATTAATCTCACTTCCATGGTGAACTCATGTCTTTTGGTTCTCCATAAAAATTTCTTATATTATTGGTTGCCCACCAAGCAATGACCATTCACCGTTTTCACTAAAAAAGTGGCATTTTCTTGAAAATATTGAACTAAAAATGAAATTTAGTTGAATAACTAAAAATAAAATAAAAGCAAACAACTTTGAATAACTTAGACTAAAAATACAATTTAAACTATATTTGACAAAATACTTACATAAAATATTAGAAACCTACTTCATCATTTCCCCTTTCAGGTTCTTTATTGGGCTTTATCAAGCTCGAGAGGCTCATTTGGTCCATGGTTAGGTTAAGATTGTAAAATTGTGCAATTATAACTTTTAACACAGTAGTAATGCCTAACATTCTAAACACATATCCAATCCTCCAACAATAGCAAACTCACTGTCATGGCAAACTCATGTCCTCGATTTTCCATACATTTTCTTAAATTGTTGTTTGCCTACTAATTGATGACCACTAACCATTCCTACTAAAAAGTGTTCACCTCCTCAATGACACAACCTGCTCTTATGACTATCTCAATGTTGATGAAATTATGAAAGGAGCCAATATCAAATAGGATGTTTATTGAAACTTTCTTATTTCAAGCATCTATCCTAAAGGCATGAGAAGAGCCCCCACTTGAAATTTCATGGATAGAGAGAAAGAGACATCAACTTCTTCTTGACTACTTAACTCATGAGATTTAAAGACATCTTTTATTGTTTTCCTATTGCTTCATTTTGCTTTTCCACACCCTCCACCTAGAATAATTGTTTGCTTTTGCACTTATGACCTTATACCACATTTCTCATCACAATAATAACATAAATTGTTGTCCTTTCCTACTTGCATCTAAGAGTCACTAATGCATTAGATAGAGTCACCAATTGTTTAACTAAAGGAGTAAATGAGAAATCACATAGAATAGTATAGAGTACTTAAGGCACATTATTTTAGTGAATGAGATTAAAGTAGACTTCAAGAAGATAAAAAGCATGGTGACATTTTGAAAGAGTTGCATAGATATTTTTAACCCCACGGGATATTATAGGAAATTTGTTAAAGATTATGGACAATAATCAATCACTTACACTCATTCTTCAAAAATGTGATTTTTATGGTTAATTGATGCTTAAAAACCTTTAAAATTTTAAAGCAAATGATGAGCTTCACACTAGTCTTAGCAATGTTAGGCTTTGGGAGGACATTTGTAATATAGATAGATGCTAGCCATGGGGGATAGGAGTAGTGTTGATTTAGAATAGGAGATCTCTTACCCGCTTAGTAATGTAAGTAAGTAAGCAACCTAAGAAAGGGGAGGGAGAGGGGTTTTAATTAGGTTACAAACTTTTTATTTTATTTACCTTTTCTATTGTTAATTATACACTTGTGTGTTCTAGGCCAATTTTTTAGATTGGCTAGACTTGGAATGGCTAAATTGCACTTACTTTAAAAAAAGAAAAAACTTGAGTTAGATTGCAATCAACTTATTTATAAAAGAGATGGTTCTTAACCCATGTCAGTTGAAATACAAATAAAACAAATACATATACATACTAAAAGAATGGGAAAATAAAAAAATGTCCTCATATTTAATCTTTGGTTCAATTATAATTCCAAATAAAAATATTATAGAAGATTACCTTATATTATTTTTCTACATGACACAACTTCTAGTATTAAAAGTATAATTATTATTCTTCAAAAGTACACTTTACTATTTGTTATTATCAAAATAAATATAGGAATACCTATATTCCTAATAAGTAAGGATTTTCACACATATAAGAAAGAGTTGTTATCCATTATCATAGCAGTTAAATAATAGAGATTTTGTTTGCTACGCAATCATTTTGTCCCTCAATTGCAACTTAAAACATTTGTTGGGATAGAGATTTGTGATACTTGAAAAACAAAAATGGCTCATTAAACTCTTTGGATTTGACTATGAGATTTACTATAAATGTGATAGTGAAAATTGAGTCACTAATCAGTCTTCGGTTCACGAGCTAGGGCAAAGCATGATGAGTTACAAGCCATATCACTTCTATGATCACAATAGATTAAGGATGTGCTACAAAGTTATGAAGAATATACACATTTATAATGAATCTTGGAAAAGAATGTCATAGACCTTACCAATCCATTAGATTATAATTTAGTTAATGGAATGCTAAGATACCATGGTAAAATCATAGTAGGGAACCAATAATTGCACGATTTGAGCATAGGAAGGCACCTAAAGTCACATGCACTCTTAAAATAATTCAATAACATTTTCATTAGCCTACAATGGAAGTAGATGGTGATTGCTCAAGATCCAAGTATGACACATGTCAAAGGTGTAAGTTTGAAAAAGTACCTTACCCCAACTTGTTATAACCTCTACCTACCCTAGTCAAGCTTGGAAAAAGATCAACATGGACTTCATCAAGGGCCCACCTATGAGTGATGGTAAGGATAATATCTTTAGGTGTGTTGATTTTTTTACTAAGTACACTAATTTCATGGAAATGGTTCATCCTTTCTCTATATCTCAAGTGGCAATAATCTTCATGGATGGGATAGTTAAACTACATGGATTATTGGCATCAATTTTAAGGAATTAGGATGCAATCTTTCATATCAAGTTTTAGGAGGAGCTATTTACAATTGTGGGGATGAAGCTTTATTGTAACACATCTTATCATCCATAAACCAATGGGTAGAGTAAGAGGGTTAATTAGTGCATAAAACAATATTTACAATGTCCCATTAAGGAAAAGCCCAAGAGATTGCATTCTTTGTTAATGCTTGCAAGGTGATGGTACAATACCAACTACTACACCTTCCTTTAGATGACACTGTTAGAAGACTATATAAATATAAGATGAACCAACACCTATATCACTACTATGAGTTAACAAGCAAAGAGAGTTAGTAACCTCTTATAGGAGCAAGCCCAATGGATATAGTTGATCCAATCCTATCTTTAAACCAACCAGTCTAGAATAGAATCTTATGTCAACAAAAAATAAGACAAAGTATGAGTTTGAAGGTGAAGAATCTACATACCAAAAGATTCAACCCCGTTGGTTGTTCACTTTATCAACAAGGAAGGATTTGATGTTATCTCTTCATTACTCTTGGCCTTTTGAGATTACTAAGATATTGAAAAGATAGTTTATAGGTTGGCCCTGCCCTTACCCCATTTTCCACCTATCCTAATTAAAGATATTCATTTGTAAGAATTACAAGATTTATCCCAATGTACCTTTGATCAATGGTAAGGATATTCATAACATGGACAAAACCTTGACATCCTTCACTTATCATTTAAGGTGGATTGAAACCAAGCCTTGATAGGGCACACAAAGGGTAGGGCATAAAACTAAAGCCATTCTAGCAAGAACCTTAACATCAAGTGCAAAGGAATTAAAGTAACAACCAAAATATCAAAGACCAGCACATGTGCATAGTCCATTTCAAGTAAATTGCATTCTAGAAACAATAATAAAGTGGAATAGAAAAATAAAATGAGGAAAATAAAAACCATCAAGGCAATCTATAATGCTCTAGACCAATTTAATCTTCCCACAATATCTTTCTACATTTGATCGATAGGGAACCAATACTTGTTAATATTTGTAGCCCAATAATGGAATGAGCATAATTTGCCAAACCATTTGTCAAAAAATTAGCTTCTTAAAAAATATGTTGAATCTAAACTTGAGGAGAAACAACATTAAAGCAATGTCAAATGGCATAGTCTAACTTCCAAGGAGTTGAGAAAACTCCATTAAGGCATTGAATCTAAAAGAGAAAATCTGCTTCAATCTCTAGGAGGACAATTCCTCTATGGATACATAGCTTCAAACCTTCTAGCATGGCCTTAATAAATAGATTGTTGGTCAAACCTCATAAGGGGAAATGATCTTAGATTTGATTTGCTAATTCAATGATCCAAACACTTGGAGTGCAACCTCAATTCGGAAGATGTTGAGTATATCCAGATGCAATTTTCATCATTTGAATTACTAACCATTCCACCACCCACCCACATTTTATCAATAGATTTTTAGTGAAACTATAGAATTGGAAATGACTTGGATTCAATTTGCTAATTCAATGATCCAAACACTTAGAGTGTAGCCCCATTTTGGAAGATATTAAGTATATTCAGACACAATTTTTATTGATCCTTAAGGATAAAGACTCATTGAAGGGATAGGAATTGTTATGATTGAGAAAGGGAGACTACATAGCATCATTCTACTTCAACTTGTGGCTGGACTTTAATTGGAGAAATTCAAAGTGAAATTTTGAATTGTGGTTTTGGTGTGAAAGGGTAGGAATAATAAGTGAAGAGGAAGGCTTTCACAAGATCATCGAAGAAGAATGAAAACAATTATCTTTAATTTGCATAAGTTCATGCCGTTTCTTAAGTAGACCTAATATCTATAGTTGTGTGAGACTTATTGGTAGATTAAGACAATTCTTGAATTGTTTGTATTGTGGAATTATTAATCAATGAAATGTTCAGTTGCAAAATTTCTATTAGAAGTATAATTGGATTTCTTAATTGGGCTCTAATCATAACACTTATTGATTCTAAAAAACCAATTTCTTTATGCCTAATTTTCAAAAAGATCCCAACTTCAAATTCCAAAGCATAATTGCTCAAATTCTAGAAACCCAAATCCTTTTCTCAAACCCTAATTGCCAAAATTTTCCCAATTTTAAAAACCATAATATTTCTTGAAACCTAACTCCCCAAACTTTCCCTCAATTTCAAATCCTACTTTTTTTTTTTCCCATGAAACCCTAATTCCAATTTTTCTAACCTTAATTTTTTCACTCAAACCGTTATTCCAAAGTTGTCCCAAAACCTTAATTTCTCTGCTGCTCCTATTACCCTTCTTTTGTATGGAAATTATTCAAAGTTTCTCAACAATTTGTTGCATTGGACTATGATCCTCTATTAGGAACTTAACCATCGTGCCAAAATTTTGGGAGCTAAAAATTAATTGAGTCTTATTTCACTTAAACCAAAACCAATTGATGGCCCCCATAAGCCGTTTTGGGTCATGACATCCTCCTACTTTATCTTGTATCAATTTATACCCATTCCTGTACCTCCCAGTTGGAGACCGCACTCAAAATCTTGTATCTCAAAGGTTGCCTAAACCTTAATCTTCTCCTCATCAATTGGTGATTTTCAACTCACAGCGTTTTGTGATTCTGACGACCCTACTACCTCATAGCTTGACACTTCATTGGTAATTACATCAAGTTGGACAAATTCTCGATCTTTTAAAAAACAAAAAGACAATATAAAATGTTCTGTGCGGTTGAAGCAAGACAACCAAGTCATAGCTTCCATCGCCTATAAGATCATTTGGTTTGTTACATATTCAAGCTTGAGATGAAACTCTAGGCGACAAGATGCCATTTTTTCTACACACCTTCCTCGCAAACTCACTATTTCTAAAAGATTTTCATGGATGCTTGATAACGATGGGGAAGAAAATCTAGATGGAGACCAGAATTTTGCACTATAGAATAAAATCTCTAGTAGTTACACTAAACTCAGGAGAAAAAATCAGGATTGTTTGGTAGGATTGACCAATAAGAGAAGAAATTTGGCATTAGGGTCAATTAGTTTGACCAGAAACCTAATAAAACAAACTCCAGAACCCTTCCACAAAACTCTCTAATTTTCGTAGTTATCGAAAGCTCCTGCAAGCTCCTAGTGAAAGACACCCCTCATTCAATGGAGTGCAACACGTGGATCATAATTGGGCCTGCTGGTGGTGACGAGTCAAAAGGCCCACGGAGCCTTCGATCTCAAATGGCTACTTGCCATGTTGGTCCATGAAACGCCATTGGTGCGTGAATGGCACTCGCGATCTTATTGGCATGTGGTTGTCACGTTCGTCGAATTGCCACCACAGGTCGGTCCATAGCTCGCTTCGATTCGCTTGGATTTTCTTCACTTTCTGTCTGCGAAACCGAGTTTCGAAAGCCGGAGCTCAGAATTGGAGAAACTTCAGTTGCAATTTTGTGATCGGAAACTGAGGGGAAGATACCAGAATGGCCCAGGCGGTGGAGGAATGGTACCATCAGATGCCTATCATCACCCGGTCGTATCTCACAGCCGTTATTGCCACCACCGTCGTTTGTTCTCTCGACGTATGTGCTTCTCTCCTGCTCTCTCTATCCCTCTTGAGGTTTCTTGTTCTAGGAAGGTGGTAATGCCATCTGGTCGAATGGGTTTTGTTTTTGGTTGGACTTTGGGGGTTTTTTGTTTTTGACTATTGGGTATGTCTGGTATGATTGGATTTGACCTGGGTGGGATTTGAATCCGTGGAAGTTTCAAGTTCTCTTCTTCATTCGTCATTTGGCTGTTCTCTATTTTTCGTTTTGTAGCGCTTTGATGATCTAAATGGTTAACTGGGGAGTCTTGTGAATGATTTAAAGATGTGCATCTGGGTTCTATTGGTGTGGGTTGATTTTAAATGGGTTTGTTTAAATTCTGGTAAATATGGCTTGTCCTTGTCGAAGGGAATTGGGTCCTTATATCCTATTCTTTGTGTTAGGAAGGAGGTGGAATTTCGAGAAGTAGGATGTTTTGGTGTAATTTAGTTGATTCTTATTTAACACGAGGTTGAAATTTTGCAGATAATATCACCTTACAAGTTGTACTTGAACCCTATGCTAGTGATGAAGCATTATGAGTTCTGGCGTCTCATCACCAACTTCTTGTACTTCCGGAAAATGGGTAATTTTTTCAGCTTCAATCTTTGATTATGAGGGCTTGATAATATGATGATGAAGCCGTAGATGGTTTATTTGGGGAGAGAAATCTTGAAAAAAAAAAAATAGTAATGGGAGGTGCCGCAGGGCTCTCTTATGACAAATTTTCATACAGAATTTTTAATTTGTTGAATTTGTTTCCCCTACTATGGTAGCAAAATTTCCATGCTCACCATCGACTTGACTCAAATGGCACAACCATGTGACTGTAGTTACAGAAGGTGTGTGGCCTGCATTGGGGTACCTACACTTTATTACCTCATCTTGGTATCTAGGATCCTTAGTTTGTTCACATTTTTAAGGTTCTTTTATGCAACATTTGTCTGATTTTTTTTTTTTCGGACAGAAATGAGAGTATCTATTACAAAGTGTAATGTCCTCATGTTGTCATTTTCACAAAAAAAAATGTCAGTGGATTGATAACAGATCGGCAGCATAGGTTTTATTGCACCATTTAGCGTGTTTAATCAAGCATTGTGCACATTAGTTGAAGGAACTCATGGGATATATTTCCTTTTTCTGCTGGTCATTCTAGTAATTGCATGTTTTTGCAACCAGATCATAGATTGTTCTGATGCATGCATCTCAAAGTCTGTGCTCTTCAAGAGTTAATTATGATGGTTATTTATCGGACTTAGCCCAAACGATTTCCAATTATTGTTGATGATGACATGACTTTTAATTTCGTTTGCAGACTTGGACTTTATGTTTCATATGTTCTTTCTTGCTCGATACTGCAAGCTTCTTGAGGAGAACTCATTCAGGGGAAGGACAGCTGATTTCTTTTACATGCTCTTATTCGGTGCAACCGTTTTAACTGGAATTGTTCTTATTGGGGGGATGATACCATACTTGTCCGTGTCATTTGCAAGAATTATATTCCTTAGCAATTCATTGACCTTCATGATGGTATACTCCTTGTTTCTGTTTTACGTGTAGCTACTAGTAACCCCAATTCAATGGGAATACTACAGTACTCTAGTACAATGGAGAAAAACAAAACAATTCGTAGAATTGTGATATACCAAGTTATTACTGACATGCACTTTCTTTCTTCCTAGTTTCAGTAGTTTCAGTGATTCTGACCCAAATGAGTCAATAAGAATTGTATTTTTTTCTGAAAAAGAATGTTATTTTTCCCTATTTTACAGGTCTATGTGTGGAGCAAGCAAAATCCTTTCATCCATATGAGTTTCTTGGGACTTTTTACTTTCACAGCTGCTTATCTACCCTGGGTGAGTACACTTTGATGACTTCCCTTGTTATCCAATTGAACCTCTATGTCATAGGAAGTTATAGTTGAGCTGGTTTTAATGCCCTTTTGTTATTTCAAAATTACTCTACTTAAGCAATTCTTGTCATATTACCTGTTATAGTTATAACATAGGACTCTAAGGACTTGAACAGCAGGCCTTTGTAAAACAGATTAGGCTGATTGTTATAAAAATTAAATTAAAGGTTTCAAAGATTGAAAAATCTTTTTCACTTTTCTTTGAGATCAGACTCTTTTGGGATTCTCTGCCTTGTAAATTTGTAATGCCCATTTCTTCTTGTCCTTCTGCAGGTTCTTTTGGGATTCTCTGTCCTTGTTGGCGCTAGTGCCTGGGTGGATCTACTGGTGAGTATCTGCACCGTAGTTGAAAGTATCAAATTCTTACTTGGCTATAGCCTGATAGTAGTAAGAAAAATGCAGCAAAACCTTGTTTTTACCATCACATGGGCTACTCGAGGGCTAGTTCTCTTTGTAATTAATCCTCTCTTCTGATGGAATACCTATCATAGATGGAGACCGATAGGGTGGATGAACTGAAACCAATTATTGTAGGATAGATTGGACTACCTGTACGGTTGCTTGTCAACCGATATGCCGCCCCGCATATGAATATCACCCATATCTGTCCACGGCTTTGTTTCCTCTCCTATGCCTTTCCATGTCGAACGTTTTTCTCTTTGTCTTCAGGGAATGATTGCCGGCCATGCCTACTATTTTCTTGAAGATGTGTATCCAAGAATGACAGGCCGTCGGCCTCTAAAGACTCCATCTTTTATCAAAGCACTATTTGCAGACGAGCCAGTTGTGGTAGCCCGGCCTGGGAATGTGCGATTCGCTCCCCCACCTGCGGAGGAAGTTGCCCAAGGTTAATCAAGTTCGCTGGGGAAAACCAGACTTTTGGGGCCGAGGCCTCGGTGTTATCATCTGGCATTCAAAAATGCGAGCATCAATAGGAAAATTTGTGGTCTCTGTAATATAGTGAAGAATATTCTGATGTGCTAATTGCTTTTTGTGCATCGATGTAATCTAAGGTTTAACAAACATATTTTGCAAGGTTTTACTGAAATTGCCGAAATTTGTCTCGTCAGGTGATCTGGGTTTTACCAGTTTAAATTCTTTGGTGAGCATTTGGTAACAGGGGAGATGACAGAAACATAGTTTGATAGAACCTTCTTTTTTTTTTTTTTTAAAGGAAGAGAACAATTCCCTTACAAGCGTTATTAATTCCAATAAAGCCAAACATATTGAGATTAGCATCCCTTATCTTTCTCGTGGTTTAATACTACTTCTCCTCGTCTCTATGATTAATTTCAGGGCTCATGGGCATGCCATACCCTTCGATCACTCATGGAAGTTTTGTTCATGCTTTTCCTTCGCCTGGAAAACAGTGTTTGGATATTCCATTCTTACCGGGCATTCAGTCAACAGAGGATAGCATTTCTGACCCCAGGTTCTGATTTAATCTAAAATAACTTCATTATCTTGAATGGTGGTGGAACGTACATGGAAGCTTTGCTGTTTAACATTCAACTCGAAAGCCCGATGGAATGGACTCCCAATCCCTTAGTGGGTTGGGAGAGATCTCAACCTGCTTTTACAATTTCCTTGTCATCGAAGATGGCGATAAACGGTAGTTTAATTTGAAGAAAACACGAAAGGCAAAAGAAGTGGGTGTCAATTGACTCCATTGACAAAGAAAATACCAGTGGTCGAAAAAAGGAATAGGAGAAGAGATTAAGAAGTAATCAGTACGTACATAGATCATCCACTTCAACCTCAATGATGGCTAACCAAATCGTGTAAATCTTTACATAAATACCACTAAAAGCAACTACAAATGTCGTGTGAAATGTTATCTTGGAGTACCAATAAATATATTGTTTCAAATAACTGTTGGACACAAACCAAAAATATTTAACTCTAACAACATACTAAGGTAAGACCTACTGCATTTAAGTTACAAAAAGAACTTTCATTTCCCATATGTTGACCAATTACCACAACCGGTTCTTGAAAAGCCACATAACCCAAGAAGAATTGAAGAAATGAATTCAAATTCTCCCCTCCAGCAAGCTGCAAACAGCATGTAATTTACATGAAAAAAAAAAAGAGAAAAAGAATTGCCGGCATCATGAGCCAACCAGAATGCGAAATCTGGTTTCCCTTTCTTGACTCTCCTGCTTAACTCCATAGGTTCTAAACTCCCAACCTAAGAAAAATCTGCATTTTTGCCTTTTTGACAAGAAAATTCAAGATGCCCCATAATCAACGGATGGGGTGATATTGGGCTGATACTCTCTTGGGAGGCAGCTTACGCAGGATGTAAAGGACTAGAGCTGAAGGGAGGATCTCAACCAACTGTGATTCGAGCATCAATATTTCAGAAAATATCAGTAAGTGACAGACAGAGAGAACATATATCAGGTTATAAAAACAAGGTTAGTAGAGTACCGTGTAGTAGATAAAGTTCAAAATAGGATGGTCCAAAACATCAAGTGAGGCATCTGAATCGAAAGCAGATAAAAGAACCTGCATTTGCAAATTGAGTAAGAAAAGCAAGCACAAACTCAATGAATGCTTAAAAGAGCAACAACACGTTTTAAAAATCACAGTGGGTTATATTACAAATGTCTTCCAATACACACTTAGATCAAAACTTTGTCGGGTTGATAGGTTGAATAGTTTGGATTGGCCAGAATTCCTCCTATGTTCACATCTTACTTTATCGTCTAGTCAATCTTAGACAATATCCGGGAGCTGGCAACTCAAGCACAGAAGTCTATCCTACAACAGAAGCTGCTCTCCCTCCCTCCCTCCCTCCTCCTCTCCCTCTCCCTCTCCCTCTCCCTCTCCCTCTGCCTGAAGAACCAACTCATTGAATTTTTTGTTCATAATTTTTCTCCCGTCAAGTCATTGGTTATAAAAGCGAATCTAGTGATGCACAGCTTATATGGCCGATAATATGGATAAGAGACAGAAAGAGTGGTAACTTTTATAAGCAAGATAACATATATATATTTCTGGAAGTCCTAGAAAAAAAGTATATGAAAACAGTTTGAAGCTTACCACAAAGCATCTTATAAGAAAGCAAGTGAAACATATAGCTGTAATAGATCCAACCTGCACAAAAGGCACAATTTACATCAGTAGAAACTAGTTTGCGTGAAAGACAATCTTTTCCTTTTCTATGCTTTAACGAATTCAAAAAGGTTTGTTTTAGTCCAGTTGAATCATGATTCAAAGGAATGTTCACAATGATAGACTCGTTATCTACAGTCTAATTCTACAAAGATTGGTGGACAAAAAGTCATGCAAGAGAAACTTGGACAAGATTTACAACGGTAGGAAGGAACTATACAGCACATACAAACCAGAAAATTCAATGACACAAACTTTGACATTGTAGCACTTCACATGGAAGCTGGCCTACTATAGATATCATAAATTTTTTATCTGACTGCCAACCAAAGGATAAATTTAAGTAATTAGAATTCGTGCATACCCCATATTATTACTCTTATGCATGTAACACATTCGTCATCACAAGTATCTATATATATGTATATATGTGGATCAGAAATGCTGATGTAATCACCATGGTCCCAATTGGGCACTTTTTCCCCTCTATGGTAGAAAAGCATGGCATAAATATTATAGATGGGTATGACAAAGCAAACCAGTAACCGTAAAAGGGTTAAATAAAACAGTGTCCACTATAAGTACTGGTCATATCTAGTCTTTCCAAACTTGCAACCACCAAATAGATCTTATTTCTCTAGATGAACAGACCCATAGGGGAAGTTCTTCCTCTAAATAAGTAAACAGCATAAAGAAGGTTGCATAAAGGCCTCTCATAGAATTGCTTATGGAGGAAAAATGTAGACCTCCACCCCTCGTAATTTGTTCACCACATACTTACCACAGTATCACAGTGCTATCATAGTAGAAAAACCCTCTCTCTCTCCCTCAGTACGAAAGTTCATACATTTACCACATATGTTGATGCTAAATTAATTGATTGCTATAGAACACTTGTTACAGTGCTTCCACTGTCTTGACTTGCAAATGTACATGCACAAATTGACATGTATTACTAGATAACACCAGGAAGTGCTGTTCCATACTCAATCATTTCAGAGCCCCAATTATATGGAAATTAAAATGCATACAGATCCATTTAGAGCCCTAATTAGGTTATGTTCTATTTCCCCATTCTATGCAAATAAGAGATCCTGGTAATAAATATATCTCGTAGCAATAGATAAGGGGCAAACAGTTCACCGTACTTATCTAGCAATCATGTTCATAAACCATTAGACAAGCTGTAATGGGAATCATATACCTCATGAATCTTCTTCCGTCTCCCTTTTGATTCGATAGGAAAGCGTCTCAACATGAAAAACAACCTGGACACATCAATTTTTTTTGCATGTCAGTCCACCAGGAGAAAATGCAGAAACAAAACCCCAAAGAGATACATGAAAGACAAACAAGGATCCAGAATTGAAAAATCTCCATTCACACTAAATAGTAGATCTGATGAAGCTCAACAGTGGCACTGAACAGTGAAAACTCACCTTCCTCCATACAGCAAGAAGCCAACTGCAGCTATAATTGACATCACTGCAAGAAAAATTGGGTAATAATATAAGCACAAAGAATCAAATGAAATAAGCCATACTCAGAATGCAGGACATGTATTTTGCAACAGAAAATGAAGTTTCAGTCTCCAGGAAAGTGGTCCTTGTGAGACTTGCAGCATAATGGAATACAAATCCTAACCTGCAACAAGTATCTTTCCAATGAATTCTACCACGCTGTTGTCGTCGATCCAAAGGTATACCCAAATGCCAACCTGGTACCAAAACCTCACTTTGGTTAAATTCTTCTCAAAATCTTGAAATTCATATTACATTCATGAAATGGCGTTATTGGCTTGGGTATGACCGTTTATGCTAGGATGACAGCATCCCATGGCAAAAGAAAGAATGCCTTTCTCTCCTATGAAATTCATTGTCCTGAAAATTGGTCAAAATTTCGCCTGAGAGCTACTAAATTAAGAAAATCACTATCTCATCCTTCCTAAAACTTTTAAACAAACCCAGCACCCAAATTTTTTTCCTTATCTCAAAAGAATGAAGATTCAAAGCAACATAGGGTCAAGAAGATTAGTAAAACAGGAATAACTGGAACGTGACCCAGCCAGCCCACCCATATATGACATAGCATGAGCTTGATCAGCAAGAGGGTCTCTCTCAACCCCATATGGTGCGAAAGCATTCTTTCAGAGAAATTAAATCTTGTCAGCACAAGTATCAATAAACCCCCCCACTTCCACTTCCACTTCCTCACTCCCTCCCTCCCTGCCCCAGAAATAAATGGCTAAAAAGAGGAAAATAACCAAAAAGTAAGAACAGATTAGAGAGGTTCTTGGGTAAATGTTCAAAAACGCTCTTGGTTTTCATATCTGATGCATTTTCCAAATAAAAACTATCTAAACAATTTACGTATATGGTTACACCAAAAACAATTTCAAGTTCTCATTTTTTAAGATGGTTTTCACAACACATATTGAAATGTTCTGTTGTAAATGTGAAATACTAATTTTGAAGAAATAGGAACTAGCTGAAAATGTGTAAGAAGTGAAAATCAAGAAACAGGAGCCAGCATCCAATACGTGTTTGCATTAGGTCTACATGATGATTCCATGTGGCATGCACTGTGGAATTGTCTAGCAGCCTAGTGGTGCCCATGAGATCTGGACAGAAGCCACTGAAGAGGCCACGGGTTTGTTTAGTAGCCCAGATCTGGTGGACCCATAGAGGACATCAGATCACATGGCAAAACAGCAGTGGCTCTCAGCTGTGTTTAACGCCCTTCACCATGAAGGCTACTCTCCGGCAAATGCAAAATGCTTTTGTCCTTTTATTATTATTATTTTCAAACACTATTCAATTATTTTGCTTTTGGAAAACATTCTTTGGTTTGTTGAACGAATTTTGTTTTGTAAATTATAGAGAATACTTTTTCAAACATCATTTCCTAAACCCTTTATAATTTTTACTTTTTTGAAAACTTGTTCAAAACCCAAACCCTAAAACACTTTGCAAACTAGTTTAGCAAATAAGTGGCAAATAACTGTCATCGTGAAACCAGATGAAATAAAAGACATGAAAAGTACCGAAATGCCTCAGAGATAAAATTTCTACAGCAAACTTCAAGATAGTAAGCTAATAAGTGCATCTTATAATGCAGAAGCTGAGGCATAAGAATGCGTGATGGATCATACCTGTATACAGTAGATCCAAGCATTCACTGAAATATAAACAATCCTAAGCTTCTCACTCGGTAAGCTTCTTGCCTGTCCATCAATAGTGACATTAAGTTTAGTATTTCCCTTCTGCACAACTTCAACATCTTCCCGGAATGTAGAACTTTAATAATAGCAACCTAACTAAGCAACAGAACAAAGAGGAAGACGAGATTTTACTCACCTGATGATAAATCTCTGCCCAGAAAAGGACAAGGAGCGTGAATGTGGTGAAAAATAAAAGACCTGGAAGATCCAATAGCACCAAAACTAGAACCTGGTTCACGATGCAGTAGCTCTATGTCAGTATAGTAGAATTGATGCTTGGGAAGAATGTTAGTTCCTCTAACTAGTATATCTTAAGAAATTTATTTTCCAAATAAATAACTACTGCTGTACAAAACTTGAAAACCAATTTAAGTGTCCTGTCTAACAACAAGGACGGACTAGAAATTTAATCCTTCACGACGACATTGCTCAAAACCTTAACAAACTAACCTTTGGATGCAATAAAAATACTTGCTTGTGAAATCCAAACACAATCGCACGCACTGCAAATGAGAAAAGCACAAACAAAGAATGAAATCATAACCAAGACAAAGTACACCCACAACTCCGAATATGACCAAGACTGAAATATCACCTCCATTCACAATGAAGTTCATAAGGTGGAAAACTTTCTGCGTTGTCCAGCCATATTCGGGCACTCTCATCTCAATCCTTATCAATTGAATCTGCAAATCATGATCACAGATATACCACTTCATCAGAACTTCCCAGAACAGAAAAACAGGTTTCCTTATCAATTTTCTTCTGAGTAATCATTTCAAGTTGAAATAATCCAAAGCCCGTAACTCGGAGAAATCCAAAAACAACGTAAAAATTGAGAAGACTAATATGAAGAGGAGAAATACTTATTAACCAAAAACTTTTAGGTAATCAAGTTATAGAACGAAATCTAATTGTAGCAGAAAGCAAAACATGATTACTTCTACCAGTTTAAAATTTTCCAAACAAATAAGGAACTTCAACCCTTTCTTTCCACATCTAAACGGCCAATCATAATGTCACCATCTTATACCCCCGAATCCTGGTTATTCTTACAGTGAAAATGCCGTTAAAGAAATCCAGAAGAGCTCCCAATCTATCACTTCCACAATCCCAACCCGTCAAAAAAGAAGAGAAGGAGAAAAAAAAGAAAAGGAAAACCAGCCGGATGCTGATAACATCCCAAAGCAAAATACCCAGATCCTAAAACAACCAAAAAACTAAATCTTACGAGAACAAAATGAATACTATATCCATCCTCAGAGAGGAAGGTTTCGAGAGAGAGATTGAGATAGAGACCAGAGCGACGGAGGAGACAAGGGCGTAAAGGGCGCAAAGAGTATAGAAGATCCCATCCTGCCACACAGTGGACTCATTGATGTCGTCCCACCAACTGGAAACGAGAGCTTCGAAGCCCGCCATGGGCGCCAAGCTCAGTGGCATTCTCGTCATTCCGCTCCCAGCTCCCCCGCGAAGAGCTGCCTCAGAGAGCAAAGTCAAACGCTGCTCGAGAGAGGCCCAAACTCAAATTCAAAGAGTGGAGAGCGAGAAAGCGAAAAAACAGAGAGGAGGAGGAGAGTCTACCAGCCAGTCCACGAACCAACCCAGAGGTTGGAAGTCGCGGGATCAAGTTTTGGAACCCCTTCCCGGTTTGGTCGCTCTCACCTAAGCTTCCACGACGCCCAACTCGTGTTGGTTGGATTCAATGCCCACGACTCCTCCCACGTCTCCATACTCCTTTCCTTACTACTACTTCCGTGGTCCTTCTTTTCCCATTGCCTGTCATTAGTCTCCATAGAATCTGTTTTTATCTCGATATTAGTGTTCCCAAACTATTTAATAATACATTATTATAACTGAATATTGAATTTAAATTTTTATAAATTTCAAATAAAATATGTTGAGAAGTCATTAGAACACATGATGGTCACATGTAGCGAGTGAGAAGATGCCGTAGGAGATTCGCCTCCCAGATGGGTCCCAGCAGACAAGGGTGGCGCCAGAGCAGTACTACGAGCACTTGAAGGTGACTGGAAGTTTCCTCACAGGTGACGTGGTGGCCGGTTAAGTCGGCAGTGGCGGTTGCGACTCGTCTCGACGTCCCACAAATATTCTTTTTGAAGTGACAATGAGATTGGGGCAATCATTCATGGGTTGATCTTTGAGATAAGATCAATTGGTCGTGTGCATGGAGGGAAATACCATCATCGAACCGTCCCTTTCCTTTTGTCTTAAAGGTTGACACGCAACCAAAAGGTTCTAGTCTTTATCCATATTAACCACTATCTTTTCGACCTCGAACCAATCTTACACAAGCTTTTACTAGTACCACTGTTATAATATAATACATTTTTAAATGTTGCAACGTTTTTCTCGAAGACACGTTTATCATTTTTGGTTCCATGAAGAGTAGTGATTTGGCGATGGTCATTTGACGGGCAGATGTGAAGTGGGGTTAATATGATTTGAACTTCACCGAAAGTGGGGTGGCACTACCTGCAAGTTTGTTTGTTTGTATGTTAGATGCAGCCGCCAAATTTCGAGTCTCCTATCAAACAGAACAACCTGGAGCCCTTGCTCAACGCTACTTTCCTCTTTTGTTCTTGCAATTAGTCATCGGCTGTTTGGTTGCCTAGAAAATTTTATTCAATTTAAAAGCTGATTTCTTTTATGTTTTGATGGGTATTATGTTTTATGACTCGTGACAACTAAACTAGGATCCGTGGCGCAATGGTAGCGCGTCTGACTCCAGATCAGAAGGTTGCGTGTTCGATTCACGTCGGGTTCAAATCCCTTGATCCGAATCTTTTTGTTTTTTGTTTTTTTTAATTGTTTGTTCACTTTCTTGGTCACTCTGCGTCGCGACGGAGGAGGAATAAGTAGTCCAATCGTAGCATTTGAGATCACCATTTTCACTCTAAATCTCAAGATAAACCCTAACACCATAACCCACCATGTCGCTTCTCTCTCGCCTCCGCCACTCCCTCACTCAACGCCTTCACCACGGCTACCAGTTCTCCACCGCCTCCTCAATTCTCTCCCCCAACTCCACCACTCCCCTCTCCTCCAAGGAGAAGACCCGAGCCGCCCTCTCCCTTCTCAAGACGGAGCAGAACCCTCACACCATCCTCGACATCTGCCGCGCCGCCGCTCTCACTCCCGATTGCCACCTAGATCGTATCGCTTACTCCGTCGCCATCTCCAAGCTCTCCGGCTCCAACCACTTCGACTCGATCCGGGAGCTGCTCGAGTCGGAGCTCGAGA
This sequence comes from Casuarina cunninghamiana, assembly GCA_028551485.1. NCBI lineage: Eukaryota > Viridiplantae > Streptophyta > Magnoliopsida > Fagales > Casuarinaceae > Casuarina > Casuarina cunninghamiana. Next base: position 22,418,774 of record CM052366.1, on the reverse strand, counting down.
ACCGCCCCGACCTCCAAACGGAGCGTTTCGTTGCCCACTCCATTGTCCTCTACGGCCAGGCTGGTATGGTGAACCAGGCCGTTGAAGTTTTTAAGCGAATCGATGATCTGGATATTAACCGCTCCGTGAAATCACTCAATGCGTTGCTGTTTGCTTGCCTTCTGGCGAAGGATTACGAGGAGATGAAACGGGTCTTCGTCGAGTTTCCCAAACTTTATAAGATGGAGCCGAATTTGGACTCGTATAACACGGTGATCAAGGGGTTTTCGGAATCCGGGTCGACGAGTTCTGGCTACTCTGTGGTGGCCGAGATGGAGAGGAAGTCGGTGAAGCCAAACGCGACGACGTTTGGGCATATGCTTGCTGGGTTTTACCGGGAAGAGAAGTTCGAAGACGTTGGAAAAGTGATGAACTTGATGGAAGAGCGTCATTTGCACATGGGGATTGGTACGTACAACATTAGGATTCAGGGTCTGTGTAAACTGAAGAAGTCGTCGGAGGCTAAGGCATTGCTCGATGGAATGCTGGCGAGGAGGATGAAGCCGAATTCGGTAACTTATACTCATTTGATTCATGGGTTTTGTAAAGAAGGAGATTTGGAGCAAGCCAAGAACCTCTTCAAGACCATGAAGAATAGGGGTTGCCAACCGGAAAGTGATTGCTATTTCACTCTGGTTTACTTCCTATGCAAGGGCGGGGATGTCGAGGCTGCGTTGCAGATTGCGAAGGAGAGTATGGAGAAGGGTTGGGTACCGAATTTCGGGACGATGAAGTCTCTTGTAGAGGGGCTTGTGGGGATTAAAAAAGTTGAAGAGGCACGCGAGCTTATTAAGCAAATCAAGGAGAAAGTGACCAAGAATGCTCACATGTGGGATGAAATTGAAGCCGGGTTACCTCAATGAAAAATGTTGCTTGAGTTTTGAGTTAGATGATGGGGCTGTGAGTTCAAATCAATGATCTTGGTACGCAAAAATGCACTCTCCCTCTCTGGAATTCATTTTCCTTGTAGAAATCTGTGACGTCTGTTATTACTCAAATGAAGATGGTGTTTTCATGGTGCTTGTCGGAAAAAACTTGGTTTAATCCTTGTCTGTTATTGCCAGTTTTCATTTCTGTGCTCCGTTAGCTCTTTTGTAGAGTATCAGGTGGCTTATTATGAATTTTGTTCTTTTTGGTTATTATCCATGTGAAATCATGGTAAATAAGAGGAACCATAGGATCAGGTTTGAGATGTTTTTTCCTGTATAGCAAAACTGGAACCCATTTTTCAGGGAAGCTTCTACATTACTTTGTATTGGCTCTACGAAAGTAGATGAAATTTTTTGGTATTCCTTCACCTTTGGTTTGAAATATCAAAGAGAACTGCTAATCTTAACCTTAGTTGCTGACTTCCTGTATTTAACCTTGTACGCTCTCACTTGTTTTATTGCTGAGACTTATCTATATTAGAGCAGTTGCATCATTGTGGTGCTTCAGTCATTATCTTTGTCATCACTTCTATGAATCTTAGCCAGTCATCTTTCTACGTCTTGGACTGGATTAGTGTTCAAATGCTGCGACTCAGTTCCATCTTATGGAATAACTTTGTTGCTGCTTGCATATCTTGCTTTCTAGTCACTTTTTTTCTGAGCAAAGGATTTGACAAGAAATGATCCTTTCTAGTAGCCCATAAAAGTCATTTTTGCAGACATTTTTAGTTCTTTCTGCTCATTGCCTTGTATATTTAAGCTTTTCCATGTAGATAGTGACGTAAAGTTCATGATATTGACGGTGAACAGTAGGAGAAGAGGCTGTATTTCCATGTATTTACGTTAAGGCTTCCATGATATGGCAGTTTGTCCTTGACGGTTAAGATATTTGGGTTCCTTTCGGATTTGCCGTCCATGCCATATACGGTGAAGTACAGTATACATTTTGTTCTTCCGAGTCGATGTTGAGCAACATGTCTATTTGGTGACAATTTCTTCAGTACTTGGTATGTAACAAATGTTAGATCCCGAAAGTGGCTAGACCTGGAACAGGAGTGGCCACCCAAGCGCAGTGCTTTGTCTTCTCTTTCACATTGTGAAAGCTGTTCATCCCGTTCAAAGGTTGAGAGACAGCTGCCCCGATGAATCTCTTCTTGATTGTGATCCATCAAGAAGTACCCTGAGATGGCTGATGAGAGGCAGCAGTTTGTGATTTTGAAATCTATCTGCAAAATGCTTCTGGCCGTCTTATGATTCAATTCGAACCCTTGGTTTTAATCGATATCTTAAGGAAACGACCATCTAAAAGTCCGGATGCTGGACTTCGTCAGGCCCTTATACCTTATTCGTCAATCAAAGGGTTAGCTAACCACGCATTGTCATTTAATGCAAAACGAGATGGGGGGTCGTCCACAGCCTGACACAATCTTTCAGTTAATCCTAGGACCTCGTCCACAGCCTGGGAAATGTATTCAATTTGCTTCAAATGATGGAAAAGCGCCATCCCCATCAAGGGAATTGACCAGAAAAACACAATCCTGTCTTCTACATTCAGCAACTCAAACCTGAAAAATCGACCTTCCCGCCCTAATGTACCACGGTTCCAATAGCATAATACTTGATGAATGGCTATAACAGAGACTCAGCAAACAAAACAAGTATTCGCATCTATAAGGACTCCCAGAGCAGAACAAACATATTTTATTATGATTCTTGCAAATTTGTATGGTGAAGTTAAAAAATTACAAGTCCTCGAAGGCTCTCCATCCTTTCCCCAAGAGTAAGTTAATAAAAAGAGAAAAAGGAAAGGGAAACCACCAATCTCCAAAGCTGAACCAAGTTTTTCCAACTTTCGGCATCCTTGCCAGGCAATTCCAAGAGTTACCAAACCTCTGATGTATGGAACTCGCGAAAGATGAACTCCTTCCGTCTTCTGCGTATGCACACTGAAACCTCAATACCACCCCTTCTCCAATCTTTGAACATTGATTCTGCTGAGTACCTCAGAACCGATGAAGTGGATCGCGTACCTGAAGGTGATTTTCAAACTAAGATTTGCTACGAATAAAGGCAGATCTCCTCGTCATGTGTTGTACTCCATAGGCTGCAGTCGAAGCCACCGTTGTTGAAGCCACTAACCAACTGCACCAAAGTAAATAGACTTAGGTTGTACAATGTCGAGGTAATCAAAATTCAGGCAGCTAGAAAGGTAGCTCAGTTACCTCAAATATGTGATGTATGACTGAGTTTCTTGGGTTCCAAACTCTGGTTGAACAAGAGCTGCAGCTACTAAAACCAACTGGAGAAATGTATTCACCTGCAAAGTCAGTAATACTTGTTAAGCCACGAGCCTGCTGTGCCAATTATCCATCTCATCCTCTCCACGTTATCAGCAACATGCCCTCTATAGCATTTCACAGTTCAATCCAATATTTGAGTAACAATGACAAAGCAGGTTTTTAATCCAAAGATTGGAAAGGAGGTTATAAACTTTCTGAACTTGCTCCCTAATCTTAAAATTTCCTGTAAAATTTCCTGTTTAAACATTTAAGCTCATAAAAATGGACAGAAAACTGTACATAAAGAAGCTTTCCCTTGACCCAGACAATATTGCATATATTACTCTATTAATGTCCATCTGAGTTATGGGACTCGACCCTTACCTTGCTAATAAAGAGAGGCTTAATCTTTTGGGGACAAGTGCCATCAAGGTTGAAGAAATCGAAACTTTTCCACTGAGAATAATAAATTCAACAGTATAGGTCAAGATTTAAACTAGGCAACTATGAAGTCTGTCAATTGGAGAAACGAGAAGAAAAAATCCAATAACATGCTCAAGTTAGCCTATATTACCTTCCAACCCAAGCTACTAGCTCTTTGATATATTGCGCCACCAACGAGGAAGACATCTCGCAACACAACAAGTCCGACAAGCCCAGCTTCGCAATCCACAAAACCAAATAAGATTCATTTTCCCCCAAAAATACATGCAAGAGGTATCATGCATGTCAACCTTGTGTTCCAGAAAAATATTATCATAGGAGAAAATATATGGTGCCATGTAACATCCAATAGAACCGATTTTTGTTGTAAATCCTTTCCTTCAAACATACAGGAAAGGGACATATTGGTAAATTCATCTGTATTACATCCACCAGCTCAATAAGCAATACACTTTCAGATTTTATAGGTGGTGGAGGGAATTGAAGACCACTTACGGTGCAGAAGATCATTATGTACCATTGCCAAAGCAACACACCCAATAAGAACCTGGATCGACCAGACATTAAAAAATCAAAGTTTGACCACAGGGCAGGTAATCGGTCAAATGCAACCAGAAAAGGGCAACCCATCAAAGCTCATGGGCTCAGAACAAACAATGACAGGAGCTTTTACCTTGTCAGCAAGGGGATCAAGGTAGGAACCCACAACAGAATTGATTCTCATCTTCCTTGCCATGTATCCATCCAACTACATGATGAATGAAGGAAAAAAACAGGGTTTAACATCTCATTTCAATAAATTGAGTATACTCCATCAAGGATGTGCTTCCATACCCAGTCACTGGATCCAGAGATGGCCAATCCCACCATTGCAGAGGAATACGACTCATTCATTATCATCCTATATAAAGATTGTTAACCACATTAGGATAAAAGCAATTAAAAATTCAAACGTTCATCTTCAAGTATAATAAAAAAATCCAACGACAAACCATGCAACTACTATGAAACATTAGGACAAGCAACCTATCTTTTAAAAAAAGGGCACCCAAAATTGCAAGAAGTGAGAATATCAGTCTCTATCTCAGTTACCACATATCCAAGAGAAGAAAGACAAAGCAAAAAGAATTTGTTGCAGGTCAATGCCCTCAAGTATTCACTATTTTTATCACCACTTTCCTATAAAAGATCTTAAATAATCAACCATGAATTTACCCAAGTAAGGCCAAACAAAGAAAGGTCTAAGGATCATAATTCCCTAGCACCAGAATAGTGTATGACCAAATGCTCGATAGTCTCACCTCCTCATTATAGCGCACACCACAAACTACTATTAGAATTGGGTTTTCATATGGTTCTCTGCACTGAAAATCAACTAAGTAATGTGCTACTAAATCCTCTTTTATTTTTTAAAATGTGATTGCCCAACAATCACAAGCTCTGATCTTAACTGATATCGGATGATAAAAGTGACTCACTACGATGAATGAATTGTCTACTTCGCCACATCTGCACCGCTGTTCTCAATCCAATCTTCCGTTGATCCCATACCCCAACAAACAACACATTGGTTAAAGCAAACTGTCGTTAGTTATCTAACATAACCAATAAAAATTAACTGATTCTTCTCATTTACTCAATCAAATGAGCCTTTCTACTGAAAAGGTCAGAGCCTACAAACTAACAAGTAATTCCCTTGATAAGTGTCAGCGCCTAAAAGAACCCTCTCATTCAAGGACCCAATTCTGCTCCTCTTTGCTCTAACTTGCCTCAACAACCTTACACCAGAGCATAAAAGAGGGGGAAAAAGAAAAAGAAAAACCGTACCATCCAAGGACAGGACCGGAGAGCAATCGGGCCATGGAGATCAAATTAGGCACGTTTACGAAGCTCTTCAGAACGGCATCACGGGTCTCCCTGGGCACCTCGACCCGATCCAACACGATCTGGCCCAACCTAATGGGCAAAGCCCTGCGCAAAACGACAGCGGTGGCCTTGCCCTGGAGGTAGAGGGGCGTGGCGGACTGGGAAAGCTTCCAGGGAGGGAAAGATAGGAAGAGAGGGCCGTGGAAGGAGGGCCCGGGGATCCATTTGTTCGAACAAGGCAAGCCGACGAGAGGACGAGAGACAGGGAAGAACGGGAGTGGAATTATCGATGCGGCGGTGCCGGCGGAGGTGGTGGTGAGGGTGAGGAACGTTTTCGACCTTCTGGGTTCTCTGATTACGGCTTTGAGGGACCTGAAGAGCACCATCTTCGTAGTTGCATGGTTTGTCCTTCGCCTCTCCCAGAGTCGCGACCAAATCCTATAGGTTTTTACAGGGGCTTTAGAAGGGCCGCCACCGGGAACCAAAGCACCTGCGATGCGTTTTCCTACAGTTCCAACAGTTCTTCCACCTGGCCTACTCCGCATCTGCCACGTTTACACAACATGTATGACTTGACAAACTTGCATAACCGCTGACTTACACGTGCGAACATAATAAGTCAGACAGATGAACGTTGAACCAGAGCTGGTCGGCGAAGCTATGAACAACAATTTACAACAAAAGTAAAAGAAATTCAACCAAAAAAAAAAAATCATTTCCAACGTTATTAATAGGGTTCGTAAAATGTTGTAAAAGATTGACTTCTCGATTAAGAGATGTTGAAAAGTTAATTATAGTTAGTTCCAGCTGTCTTCTTCTCTGGACGATCTAAATTAAGCTGGTCTGAGAAACAAACCGGACCAGCAGGAACAGCAACAATGACATTGTCTCCGACAAACCCGAAAAGCCTGTTCGATCTGCATATTTAGGTTTTCAGTTTGTCTGCTCTGAGAAACCGGGCGCTCTCTCAATATACGTCGGAATCATATCCAGCCCCATTTCTCTTTGGTGGTGCATTTTGGTTGGGTGTTTGATGTGTTCTTTCCCTGAGGGGGATCAAGAGCTTTGGCCGGAGTTCGGAAAAAAGGGTTGGCCGGGGATGGGCTGCCTCCCTTGTTGCAGGTTGGATCTGCCGGAGATTCCTTTTAAGAAGAGGCACCGCGGGTATGATGATGGTCGGGACACCTTTGCTTCCGCTTTTGCTAATTTCAAAACTAGATCAGGTACAATAAGACCTTTATTCTTACTTAGGCTAAGTTTTTATTTCTGAAATTCTAAACCTACAATTAATGTAAAAAACAATAAACCGATGTGTAATGTTTAATTAGAAAGTATATGATTACCGATTATGAGCCACGTTCAACAACAATGTCTGCGAAGCTCTCTACAAACAACTTTCTATTTTTGTTTCCCTTTGTGTATAATAGTGTTCAAAATATTTTTAATGGTTTTACTCATTATACAACATATAATAGAAATATTTTCCCTCTTATAAACTAGTTTGACTTAAAAATATCACCTGATATTCCATTATATGACATTTTAACTACATCTTTTCATTCACTATTAGCAACTATAGCAGGTATCATGCTTGGTGGCAATAATTATATGTTTTGAAAAACTAGTTCTACCTTACTTTTGAATAAGTCATTTTCTTAACTAGTAAATGGTTTCATATTGTGTCTATCATTGACTTTTTAATATGGTATTAGAACTTATATTTCAACTAAGATACTTCTTTACTCATAGATTGAGTTTGTGTGAGAAATATTTTTTATGCTTAATATAAAGACTACATTAAGATCCAATTCAGGTCTTATATTATTTATATGTGTAAGTGTTCTCTTTTTTTGAAGTTGATCTTAAAGGAAAAGGTAAACATTTTAATATATTCCAAATGTAACTGAAAGTTAGTATCAAAATATGAAGGTTTTGAGGATTAAATTTTATTTATTAATATTAGATTGTGTAAAGAATGAGTCATATTCAACTTATAATTTAGGATATTAAATAGTGAAACCAATTATCTTATAAACAAAATTCTTAATATATTTTGTAACAATATGGAATTGGACATTCACACTAATAACCTAATCCCTCACCACAATGTAGGTATGGACATTTACACTGTAGTAGTGCTTTCTATATAGGTTTGGTTTATCCAAATTTATAATTATGTGGTAGAACTTAGACTTTGATACTATATTAAATTTTATATAGAATGACTTATGTTCAACTTAAAACCCTAAGACATTAAATAATAGAACCTATTATCTTATAAACACAATTGTTAATATATTCCTCAATAATGTGGGACTGGACATTTATATCGTAATATGACTCCTTATGGCAATGTAAGTTTGGACATCCATATTACGATAGTACTTTAGTGGATTTAGCTTATCCAAAATTATAAGAGTCCTAAAGTATATTTTGAGCTCTAATATCATATTAGATTCTATTAAGAATGGTTCATGTCTAACTTAAAATCTTAGAATATTAAGTGGTAGAACCTATTGGTAAGATTTTTAATATATTCAATAAAAATGAGGGGCTAGTCATCCCACACTGACAACATAGCAAACAACTTTCTTATCTCATCTCTAGGTTTCTGGACGTCGTAGCCAAGATCTTTTCAGCTTAGTTCTTGAGTCTAATTGTGCTTGTAAATCCTTTGCAGATTACTTGACACGGTCATGTTATCAATGTGCAGGAAGCAGTAAGCATCGGAATCTTGCTGAAGAGATTCTAAAAGTTGGGCATGCAAAAATTTCTGCTCAGGTTTTCAGATTTTTTGAGTTGGCCAGTTCAACTGACAACTTTAATCCTGATTATCTGGTGGGCGAAGGTGGGTTAGGAAGGGTGTACAAAGGATACATAGAGAGCATCGAGAAGGTCTCTTTCTCTTGCCCTCCATCCAAGGCACCACTAAATGACTTGTCCAATTTCAAGCTTTGATTTATTGTATACAGGTCGTGGCTGTCAAGAAACTGTACCGGAAAGGAGTGCAAGAAAGTAGAGAGTTCTTTACAGAGGTTCTCCTGTTAAGCCTGGTTCATCACCCCAATGTCATCGATCTGTATGGATATTGTGCTGAAGGGGATCAAAGAATATTAGTTTATGAATTCATGGCCAATGGGTCTTTGGAAGATCATCTTCTAGGTATTCACCAACTATAGCTTCTGATTTCCTGACTAAACACGGGACTTGACAACTTCTTTGATTCTTCAGATTTACCTCCGGATAAGGAGCCTCTGGATTGGTATACCAGGATGAGAATAGCAGAAGGAGCGGCCAAAGGACTCGAATACTTGCATGAATTCGCCAACCCAGTAGTGATCTACCGTGACTTTAAAGCATCTAACATACTATTAGATGAGGAATTCAATCCAAAGCTCTCTGATTTCGGACTTGCTACAATAGGTCCAACCGGAGGCAAAGATCATGTGTCAACGAGGGTGATGGGGACCTATGGTTATTGTGCACCGGAGTATGCTTCCACCGGTCAGCTGACAGTTAAGTCCGATGTATACAGTTTTGGCGTCGTGCTTCTGGAATTAATCACAGGTAGGAGAGCTGTTGATACTTCACGACATACTGAAGAGCAGAATCTAGTTAGTTGGGTATGTTCATAACTGGAGCTCAACTTCTGCAAATCCCTCATCATATTTTTGTTAGGATGTTATAACTAAGATTCTTCATTTACCATGATTAAAACTCAGTCGGCTTAAGATTTTGTGATGCTTTGGTGTAGTTCATTGTTGTCATTTTCATCTTGCAGGCACAGCCACTATATAAGGACAGGAAAAGGTTTACATTAGTGGCCGACCCTATGCTAAGAGGAAAGTACCCTGAGAAGGGTCTCTACCAAGCTCTTGCAGTTGCTGCAATGTGCATCCAAGAGGAAGCTGCAACCCGGCCTTTGATGGGTGATGTTGTATCTGCTCTGGAATATCTGTCCAAGCCAAGACTAGACGAGGAAGGTCCCATGGATCCATCACATAGCAGTGGCGAACATTTTCAATCTGCGAAAACAGAGACTGGCAAGAGAAAGAGAGAGAGCTATGGTATCGGAGAGGCCAAAGCTCCGGCAACTTAGTGGAATGACAGAACAAACTCACAACCTAAGCTCTGGTATATATAGATGAGCGCAACCCCTTGCCCCCTTTACCCTCCGGAAAGATCTAACAATTTGCAGGTCGTTCTTAATGTAATGGCGCCGCTATTATGTGTATTGCCTCCATTGCTATACCTTAGCAGTTCAGTTGATCGAACTGCGATATTTTACCATACTGGGTTTATCCAAGTTCTGGTTTTTGCCACAACTTAGGATTATTTGAAGCTTTGAGACTATATGCACTAATGCCAAACAAGCAAGCACTAGAAATTTGGGACTATTTTGAAATGACTGCGAATAGCAAGTTGAACATTACCTATACCAACCTCAGTTTGCTTAACTATGAAGTTTTTCTTTTTGTCCTTTATTAGCTGCCCATCGTTCTAACCATTATGACAGCAATTTCTGCTGTTCTGCTGTGCAAATAAAATAGAATTAAAAGAAATCTCTAATTCTGTTTCTGTTCTTGTTCTGGATACACGTAAACTTCCACAGTAAAAATAAATACAAACTGGGTGTAATTCCTGTATAAGAAGTTCAGAGTCTGTTCGTTTGCGGTTCACATTCTCCTTTGAACCCCATTTTCATAGCAATCTTCGTTGAATCAGTCCTTTGTTGATCGGGAAGATTCTGCTGGTCTCAGGTTGAAAGCCATCGACAACGGCAAGCCATCGCCTAAGCTGGAATGAGGAAGATAGTTTCTTACCTCGACAATCAGGCACATATAATTTTTGAGTTCCACAACTGGTTCACCAAAATACCCAAGAGGAAAAAAACTCCAAGAATTCTGTGCCACAGCTCCATAAAACCAACTCTATGAAAGCATATAAGCTTGAAGACTCAGCCATCGGTCTTGAAGCATCAGAAACAGCATAACGTTCAAAAAGCTGCATAATTGATCGTTATGCTCTCCCCGATAACATTATTGGAAAAAATTACAGAAAAGATAGGGGAACCTGATAAGAGAAATCTAACACCATAGAAGCTTTGGACTTGAAACACAGGGAAACCGGCTTTGGAAGCACCGCCTAGAAGTCCTCCTTGAGGATCCTGTAATTGTAACCAGGGATCCTGGTTAGCCTATTGCCTTCTGTAACTTCCACGGCGGAACATATGCTTGGCAGGATCCCACTACTGCTTCTCCTCTTCTTCCTTTTCCATGTCATTAATATGAACCAGAAACCAGGCCTGGAACGACCACTCGGCGAGGCCATCTCCACTAGTTGTGCCTGAGGCTTCTGGGAGCTTCCACATCGGTCAATCTCAATCTTCCTGAAATACTCAATCTCCTTTCTGACAAGAGATCCGACGGTGCCCCTTGTGCCTATTGCAACTGGAGCAACTCCTGGCATTTTCTCGGGATACTTGGTGGTGGTGGGGCTGGCTTTATACTGCATCTCTGAAAGAATATGGAGGCTTGTGGAGGAAGAAAGTTCGGTCATGGACCTTTATCAAGGGAGGAATTGCTTTGAATATTGTTCGAGTCTCTATCTTTAGTCTCCTGGACATGTACTCATTCATCTGCTTTTTCTTAAAGTGGACAGCATTAGTTTTTGCATAATTGAAGCTTTAAAGAGACATGGCATGATCACTCTTCCTGTGTATGCAATGAAACCATGCGCATTTCACGGGTAAACAATTAAGCCCTTTTGACTACTTCTACACAGTAATCTGTTGTTTCTTGCGGAAGGTTTGGTTTATGATTGTTCATGGTACGGACACCTGAAGCTTCCTGGGTATGTTTGCTGTGTGAAATACAAGAGAGAAACTATATATTGACAAAGTAGAAATTCCACATGTCTTTCATAACACCTGTTAGGTTGAGCTTTTACTTTTTCCATGCCTTGATCCTTTCACCATTTTCTCCGGGTGCTTTTTAGGCATGGGGACCAAGTGTGGATCAATTGATTGAAGTCATCCAGGGAATTGACAGAAATCATTTTCTGCACCTCATTATAGAATGGTCTGCACCGCTACTTTTACGTAGTCCAATAATTTAGTCGACCAGCCACTGATTATGCTTCAGCGTCTTACTGAAGGAACGTTCGATTGCTTTTAAAAGGTCTATTCTCGAAGGGACCACTTAAGAGGATGGAAGCCATTGCCATTGCCATTACGTATGTTCCAAGGATGCCACTGCAGGCATTATCAGGCAGGTATCCACTGTTTTTGTGACATTAACAGCTTTTTCTACTCTTGATGGGGTTACTTCAATTGCAGGCTAGTAATTCACTTTTTATATTAGGGAAAGGCCCCAAGTGTATCTGTCAAAGCTTCATTCTTTTCTTCTAAAAACAATCGCAGTGCAACCGTCCAGTAACATAAAATAATGACAATTCAGGCTAGGAGATCAAAGTCTGGCAGAAAAATGAGTGACAGGAAAGAATGTATGATTCAATATATAGATTGCTATACTTCCATGTAATGGGTACAAATGAAGCTTTTTTACTTTTTTTGTAAGCCTCAAAATTGGATGTTTCCTCTTATTTCCTATGTACCAGTCAAATACATACCCACACCCAATGCTCTCATTCTTGTTTTAATTTTTAATTTTGTTTACCATGAATTTTATTTTTTATGTGTGGCATTTTTTTAACAAATTATTGTCTACTGGGGAGATGGCATGAATACCTTAACCTCCGATGTGAAGCCAAGGCATGTTGCAGAGCAACGTTTACACTTGCACCATCCCGGAATATGGAGTCATAGAGCTCACAGACAAACTGGGATAGTTCCTCCTCATCTTCATCCCAAAGACCCATTGAATGCTCACCATTCTTTTCAGGGTCACTATCTTCCCAATCACTCACTGGACTCGCAGGTTCAGCTTCTTCATCTTCCCCATCGTCCTCTCCGATCTCAAATTTACCATTTTCATAAATATTGAACTCCCCTGATCCATGGAATGTTGTCAGCTGCGCTTCAGGGGGTTCGGTTGAAGAACATATAACAGCTTTAGCACCAGAGTCCAGAAAGGCCTTGATCAGAGTTGGGTTAGGTCCGTATGTCCCCGTGCAGATTATGATCCTGTCCCTCCAAGCTCCAACCTACAATTATTCAAGCCAAAACACCAGTCAGATCAACAAAAAATCTGTAAAAGAGTAATGGTAGTACAACAGTCTCATAGCCATATAAAAGCGATACTCTCTCTCCTGTCTCTTTGATACTAATACTTTTAATAGCTGGATAAATTCTCAAAATTACGAAATATTACATCCCCGCATTTGTAGTCCAATGACTAGCGCAAACCACCCTGAAAGTTAAAATTGATTAAATGTTTGTGAAAGTCGAGCATACCATCCACCGAACATCGTCAGGAGTTAAGTGCATGGAAGGGACTGTTCTGCGGAACATATATGCCCCAATTTCTTGGTCATCTTCCATGACCTTCAAGAAATATACCGATCAGACCAAATTAGACTTCCTACTAACAAATAAAAAACATCAGGAAAGGAAAATAAAACAATACACACTTGGGTTTGCCGTCCTATGTATCGATGGACAATGCCTCCAATTTGGAAATGTGGTCTAAATGCGACCAAATCAGAAACAGTTGAGATATTGGTAAGAAGTGATCCCTCCTTTCTATATTGTCTCCGCATCACGGGCAACAAGCTCAATTTTACACTCTGCACAAATTTTTCTGCTAGCTCTCCAGGTTCAGCAACCACAAACACATCATTCTGCCAACTATAGAAATAAGTAGCCAGCAGGTTAGGAATTATAGATTGAAACAAGATCCACGTGCAAAAAGTGAAACTGAAACAGCTAGGGTACGTTTACCTCAATATTGAGCCAATTGAATCGTTCTGAAGGGACAAATGTATAATGCCCACTTGCGGTGAGTTCTGTAATTTCTCATGCAGAGATCGAACCGGCAAAGAAAGCTGCCTGGGGCCTGAAGGAGATGTTGGTGGTGATGTAGCAACTTTTCCAGACTGTCCATCCAGGCTTAAAGGTGGGACCATATCAATTCGGCCAACCCTTTGCGAACCAAAATCAGGACTGTACAAAAGTGGGCTTGATGGGAAACTTCCAGTGAATAGAGGTGACGTAAATGGAGTTGGGAATGTTGTTGCTGGCACCGTCTTTGCAATCCCTGAAATCTCTTGCATATGTGATAACCGCACTCCATTACGGGAGCAGAAAGACTCGAGTGCTCGAGCATGGTGCGTAATTCTTCCTGAATCTGGACTATGTGAAGCTTCCACAAGTAGTACATTACGCCTCCAACCTAGAGAAGGGCCACTCACATCTAATATAGGAGAAGACCATCAGAACTTAAAAAGGTTCAGAGAAAAGAGACACAAAAAGATAAATTATTACAAGCAAATTGCAGAAATATCTGCTCCAGTACCTATAGTTGACCCCTTTGACTTGGGTTGTTGCTGAATCCTCACATTCTCTGACCACCTCTCATCATTTTGGTAAGGAAGAAGCAGTCTCTCGCAGACATTCTTCAAGTCCTCGGAATTGTTTTGGATGTATTCCTCGACTGAAGCTTCCAACCTTTTCCAGATAGCTGGATCAGTCTCATCCAATTCCATATCACAACGTTCATCAACTACAGGGGCAGAACATGAAGAACACTGATTAAGAATCATAACTTCCGGTAAACAAAAAGTTTTTAGGTATAATAGAGGAACAAAGGAGTAAATATACAGAGTTGCTTAAACACGACAGCCTTGCCATGTTTCTGACAAATGAAGCTCACCACTGTCAAATTAGGGGAGCTTAAACTTAACAACTAGACCCAAAGCCATTAACCTCGAGCTTCATGTTGGTTCATCAAACAATTATCAGGTCACTAGCTTTTACGGCTAGTTTCAACAAACCAGTTGGAGACTTAAGATAACAGTGAATCCAGGGGTCAGTTCTCAGCTGCTGGGCTTTACATATTCTACGATGACAGAAGCTGATATTCTAATTGCAAAATCTCAGGCACAAAGGTGCCGCAACATGTGTCTTTTTCTTTCTTTCTTTCTTTCTTGAGCATATTCTCCCAATGCATATTCAAACCAAACGGAGTACTATTTTGAGCAACGACTTGAAGAATAATGGCCTTCTCAAACAATACGTGTTTACAAAAAATAAAAGTAAATCATGGAGGGTCAGAAGCACATGAGCAATGTCATTTAAGGTTTCAACTGGGGTGATTCAATGATTAACAAGCCAAGCGAGGCTTGTTAAAGGCCAACTTTTGGTGAAGTCGGACAATGATTAGTATAAGCCCCTATGCATGGGGCACCCGGTTGCAGTGCAACACCATGACAGGGTGGTGCTCTGACCAATCGAACTATTATCCCAGGAAAATGAGGTCTACATCCCTTTTTGTGAAAGATTGAAACCCATTCACAGATCCACTAGTCCTTTTTGTCATTATAGGTAACTCCAAAGCCAGCGAAATACCTGGATTAAATCGAAAATAATTAATTTCTGGAAGCATAGGCAGTAATGTGCTTAAAGCTTCCTCCACCCGGTCCACAGAGCATGCACTCTCAATCAACACTTGTCCAGTGTCAAGATAACGCCAACCACCTTTTCGCACCTAAAGAAGAATAACTTTTGTGAATCAATAGAACAAAGCAACAAGTATTAAGTTCAGTAACAGTTGCAAGGTTCAAGGTAGCTCAGAATCACAAAAATTTAGTGTTGTTTGCAATGGAAGCAACTTTATGATGAAAATATTCCACTGTAGTATCTCATAGGAAAACATTTTGCCCCCTTTTTCATTTCATAAATGTATTGTGATCACTCTGAAGTTTTATTTAACCAATGAAGCAAAATTTTAATAATAGGCTGTAAAAAACTAAAAGGCATTTCATAGTTACCTTTGTTGGGACTGAACCACACCCAATAGAAACTAAGCAATCAATTCTTGTGTCAGGCCAGAGCAGCTGTGCTTCTCTTATGGCAAAAATGGTAGGATTGTTAGCCACTATTGCACCATCTTGCCACCGGTGTACATCTAGAGAAATAGTAGGTGAAATTTTCATATTGAAGAGAAAACAGAACGAGAACAATGGAAAGGCCCTATATGCATCTTAACAAAGAAACAACAAATGATGACAACAAACAAAAAATGAGTCAATAATTTAGCTCAAGAAAGGAATACCATCAGAGTAATCATCAAGATAATATGGGGCAGCAGAAGATGCTCTTATGGCCTGCCATACTTCATGCTTACAACTTCCAATAAAAGCACTACGCTTATAGCCAGCTTGAGCACCTATGGTAGGAGATCCAATAGCAGAGATTCCTGAACTCTCTGAAATTGCAAGAGGCACCTCTAGAGTTCCAGCAGGGTACTGCAATTTGATGTGGAAAATATTATTCAAAGAAATTACCATAATTTTTATACACTAATGCAACTGCATACCAAGCAACAATGGCAGTATTATGGTAATAATGTGCCTGAATGAGATAATAACAGGAAATCAGACCTGATAATTACGAAAAACAAAAGGCTGAGCTGGCACCACGCTCACCAAGGTTGATACAACAAAAACTTTGGGAATGTTTTTCACCGCAGACTCAATCAAAAGGTCCCCATCATCATCACTACACATTTCCTTTAATAACCTCTGAAATTGATCTGCACTGTGCTGCAAGACAATACGTTATACTCTCTTCCAGGGTATGCGGCGATTAAAAAACTTGATACAAAACAACAAACATCTCCAAGTACATTGAGAGGTCTATTTGAAATAACTACTTTGCTCCATCCACCAAAACTCCAACCTTTTGAAAATCTATGCAATTCACAAAAGATAAAATCACACATATCACACATGATGCAAAATTTAAATGGTTCCAGCTTGCTGAATTAGATTAAGAACAGAAAAGGATTATTCTCCTCCTCCATCACCCCGAGAAGAAAATCATGTCATTAAAATTAATAAAATATTCTGAAAGAGATAAGTTTCTTTCAAAAAGTCTTAACCTAGAACCCAAAATAAAATAATATTTGGAAACATATCGGGAAGAAGAAAATGATTTTATGTTGGATGAATATAGAGAAAGTAAAGCACAACTAAAATAAGAATTGTCCATACTTTTGATCCATGAACAACAACTCTGAAACTCTGTGATGAACTCTTATAAAGCTGATCCAGCTTTTCTCTCCAAGTTGCAGCTTCGTTGTCCTTTGGCGCAGTTTCAGCAAAGACAAGTTTTCCTACAATTACCATTTTTTTCAGAACAAGGAAAAAAAAAAACTTAACAGAAAAGCAAAGCCTCGAGTATACTATTCCCAAGGGTAGCACACTCACCAAGATGTTTGTATATTTCTTCACACTGAATCAAGGTCATTTGCTTGATGCCAAGGGCAACAGCAAGCATGCCACCCGTTGATGTTCCACATATGAGGTCAAACATCTCATGTATCCGTTTTCCAGTTCCCTTCTCAATCTCTTTAAGAATCTGTACGGTTGCCAGACCTTTCATGCCACCTCCATCCATTGAGAGTATGCGCAGTCCTTGCTTTGCAACTGGTCTCCCTTTGATTGCACGCCGTAAATTTTCATTCTCCCCTAAAAGGAATGAAATGAACAATCTTATAAGAATAAATAAGCTCAAAACCGAGGTAAACTTAGGTGCAAAATACAGACCAAGAATTGCCAAGGCACGAGCTGCAGCTTTGTTCACACGTGGTTCAGATGCAACTGTCAAGCGCAAGAGGAGTTCCCGTAGACTTTCAGAAGTAACCAGAATGCGGCGGTTCTCCCAACAGAAGGCCAAATTCCCAACTGCTAACAAAGCTAACCTTTGTACCTAATGAAAGATAAATCTTAAGATTACATGTGGATGCAATGCCACAGAAGAAATTAAACCCAGTATAGTATGAGAGGAAGTAAAGAACTTGCCTCAGGGTTTATGTGGGCACATAATGATTTTAATGACTTCAATACATCCTTGGTCAACATCTTCTGAGCTACAGTGTCAGATGCAAAAGCTAATTTCACCACAACTTGCAATACAGATATTAGTTCTTCCTGACCAACAGATTTGAGCACTGTTTCAATAGGTTGCATTATGTCAGCTTTTATCAACTGCATTGCAACAGAAACATCAGCAGCAAGAGACGAAAGAGCAGAGCATGCTTGTTCAACCTGTCAAGTAATAAATACAAGAGTCAGAATGTCTACAACAAACGGAAAGTTTAACATAAAATCAGGAATTACCAACACATACCACATGACGGTCATCACTACTGATCATACTTATAAGCTGCCGCACAGCATTTTCATCTTTACCAACAACCACACGGTTTCCTTGGTCTTGCATTATCTTTGCTAGGGCAGATGCTAGTAAAGGGTGATGACAAGAAGAGAAGCGGAAGATAAGAGAGAAGAAGGCACTTAGCTTATGCCTAGATGCAACGAAATAAGAATTGTTTTCCATCTGCAATGACCAAAAGAAAGTATATATATTCAACTTGATATGTTTTCTATACTTCAAAGGGAAAACCCAAAGAAGCTGCTACTAGTGATAAATCATAAATACCTCTATTTGAACGTTCACTGATCTTAAATTTTCATCAGCCACAATCCTGATATTTGCAAGAGACAAATGGCGAAGTTTGTGCAAAGGCAAAATTTCAGGAAGGAATTCAAGAGGATTACCAAAAAGCCTTAGGACCTGTAACTCAGCCATTGCCCTACCAAAGAAGAAATAATGAAGAAGATAAGAACATTAAAATCAGCCAAAGTACTAGACTTTACAGGCATGTGGCAAGAGCCAGTAAAACATTAATCACAGACAAAATTATGCTGCTTTTGATAAGGGTGACCTGAAGTCAAGGAGAGGCCGAACAAGCTTGTTATGCTCCAATGATAACTCCACAAGTTCAACACACTGCCTCAGTTCAACTGCTTCAAATTCCAACAAAAATCAGATGAATGGGAATGACTTACTTGCCTGCCCTCAATACCATGAGGCTAATTTTGTTTTTTTTATGCAGGATTGACCTAAGTTCATTAGTATCCACGATTTTGTTTGTTCTATGTAGAACTGACATTATTTAACAAGTCGATAAAGGATAACAATCAGATATGCTAAACAGTTCCCTTCTTACCCGGTACTGAAACCAGCATGTTATAATCAACCCTAAGCACTTTTAAGCTTTTCAGCTCACCAAGCTCCGGAGGCAAAAGTGTTAGCTTGTTGTTATCAAGGTACATTTTCTCAAGATGTGGTAAACGAGTTACCTCCACTGGGAAGACCTGTGAATAATAGACATTAGACAGCAAGATGACTAACTCAAATCAACCAGGTCTCAACCCCAAGTAAAACTACATCGCTTAACATCTGCAATATTTCCTAGCAGATCAGAGATTCAATTACAATACAGAAAATGGTTAGACTTTTGCATGGAAACAAAGCATGCAACTTTTGATCGTACGATGATTTTGCTTTCCCCAGAAATGAACAAAATCCAAGCCAAAACCCTCATACTTATCGCCAATATATCAATTCATATCATATACGGAATCGTGTGTCCCACTTATACCGAAGCAGATGCGACTCAAAGGAAAAGACGAAAAATAAAAAAAAATTTAAGACTCACCGACAAACCACAGCCACAGAGACTGAGCAAAGTGATGCTTTTCCAATGCTCGCCACAATCGGAGAGGTCGTCGGAAACTGCGAGATTCGATCTGAGCAAGCGCGTCAACACCCCTGTCCCATCGCTCTGCTGACCGGAACCGCCCGACTTGCTAATTGTCACGGCCCTCAGAGGCTCCCTCCTCTTCACCACCCTCATTTCCACACCCACATTCGCCTCGACGGGGCGTAGCTCCACTTCTACCGTATCTTGTGGCATCGGCAGCGCCACCATGAGCTGCGACTGGAGCCTGAGCGCCACCTGATCCTCGTCATCCCCCGCCGACCAGTCCAGCTCGATCCGGAACCCTAGCTCCTGATCCTGCGACACCATCGCCGGCGCTGACGAAGACGAAGACGAGCTTGCCGACGACGATGAAGACGTCCGGCCGGAATTCTCCGTCGGCTCCTCATTGCCGTAGTTCAGCGCAAGGTGGAAGATCTCCGAGGGCCGCTTCCAGCCCAATCCCCAAGACATTGTGAAGTCGGGTTGGGAAATCAAGGTTTGTCGAAAATCTGATCCAAGGCCTGCGAATTGAAGTGGACCGGCATTGGGTTCAGACGAACACCAAATACGGATATCAACGCTAATTATTTGCGTGTCCGAAATATTTGGGATTTGAATTCGGATTTGAGATAATAAATGGTGATTAGGGTTACGGATTTGCGAGGATGCAAAGGCGCCTAATGGCGGGAGAGAGACCGCCGGTGTTGAAGTTCGCGGAGAGAGAAACGGAAAATTTGCCGACTCCAAACTGAGAATCTCGGTGTTTGTATGTTGGCAGTTGCCTCACCTAACGACACCGTTTTGCCTAGAGATTAAATTCCATATAAAGCCAGCTTTTTTTTTTTATCTGTTTTCTTCATTTACATGATGGACACCATTCATTGCCCCAATATTTTAGTTTTTAAATTTGCCCTTCAAAAGTTTCTAGATGGATTGAGATTAAAATTAAAAAAAAAAAAAAAATTCATTTGCTAATACTCTAGAAAAATAACATTATTTAAAATCTTTTAATCTTAAATTTGACATTGATACTAGTATATAAATTTTTAAAAAATAAATAAATAAAAAAGTTTCTAGAATCGAGAGGCACTAACATCGATGATAACGACATTATATTTAGAAAAGAACAAGATAGATGCTAAAGATGATGGCTGCCGTATTGCTATGAAGATTATTTAGTGGAATAATTTCCATTTGTTGATGTTATTATGTTATCAAACTCGTGCGACAGATTGAGTTTCGATAGATCCTTACAACTTTAATGGAATTTACCATGCAACGCGTTTTGCTGCAAAATCAATGTCGGCAGCTTCACTTCCGTGCACCAGAATGGACACCAGATTTGGTTTTATGTTCGATTAGTCCAAGATGTTACTTTCCTAAGGTCGAGAGGAGTGTTGTAAGGTGAACGGCACCTTAAAAATACTATCACAGTAAAAGGCTCATGTTGAAGTCTAAAATACATTAATTTTCATGTTTCACCTGTACGAAAGCTCATTTCTTCATTCAATCTAACTTGTATGAAGATGATATATATATACATTATTTTAAACAAAATGGTGTATGTTTAGATGAAAAAAGTTTGGTAAGCTGGGACCTGAGTTGTTTGTTCCCCACCAGCTGTTGAAAAGTCCATTCTGCAGCACAAGTTGGCGGAGTCGCAATGGAAGAATGTTCTAATGGTTGGCCATTTTAAAATCTAGCTGACCAAGTAATGCCATGAATATGCATCTACCCCTTTGAAAGATCATCTAAAGCTTGATTTTCTAATAGCGAATTCAAGGATTCATCAAACTTTCCCCGAAAGGGTACACTTTGCTTCATGGTATTCCAAAAACCACAAACAGGACATGGATTAAAAATCTAAACCATGTAAATGCATGGCCATGACTTTAGCTGCCATCCCTTCCTAGATCACCGTGTTACATGCTGATTTATCCACTAAATTATCCGGAGACAGGGAATGACTAATTAACAATACCGAGGAAAGAAACATTCATAGTCAAATATCATCTTGATTACAAAGTAAACATCTTTGTAGCTTAAGCTAATCAAAAGGTTCTGAAACCTGGCTACCTAAAGCAGCCGGGTCTAATTTGCCCCTCAACTGCAATTTTATCAGAAATCCAGCATATTGGAGGCCAATTCAAAAGTACTTCTCAAATCCTGCTTAATCCCATCACTCGCAAATATAAATTCAACAGCATTTTTTGCCAGTAGAAACATTTCCCTCTTTCCAAGACCTGGGTAGTCAACAAACAAAACAAGTAGTCAATGATGGTAGCTTTAAATTCAAATCCCATTACCTGTACCACCATGTAAGTACCTACCAAATGCAGAAGCAGCTAGATTATACTCGCTGGAAAGACTGGTGGAGAACACCCCGGCATCATCAGTGCAGAGGACTAATGGATGTTTTCCATTATAAAGATCAGCTGCATAATTAAATCCAGTGTTATAGGGAGAGATTTTAAAGTGTATGACTAGCAAAGTAAATATGCTTTAACAACTGTTACGGGAAAGGCTTATCTAGAAGAGATGTGCTTAACCCAGAATACTAGGACTCTTTATCTTTCTTCTGATTTAGACCTCTAAGTTAGACAAGATGCAGACTCACCAAAATGATGAACATCTATCGAAGATACAGATGCAGTCACGATGTTGGAAGTCAGACAAATTTCAACCTGAAGAGATGTGAGAGGACAAGGAGATTAAGTAAGTTAGCTAGACAAATAAAAACTGAGAAATTTGTCAAAGGTCAGTGAATCAAATGGCATCCCTTCCTCATAAGCAGGTAGAAGGTGGAATAGCAGTTCAATCACATATATATGCTAGTTTTTTTTCTCTCACAATACTTCATCAAGTTTTTGGGCCATAATGATTTAAAATTAGTTTTACAGAAAACATAGAGAACGGAGCAAATGGACTGAAAGTAAAGACATCATAGATGATAGGTATTCCATCATATGCAGGATTACTCAAAGAAGTCTTCGGTTTTACAATGTGCAAATATTCTGGAGATGACATCAAATCGAAACTCTTTTAAACTCATTGGACAAAACTATAACAAATTTCAGACCTTTGATTGACCTAATCGAATCAAACACTCATTCTATATGAGTTTCCAGATTGGAATGGCAATTTAATTGAACCAATCGGGCTCTTGCCTCAACTTCTTGGCATCCATTTTATAGAAGTCACTAGAAAGTATTACTATCATTCAAGAGAAATGAATGTCACATGAAAAAAAGAATTATTTCACATATAACTAACCGGGATACTGTAGGATTTCAACTTCTTCCAATCATCGTCATCAAAGAAACACGCATGCCCAACCCTTTGGGGAACAAAGTCTAACATTGCTTGTATCTCATTTGGATTAGGTACCTACAAGCACTAAGTTAGGAAAATAAGCTAGTCAGGATGACTTCAACAAAAACAGCTGCAGGCAATAGAAAGACAAACAGACCTCCCCACAATGAAGAGTTATGAAAAGACCATGTTCTCTAGCAAACTGCAATGCTGGCAAAAATGTGTTCCTGCCTTAGACACAAAGACAACTTGGGATGGTTACATCTCAGTAACAATTAAAAGAAAGCGCTCATCTACTACCAAAAACTCAAGGCAATGACTAGTGAAGACACACCATTCACCCACAACAGGATTTCCAGAAAGGTCAATGCCAACAACTCCTAAATCTTTCATTTCCAGTGCAAGCTTAACCTACAATAAGTCGGAAAGACAATTAAAAACTTATCACCTGTCAATCATATGAGCTTTAATAGAGCCTAGCAAACCACAGGATATACATACAGTTTCCATTGCCGCTGCAGTTGACTCCCGACGGTCAATACTCAAAAGAAGTCTCACTTGTATCTTTTTTCTTGCTCGTCCGTTACGCACATCATTTACAGATGCAGGTTTTAAAGGACTTCCAACATCCATGTTATAAGCTGGAAAACCAACATCAACTGTACTAACAGTCTTTAGACCTTCTAATACCGCTTCTATATAAGTGCGCTTGGTCATTCCTATAGAATCATTTTTCTGAGCAAAACAAAACTCTTTTTTTCTCAATCAATCAAGTACATATCTCACCTCAAAAGGAATGAAACGCAAGGAAAAGTAAAACTCAAAATTTCATTTAAGTACCTTAGGAGTGGTTCTTAACTCTAGGTAGATAACATTTTCAGCGGCAAAATCTTCAATAACCTGTCCTCCGAGGGAGAGAAAAAAAAAAAGATCAATGTAAACGCATTGCAGTTAAAGATCTCTATGCATAGGGAAGTTGACATACTTCTCTGGTAATTCTTGTAACAGTTGTGTGATCAGTTGTTAGAATATGGATCAAGTCAAACAATTTGAAGACTTCGCGTAAAGAACGGTCATCTGAAACGAATAACACAGTTACCAAAGTCAAGATTCGATAAAACCGAGGTACCACCACCAAGGAAGACTGAGAAGCCAGAAAACTGAAAACAAAAAGGGAGCAAAAGAAAATCATCCTCGTAGTTGTTCATTTCTTGGCATCTGAGAATGAAAGCCCACCTCCACCCGAGCCAAGTGGGCTGTTCTTGGCACCACTGTGTTGAGGCTTCCATTTATCGGGTACCAAATAACAAAAAATTTTGAGATTCAAAAGTAAAGTTCTGTTCTCTCCTAAATTTCCTCAGCGGCCAAAGAGAATAAATGACAATGGACATACTTTTCATGATAACATGCTCCACCTCTGAGAAAACTATGACACCCTTTTCACCCAGTACTCTAGCAAGTTCGCTGTAGCAAAAGAACAGCTCAGTATCAAGAATTACGTTGCACTAAACATTCTGAGGACTAGAAACAAAGCCTAAGCTATTTTAGCCACAGAAAGAGAGAAAGGGACAGAGTTGCAAGTGCTTACAGAAGTGTGGAGTCTCTGATGGATCCATTAAGGTGAGCGTGAAGCTCCACCTTTGGCATTGAAACACACCAATCCATGTTCCTCTCTCCCTCGCTCATCTCCCTCTCCACCCTTTGTCCGTATCTCGCCAGTTTGCGGGTTGTCCTCGCCAGTTTCCTGCAATTATAATGTGGAATCCGTGTGTCTTCGTCGGTGGGGTTCGTGGGGTTAAAAGTCTCTTCCAGGCCCCATCAACAAAAATAATTGGCTTATATTCTATAATTCTTCTAAAGCATTTAAGAATCAGAGAGCGTCATCAGTTATCCCATACTCTGAATTCACTCCAGAAACATAAAAAAGAACACGGATCTTCGCATCTGTTGAAATTTTCACATTCTGAGGTTGGGTCAGGCCATGGAAGCAGCTCCGCACGCCCAAACATCAACCTAATCTGTGTACGGACAGCAAGAAGGCAACCGAAAACACGAAGGGGTCCAAAGGGATGACAGAAGGGTTTGGTGGACTGTCTGTCGCGTCCGATGGACCTTTTGGGTAGAGCAAGGCGACAGGGAAAATGGGTAACCGACCAAATGCTGTCGAATCCCAGAACTGCAGGGCCCAATTGGGTCAGAGGCTCGTAGACATGAAAAATTATACATAAAATTCTGTATATAAAAAAAATGAAAAAAATAAAGAAATTCAAAAACCCTACTAAAAGCAAGAAATAAATTGAAAATTTTATTATATTATAAGAATATGAAAAATCTTCATCACACATATTTGTAAAGGAGAGTATAAAATAAATTTACGGGCCAATTTTCAACAAGTACCCTTAAAGTTATTGAAATTTCTTGGAATTTCAATTTAATTTTGATAATTTTTTAATGTCTTTGGTAACTGAGTTTTTAGAGAAAGCATTTAAATCCAAATTTTATTATTAAAAATGTGAAAATTATTTTATATAAAAACATAGATATTTTGAATAACTTTTTGTAAAATGCAATTAGTGATATTTCACAAACAAGATAAAATAAAATAATTTAAGATTTTTTCATAAAATCTTGTATCACTGTAACAACTATGCAGTTCAAACAAATTAAATACCTCGAACGACTTCTTTTAACCATGACGGTTATACAACCAATTCCATTCAAATTTGAAAGGTAGAATTGAAAGCTAACATGAAACTTTATACAAATGTTTTTTGGCTTCTTTAGTTGCCAACAATTCACTTGGTTAATTCTTAGGGTCCCATCCTTAACAAAGCCCTCTTTAGCTCACAAAGAAACCATAAGATGAACCATTGACCATGTGATGTGTTGATGATGGTCAAATTTGAAACCTTTATGTTACCATCTAAAAGTAATTGAATTTATCATACCAACAAGTTTAGGCCTTTTGGTTCAATGGTTGGGTTTTTTACAATTGATATCAAAGACAAACCCTATATCTTAGGTTTAAATTATGGAAGGGGCAACTTGTAGAAAGGGTTACCTAGTGACTAAATGTCATGGGCCAAAAAGGCGTCTAAACGCATGGGGCTAGAGTGGAGTCAATGTGGAGTGGGCAGCTGGGATGTTGGATTGGAAGCATGATGGAATGTTATGGTCTAAAAATAATTGAACTTATCATGCCAACAAGTTAAACCTTTTGACTCATTGGTTGGGTTTGTTACACTTTAATGTTAAGAAAAATGGTGTGTCACACAAACACACATGTATTGAATAAGTCTACATTATGACATGTCATTGATTATGTCATATGAGAGCAACTTAAAACATGAGCTTCGAGTAAATCAACTCGTTCACCAATTTATCATATTCTTGATCACCCTATAATTATTAAATGAAACCCTTTTGGTACTCCAACTATAGAGGAAGTTATTTGGCAGGTCGCTATTGAAGCATAGTTTTATGACCACATTTATTCGCACATGGCTCTGTCATAAAAGGGTTTAAATGTCTTGCACGATTTGGACAATTCACTAGCACTTTATATTTTATAAAGTTGTTGATAATTCTTTCCAATAGAAAATAATATTTGGACCACACAAACCAATTGTTGTAATGATAAGTAGACAAAGGTGGTCCATGGAATTGATACACATTTAAGGGAACACAAGGTCAAGTGGGGTTCATTCTAGTTCCTCCTTTACGCAAGGTACTTGAAGAGGTCAACCTTTATTATGGTTTTTTTGTTTGCTTAAAGCAATAATTACTCAAAATTAACTTTGACGTCAGTTGGTTGTTAATTCATTTATTTGATGGTTTATTTGTGGTTTATGTACTTAGGTCAAGTTCTCAACAATTGGTTTGAAAGGTTGTACTATAGATCATATTCTTCATTGGTGATTTTAAAAACTTCAAATGTTTAGACTTTGCATGTATTATGTCAAAAAAAAAAAAATCCAAAAGACACAATAGTAAACCAATTCGAATATGAGTACATTAAATCCATAAACGAATGCAAAAAGCATGTGAAATTAGGTTTCAAGGAGATAAACACCTGGCCCAAGAAAAGTTAAAAAGGATTTTTATTTTTGAAATCTATTATAGTAAACTTCTAATGTAAGGGGAAAAAAGAAATATTATGACCTTTAATTATATCTAGAAATTTGTGGTAATGATATTGTAAACTATGATCCATGATAATGAATTTCAAGTTTCTTCCACTAATTGCAAAGAAAAGATCCTTAAGATCATTAGTCTTATTTATAGGCTAACAAAGATGGAAAGGAAATAAAGTGGAGGGGCATAATCTATATAGGATTCCAACAACTCTAAAAGTGTATTAGCTCTGCCAAAAAAGCAAAAAAGGTGAAAGGGAGCTTGTCAAGATTTTGACAACACTTTAACTCTCATTGAAGTTTTTGGTACCAAAGAGGTACCAAAAATGATAAGGAAGAAATGAATGGTTGAATGATTAGTTGGCTAAAAGCATTGCTTGACCTTGTCATCTTGGGTTGCAACTTCTAATATTTTTATGCATAATTACACCTTTTGCTCAATCTTTCAAAGATGATAAATGAGTTTTCAGTACTTATCTAATGCATAAATAGTTTCTTTATGCATTTGGATAATGGGTTTACTTTAGCCCCCTATTGGAGGCACATGAATGAGAAGTGTAATTTTATCATTTAGCCTTTTATTTTTACTTCTATGGTGCCTTTTGTCAATCAAAGTTGTCTAGTCAGCCTTACCCAATTTACTAGTACTTGACAAGTTAATCGTGCTCAGGTTGGTAAGGAACTTAAATGCCAACAACTGCCAATTGTTCCACATCAATGGCCTTTAAAATGCTAGTATATCTACTAGCTCCACCATCAAACATTTTCCAAAACCAAGTGTAAAAGATGTAGTTCAAGGTTTATCCTTATAACAATGTTTAGAACTTAGTTGTTTATGTTTTCATTATTTTATCATGGAATGGGGTGTAATCAAGATAATAAAGACTCATGTAAGAGATTTTGTAAAATAGATATCCTAAGTTTGAATCCTCTAAATTGTATTTTTAACTAACCTAAGCACATTAAAATTACCCTTTGATATTGGCCTTCTCTCGTTTAGTGGGATTCAAAACAATATCATTGCATGTTCCGAGGTTCACACCTTTTTCAAAATAGCTTGTGTTCTAGTGACTTCCATAATAGGCATTTGACACAAATATTGCCAGGCCAATTTAAGCACTTGCAACTAGCCCCTTTCTTTTTTTCTTCTCCCGAAAGAGACATAAAGCCAAAAGCATCCATAAGCTCCTCTAACCAAACCCAAAGCACCACTTTGCAACCTATTTTTCTTGATCACCATTGATAGTCCCGAAACACCATTGATGACCTTCAAGCTTTTAAAAGAGTCAAATTACAACTTATGGAGTTGTCAAGTCTTCCAAGCTCTCCAAGCACAAAAAAATTTGGATTTTTTTATGGAACTTTCCTAAACCAACCAATGATAATGATATAGTAGAACTTTGAGATCAAAATCATTTAGCAATCTTGGGGTGGATGGTCAATTCGATGGATGATAGTTTACTTCCTTTTCTAATAAGAATAGGGAATGTGAAATGAGTTAGGAAGACCTTCTAAGTAAGATATGGCAAAACTAACAGGGCCTTCAAAGGTATAATATATGGGCAAAATTATATTCAGTGTTAGAGTTTCATAGCATTATAATTTATACCTAGAGTAAGATTGATTTACAGGAGCCACCCATTCTTTGTCACTATAGGAAATGCACTTGCAACATAAATGTTAGATGGAATGAACGAACTTGAGAAATTCGCTTGATGAAATTATTGTCTATAAGGCTTCCTAATAAAACACATGTGGTTGCCATAGAAATTGAATCCACTCAACTCATGACAACTTTGCTACTTAAAAATGCTTTATTTGTGTCTTGCTTTTATTGTAATTTGATTTCCATTACTAAATTGACATCTAATAACAAATGCATTGTTTTTGTTACCTTGACTTTTGCATGTCTTAGGCACTTCTAATTAAGGCAATGATTGGGTTCGGTAAAGCTAAGCATCGATTGTACCTTTTGCTACCTTCCATTGATGTCTCAACATTAGCCATGTCATCTATTGTCTTTTGTTTAAATATCTCGCATTTTATCTCAAATTCCAAGGCACTTTTATAATGTAGTTTTGGAGAAATTCTGTAATGCCACTTTTGATTGGACATATGATGTGTAGCATTAATGCCTTGGACATCTATTAATGGTTGTAGGCAATCCTTGATGTGTTGCCTCATTTGAATGTAATATCCCACGTAATATTTTCTTTGTAATATTCCTACACTTATTAGGTTTTATGTATATATCTTATATAGAATAGGTATAACACCTATAAGAGGAGGCGATATTGTATAGAATTTATTATAAAAATCATAATAGTGATTCCCACACTTGTTGGTATTCAATTTTTTACATAATACCACAACCAAGTCAATCTTGAGATCACACTTTTACCTTCTTTTTTTTTTCCCTTTCTATCGTGTCAATGAGTATCAATTAAGAATTTCTCTGCATTTTTTTTTAGTTTTAAATTTGGACTTATAATCCTAGCCCCCCGATCTTCAATTTGGACCTTTAATTGGTGCAACAGCATGCTAGCGGGTTTTCTAGTTATGTCATTGGCTTCAGTAGCATTCATGAAAATGCTGGTAGGTCTTTCACGGGCTAGTTGGACTTTATCGACTAGTCCAGTTTGTCCTTTGGCTTTATGGGCTTTATGCATGGGCAATGTTCTCATCTCATCTAACAAGTCCAAGGTTTAAGTGCCTTTACCATCTTGGCCCATAATGGACAACAACCTCATTGCATCCATTGCAAGAAGCCAAGCTACATCCATAAGGCCTACTTCCTTTTGGATGGGTATCCTCCTAGATGGAAGCCCAAACAAAAGGGAGGAGGTAAAAGGAGGCCCAATAGGCCCACTACTTATAACACCACAATTAAGCACCCAATCCTTTTAATTATGGCCCTAGTTTACTAACCATTATGTAGTTGGTGCTTATGGTGGGCTTCCTCTTATCATAGGCCCTCCCTATTTGAGTATGAGTTTAGTGGGTCCTCCTTCTACTCCAAGTAGTACTATTGGTGGATCCATTAGGCTCACCTTAACTTCAGATCAATAGAGTTGGCTTATGACCCTCCTTAATTAGATGGGCCCATTTGACTATTTTGCCAATTTTACTGGTAGGGCTTTTTTATCCAACTTTTTTTCTTCTGCATGGATTATAGATTCATAAGCTAGTGATCACATAGCATATAATTTAAGTATCTTGGATTCATATTTTCCTTGTATTTATTTGCCTACTTGACCAAACCCGTAATCTTATTACCCACATTGGTTATTATTAGTACAACCCCTATTTATCATTACATCATGTTTTGTTTGCCCCTCATTTTCACCATAATCTTTTATCTATTTGCAAACTCACCCACGATAATGATTTTGTTGCCATTTTCTTTGATAAATTATGTGTTTTTCAAGACTATGGGATGAAGACACTAATCATGCTTGGCAAGGTTGATGGGGGCTTATATTTCTTTTTATTTTTTTTATTTTTTATGTTTTGTTATTCCAAACAATTTTCATTTTGTGCTTCCTAGTTTTCTACTTTATGTTTCGTATAATTCTTTACTTTTAGGCACTCCTCTACTTGCAATTTTGTTTTCAATAACAATAATACTAATTATTTTCTTGGTACAATGCTTAGGTCATTCATATTTAAAAACTTATTTTATGAACGAAAAATCAATTTCTATTTGCAAACTCACCCATGATAATGATTTTGTTGCCATTTTCTTTGATAAATTATGTGTTTTTCAAGACTATGGGATTAAGGCACTAATTAGGCGTGGGAAGGTTGATGGGGGTTTATATATTTTTTTTTTATGTTTTGTTATTCCAAACAATTTTCATTTCGTACTCTCTAGTTTTCTACTTTATGTTTCATATAATTCATTTACTTTTAGGCACTCCTCTACTTGCAATTTTGTTTTCAATAACAATAATACTAATTATTCTCTTTGACACAATGTTTAGGTCATTCATATTTAAAAACTTATTTTATGAATGAAAAATCAATTTCTTGTCTAGAATCATTTTCTCGCCCAATTTGTCCTCTTGTTAAACATACAAGGAGATCCTTCCCTTTTAGTCACACAACCACCATGGCCATTTTTAACCTCATCCAAATGGACATTTGGAGACCCCACCAATATCTCACCTATGATGGTGCTTATTATTTTTTTACCATTATCAATGACTTTTCTCACCCTACTTAGATTTTCCTTCATTATAAAAGTAAGGTTTTCTATAAAATCCACTATTTTATTCATATGGACCAAACATAATTCAACACCATTGTTACACAAATTTACTTTAACAATGGTACCAAATTTTTTTCCTCTATGTGCACATCATTCCTTTTTTAGTAAGGGTATTATTCATGCGAGTTTTCCATCCATACTTTACAACAAAATGAGGTAGTTGAATGCAAATTTCGACACTTACTAAGTGTTGCTTGTGCAATCTTATTTTAGTCTCACGTCCCTTCTCGCTTATGGGGTAAATGTATTTTGATTGCCACTTATTTGATCAATAGACTTCCTTCTCCTTCCTTTGGCAAGATCATGCCTTATGAATATCTCTTTGACAAACCTCCACTTTGTTATCATCTATATGTTTTTGGTTGTCAATATTTTATTACCACCTTTGGTATTCATGACAAGTTCAGCCTATGTGCCCTTCCTTATGTCTTTATAGATTATCCTTCCTATCTTTATAGATTATCCTTCCTATCATAAGGGTTACAAACTTTTTAATTCTATCACTAGAAATTTTTTTTATCAATCATGATGTTATTTATTGTGAGGACATTTTTCCATTCTTTACAGCTCTACCCAGTTTTGTCAACTTATCAACACTAGTTTTACTACCTGAAGAATCATACATTCCTTTACGTTTGCTTGTTAATATACTTTATGTCACACCACCTATTTTTTAGTCATCTTACACTTTAGATCCTCAACCCACTCCTTCCCTACCATTTCTTGATCTTGTGCCTACCCCATCCATCCTTATAACCTAGACTAAGCCCACAACCCGCCTTTTCTTCCTAGCCAAACCTCTTTATTCATTAATTTACATAGGCCATTAAGCTTTTTATTTGGACCAATGATTACCTGTGCCTTACCCTACCTTTAGCTTTTTGCACCTCTTCATATCCCATTTATGAATATCTTTCCCTTGACCAATGCTACCATCACTACCAACACTTCATTGTCTTTATTTTGCCATTCATGAACCATACTCTTTCTAGGAAGCCCTCACTAATCCCCACTTGGTCGATGCCATGAACCATGAACTTATTGCCCTTGAGACCAATCACACTTGGGATGTAGTCATTTTACCTTTTGATTAACATTCTGTTGGTTGCAAATGGGTTTTAAGGTAAAGTATTATGCTGATGAATCTATTAAATGCCTAGTTGGTGGCCAAAGGGTATAGTTAACATAAAGGGAATGACTACTGTTGGAATATATTTTAACGATATTAGAATAGATAAACATTTTAATGATGAAGAAAAATGGGTATTCTAATATGATAATATTATAATCATTTTGTTAAAATATATTGATGATTGAATGGAATTATATTATAGAAATATTATAATTAATATTTGATCATTTATAGGGTTCTTATAAGAAAAATAATGCTGAAATTTTATGTAGGAAATTGGGTTAGAATGAGCCTAGTCTGCAAGTCAGACCTAGTCTAGAGAGTGTGTGACCCAGTCCAGAGTGTGCAACCCAATCCAGAGAGGCGCGACCTAGGCACGAGCCCGTGTGAGCTAGCCTAGAGCGCGACCCAAGTCCAGAGTGCGACCCAAGTCCAAAGCACGACATAGTGCTAGACCCGATTGCACGACCCACGACCTACGCTTGTGACCCATGATCCAGAAGTGTTTGTGACTCGCAAACAAGCCCGAGCCCAGTCTGACCTGTAACCCACTCGACGCCGTGACTTCGCCGCTTCATTTGGCCACCGATTTCAACTTCGATCAAGCTAAAAAGTGGCTCATTGGAAAGCTAATAAAGAGTGGAACATTTTTGTGAAGAAAAATCAAAGACCCACTACTCAGAGAGAATTAATTTGAAGAAATTGTGGAGTTCTTCGAGTTCTAGCCCTAACTGCTTAAAAGTGAAATTGGAAGCAAATTAGAGAGTTTCTGAAGACTATTTCAAACGACTTTTGTAAGGAAGAAGATTCTCTATCAATCTGTGAAGGACCCACGAAGATTAATTTCAAGATTGAAGAGAATTGATGAAGATTTGAGAAAGACCTAGTAACCCGATTCTTTGGTCCACGAAGCCAACTTAAGTTATGGATTAAACAATGACGTTTTAAAGCTCAATTTTAAAGGTCTTTAAACCAAAACAAAGTATAAACTATCTTTAAACTCTCTGCCTCTTCAATAGCTCAAATTCCAATCACCATCACTCCAGAACGGGAAGAAAATTAGAGATGTCAGAATGACTAGTTTTTGGAGTTATAGAGGTGCATTTAGTAGAGGTGCATTTTGCACCTCTATTTAGTAGAGAAACAAAGGGAAATCGTAGTTACATTTACAGAGATTTGAAGAAACGAAAATCCACTTGAGAAGCTAAATATAAATCTTGTGAAGCTTGAGTTGAAGTAAAATCTCAGAGAAGTTTTTTTCATTCCATTACTCTTTAAGATTACTTGAGATTTCTACTTATATATGTTCTGATTAGATTTTGAATATTGTTGTGCACATATACTTGTTTGTAAATATGAAACCCTAACTTTATTATCATTCGGGGGTTTCATGATTAGAGTTTGATTAGTTATTTGTTATCTTTAGAAAGCCTTTAGCTTAGCAATCTCCCATATACA
The DNA here is from genome assembly GCA_028551485.1 of Casuarina cunninghamiana. Classification (NCBI taxonomy): domain Eukaryota; kingdom Viridiplantae; phylum Streptophyta; class Magnoliopsida; order Fagales; family Casuarinaceae; genus Casuarina; species Casuarina cunninghamiana. The sequence goes on along the minus strand of CM052366.1, from coordinate 22,385,182 downwards.
TTTCACATATTAAGGGAATTGCTTAAGTTTGTAAAAAGTTTGAGAAACTTTGACTTGTTGATGTGTGTTGAGACATGCATTGTATTGTAATCCTTGATGTAAGGATTGTTTAACTCCTTAAGGAGGAGTTGGAAAATGTAGGAGAAAGTTTCTCATAGCTTTGTAGTAAAGTAGACTTTAGCTGGTTGTGTTGAAATAGAATAGGGTGGAAGTAGGTGAGAATGGCCGAACCACCGTGTAAATTGATGTTTCACCTTTCTTGTGTTTGATTAGCTTGCTAATTAATCTTTATATCTTTGAATGCCATATTTGATTGCATAAAAAGTAATTGAACACAAATAGAAGTGACTTTTACAAGAAAAACCTAATTCACCCCCTTTCTTAAGTTGTTATAGGATCCAACAACTATCATGATACCTTAATTCCTATTGCTAAGGATGTCACTATTCGGCTATTTATTACTATTGTTGTTATCTATCCATGACCTTTTTTTCATATGAATGTTCATAATGTTTTTCTTCACGGTGACCTCTTTGGAAAGGTTTATATAGAGCTTCCTCTTAGATTTTGCAATTAGGAAAAATGTCGAATATGTCAATTGCAAAAATCCTTGTATGGTTTGAAACAAGTGTCTCATCAGTGGAATGCTAAGTTTACAACTATTCTTATTACATATGGTTTTTGACTATCTTGACATGATTATTTCCTTTTCACCAAAGCTAAAGGAAGTTATTTTATTACCTTACTTATTTATATGGATGACATTTTGATTATAAGAAATAATCAGGTAGCCATATCAGATCTTAATGATTACATGCATTCTACATTCTTTATGAAGGATCTTGGTCAGTCAAAATTCTACCTTGGTATAAAGATTGCTCGGTCTCTAGAGTGTATTTAACTTAGCTAGATAAAGTACACACTAGAATTGATCTCCAAAGCTAGTCTAGTTGGTTTCAAACCTTTCGCCATTCCTATGGAGCATAATAAAAAATTCATGAGTATTGAGTATAATATTGGCTTTAAGGAAAAGGTTAATGATCCATTTCTTTTAGATCCTTCAGTATATCAAAAATTAGTTAGCAAACTTATATATTTGACTTTCACTCAGCTTGACATCATTTTTTCAATTTAGCTACTCAGCCAGTTCATGCATGATCCGAAACAATCACACATGAAGGCAACCTTAAAAGTAATTAAATACCTCAAAGGTTGTCTAAGACTCAATCTTATGTTTCCATGTTCCTTAAAATTTAAATTGCCAACCTTTTGCAACTTTAACTATGGCACATGTCCTATGACTAGACGCTCCAATACTAGTTTTTGTATCAAAAAGCAACCAAAGCTTGGAAATTCTTTGATATCTTGGTGATTGAAGAAACAACCAATAGTCTCTCTCTCATAAGCTAGAGTAGAATATTGAGCTATGCAAGTCACCACAAGTGAAATTGTTTAGATTAGAGGTTTGCTCAAAGATTTGGTTTTCACATGCAACAATTAGCATTACTTTTTTGTGATAATGAAGTAGCATAGGGGATAACAACAAACCCAATTTTTTATGAGCATATTGAGCACATCAAGGTGGATTGTTATTATGTAAGAGATAAGCTTTAACAAGACATCATTATAACATGTCATATTTCAATGAAAGAGCAACCAACAAACTTATTGACAAAAGCACTTTGCAGCCAACAACATTGGCATATCCTTTCCAAGCTTCGAGTGTTTGACTTATACAAACCTCTAGTTTGAGAGGGAGTGTTAATGGCTGTAGGCAATTCCTAATATGTTGCCTCATTTGGTTATAATAGCCCATGTAATATTTCTGTCATAATATTCTTGCAATCTTTTAGGTTTTATGTATATACCTTATATAGAATAAGTATAATGCCTATAAAAGGAAGTGATATTGTACAAAACTCATTCCCACACTCGTTGATATTCAATTTCTTACAACATCTTTCAAAAAAAATACTTTGTTTATTTTACTAAATTAGTTCACCATACTATATATCATATGTGTTTTATTTGTCTTTTGGTTAAGTGAACTTATTTGTATTTCCTTATAGTCAGACCTAGAGTGCCAATATCTTTCAATTAATCCATACGAATTTTTGAACTATTGTTGACAATTATTCTCAAGCTACTTGGGTCTTTCTTTTATGTTATAAGGATCAAGTGTTTACTATTATTCACTAATTTATTTTCATGTTCCATACACAATTAGGTCATCATATATAGTGCATCCATTTAGATAACAAGATTAAGTTCTTTTCTAGACCATTTTTATCTTGTTCATTTTCATGTGGTACTTTACATAGAGTAATTCCATCTATTCACTTTGTAGAATGGGTTGGTAGAATACAAACCCATTTTCAATCATCTTTAGATTATTGGATGTTGATGTTATGTTGCTATTCTTGGTTTTCAAGACAAATTTGTCTCTAGATTCATGTCATGTATCTTTATAGGATATCCTTCATTACAAAAAGAATATCAACTATATGATTAGAAAAATTTTTGTTAGTCGAAATCTTATCTTCTATGAGTATGAGTTTTCATTTCAATAATAATCATTATCTTAAACTCAACGTATACTTGACTTGAGCATCCAAGTTGATGAGTCCCGAAGTATGCCAATGAGATATAACTTGGAATCTTTTCCAAGCCTTTCTTCAGACCCTTCACTTGGTGTCCCACATGACATTCTGTTGGATCCTATAGCAACCTAAGAGGGGGGGGGGTGAATTAGGTTTCTCTTTAAAAAATTCACTTCTAATGTATGTTTAATTACTTTTTGCAATCAAATAAAGCATTCAAAGATAATTAAACACAAGAGAGACAAGACACAAGTTTACACGGTGGTTCGGCCCTTTTTCACCTACTTCCACCCTCTTCTCCTTCAACACAACCGGTTGAAGTCCACTTTACTACAAAGCTAGAAGAAACCTTCTCCTACACTTTCCAACTCCTCCTCAAGGAGTCAAACAATCCTTACACCAAGGATCACAGTTACAATGTGTGTCTCAACACACATCAACAAGTCAAAGGTTATCAAACTTATTACAAATTTCGAACTAAGCTTCTGTAAGATATGCAATACAAGTTCAGAAGCTTCAAACAACTGCTAGAGGCTCAATACAGAGTAAATGGACAAAAGCCCCAAATTCATTCAAACCCTAGCAGAGTCTACTTGCAGAAAATCAACTTCAATAATAGAGTATAATGAAGCACAAATTGATTCTCTAGTAAGCAAGTAATGAGCTTAGAAATTAGTCACCCAATGAAGATCAAAATCGTAGGTTTGGATGAGCTAGGATGAGTAGTATGAGATGCTTGACAACTTGCTTTCTTTGCTTATAATTTTCGGACTACTTCTCATGGTGAAGACAAACTTGCTTAAATACCTTCAAAAGCAACTAACCTCTCACTTCAAAGAGTCGTTCTGACACTTCTGAGCACCATCAAATCTTCTTCCCGTTGGAGCTCCTTATTTCCCTCTTCTCTGTCCATTTTCGAGCTTAAGAGAGACAGAATGTGGGAGAAGAGGTTCTGCCTTCGTTTATTTCAAAATCCTGTCCAAAACGGTGCAGTTTTGGTCTCAACTTAAATCTCTATAATTCGGGTTCTGTGGAGCAAGTTTCGGGTCTCACTCAAATCTTCTTCAATTCTCTCCAATCTTGAATCAATTCTTCGTGGGTCCTTCATAGATTGATAGAGCATCCTTTTCCTTACAAAAGCCCTTTGAAATCGTCTTTAGAAACCTTCTAATCTGCTTCCAATTTCATTTTTGATCAGTTAGGGCAAAAACTCGAGGAGCTTCACCATTTCTTAAAATTGATCCTCTTCTGAGCAGTGGGTCTTTGATTTTTCTTTACAGAAATCTTCTCCTCTTCATTAGCTTTCCAACGAGCTATCTTGCGCCTTAATCGGAGGTGAAATGGGCGGCCAAATCTACCGGCGAAGTCATATCGTCATCGCGGGTCGGATTCTGGGTCGCGGCACTTAAGGTGGTCGCGGGTCGCGCACTCTGGACTGGGTCGTGCACTGGGTCGCACACTGGGCCTGAGTCGCACTCTGGACTGGGTCGCATATCTTTGGACTGGGTCAGACTCTGGACTGGGTCAGACTTTTGGACTGGGCTCATTCTAACCCAATTTCCTGCATACAATTTCAGCATTAATTTTCTTATGAAACCCATAAATAATCAAATATTAATTATAATATTCTCATATTATAATATCCATTTTTCTTATCATCAAAATGTTTATATATTCTAATATCATTAAAATATATTCCAACACATTCCATCTATTCCTTCATCTAAACACCATAGCCACAACTTCATTGTAGCCTATACGATAATCCACCCATCTTATTAAGCCCCCTATTTGAACCATAAACTATGTTTGCATTTCATTACCCACAACTTCAATTGTTAGCCATCATCTTATTTTTACTACCTGTCATATAAGCAATTGGCCTCACATTTTAAACATTTCATTGAATTTATTTCTACTACAAAAAGTCATCTTCTTGTCAAGAAGTTGTTATGGACAAGCATTAGCTTGTTGCTATGTAGTAGGAGTTGGAGGCCTTAGTGGCAATCATACATGGGACTAGGTACTGTTTTCTTGAGATAGTGTGCCATTGGATGTAAATGAATTTACAAATTAAAATATAAGTCAAATGAGAGTGTGGATTGATATAAGAATTGTTTAGTGGCTAAAGGCTATAATCAACAATAGAAGATTGATTACTAGGAGACCTTTGCTCCTGCAAAGATGATAAAAATTCAGTTTATCCTTTCAATTGCTTTTGTTTGCAATTGAGCTCTTTTTATTTATTTATTATTTAGATGTCCAAAATGTCTTTTTATATGGTGATCTATTAAAAGAGATATGTATAAAGGTACCCTCCACCTTTATTATAAAGGGGATGGATTTGTATGCAAAGTATGTAAGTCACCCTATCGGCTTAATCAAACATCACAACAATAGTGTGCCATGTTTACTAAGGTGCTTTTGGCTATAGAATTTTCTCCTTCATCCCATGACTATGCCTTGTTTACTAAAAGAGCAAGTAGTACTTTGTCATTCTTCTTATATATATGGATGATATTTTGATTACATGTTATAATATTACAACTATCTCAGAGTTGAAAGACTATTTAAATTCTATTTTCTACATGAAAGATTTGGGGTTGTCTAAATATTTTCTTGGTGTGAATATTGCCCATTCACCAAAAGGCATTTATATAACTAGTATCAATATGTTTGGCAATAGATATTGGAGGCTAGCTTTTCAAGAGCCGACCCTTTCTTACGCCCATGGATCAAAATATTAAATTGATTACCACTGAGTATGATGCTATTGCCAAGGAAGAAAAATTTGATCACCTCCAGAGGACAACTCATCTTGTCTTTCTGGGCTCATTGTTATTATCTATCAGCAAGCTGGTTCCTAGGCCCAGTCATTTTTCATTTGTGTATATCTGTAATGAAGTTGATGTTATCCTTTAGTAACTGTGAATATGATGAAACTGTCTACGGACTTCCACAATCTCTCGTGTTCACAGTTTTGATCTGCCTAGTCAGATTTACCTTTCCATAAGTTTCCTCACCACCAAACTTCCAACGTTTTGTTAATGGGGCACAACTCCCCCATCACTTTCTTTCATTTTCAATCCTTTTTTCAAGACGTGCATGCAAATATACCTATCAAATGTACTTGATGACTTTGAATGCTTTCACTGTGATTTCCCAGTAGCTCTTTTCCTACTTGTTTTTCGGTTGGGATATTAACGTTTATCTTTATACGGACTATAACTACTTTACAAAAGTACTAATGCATTGAAAGTACTATCGTGTCATAATTGAAAATTTTTAAATATAATTTTTTTTAAATAAATTGTAATACTAAGAAATACTTCTAAATTTTTATACTTTTTTATTTTTTGATGAATAAACTCATATATTTATAAAAAAAATAACAGAAAAGTAAAAGAGTACTTTTAATATTCTGTCATATTGATTGTGGGAGGTGTAATCAAACCATGGACGGAGACGAAAGAAACCTTTCTGCAGCAGCGGAAACGAACCTCTTTCGCTCTGTAATTCTCTAGGTTTCGGCTTAGTCTTTTTTTAGTTTGTTCTCGTTCCGTTCGTCAACCTTGATAGCTTAGAAAGAAAAAGAAAATCTGGGAATGGTAATCGTCAATGTCTCTCGATCACGGTGCAAATTAGAAGCATAATTGCTTTCGCAGATGACACTTTATGCGTAATTAATGTCCGGATTTAAGGTGACACTCAGATGATCCTTTATGCGTAATTAATGTTAAAAGCATACGAATAAACCCATGGAATATATAACAGAAATTATAAGGTCGGACGAAATTAGTTTACGTCAAATGATAGTAGACTTACGGAAACCATTATCAATTATTTTCTCTCTAGACAACCAAATTCAGAATAAACAAACATAAACTCAACTAAAGGGGTCGTGATGAAGTACAGGTTTATATATGCTTGCTGTTAGCGTTAAGCCTACTCCAATCTCAATGAATTTTCGAAGTTAGAAAATTGGATTAGCAATTCCATAATCCGGAATGGGAGATCATGCTTGCCATGATAGATGCTACATGCACAAATCCTGCAAGCCATCTTGCTGTATGTAAGCCAATCCAATGCCAACCATTTCTGAAACCCACTTAGAAAGGTACAGAGAATTCAAAATAATATAAGGTAATAGATAAAGTTCCATGACAATAATATATGGGAAGGCAAACTTCATTCTAGAACCAAGAAATAAATAAATTAGCTCGTGCCCTTTTTGGAGGATGCAAAAACTGCTTCACTAGAGAACTAGTTAAGCTTATTGACGCATTCTCCCGAGACCAAAACCTATCCTTACAACAATATCCCCATCAACACGAAATGGTACGCAGCGAACTCTAACCTTTCATACTCTCGGCAAGATCACAGCCTTGAGAGGGTGCTTCATCACGACTGTGAAAGCATAAGTCTCAGTGGGGTCAGGTGGGGATCCGGGGACCGGCAACCACTTGAAAGCACGTATCATCCTGGCCAGCATCAGGTGCACATGCAGAGTCCCCAAAGTCAGCGCTGGACAGATCCTTCGGCCGGCTCCGAAGGGAAGCATCCTCACCGCCCTCGTCCCGGTCACGTCCACGTCGACCCCGTCGCCTCCCAGGAATCTCTCGGGACGGAAGACGTCCGGGTCCTCCCACAAAGCCGGGTCCTGGGTCACCCATGCAGTGTAGAACTCCACACTAGCGTCTTTGGGAATGGTGTACCCTCCGAGCTGCGTCTCCTCCGTGACGGCGTGCGAGAGCGCGAAATGTCCCGGTGGGTGTCGCCGGAAGCTCTCTTTGACAACTGCACCAAGGTAACTCATTTTCTCGACGTCGCTCTCTGTGATCGATTCCTCTTTGCCTACGTGGTCGATTATTTCCTTGTAAAGCTTTTCCTGAATCTCTTGGTCCAGCACCAAGTGAAGCAAAGCCCACTCCAAAGTGGTGGCACTGGTGTCCGTCCCGGCGTTGATCGCCTCCGAGCAGAGTGTCACGAGCTCTTCTTCCCCCAACTTGCCTCGACCCGGCGCTTTCAGCTGGAAAAGCGAGTCTACATAGGCAGCACCAATGGCGCTCGCCATCTCTGGACCACCATTTCCACCACTCTCCACGAAGGCCTTTCTGTTTCTTATGAGTGGAACCAAGCACTCTAACTGCTTCTTTCTCAGATTTTTGGCTTCTTTGAGTTGCTTCCGGAACAACGGAGTGAGGACTGGCAAGAAGTCCGGGAGCTTTGGTGATGTGATTAACATCACGTCCTTTAGCACGCTTTCAATCTTTTTTATCTCGTCTTCTGGGACCTTTGCGCCGAAGCAAATGCATATGAGGATGCTGCATATGGTGAGCCTACAGTTGCTCATCACCTCGACGAACCCTTTCTCGGAGGCCTCTCTTCGTAGCCTCTTCATGTGGTTTTCGATCGCCCACTTCCTTATCCAGCTGCATTGCTTTACTCTCGCAGGGTTTATTAACTCGGTCACGAAGTTCCTGCGAAGAGCCCTCCAGAGAGGCCCATACTCAGCGGAGTTAATGGCACATTTTCCCATGCTAAACACTAGCCGAATCGGGGAGTCCGCCGGTCGGCTGGCGAATGCCGGGCCTCGCTGGACCAGGGCTTCGTGCATCAGCTCGGAGCTGGTGACTATCACTAGCGTGCGTTGACCCATTTGCATGGTGAAGATTGGGCCATATTTTGGCCGTAAGTCACGTACGATAAAGATGAAATGACGTCGTTGGAGAATGACCTGACCAAGATTGCCCAAGATAGGCCAGCCCGGCGGCCCCGGAGGAAGGTTTTTGGACCCACCGCCGGTGACGGACCAGTACCGCCACCAGAAACGGACAAAGAGAAGAGCCAAGAAGAGGATAACAATGTCCATGAACGCCATTCTCAGAGGAAAGGGAAGGAACTTGCAAAAGAGTTAAGACACTGAAACCTGGTAGAAACTGGCAAAAGGGAACGGTAGTTTTCTACGCGGTAGGGGAGAAATTGGTAAGTGAATGAGTTTGGTCAGTGGAAACAAGCGGAATTCAATGACTTCACCAGATGTATTTACTCTTGACGTACGGATGCAGGTTCAGAAGTTATGGTCTGATACTGAGATTAGAGTGACTTTGGAACCATATTGGGTTGTTTTGAACAGCCAAACTAAAGGAAACTTGAGAGAGATTGGGAGCTCAAAGGCGCTTTTAGCTCATATTTATGGGCAGAGCCAGCCATGGAACTTAATGGGCCGGTGGGATTAGTTGAGATTGCATTTACTGAAGTTTCATCGTTTTTACCACTGCTTGTTTATGTCAAACCCTCCCCTCGCAATTCATCATTAGTTCGATGAGACCTGGGGCAAAGCTTTAAGATTTTCTATGTTAAGAAAGCTAATTTTTTCCTTAGAAAATTGAGCTTTTCGAGGGAGAAAATGATTTTGGAAAGAGGATTGGCGAGAACAAAATTTCTACTGTCGAGCTTGGTCTGCCAACCTTTGCCGCTCTTGGCACCAACAATTGGCGAGCTCGCTCCACCAACCTTCGCAGTTCTCGATGGCACCGACAAGGATGGCCAGAAAGAATTAAATGCTAGAGCAATACTCTCTCTCTCTCTCCCTCTCTCTCCCTCTCTCTCCCTCTCTCTCCATGTCTTTTCCTTCACCAGTTCTCAAGAACAAATAAACCTAAAAGCTAATGCGTGAAGAACATTAGCCTTGACATCAATTTGATATATCTGGAATTTGTTTTTAAGTTCCACACACGAATGTGTGTGAATTTAGGCGAATGTATAAAAAAAAAATTAACAATTTGTATTTAATAGGGGAGAGATTCTTTTTTCTTACACGATGGATTTATTTCTTGTGTTGCTCAATCCGCGTTATTTTCTCTTTCATTTCTCAAAGAAGCACTCATTTATTAGTTATTTTATGCCAAAGGTTCTTCTTTAATATATCTATGACTTATCCTTAAGTCTGAATTCCATACTTATCAACATCACGTGTAACTGTGTCGACGTTTAAAATTTATATAATGGTAAGACATGTTAAATGATATAGAGTTGATGTCATATATTATTAAAGAATTTATTAAAAAATTTATGTAAATATGAAAAAACGTCACTTTTCATTATTTAAAATATTTCAAATGAATATATTTATAATAAAAATAAAGATAAAAAAAATCCGCTTTGTATCATGTTAGATTCAAAAATTTATTACATTCATGTGACTTGGTCAGTAACTTTATTTCAGCTCGAAAACTACGTAGTTGTAGCACAATGCGACCTACTCCATTTATTGTTGGTTTCTCAATTTCTCTTCCTATAGGTCTGTCACATTTATGTAGCTGACCGGTTTTGGAATTGACGTCTCTTACGCACTGATCTCCTTTGCAGTACATTGTTATTGTAGTAGGTGAGCAATGGCTACATTAGGCTACTGGTTTTAGGTTTAGCATTTTTTGGGGAAAACATTTATTGAAACCACCAAAAGAAAGAAGCATAGTCTTTTAGGGTTTCACTATTACCTTTTAAATATATAGATTGTATTCATAACACTTAAAATACAAAAATTTAGTCATTCTCCAACATTATAAAACCCGTTTATTTATCTAAGAAGACCCCTAAGACAAAATACTTGCATGAAATGATAACCTCTTATATAGATATACATCTTGACATAATGTTAAATAATGCACGAGCATTCAAATCTCATTAGACTGATGTTGTCTTCAGCTTATTGCCAAACTTAAAGCGAGGTTCACTCTGGTGCCGGCTACAGCACGTTGCAGAAAGCAATCTGTAGAGAACAGCTCAGACCTTTGCCCGTTATTCAATGTTGTTGCTTACTCTGCTTTTGTCCAGGGACCTACATGAAGGGGCCATGACGTCTAAGACATCTTCTGGACGTTTCGCAGTTGAGCACTGTTGCTTTTCACGCTTTGTGGTACATAGGACCTACAAATCCTTGTCCCTGAGAGTCACAACACATTCAAGATGGCCCCAGACAGTGGTGAGCTCGCTCTACCAACCTTCGCCATTCTTGTTGGCACCAAACACTCTTGATCTAGTCTTCCTCCTCCGATACCAACTATCTTGCCTCCTCCGATGCTAAATAAGATGTCAAGATCTGTTATGAAAACAACTCATCCCATAAACATAGACGCATAAATCAAATTGTAAACATATAAGAGACACAAGGTTTTAAATATTCGAACCAAGACATTGTCTTGCATCCCTCACACTAACATAGCTTGGCTAGTAGTTGTTACACAGTACCATTCTTTGATTATTACCCTCATGAGGTGAGGGCTATTGCCCTTATAAGGTGTAAACTCATTTTCTACATTCATTTCAATCCTACAGTTTTTTCCATTGCTTTTTCTGCTTTAAACTAGCACCAAACATAATTTTAACCATATGCTGTTAGGAATCCTAATCAAACACTGTTAGAAATTTCAACAAAATAATACTAAAAATACCTACTAATATTGAGAAGAATAACTTCTACAATATTCTTAAAATATAGTTAGAATATATTTAGATCTATTAATTTTCACTCCAAATCCAAGCAAGATTGAAATCCTATTAGAGGTTCCTCATATGTACCATGCAAAAGGCTATACTCACATCCATTTTGGAGTAGTCAAACCGTACCTCGCCTAGTTATTCTTGATATGATAGTATCAATTAAAATTAAGAATGTAAGACTTATAAATTACAATAAGTATTTATAAATGTTTTTTGAATTTAAATGATAAATAATTGATTGATTTATTTTAGAATTTGTGGAAATATATTACTCAATGACTCAATCCTTACCCATACGAGTGGAAATATATTACTCAATGACTTAATCCTTACCCATACGATGTTGGTAAATCATCCTTATTAAACAATTATGAGGCATTAATTTTGGAGTCAAAGAAACATGCAGTAGTAGCCTTTAAAAATTCTAGCTTTTGACAGCAAGTTTCAATTTCTATTGTCTTGTAGTAATCTTGTCTACATGGAATAAGTTTAGAACAGCCTAGAAATTAGATGAAGATCAAGTATAATATCTTTTAGTGTTTAGTGTTGGTTTGTATAACTAGATATGTATGTTAGAAAAACGTTGAAGCCTTCTTAAGAAAATTTAGTTATATAGAAAGTGAAAAAATAAAATAGTTTTTATGTCAAATTTGAGTGCTTATAACTTTCTTTTTGTGTAATGAAATTTTGTTTTTTTTACCCAAGCCTCTTCTTTATCTTGTCTAGTTTATGTTAAGGTCAAATTTCATCTTATTCTACTGCATATTGAGGTAGAAATGAATCCTACAAGGTGGCATCAAAGCTAGACTAGCTAGTATGTTACTTAGAATTTCTGTAGAATCTGTTCTACCTAAGTTCCCTTTGAAATCAACCTTTTTTTTCAAACCCCAAACATTCAAAGATGTTAGATTTCATTCATCACAAGACTTCTTTTCTTAATGAAACAAACCATGGTGATTGGCGTATATAAATGAGAATCATACTTGGTTCCAATGATTTGTTGAAATTTGTTAAAGAAGGTTATGAACCACCTATAAGTGGGAGAGCAAAAGAAGCCACATCAGATGCTAGAAGAGCTACCTTGGAGAAGAATAGGCAAAAAGATTAGAAAACCTTTCTTATGATTATGCAAGGCATAGATAGCCAGTTGTTCAAGAAGATCTCTACATTACTTACATCAAAAAGCTACATGGGATAGCCCAAAAAAGATGTTCCAAGGAAAGCAAAATAAAAATGAGTAAAGCTTCAATCTCTTAGGTGTGAATTTGAGCTATTAGAAATGTTAGTGAATGAAATTATTGATAACTATGTGTGTAAAATTTAGGAGGTAGTAAATGAAATGCAAGGTGTGATGAGGTGGTAAATAAGAGAAACATAATTGAAAAATTGTTGAGAACCTTGGTGGATGATTTTGATTTTATTATGATTGTTATAGAAGAATCTAAAGACTACAAAAAGCTATCATTAGATGATGTTTTAGGGATCTTGCATGCACAGGAAATCAAGATAAGACAAAAGAAAAAAAGGAAGTAAAGGCTAGAACATGCTTTCTAGAGTAAGTTAGAAATAAAGGATAATGCAGAAACTAGTCAAGGGAAAAATAGAGGAGGAAACTCATGGTCTAAGGGGACGTATAATTCTAAAAGAGGTGGAAGATAAAAAGGAAAAGATGCACAGAATAACTATATCTATACGAAGAGTGAGCATGGTGAAACCTCCTTTAGAACAGAAAATCTAACTACTAAAATAGCTCAACCTATAATGCTAGGGGGAGCTTTGAAGGTAGGTTTAATACAAGATATAGGAAAGTTCAATGGTTAAAATATCATAAATTTGGTCACATAGCTTAAAATTGTAGAATGGAGCCAAAAAGGAAGGATAAAAACTATTATGTTGAAAAGAAGAAGGAGGAAGAAGAAGAGGGTGATAAAAAACCTATTTTGCTAGTTGTTAAGAAAGTTACTTTAAATGTGGTTGAAAATTTGGCACTTAGATATCAGTGCAAGCAACCATATGTGTAGTAACATGGAGTTGTTTTGTGAGCTAGATTTAAGGTTTATAGGTAAGGTTGCTTTTGAAGATTCAATCAAAATTAATGTTGAAGATTAGGTTACATAGCTTTAAAGACTCAAGAAGGTAAAGAAAGTTTTATTAAGGATGTTTACTATGTTTGGCCCTTAAAAGTGAGTTGTTAAGTTTAAAACAACTACTACAAAAAAGGGCATGCAATTAATATGAAAGATTGGATCATGTTTGTGAGGAATCAATTTGGAGAGCTTATACGAAAATCAAAGATATAGAAAAATAGATTGTTTGCTCTAACTTCAAATTGAGTTTATAAAGTGTCTTAAATCTATTATGAAAAATGATTGCTAGTTATGGCATTTGAGATATAGGCATCTAAGATTTAAAAGTTTAAGTATGTTTCTAGAAAAAATATGGTGAAAGGACTACCAACGATAGACAAACTAGAGGAGTTGTGTGAATCTTATGTGAAAGGAAAGATGAGTAGGAAAAAGTTTGAAGTTGGAAAGTCTTGAAGGATTGAAAAAATCCCTTCAACTTGTCCATACTAATTTGGCAACACCTCTTGATGTTGAATCATTAGTAGAAAATCAATATTATGTGGTATTTATTGATGATTTTAGAAGTTCAAGAAAAATCTGGTTTGTTTAAGAAGTTCAAGGAATTTAAGGTTTTGGTAAAGAAGAAAAGTAAAGAAAAGATTAAGGTTCTTAGATTAGATAAAGGATGAGAGTATACATTCAAGAGAATTTAATAATTTTTGCCACAAGGAAGGTATTAAGCATAAACTTACAATGGCTTTTACTCCTTAACAAAATGAAATTGTTGAGAGGAAAAATAGAACTATTTTGGATCTTGTAAAAGGCATGCTAAGATGGATGAATTTGCCTAAGCATTATTGGTGAGAAGTAATAAGATGTGTTATTTATCTCCTGGATCAAAGTCCCACTAAAAGTGTGAAGAATAGAATCCAAATAGGGCATGAACTAAAAGGAAACTAAGACTTAGTTGTTTAAAAGTCTTTGGTTGTGTGGCATATGCTAGAGTACCTAAACAAAAAAAGGAGAAAGCTAGATGATAAAGGGGTTAAGTGCATTTTCATAGGGTATAATGAAAGAACAAAGGGTTATAAGTTTTATAATCCAGTGAAGAAAAGACTTAATTTCTAGAAATGTAGAATTTGATGAGCATACAAGTTAGAATTGGAGTAAAGAAGAAAAAAGTCAAAAGGGCATGTTTATGAGAATTTTGTGAGTGAATATAAAAGAGAAGGTGTTGAAGATGTTGGAGATGTTGGAGTAAGAAATGAGTGAAGATCAAATGGCTTAGAAGGTGAAACAAGTGGAGATAGAGTAGCCCAATAGATTCATTAAGAGCACCTACAATATTGAGAATTATAAATGATATTTATGGAGACTTAGTTCCAATTAAGTTAAGTGAGTATTCCATGTTTGTTTGATAGCTACATGTGATCCTAAAAGCTTTGAAGAGGCTATAAAAGAAAAGAATTGGAAGACAAAAAATAATGGAAGAACTAGCAACTATAAAAAAGCATGACGCTTGGGAGCTTGTTGAATTGCCTAAGGATCATAATGTTATTTGATTGAAATTGGTGTATAAAACCAAAAACAATAAAGTTGAAAAGTTAAGAAGTATAAAGCTAGGTTAGTGGGCAAGGGTTGCAAGCAAAAATATAAAATAGATTATGAAGAAGTGTATGCACCAATGGTTATAATTGGTACAATAAGACTCATTTTAGCTATAAATGTTACTAAGGGATGGAAAGTGCATCATATGGATGTTAAGTCAATTTTTCTAAATGGATATTTGGAAGCAGAAGTTTATGTTAAGCAACTATATGGTTATGGAAGAAAAAGAGAAGAAAATAAGGTTTATTAGTTAAAAAAAGTCTTGTATGATTTGAAACAAGCAACAATGTGTTGGAATGTGAGAATTGATAGCTTATTTGCAAAGTAATGGTTTTAAGAAGAGTTTTTACGGATACTTTCTTTACACAAAAGTTAAGGAGAATGGAGACATGGTTATGGTATGTCTATATATAGATGACATGATCTTTATAGTTAATAATCCAAGTTTGTTTGACAAATTTCAAATTGCTATGCATTAAGAATTTGAAATAATAGATCTTGGTAAGATGGCATACTTTCTAGGAATAAAAGTGTTTCAAAGAAATGAAGGGATTTTTATATCCCAAAAGAAGTATGCAAGAGATGTTCTCAAAAGGTTTAAAATAGAAAACTCAAAACCAATTGACACACCCATTGAAATGAATCATAAATTGAAAAAAAAGTTCTAAAAACAAACCAGTTAAAGCTTACTATTTCAAGAGTATGGTGGATGTTTGAGGTATTTAACCTACACATAACTAGATATAATGTTTGGTATTGGTTTGGTCAGTTGACTTATGGAAGAACTAACTGAAATACACATGAAGGCAATGAAAATAATCATGAGATATGTGAAAGGGAGATTAGATTATGGATTGCTATATTTAAAAGGAAAATAGGTAAAGTTATAGAGTTTTTTTTACTTTGATTTTTCAAGAGATTTAGATGGAAGGAATAGCATATTTGGATATAGATATGATGTGGGATCAAGTGTCTTTTTATGAAGTTCAAAGAAACAAAAACTTGAGACATTTTTTACTTGTAAAGTTGAATATGTTGATGCATCTTAAGTAGCTTATCAAGCTATGTGGTTGAGAAACTTGTTGGAAGAGCTAAATTTCAAACAAAATGAGGTAATTATGGTGTATGTTGATTATAAATCAACTCTTGCCTTAGCCAAGAATCACACTAGTCATGGAAAAAGCGAGCATATTGAATTGAGGTATCATTTCATTACAAAATAGATCGTGAAAGGAACAATTAAAATTAGTTTTCTACAAAAGTGGGGAGCAACTAACAAATGTGTTTATAAAGCATTTTAAGGTTAGAGATTTTAAGAAGTTTAGAAGCTTGCTAGGTATGACAAGGGTGGAAGGGGAGTATGATGGTAAACCATCCTTATCAAAAAATTAAGAGGGGTGAATTTTGGAGTCAAAGAAACTTGCAATAGAAACCTTTGAAAATACCATCTTTTAATAGCAAGTTTCAATTTTTATTGTCCAGTAGTAATCCTATTTGCACGAAACAATTTTAGAATAAATTGGAAATTAGATGAACATCAAGTATAATTTCTTTTAGTGTTCAATGTTGATCTATATAAATAGATATGTATAGTAGAAAAATGTTAAAGCCCCCTTGAGAAAATTCAATTTTGCAAAGACTGAAAAAATATGATAGTTTTTGTATCAACTTTGAGTACTTGTAACTTTCTCTTTGTGCAATGAAAATTTGTGTTTCTTACCCAAATTTATTCTTTTTCTTATCTAGTTTATGTTAAGTCAAATTTCATCTTATTTCGTTGTGTATTGAGGTAAAAATTGATCCTATAAATGATATGTCCAAAGAAACTATTGTAGTTGGTGCCACGAAGTCACTCTTTGGCTCCTCATTAGCCAAAATGAGAGAATGCAGTGAAGAGATTCTTTTTTCTCACCCAAGACTCTCCCCTGCCTTTGCACAAGGGAAAATCATTCTAGCTCTTTAATGCCAAATTTGTTTCTTGGGGTGCCCAATCAACATTATTTTCTCTTTTATTTCTCAAACCAACACTTTTTTTATTGGTTATCTTATTTTTCTTTGTGATATAAGATAATAGTTTCCGTTTTAGGATCTTTGTGAATTGTATTTAAGTCGAAAATGCACTTGTTAGTCAGTATTGTGTATTATGAAATTATTGTACTACACTACTAAGAAAGTTATTGAATTTTTAAATAAATATAAAAAGACATCATCTCTTATGATCTTAACATTTCAAAATGATCATAGATTTATAATTGAAATAGACTAAGATCAATAAATATTGGATTGATATTTCACTTAGAGATTGGGATGACGCATTTCAAAGGTTTATATGTAAAAGTTTCTCAAGAAAAGAATTTTGATATCTATCCTATGAAATTCAAAACTTTATTACATTCATGTTAATTTGTTAATAATTTTATTTGAGTCTTAAGGACATTGCATGTGTCTAAATACACTGTTGTAGCACAACGTGGCCTATTGCATTTATTATTATTATTTTTTGTGTGCAAATTATCATGTATTTCATATATATCACAAAAGTTAAAATAAAAAATAATTTAAATAATCATCCATTACATAGGCTAAAAAATGGCATTTTTGAACATTTTTAAAACTCCTATAACTGAGATTATAATCATAATGAGATTCTATTGTTCATGTTCTTTTCTACTTTGGCAACAATGGTAGTGTTCTCTAAACATTGACTATTGGATCTTTTTCTATTTTTCTCTCTCTAGATATGGTAGATTATAATCATAAACGATACACTCAACATGATTGTTGTAAAACTTTTACTTTTTATGGCCTTAATTATTGAACTCACTTCCTCCCTCCATTGTTCAATCTTTTAAGATAGTCTGATGACCAATACTACCATCTATATGCATTTAGTGAACTTACAATTAAAGAATAAATGAGCTTTTAATTTTTGTTATTGTTGACACAATGTGTGCTATTGGTCCAGTAAATTATTTCAATATAGCTACATTGTTTGATGTGTTAATTATTGTTAATTTCTCAATTGCTCCTCCCATCGATCTATTGCAATTATGTAGCAGATGGGCATTGGAATGCATCTCTCTTACCCATCGATCTCTTTGTCAAAGAGAAAGAATGTTTGTACAATTTTTGGAGAAAGTTTTTGTCCTAATAGTGCAAGGCCTCTTTAACCCCAATTAAAGGAAGTTGATGTAGATACTAAGCACTTATCTCGTTTACTATTCTCCTTGACTCTATCCATCTATTTAACTCAATGCTTGCTTTTTGGTACGATATATTATTTGAGTTTGTTCTTGCTGTCATGCATACAAAAAAAGGTTAATTTGAATTTTGATAAAAGAGGGTGTAATTGAAGAACAACAAAAGTAATTTAATTAAAAATACCCAATTCAACCCCTCATTCTTTAGTTAACAACTAGTTCATAATAAGAGTGGAAGTAAAACTAGGAGATTTTTATCACCATCTTTTGACTTAACTAATTGTTAGTAACTAGTTGTAAACTAACTACCTAGATGTTAATATCAACATTAGGACTAACTACTTGACCAATGCAGTTCCTCATGTCTACCTGTCACTTAGTGTGGCTTTGTGTTACCAATTGTGTCGTGGAGGGATATATCTAAGTAATAGATTAATGCATGTTGTGGAAGGTTGGTTTCAATAATATGGTCGAGTTAAAGAAATAAAGTTATGCTTCTACCAACAATTATATCTTTCAGTTTGGTGGTAGTTCTTGATTTTAACATATTGAGATAAATATATTTTTATTATTTATTTCTAATTGCTGATGTGTTATAATAATATAATTAAAATATTATAAATTTTCTTTTTCCTTTTTTATTTTAATGCTATTAAAGCAGAAATTTGTGACAAGGTTCGAGTATTAGCCCGGCAACAAACCAGGCCAACAATCTCGAATTGCCCAACCCGCCAAAGCCTCATAGAAAACCCGCTTCGAATCCTGAACCCGATACCATCAAAGTCTCCTCTAAACTTCCCGCACGCAATCCGTGAGGATCCTAGAGAAGATGGCTTCAGTGAGTTTAGCTTCTGCCTTGGCCGGTGGCTGCCGGAGCGCCAGTTCGCGTGTCGCCCTCTTGCGCACGGTTGCGACAACCCATGTTGCGCTTTCTAAGCAGTACCACAAGCACGTGGTGTCTTGGTCTTCTGGGTGTTCAGAAAGCAAGCTGTTCGCATTTGAATCCTCTAGTCCGGATGTTACCCACGTAGCTTCTGATAAATGGTATGCACCATTTCTGATTTTTATGCTTACTTATTGGATGAATGTAATATGGGCTTAGTATCTTTGAATTGCGATAAAGTTTGTTAGCACAGTTTGGTTGCCGATAAAGATTAGGAAAAGCGCATGAATGCGAAGTTTTCGTTGTTTGTTTGTTTCGTAATGCTACTTATTTTTGTTAATGGTTAAGTCAAGGCTAGTATTTACAGCTAAATTTTACCTTATTTCTCTTTGTGAAAGTAGATGTTTCATAGTTAAATTGTCGAAGAGTTCGCTTGCATTAATTTCTGATTATAAACTGAGACAAAAATTTAGAAATAAAGTTTGAACCTTCTATTCTTCGTAACCACTTCCTGTTGATGGTGTGCTTGAGAGTTTGAAATGACTTAGTTTTAGTTAAGAATTTATTAAATTCATATTCTTTCTCTTACTTTTTCTTCCCAATCGATGTGAAAATCATAATTTGTTTTTATTTGATTATGTTATAGTTCCTGTTCATTGGCTTGCTGACTTGAAGATGTAATATATTTTGTTGAAGCTACCGTGAATATCATCGGTTGCTTCCATGTCCCCCGCAAAATGAGCTGCCAAGAGTCGAACACTTGGTTGTTACAGAAGGAGCTCCTGTTCTGGAATATATTTGTAAAGCTCTCGATCTTCCTCCTCTGTAAGCGCTGGTCTTTCTTTTTGTTACTTTAGAATTGATGGTATGGTGTATGATTGTTCTTCATTATTTGTTATCGAAAAGAAAGAAGTGATAAATAGAGAATTTCATTCTTTGAAGGTATGTTGCAGATCTAATCCATTTTGGAGCTGTTTATTACGCCCTTGTATGTCCACAGCCTCCTCCAAGTGCCACCCCCGAGCAGATTAGGGTGTTTGAAGAAGTCACAGCACCTTCGGTTCTTAGAAAGAGAGCTTCCATCAAAGGAAAAACAAAACGAGAAGCACAAAAAACTTTTAGAATAACTTGTGTGGATCAGCTTGTTGAAGCAGGGACATACTTACGAGTGCATGTACACCCAAAACGCTTCCCCAGGTAAAGCATAATGTTTGATAGATGTTATTATCATTTTTACTAGCATGAATCTTTTTGACATTAGAGTTTTTATCAGGTGCTATGAAATTGACTGGAAATCAAGAATTATAGCTGTGGCTGAGTCCTATGTTGTTTTGGACAAACCTGCCGGTACATCAGTATGTAATCTATCCATCAATCTCTTGATAATGTATATGTAACATCATCCAATTTGTGCTCAGTCAATGGAGGATGTAAATTGTTATTTATGTACTGCAAATGCTAGAGCAACAGAGCTCTATTATTATTGCCACAGTTTCTTTTTGGCCTTTCTTAGCCAAATAAAAGCAATGTAAAAAGTGACCAAATTAAAATTAACTACAATATGAACATGAAAAGGTTTACATTCTTTATAATACTGGACACACAAATTGGCATTTGTACAACACTTCTGAATGTTCATTATCACTTTTACCGATTGCTTAAAGTCTATGATCCTCTTTTCATTTGATTAGGTGGGAGGAACTACAGACAACATTGAAGAAAGTTGTGCAACCTTTGCCACTCGTGCCTTGGGTTTGACAAGTCCTTTGATGACTACCCACCAGATTGATAATTGCACAGAAGGCTGGTACTATATCTTTTGTCTCTGTCATCTCATGGAATTCTTGCATTTGGTTGCTATTATTGATAGATTAAGAGTAATGGCTGGTAGTTGCTTGCAGTGTTGTGTTAGCAAGGACCAAGGAGTATTGCTCGGTTTTTCATGGTAAAATCAGAGTAAGTTTTACACTATCTTTCTGGCAATAGCCTGAGGTGAGCAAACCTTAATGGTGTTGAGGACTACTCCAATTACCCTGGAGTTGCAAGGGCCCCACACCTGTGCATCAGTCTGTGCAAACCCTGCTCACAGCATGAAGCACGAAATTGAATGTATCCATATTTAAATACATTACTTGGAGTTGACATCTGTTTACGTAATTTCAGCTTCTTCTTTTGTTGTTCTTATCTGTATGACATGTCTTGTGATCAGGAGAAAAAGGTGAAGAAGCTTTATCTTGCTCTTGCTGCTGCTCCTGTGCCAGTTGGAGTATTTACTCACTACATGCGTCCAATAAACATGGCTCCAAGACTTATATCAGAAGGTAACCATCTCAATGAAACATCCCTTTGATTGTAGGAAATCTGTTTGAACATTTGATGAGTTGCAGTTTTATTCTCTTGAAGAAGACAGAAAATAGCAAGAAAAAGAAGTAAATAAACATGAAACAATCTGTTTTTTAAGAACAGTTTTATTCTCTTGTTCTTAGCCTGAAGGTTATGTGACCATCTGTTTTTTTTTTTTTTTCTTAAATATATTAGAACACTTTTCAAGTGTTTAAAAGTTTATGGAACGATTTGACTAATGGAATCCATAAATGGCACATTTTAGACATGGTATTTACAGAAAGCACAAAAGTTAAATGTAATATTAAAGAACTTTACTAAATGTAGACTTAACTTTTCTTTATTCTTACCTGTCATGGATAGCGGTCAAGTATTTGTAATGAGTGAAGTGTTAAAGGAAATCATGCATCTTTGTGTTGTCCCTGCGATGTTGTTCAAATGGAGTTCCTTTTATTTTCCACCCCTTTGAGGTCAAAATATTGTCTTCATATGAGCATGAAGGCTGCTCTTTTGTCTAGCCAAGAAGTCAGTGGAATTTATTTGGGAAGCTGAAGTCAGAATTAGAAAATGATAACACTTTTATCATACCCTTTGTGAGCTTTCCAATTGATGATGATTCTAATCTAATTACTTGTCCATGTTTAGGAAAGATGAATCACTCCCAAGATGTATTTCTTTCCCTGTTAGTTGGATCTAATTGGTAATGTGAAGTAAAGTATGCGACAGGCACTTCACTGATTTTGTGCTTGCTCCACCTTTTACTTACTGTAACATGATAGCTAAATTTATGAGATTTTCCTTTACAAAACTCCAGTTCTTGAAACATTATTTCCCATAATTGGGTTTGGTAAATCAATTCTTACTACAATTTTTTCTGCATCTTAGATGTTAAGAAAGTATTATCTGTTCTATGTAGGTTTTGTAATGTGGATTGACCCCTAAAAATTTGTGCATGCAGATTTTTTTAAAGGTTGGCATATGTGTCAATTGGAGGTCTTGGAATGCAAGGAGGTCCCATGGCCAAATGCTGTCACTCAAAGAAGATATAGTATTGAAGACTGTGGTTGGCCCCCCCAACAAATTGCTTATGAGTGTAAAATCAACCTTCTGACTGGTCGGACTCATCAGGTTTGTAAGTTGTCCTCTCTTTATTTGTTTCTTTATTTTGGGTGATACTTTTTTCGTCAATCCTGTGGTCTAAATCGTGAGATTTTACAATAAGTGAGTAGATGTTTATTCAATAATTTTCGACTTTTCCTCATCTCCTGTGAAGAGAAGAGGCAATTATTGCTTCTTCCAGTGGCCCATGAAATTACCCTTCGGATCTGAAAGAAAAGTTCAGTATTAACTCAAAAGTTGAAATTTTCAGGCATAGGGTGTGGGACTCAGAGGATACCTGTTCGATAGGATTTCAATTATTCAATGTTCTAGTTGACCTTTGCTAGGAATTGACTCAGAATATCTTATGATGTTTACCTTTTAAAATCAATTCATATTGGTACACTAGTTAAAAACTTTGACTCTCTCATTTTATGCTTCTTGATTTAATAATGAAGCTATGGAAATGTAAATACTGAACAGGCTTTATGGGGGTTAAAAACTTTATTCACAGTTGGGGGGAGTAAATGCACCATCAAATTCTTACCCTTGTGTAATATTCGTAGGGGAAGCCTAGATCTGTTATTTTAATAATAACTAGTATTGGATGCAGATTCGAGCACAGCTGGCTGCCTGTGGTGCACCATTAGTGGGTGATTCAATGTACATGCCAGCTGCAATTGCAGAGATGAGAAGTCCCGGCCTTAACCCATTTGGCAAATTCAAGAAAGATTCTAGAAATGAGACTGATAAAGAAATGGCAGTTACAGAGTGGATTAAACAGCATGGAAAGGAACCAAAGGTTGCTATTGGTCTTCAAGCGTGTCAGATCTCATGGGATCATGGTGAACACATGTATGAGGCTCGGTCTCCTTGGTGGAGACATGCAATAGCATAGGATAGGTTTAAGAGGATCAACTGCAAGGTCCAGTAATTTCCTTCAGCCAATACTGGGGTCCGTGTACTGTATCGCTCGTGCTTCAAAGTTCCAGATTTAGGTACAACTGCTGATTTTAACTCTTTTAATCATTGGATTTTGTCGCTGTTTTATAATAACCGAAACACTTAGCTATTTCAACAATTTTCTACAGGTATAAACTACTGAAAAGCATGAGTCAATTCAAGTAAGGTGAAAATTCAATAGCCCATGGTTTTTTGCTCACTTTGCATCTCATAGAAGCAAGTTTGATAGGATTTGGAGGAGGAAAGAGAATAAGGTTTGTGCTCAGCGGAAAAGAATTGTGTTGTAAGAGATTGTGATAGCAGTAAAGAGAAATGGGGCACGCTTGTTAACCATAAATGTTCTGAAACAGGGGAGATTGGCCTTCAGACATATTATTCTCTTCACGCAGTAGATGATGGTTTTTGGGGGTCAAATATCATTGTATATTTATTGGATTATCCTTATTTTGCTTCCTTTTAGATAGTTGTTTCTTGTACATGTTCCTTGATAGGATCTGCAATGGAGGTAGGGGTTAGTGTACTAGACATCATCTATTTCTTGATACCCTTGTTTGTAGCAGTAGTTGTTGATAATCTTGTTCATTTGTCTGCAAAAGTGCATTCACTATTTCAAGAACAAAAAGCTGCTTGTTTCATGTTTATTCTGCAGAACATGGAACATAAAGCATGAAGGATACATGATGCGTAAATATGCTATTGTAGCTGTTGACCATAACTTTCGGACATCAAGGTTATGACCTTATGCTTAGCAATGAACTTTTTGTACCAACTTGCTGATAGTTTTGGAGTTCTCTTCAGCGTGGCATAATCAACAAGGTGAAGGCCGAACCTTACAGTATATCCAAATGTCCACTCGAAGTTGTCTAGCAGGGACCAGGCAAAGTACCCTCTCACATCTGCTCCCTTCCTGATCCCACGATGAAAGTGAATTATTAGAATAACAGATATTTCTCCAGCACTAGAGAAGAATACTTCTTAAAAGGTGAGCCTCAGTTTTCGTTTAAATGCGTAACGCGGCCGTGTTCTTACCTGACCGCTCTGGAGAGGGCGTCTAAGTAGCCGGCCATGTACCCCACTCTTTTGGCATCATTGAGAAATTCCTCCTCTGTTGAATTTGGACTGCTGGTCTCTCCATATCCTACAAGATCCATGACGCTTTTTATATTGCAATGCTGCAGATATGATAGTCATCCTCAAAATCAATCTTCTTTTGCTTACCATTTTCTGTAATGAACATGGGCATGTTGTTGTATCTCTCCTTAACGTACGTAACCATCTTCTCCATTCCTTGCGGGTAAACATTTAGCCATGGCAAGTCAGTCTGTAAAACCAAAAGCTTCAGCTAGTGATTCAGATTACATGGTTAAATCTTGATGTTGAAGTTACATACACGCTCTCCAATGGGGACGCCATCTTTCCATGAAGTTTGCCGGTAAAGACCTTCTGTCTTGGTGACCCCTGTTGCAGGTTCACAGACGGAGTAGGTGCAGTCCTGGGCGTAGAAGCTCGTATACTGGTTAATGCCAATGAAATCCAATCCGTTCTTCAGTTTTTCCTTGTCACTTCCTGAAAAATTCGGTAGGATCGGTCCTAGAATTTCAATCATCTCTACGGGATAGTTTCCAAGTATCACTGGGTCCAAGAACCTGCAGCAATTAAAGAGTTATGAGGAGCCAATGCTTGCACAAAAGTACTGAAAGGGTGATAAAAAGATATTCACCAGTCCAAAAAGAAGGCACGAGCTCTTTCAGCGGCTAACTTGTCTATTTCGGAGTTGCTGTAGGGCTCAAACCAGGGAGCATGTAATACAATCCCGATGATACCTCCTTGTTCTTTCTGGTTGTTCATCGATATAGCCATTTAGTAACAGTAAATAGAACTTGAGCTAGTAGAATATTGTCAGTACCTGGTAGTTGGTTCGATAAATTTGAACGGCGGCTGCATGTGCTAGAATTATGTTATGGGCTGCGACAAAGGGCTCTGTCTCTGAATCGCCATGAGTACAATTTCCGAAGGGACTGGAGCAACGGGATGGTGGGAATTCACCGGTACGGTACCCCATTGTAGCTTGAATGTTCGGCTCGTTGAAGGTGGCCCAGTACTTAACACGGTCTCCGAAGAACTTAAAACAGATTTCAGCAAAATATGCAAATTCCTCCCTTCAAAGGAAGTGTAATGTCGGGTGCTTTAGTCATTGTGACAAAAGATTCAGGTTTTGAAGTTAATCTCAACATATTCATTTGAATACCATCATGAATTTAGAACTTTAGGAGGCCAAATTTGTTATGTCAAGATGGTAACAACCCATCACATTCTACATTTTATGACACATAGCTCACTTTGATCCCACTTGTGTGTCTAGACATTTTTTTTCTTCATAATTTGAACTTAAAACATAGAGTTAGTTCTGATACCATTTATCATATAACTCAACTATTATGTCAAAAGACTTAACTTTAAGGTTAAACTTGATATATTTTATTTGAATATCATCACCAACTTAAACTCTCATAAACTCAAAGTTTATTACGTTCAATTCATAACGTGCAACATGACGTAGAGCTAGAAGCTTGTCTAGGATATTTGTGATTCATCTTCTTATGTTCTAACTAGAACATAGCTGGTTGGTTTACTTACTGTGATTTGGGACTAAGCCAACCTCCAAACCGGTCCTCGAGTTCTTGAGGATTATCGAAATGGGTCAATGTCACAAACGGTAGAATCCCTGTAGATCGAACAATTAAGGAAACTAAATGTATACTGTACATTCAATGTTTTTTTATGGAAGTAATAGCACAGATTATAAATAGAAAGTAGAGATGGAAGCTGACCTTTATGTAGGAGAGCATCAATGAGCTTATTGTAGAATGTAACTCCATCCAAATTGATATCTCCGAATCTCCCCCCTGTGAAAATTGGATAAGTTCAAGAGGAATGTCGCATGCTCTGCTCTTATAATTTACAACTAGAAAGGTATCACACAAATCAAGGAAGGGGAAAGTGCAAATCTTTACTTGGCAGAATTCTTGACCATGAAATTGAGAACCTATAGCTGTTCACTGCTAGAGAAGCCATAATGTCTATGTCTTCCTGTTTTCATTCCAGAAGGCCATATAAAACCACATATTATCACTCCTATAGAACCTCAATTTGGAATGAGTTCTTCAAAGAGGAATGACGCAGTGTTGAAATACTGCAGCCAAGAGGACTGCATGTTTCTGTGCAGAGTTTCTAAAACAACTATTTCTATATTAGTAAGTCTTTGCTTCTTATAAAATTGTAAATTGATTTATGAGGAGGAAATATGCAATTTACTTTAAAAATCTTTTAGAACGTAAGATATAAAACTGAAGAGAAGGGAAAGGTTCAGAGCTTGTACCAGATACCGATGATAGTGATCAATAGCAACATCTCCATTGCTTGCATCCCTGATGTTACCTGAAAAAGTCCAAAATTCGTCGCTTCTAAGTAGTTTGAAGTACTGCTTTGTAGCCTTGAGATGGTTTCCCGGATAGAATATGTTGGCTGGCAAGTGACACCAAATCCAAAAAAATAATAAATAAATAAATAAAAGAACGGGTTGTCTCACCTGGTTTATGAGTGTAAACATCCCAATTGCTTAGACCTTTACCATCACTCAAGTAAGCACCTTCAAACTGCGTAACATAAGTTAGTCTTGCCTGTTATAACTATCACAGTTAAGTGATCAAACTCATTATTGTTTTTTAGAGCAGTTTAGGTTCTTAATATAGGTGGTTGTTTCTCAGTAATCCTATCAGCAACGGGTTCATTCTTTTCACTCTTGAACTTCTCTCTCCTCGTTTGTGTTTTGAGTTGCTTGTTATGCATAGCAAGTTAGAGACAATGAGAGAAGGAAAAGTGCACTCTCTGTGAAAGATGAAAGCATCAGCAGTTCGACGGAAAACCTGATAAGAAGAGGAGGCAGTTCCAAATAGGAAGTTGCTTGGAAATGAAGGTTGATCCGAGCTCTTCTCTGCAGTCTTTGTGGCACATGATGCTAGCGGTGGCAGAAGGAACGCCTCTAACAGAAACAGAAGTTTAAGAATTTCCATGGAAGAAACCTCTTTCTTGATTACCAAACTCGAGTCGAAGGCTCTAAAGCTGCATGTGGATGAGAGGAGAGGCTGGACTTTTACTGACAACCCCCAGGCGCAACCCCCAGAGAAGGGGAAAAAAAATGACTGTCCAATTTGAAGAGAAAAAGAGTAAAAGTTGATACATTCTTATTGGACAGAGGAATTCAGGATCGAAGTAAAGCAAATTCTCAAGTCTTCACTGAAACTCTTCCTCACCGCACCCACAGCCCACAGATGGCGTGCTATTGGATATCTGATCACTACAAATAAAAAAAAATGCTTTTTTTATCTTCTAAGTGAAGCAATAAAAAGTTGATTAATAAAGAAAATCCAATAGCAGATCAGAGACTAGAAAGTTTGCTGGTGGAGGGAATCTAAGCAGCATATTGGCCCTCCAAGCTATGATTGTGACATGCCACTAATTTGTTTTCGCAATCTTTAGGGTGGAATCAAGTCATGCGCTTTACTGTTGCACTACTAGAAACTCTTTGCTTCAAGGGCGCAATCATATTGAAGCTAATGGAGCACTTTGTTGGAATCAGATTCGGGGGATTTACTCTGAGTGCCAGCGTAAACCCACTAGTCTTAGAATCAGGTTCTTTTATCTCAAGTTACTTTCCAAATTGCTAGAAGAAAATTCGTCTACCCATTCCCTTCTGTAATCTTGCAATCCACTCCTGCATTTACTTATAAGCTATTAGCTTCAGTGTACAAGACGGAGACTGCGTTCCTTTCTACAGTGGATGTGACCAAATTTAGATGTTCTGTTCCTAGGTCTTAAGGTTGATCAGCCAGTGCAAAGAGGACTTGGAAACATGGCTGGAAGCTACATGGGTCGCTCAGGTTTGGTGTCAGAATAGTTGAGGAGAGATTCTTTGGAGATTTCAGTCATACATTGGACAACCAGTGGGCTCAGTAGAGAGAAGAAAACCAAAGCTAGATATACTACTTAGAGCAATTTCCCTGAAAGCTCTAAACTAGAACATGATAAAAAAGTTTGCCATTTCTGGCTAAGTTTTGCTTCATATAAGCGTCCAGGATTCGTTCCACTTATAAGTTGCTATAGACTTGCTCCATCTGTTTACTTTCTGGATTACAACTAAGCGCTGGAACTGTTTGCTTTATGTTTAGTAATGAACTCCTTGTACCAAGACGCTGAGAGTCTTGGGGTCCCGGTAAGAGTGGGGCGATCAACGTGATGAAGCCCAAAGCGAATGGTATAGCCATCTGTCCATTCAAAGTTGTTAAGCAAGGACCACGCAAAACACCCTTGCACATCTGCTCCTTTCCTGATCAGAACATAACCAACGTGAGTTTTCTTAACAGTAAGTACCTTTGGTTGTTATTGAAAAAATGAGAAAAAATGAGAGAAAATTAGAAGCATAAACTTAAATGTTTCATGCCAGCTGTAGCTTCGACTTCAAGAACCTTATTGCTGTTGCCACAGCATCTAAGTAGCTCTTCATGTACTCCACCTTCTTGACATCATAGAGTAGAGTTTCCGTGGCAGAATTGGGATTCTCCTTCTCACCAAACCCTACTAGATCCGCCACATCTATATAAGACGTTTTCAAACAGATGGTATAGTTTTCATTTGGGAAGCTTCAACCTTGGCTTTAGCTCACCATTTTCGGTTATAAACATTGGAATATTATTATGTCTTTCTTTTATGTACGTCACTATCTTTTCCATTGTTTGAGGATAGACAAATAGCCGGTCAACCTCTGTCTGCATCAGCATGAAATTCTAGTAGTACGGCAAAAAGAATGCTGAGGTGATGTTGAGAGGGGAGATTCCATACCGGCTCTCCAATAAAGATGCCGTTCTTTTGAATCGTTCGTAAAGCAAAACCTTTTGTTCTAGTAGCTCCAGGTCCTGGTTCAAATACAGAAAATATGCAGTCTTTTACGAAGTAGCTAGTGTAATGGTTGATGCCAATGAAGTCTGGCCCATTCTTCAGCGTTTCAAATGGTACTTCGAAAATATAGGTAGATCAGGTTAAAGAATTTCATGCATTTCTTTGGGATATTTCCCTTATATTATTAGGTCTAAGAACCTGCATTGATAACAGAGCATGGATCTGTTATCAATGTAGGAAGTTTTACAACAATCAATGAATTGTGGATCTTTGCTTACCAGTGCAAATTGAAAAACTAAGCCCTCACAACTATTAAATTGTCTTCTGAGGAGTTGTTGATGAATGGTTCGTACCATACAGCAGCCATAACAATGCCAATGCTTCCTCCTTGTTCTTTTGAATATAGGGTGGAAAACTTAATTAGATTAAAGCTCACTTGCTAAAGAGTTTTATATCTAAAATGGCTTAAGTTAGCTAGGTGGAATTCTATTTGGGAAATGTTTAATTATCTCTTAAAATAAACAATAATTCAACATGATATCTTTGGATTGAAAGAAACTGATTAGCACTTGGTACCTAGTTCAGTAAATATTGACAGCAGTAGCGTGATATGAGCCATAATGAAAGGCTCCTTCTCTGAGTCCCCACTGTTATAGTTCCCAAACGAGCTAGAGCAGTGAGAAGGTGGGTAAGTCATTAACATGTAACTGTGGAGAGGTGCAAGATTCAGTGTCATGACCCATGGCCCAAGAAGGCCCAAGATGCAGGGAGGCCCATGGAGAAGAATAGAAGAGAGAAGAGCATGATTTTAGGTGCATCTTGGAGCTATAGAATCTCTAGTTTTTCAGAAGTGTTGTTGGTGGCATGACTAGTAGTTAGTGTTGTAATTCTTAGCTAGTTAGTGATAGATCTGTAGTGTAGTTATGTAGTGTAATTTTGGCTATAGAATGCCCTTGTCATGAAAAACTCTTGTGAACATTGTTGCAAAAACGGAGGATTGTTCTTATGAATGTTTGTTGTTATGTGTGTTTTGAGGAAGGAAAAGCTTTGGTATTCAGAGCATGATTCTTGCACCTGTAATGTGACTTAGATTTAGCATAATCATAAAGAATTAGATGTCATCCATGGAAGCCAAACTATAGAAGTTATTGGAGATGATGGAGACCCAAAACCAATGGGGTGAACATTCTAGAGTGGACAAAGGCAAGAGACCCTAGTCCTACTTGAAGACCCTATAGCTTCGATAGCAAAGGATACCAACAATGATGTGGACAGTGGGGGCTATAATCGCCCTGAGCCACCACCCACAATGTAGGAGTTTGACCTTTTAGGCTGCCACACTAAAGTGGCACAAACCTTTACTCATAAAATAGTTCGAAATGCTTCCCATGCTTTTTGGCAATATCTACACCACCCGTTAGAACCAGCTTATTTCGTCAAGCAACTTTCTGAATCAAGTGACAAAGTGGACCCCCACTTCCCCTTCACATCACTAAAAGGCTTTTATGGCTAGCCATGGTCGTTTGCCAATGATTCCAACACCAACTTGCAATATGAATTCAATAGATTGAGCCTAGATAAGCCTTATTTCTCAAATTGGCCTCCGTCCAAATAGAATTTGTCACATGTCGGCTATCCTCCATAAGGGTTTCAACCTCTGGCAAGATTCTAGCCTTTACTAACAATGTTTTTCGGCTAACCTTGGGAACCACCTAAAAGTGTCCCCAACACTACAAGACCAAGTTTTAATCCTTATTTTTCCTTATGGGTACAACTTGGGTGGTAATTTTAGTCCTTACCATTCGAGATAGCATAATGAACCATCCATTGGTCCCACTTATAGGGTTGATTTCAACCCTACCTTTCACTAGAAAGGCTACCAACAAAGATAGCCCTTTAAGTCTAGATATGGTTAACCATTTGCCGCTCAAGCAAGACCACTTGGCCAATAAGTAAGTTTTCCTTGACTACCTCGTATGAATTATCCTCGTTTAACAGCAGTTGGTCCCAAAGAATGGTTAGTTTTCTGTGAAAATTGGTTCAAAATATTTGAGGTGAGCGATTATTTGAGAGTTCACCATATAGCCATAACTATGGAAGGGAATGCAAGTGAACGGTATACAAATACATAGCTAAAATAGGCTTAGTTATATGGGAAGTATTCAAACGAGATGTAGTGGACATAATTGTTAAAAAGAATTGGGATAGAGAGGTGGATAGATTCTTTGGGTTACAATAGATTGCTTCTATAATGGAGTTTGTATTAACCTTTGAGAGGTTATGACCATGGGTTTCCTTTTAAAACCTTGGCATGACGGAGACCTCTTATGTCCAGTTTTTCATCCAAAACCATACTTATGGAGGTTTATGCTAATCTTCTTTGATGGTATTTTGATTTACAATATAGACCTGGAGAGCCATGCAATGCACTTGAAGATGGTTTTCCAACTCTTATAGCATCACCAATTGTTTGTGAAGCACAATAAATATGTTTTTGCCCAATACCATATTAAGTATTTAGGCCATGTTATATCAAAGAAAGGAATTGAAGCAAATTAGAATAAGATTAAGGCTATGCTGACTTGGCTTTTACCTACAACTTTAAGAGGACTTTAAGGATTTTTAGCACTTATTAGTTATTATAGGCACTTTGTCAAGAATTATGGGTTGATCAATAGGTTGTTTACTGTTGGATCCTATAGCAACCTAAGAGGGGGGGGGGGGGTGAATTAGGTTTCTCTTTAAAAATTCACTTCTAATTTTTTGTTTAACCACTTTTTGCAATCAAATAAAGCATTCAAAGATAATTAAACACAAGAGAGACAAGACACAAGT
This sequence comes from Casuarina cunninghamiana, assembly GCA_028551485.1. NCBI lineage: Eukaryota > Viridiplantae > Streptophyta > Magnoliopsida > Fagales > Casuarinaceae > Casuarina > Casuarina cunninghamiana. The sequence goes on along the minus strand of CM052366.1, from coordinate 22,353,126 downwards.
TTACACGATGGTTCGGCCCTTTTTCACCTACTTCCACCCTCTTCTCCTTCAACACAACCAGTTGAAGTCCACTTTACTACAAAGCTAGGAGAAACCTTCTCCTACACTTTCCAACTCCTCCTCAAGAAGTCAAACAATCCTTACACCAAGGATCACAATTACAATGTGTGTCTCAACACACATCAACAAGTCAAAGGTTATCAAACTTATTACAAATTTCAAACTAAGTTTCTGTAAGATATGCAATACAAGTTCAGAAGCTTCAAACAACTACTAGAGGCTCAATACAGAGTAAATGGACAAAAGCCCCAAATTCGTTCAAACCCTAGCAGAGTCTACTTCCAGAAAATCAACTTCAATAATAGAGTATAATGAAGCACAAATTGATTCTCTAGTAAGCAAGTAATGAGCTTAGAAATTAGTCACCCAATGAAGATCAAAATCGTAGGTTTGGATGAGCTAGGATGAGTAGTATGAGATGCTTGACAACTTGCTTTCTTTGCTTATGATTTTCGGACTTCTTCTCATGGTGAAGACAAACTTGCTTAAATACCTTCAAAAGCAACTAACCTCTCACTTCAAAGAGTCGTTCTGACACTTCTGAGCACCATCAAATCTTCTTCCCGTTGGAGCTCCTTATTTCCCTCTTCTCTGTCCATTTTCGAGCTTAAGAGAGACAGAATGTGGGAGAAGAGGTTCTGCCTTCGTTTATTTCAAATCCCGTCCAAAACGGTGTAGTTTTGGTCTCAACTTAAATCTCTATAATTCGGGTTCTGTGGAGCAAGTTTTGGGTCTCACTCAAATCTTCTTCAATTCTCTCCAATCTTGAATCAATTCTTCGTGGGTCCTTCATAGATTGATAGAGCATCCTTTTCCTTACAAAAGCCCTTTGAAATCGTCTTTAGAAACCTTCTAATCTGCTTCCAATTTCATTTTTGATCAGTTAGGGCAAAAACTCGACGAGCTTCACCATTTCTTCAAATTTGATCCTCTCTGAGCAGTGGGTCTTTGATTTCTCTTCACAGAAATATTCTCCTCTTTATTAGCTTTCTAACGAGCTATCATACGCCTTGATCGGAGGTGAAATGGGCAATCAATTCTTCCGGCGAAGTCACGTCTACGAGCGGATTACGGGTCGGGCTGATGATCCGGCGAGCTGAGTCGCGGGTCACTTAAGCTCTCACGGGTCGCGGGCAAGCGGGCGAGCGAGCGAACGGGCGAATGGGCAAACGGGTCGCGCCTCTGGATTGGATCGTGCCTCTAGACTGGATCGCATTTGCACAGGCCTGACTCGCGGGCTGGAATGCGTCTCTGGACTGGCGAGGGTTTGCACGGGCTGGGCTTCATCTGTACGGGCTCTGCACAGTTTTTCTTTTGGCTTCTCATTTTTCAAGCCAATTCCTGCAATTTAATCCATATTATTTTGCTTATAAAATCCTACAAATAATCAAATAATAATTATAATATTTCCATATTATAATTCACATTTTTCTCATCATCAAAATGTTTATATATTCTAATATCATTAAAATATATTCTAACACTTACTCACATGCTATAGAAAGAAGAATTTCAATGGTCAAAAGAAGCTATTTATGCCTTTAATGAGTTAAAGAGGGCAATGAGCTCTACTTTAGTACTAGCAATGCCCAACTTTAAGAAGGCCTTTGTGATAGAGTCATATGTGAGCCTCAAAGGTGTAAGGGCAATTCTCATGCAAGAAGGTAAGCCCATTGCCTACTTGAGTAAGCCCTTAGTTCCACAACACCTAGGGCTCAACGTATGAGAAAGAATTGTTAGCCATTGTCATGGCAATTAAAAAATGGAGGCCCTATCTATTGGAAAATTACTTCGTTACATAGATGGACCACCATAATGTGAGGCATGTGCTAGAATAAAGAATCTCCATGCTAGCTCAATATAAATGGTTAGCAAAGCTATTGGGGTACAATTATGAGATCTAGTATAAGAAAGGGAGCGAAAATGGACCTGCAGATGCCTTCTTACAATTACTAGCGAATCATGAGGTTAAAGTCTTCATTACACTCACTTTCCATCCTATAGCCATGATGGATTTAGTATATGTTAGCAAGCATGTGCAATAGTTGCTTGAGGCCTTAGCCCTTGATCTCAGGGTGCATCCCGACTATAGCTTAACTAATAAGGTCTTAAGTTGTTAAGAAAAGATTGTAATAGGTAATTACAATGGTTTAAGAAAGCAGATAATTAGGCACCTCCATGAACCCAAGTTAGGAGGCCATTATAGGATAAAAGGTACTTGGAAGAGAACATAGCAACAATTCTATTGGAAGGGAATGAAGCAAATGGTTTCATGTTAGGTGTTAGGTTATGAAATTCGCCAATGATATAAGTTCGAACAAGTGCCTTATCCAAGGCTCCTGCAACCCCTCCCCATTCCTAGCCAAGCCTGGCATGACATTAGCATGAATTTTATAGAGGGGCTTCCTAAGAATGAGGGTCGGGATACAATCCTAATGGTAGTGGACCGTTTTACAAAGTATGCCCACTTTATGAAATTGAGTCACCCTTTCTCAACAACGTAGGTGGCATGGGTGTTCTTGGATGGGGTAGGAAAACTATATAGACTTCCTATTATTATTGTCAACAATTGTAACTCTATATTTCTAAGCAAGTTTTAAGAAGAATTGTTTAAGACCATCAAAGTTAACCTCTTACATAATGCATCTTATCACCCTCAAATAGATGATCAGACAAAAAACTAATGTCTAGAACAATATCTACGTTGCTCAAGCGGTAAGAGACTTAGGAGATGACATTCATGGTTACTTCTAGTGGAGTGATGATGCAATACTAACTACCATTCATCAATCAAGATAACTCCCTTTGAGGCCCTTCATGGATACCGATTGTGTTAACTCTACTATAATTTTGGGATGATAATAGAACTTAAGAAGAATGAATTCCTCCAAAAATGTGCCTAATAAGTATAATTGATTAAGTCACGTCTTTGGGATAGCTAAGCATGTGCAGAGTTTTATGCTAATAAGAGGCATTTCGAGTGATAATTTGAGGTGGGGGATTCAATTTATGTAAAGGTCCAACCATATTGGCAATTATCCTTGTCCAAGCATAAAGATCATTAGTTGACACCATGTTTTTATGATTCATTCATGGTGCTGCAATATAGTGATAATGTGCCTTATAAGCTTACTTTAGCACAGATACATCTATTCATCCGATTTTCCATGTCTCTTAGTTGAAGAAAGTGATTGGCTAGCAATGTAAGGTAATTCCTAGAGTTTTCATACTTAATGGTGACAGATGATTATTGGTCCAACCCATTGTAGTGTTAGAATGACAATTGATAAGGCACAAGGATGGATCCAGGGTTGATGTACTCATACAATGGTTAGAGCATCTAACTTATGCACCCACTTAGGAGAATGTTAATTATATTTGTGCCTAGTTCCCTAAGTTCTAGATTAATCTTTGAGGACAAGAATTTGGAGAAATAGTGGGGATGGTCATGACCCATGGTCAAATAAGGCCCAAGATGCAAGAAGGCCCATGGAGAAGAATAAAAGAGAGAAAAGCACAATTTTGGGGGCATCTTAAAGTTGCAAAATCCTTCATTTTTCAAAGGTGCCATTGGTGGCATGACTAGCTGTTAGTGCTATAATTCTTAGCTAGTTAGTGATAGATTTGTAGTGTAGTTTTATAGTATAATCTTGGTTGTAGAATGTCTTTGTTATGGAAAAATCTTGTGAACATTATTATAGAAATGGAGGAATGTTCTTGTAAATGTTTGTTGTTGTTTATGTTCTAAGGAATGAGAAGCTTTATTCTTACATTCAGCTTATTGAAAGTGGCCCAGTACTTGACCTAATCTCCAAAGGATCTAAAACATGTATCTACATAATATTTGAAATCCTCCCTAAAAAAGAAAAGGTTTGATTCATATTAGAGACATCCAATATAAATATGGCCTAAAAATTGTTTTAAGACTACAAAGTGTATTGCCAACTTACTGCACTTTGAAAATCAGCCATGCTTCATATTTATCTTCAAGTTCTTAAGGAATGTTGTAGTGAGTCAATGTCACAAAAGTTTGGATCCTTGGAAATGAAAATTATTAAGGGACTTTGGTGTAGAAGAGCATATCATAAAGTGAAAACACCTGAAAAAGCATAATAATAATGGAAGCTCAAGTGATCTTTCTATAGAAGAGTGTTAATGAAGTTGTTATAATAATCAATGTTAGCTTTATTCACATTTTCAAACCTTCCCGTTGGCTTAAAGTAGGATGAAAGTGAGTGAGATTTTAAACAACAACTAGCATTATGAAAGAAATGGAGAAAACTTATTGGGTAAAATTCTTGCCTATGATATAGAGAAATGGTAGCTGTTGACTCCTATATAATCCATAAGATCTCAATTTTCTTGTTTTCTCACATCAGTGAGAGCCAATTTGATCATTTTGTTTTGCATTAAAATTTTTGTAATTTAATTTATTATGTTCTTAGAATTATTTAAATACAAGCCGCAACAGATAATTGTAAGTCTCACTACAATATGAAAGTATGATAATAATAACAAAAATACTCTCTACTTTGATGTTAGAGGCAATGTAATATGTTCCTTAGTCCCAGATATTTCTTTTAAATTGTTAAAAGTATTGAAATGCGAGCTAGGTCCTATTTACTAAAGTCCTAATTAATGATTAGTGAAACTATTATCAAAGATACTCCATTCATTCGAGAAATGGTTGCTTCTATAATAATCAATTGAAGTAATCTTACTTTCTTTTTCTCTATCTGCAATATGCTTGCAATATTTCATGTTGCTTTCCCATTTGGTATTTTCTATATGTTAAAGGCTAGTAAGCCCATCCTAAAACCTATAAACTAAAGAAAGTAAACCCCAATCATTAATAAGGCTAGACATTTCTAGTGCAAGACCAAATCCTAACATGTTCCCCCCTTCCTCAATGCTAGAAAGTAATATTTAACTAATATGGAAGGCCTCTTTAGCTATTGGCCTGAAAGGTCTAAGATAATACTCTAATACCAAATTAAAGGCTGAAAAGCTCATACAGAAACCTGCAAATTAGTGGTGATAAATCTTAGCCATTAATAAGGAGACATATGGCTAAAAACTTCTAGGACAAATCCCAGAATTGTTTGACCATATGTCAAGAACAAAAAAAAAAAAAACGAAATAAATAGAAAATATGAATGAGTTACCAAATATTAATGGTAGTGATCAACAACAATTTCTCCATTACTTCCATTGATGATATGACCTACAACAAACAACTTAGACTATTAGAGGAAAAGATTGTTGACATGGGAAGAAAGTTAGGAAACTAGAGCATTAGAGAAGCAAGACATTGGCTGACGTGGCTAATGAGAGAAAACATCCCAATTGCTGAGGCCTTTACCATCATCTAGAAAAGCTCTTTCAAATTACAAGAAATAGAACATGCCAACATATTAATAAATAAAAAATCTGATTCTTTATTATGTTTGAATAAAGTTGAGAAAGAAGTGTAAGAAAGGCGAGAAAGCCTAATAAGAAAAAGAACCTCTTCCAAAGAGGAAGTTTCTTGGGAACTAAGATGAATCCCTGCTTACTCTCAAAGATATGGGATCATGTGAGGCCATCAAAACTGAGAAATGTAGCAAACACACTAAAAGAAAGAGCATTATTATTGCAAGCTCCATAACAATAACGAGAAGTCCTCTACTCCAAACTGAGTGAAACTCTCCTAAGGGAAAGGAAGAAGTTTCTCAGAGAACTAATGGAATTTATCCTTTGGATAATGAGAATTATACATATAGTCCAAAATCTAAGCTGTAAATTTCTAGAACCACCATTTAGATGATCCTATCATTGATAATTACATCCCAAAAGCCAAGGTTTTCACTACATGTCTTAGACGTGTAGTACTAGTGGATTATTGATATCAACATTTCTTCACATTTAAATGATCTCACACCAATATAACTTTGCAAAGATAGAAGCATGCTAAGGTTCTTGCAACAAGCACTTCCCTAATCAAGGAACCCCTATAATTCGAGGCTTGGAGATGAACCCAGTGATTTCCATACAAACGGGCTACAAAACATTGATAGAGAAATAAAAGAATGGAAGCTAAGGTTGTAGCATGAAAGCATGAGACTTTGGCCATTAAACATTAGAAAAGGATTCTACAATGATACCACGAAACAACGAGTTGATGTTCTTGGCTCCCCTGCACCATAATGTTACATGGATTAGATATTCATACTACTCTGATTGCTCCTTGGCTTACTATAGGACGCACATTTTTATATACTGTAAATAAAATTCCACATCATGCATTGCACAGTAACATAATATTAAATATTAGTAAAAATATGGAATTTCACTACACTTGATCTAGTTATACTCTCTTACCAATTGCTTTTAAAAAAGGTAGTTGAATCATTTTCACAGTAATATTATGTGACGTGCAGATCTTAAAATTTTATTCAACAAAACATTGCTTTCTTGGTAAAGTGATACAAGACTCCAGAAATTGTTGCACCTCTTGTTGGAACCAAAAAGTGGAGAAACTGAAGGAAATCTTTACTGTTATATAAAGCAAACAAATATAAAAAGGAACAAAAGCCTAATATGTTATTACTATAGCTTATCTATTTCTTACACGTGGTGGTGGTGGTGGTGGTGGTACAAAATGAGAAGGGGTCACCTCATTTTTATATTAGCCGCAAGTCAATGTTCTCACCTAATTCAAAATTCTTACATCTTCTTGTGCTTGACACATGTCACATGCAAATGCATACTTAACAACACGTGTCACCTCCAAACATGCTAGCTCATAGAGGTTCTTTCTTTTGCGAACAGCTCAAGGTTGATTTACTCATTCTTCAAACATGTATCCAAGTCAAGCTAGCAATTGTATCTCTTGACTTTCCAATGTCAAGTTTACCTATTTCAACAACCTCCCTTAAACTTGGCTTTTGAAAATCAACAACTCCAAGCATATTCTTTAGCTTCTTGAACATATATGCCTTTAAGGGTTTTGTGAACAAGTCTACAATCTAATCTTTAGATCTACAGAAGTTGAGTTTAATCACACCATCCTTGATTAATTGTCGAATATAGTGATACTTGATGTTAATGTGTTTGCTTCTGCCATGGAAAATAAGATTCTTGGCTAATGTGATTATCGATTTGTTATCACATATGATCTTGGTAAGACTATCATGTTCATACTTTAATTCCAAAGACATTCTTCATAACCATATTGCTTGACATACTGTTGTGGCTGCTACTATATACTTTGCTTTAGCAGTTGAAAGCTTAATAACTTCTTGTTTTTTTTATGACCAAGAAATTAATCTTGATCCAAGAAAAAAAGTGTATCCAAAAGTACTCTTTCGAGTTTCAGTATCACCTGCCCAATCACTATTTGTGTACCCCAATAATCTGAAATTGTTAGAATGACGATATAAAATTTCATTACTATAGGTACCACTAACATACCGTAAAATTCTTTTTGTTGCATGCAAATGTGATTGGTAAGGTTTTTTCATGAATTGACTAATAATTCCCACACCATAAATAATATCTAGCCTAGTAAAGGTAAAATATCTTAAACTACCAATAATGCTTTTGAAATATGTGGGATTTACTAGTTCACCAATTCCTTTCTTCTTCAGCTCTAGCCATTATGCTACAAGAGCCCAAATTAGCTTAAGTACCTCCAACTTCTAATTTTAAAATATCATTGACATATTTATGTTGTGAAACAAATATGTTATCATCAACATGCCTTACTTCAAGGCCAAGAAAATATGACATCAGTCCTAAATCTGTCATTTCAAATTGACCAGTCATGGCCTCCCTAAATTCTACAAACATTTTCTCAAAACTTCTTATAAATATCAAGTCATCAACATAAAGACACATAATTAATATATTACCATCAACATTTGACTTGATATATAGTGTATGCTCATATGGGCATTTCTAAAAACCATGCTCCAACAAGTATGTATCAATCCTAGTATACCAAGCTCTGGGTGCTTGTTTTAACCCATTTAATGCTTTCTTCAGTTTATAAACGTGATTTTCATGCCCTTTCTTCACATAACCATGTGGTTGTTTCACATAAACTTCTTTTTCAAGAAAGCCATTGAGAAATGCTAATTTAACATCCATTTGATGGATCTTCTAGTGGTTTTGAGTTGCAAGTGCTAAGATCATCCAAATGGTATCCATTCAAGCCACTGGTGCAAATACTTCAAAATAATCAATACCTGGCTTTTGCTTGTAGCCTTTCACCACTAGTCTGGCTTTATAATGGTCCACCTAATTGTTGGGTTTGTACTTTGCCTTGTATACTCACTTAACACCAATGGGCTTCTGACCAAGTGGTAACGAAGTTAACTCCCAAGTATCATTTTTCTTGATTGAGTGGATCTCTTCATCCATTGCCTTGATCCATTTCTCATTTACTGCTACATCATCATACATTATAGGATCACAATCAGTAAATAAGCATAAATTTTCCATTGTTTCATCAATGTCACTGTCATCATCTCTTGTGACCACATAGTCTTTATATTTTGCTAGCATCTCTTGTGTTCTTTGTGAACATCGTATTGGAGATTTTGATATTGGTGTTGGTGTTGAACTAATAGGTGAAGATGATTCTTCAATTGAGGACTTCTCCATTTCTTCCTCTTGTAATTCACCTTCAAAGTTGACACTGCTCAGGTAAACCTTTTGGTTATACTCCCAAGCTTCATCTTTAACGAATTGAACATTCCTACTAATGATCACCTTTTCTGTTACTAGATTATATAGCTTATAACCCTTAGTAACTTGACTATAGCTGATGAAGATGCATTTTTGACTTTTGTCATCCAACTTCCTTCTTTCTTTATCTGGTATATGAGGATATGCTATACATCCAAATACTCATAGAAATGAAACATTTGGCTTGTCGCCACTCTAAGCCTCTTCTAGATTTTTTCCAAGAACACTTCTTGTTGGACACTTGTTCAAAACAAATATAGCACAAGCAATGGCTTCTGCCTAAAATTGCCTTGGTAACTTTTTAGCTTTTAGCATACTTCTTGCCATTTCAAAAATTATTTTATTTTTTCTTTTTACTATACCATTTTGCTTAGGAATATAACTAGCAGTCAGTTGGTGTTTAAGTCCATGAATTTTACAATACTGATAAAATTCATTTGAAGTAAATTCTCCACTTCTATCTAACCTCAAAGTCTTCAAATTAAAGCCACTTTGTTTTTCAACATAGGCTTTAAATTCTTTAAATTTGCCAAAAGCTTCTGACTTTCTTTTGAAGAAATATGCCTATGTTTTTCTAGTAAAATCATCCACAAAAGATAAGATGTACCTTTTTTGTCCAAATGATTCTACCTCAACAGGGCCACACAGATTTGTATGTACCAACTCCAACAGTTGCTTTGCTCTTTTAGCTTTTCCAATGGGGAAAGAATTTCGATTTTGTTTTCCTATAAGACATCCTTCACATGGACGGTCTTGATAGTTTATTATAGGCAAACCAATCACCATATTTTTTTGAGCTAATAACTTTAGCCCACGAAAAGTCAAGTGACCAAATCAAAGATGCCACAACCAATTCTTGTATCTTATTATTGCCTGAAAATACATAAAAGTCTTCGTCTAAAGAGTTAGAGGAAACATCCAACTTCTTTTCATTGACACCTTTGTAATTAACTTGTTGTTTACACCATAAACTATGCAAACTCCATTTTCTATGTTGACTTTACGACCTTTTTCAGAGAGTTACCCATCATTAAGAAAATTTCAAAAAATTCCTAGCACAAAGTAAACATCTACAATAGTAACATTAGTACCATTTTTTGATTCAATATTAATGTTACCTTTGCCCATCACAGGATCCTTTGATTTGTTCTCAAAATTGACTTCACCATGAACTGTCTCATCTAATTATGAGAATAGTTCCTTCTGTCTAGTCATGATTGCTACATCCAATGTCCAAATACCATGTATTGGTATCTATAGTGCTTGCATCATCACTCTTGCATGCTAGCACCAAATTTTCATCTACCTTGACGGTGTGTGCATGCTTTGTTTCCTCATTTGGCATTTTTTAAACGGCATTCGGATTTATAATGTCTAAATTTGTTACACCTGAAACACTTGATTTTTTACTTATCTCGTGTTCTTTTGGAGGTATTTGGATTCTTACCTCTATCTTGCTTAGCTCCACGACCTCGACCTCCTTGGTGGGTTCCGCAATTGACTTGAGCCTGACTCTGCAATGCTTGCTTGAAACTCACATTGCTGGCTTTTTTGTTCATTCTTTGCTCATGCGAACACAACAAACCCATCAATCGTTCAAGCATCATGGTGGACATATCTTGTCCCTCTTCAATCATTGCTACAACATAATCAAATCTTTTAGTCAAAGACCTCAAGATTTTTTCTACAACTCAAGTCTCCATGAGTTGTTCACCATTAACCTTTAATTGGTTAGCAATGGTTTGCACGTGATCAAAGTATGTTGAAATTGATTTTGAGTAATTCATGCATAAAGACTTAAAATCTCCTCGATGTGTTTGGAGTCGCACCTGCTTAACATGATCATCTCCTTGGTAGGATTTTTGCAAAATATCCCATGCTACTTTTGCAGTCTCCACGCTCAATATTTTTTCAAATATCAGTTCCTCCATGGCTTGAAAGATCACATTCAATGCTTTTTTATCTTTCTTTTGGGACTCCATCAAGTGATCTCTCTCCTCTTTTTTTAAAGCTTCAACCTCCTTTGGATCGGTTATATCAGCATAACCATTCTCCACCAAATTCCATAAATCTTATGATTTGAAGAGTACCTTCAACTAGACAGCCCAGTTGTTATAATTCCTTCCATTCAATTTTGGCAATTGTAATTGAACAAAGTTGCTAGATGCCATTGTAACTTGGCTTTGATACCAAATGTTGGAACTAGAGAAGGGAGAAACCAAAGGAAATCTTTACTAATATATAAAATAAACAAATACAAGAGGAACAAAAGCCTACTAAGCTATTGCTATAGCTTATGTGTTTCTTACATGTGGTGGTGGTGGTGGTACAAAACAAGAAAGGGTCACCTCCTTTTTATATTAGTCGTAAGTCGATGTTCTCACCAAATTCAAGATTCTTGCATCTTCTTGTGCTTGACATGTGTCACATGCAAATGCATACCCAATAACACATGTCACCTCCAAACATGCCAGCTCATGGAGGTTCTTTCTTCTGCAGACAGCTCAAGGTTGATTTACTCATTCTTCAAACACGTGTCTAGGTCAAGCTAGCAGTTGTATCTCTTGACTTTTCAACACCAAGTTTACATGTTTCAACACTGCTAACATTAGCAAGGGATTCCCAAGTAACATTCTACCACCTTAGAGTTTTGGGTGTATATTGACAAAGAAATCCCAAGCTTCAAATTCTTTAAGTGTCACTTTTATGATGAAAATTTCTAGAGACCCCAACTTTGAGGTTGCTTCATCACCATAACTTGGAAAATGGGATAGATATTTTTCGATGTCTAAACCCACACTGCTATTTAGCTTTGTCTTTCATCTTTTTCCCTAGGCTCTATTGGATTCTTTAAGGGCTTGGTGGGTGGCCTAATATTTAAACAAGAGAAGAATAGCCAAAAAATAAAAGAAAGGGAGAGAGCAAACTTTTGCACGAATTAAAAGTTTGACACAACACTCATTTAAATTATAGTTGAAGGTTAATTTGCAGTCTAATTGGGTTGATTTTTGGTTCGTAGGTTCATGACTAATTTTTTTTTATTTTGAATAATTGGATCATCACTTGAAGCCTTCTACTCTAACAAGTCAAATGTCTAGATGATATTTTCCTAACTTATCTTGGTTAAGTTAAAATTTCAACTTATTCTTCACTCTAAATTGCAAATTTCATTATTATTGAATTAGTGAATGTTTATTTTGTTGATGTAGTTGAGGGCCTACTAGGATTATATACCAAAATTATTATATAGTAAAGATTTTTGTGAACTTTTAGATTGATCCATGATTTTTCACCTTTACAATGGGAAAGTTCTCTAGTAGAAATTCTTGTATTGGTAGTGCTGTTTAAGCCTTTTATTTGTGGTTTGAAATACTTCCATTATTTGTATTCAATATTTCCTCTAAGGTTCAATCAAATAAAAAGAAAAAGAAAACAACCATGTCTCTAGTACAACTTTGTTAGGAAAACAATCTAGATTCTTCTACCTTGATTAAACCTATAAGTAAGTATTGAACACAAACAATGGAAGTATTTCGAACAACAAATAAAAAAATTCAGTTAGTAGAAGAGAGTTTATATGGAAAACTCCCCCAAAGTGAAGGAGAAAAACCATGAAATCAATATAGAAAAACCATGAAATCAATCTTAGAATCCACCTAAATCTTTATTGTATAATTCTTTAAGTATACAACTGAATTAGAGTTCTCAACTACATCAACGAGATAAACATCCACCAATCTATTAAATAATGAAATATTTAATTTGTAGTGAAAAACAAGTTAAAACTTAATTTAATTAAGAAAAGTTGAAGAAATGTTACCTAGAAATTCGATTTGCTAGAGCAAAGAACTTTAAATAACAATCCAACCATTCTAAATAAAGAAGAACTAGTCACAAACCTACTAATCTCAATTAGACCATAACTGGAACTTCAACAATAGTTTGAACAACTATTTTATAAAGCTTTTAATTCTTGTAAAAATTTGTTCTCCCCACTCTCTCTCTCCTTTTCTTCTATTTTTTACAGACGCACCTTTCCTATTTAAAGATTACGGCATCCAACAAATCCTTAAAGGACTGGACCAGCCCTTAAACCACCAAATTCCACAGGCCTAAGTTGGGTTGGACCGGCCCAACACATAGTTTAACAATTTTGCGCAAAAATAAAAAATAATATGAGATCCAAAATGAGCTTATTTGGCTTCGTTAATTAAACTAATAGGCGCACTCTAAGCACACATGTTGCATTTGTTTGACAACCTTGTTTCCCACGAGATGATGTTAAGGAAAAAAGTCGTTATCATTACCATGCCTACAAACACAACAGCTCTAAGATTCTGATCTTATTTGCTACAATCTTCTCACTTGTGTACAGAGGAAAGAAAAAATTATCACCTATGATCGCTTGGTACAATATGCTCAAACACGTTATTCCCGTATGATGTTGCAGAAGAAAACCATGAAGCGGAGTTGACCACCATCAATGTCAGTGACTCTTAATCCATCGACATCGCTGATGCTTGCAGCTCCAGCCCATGTTCTCGTTATGCTTCTTCTCTCATACGCGTTTACCGTGAAATCCTTGAGGTCCTCACTGCTTGGCCTGCTCGCAGATGTCATGGAAAGTGGCTCTTTGTGAGTTGAAAAGGCAAATCCACATGTTTTTTGTCCCCGTACAAGCAAGTGGCATATAAAGAATGCAAACAAAAAGAAACTTGTCCATAGAAACCATTATGGATTTTGATCCCAAGGGAAATCTCAAGGCCCTCTGGACTATCACGCTCGATCTATAGGGAGATAAGAATGTACCTGTGAGTAGAGGAAAGTGCCAAGAATTGCGATTGCAGCTCCTAAAGCGTTGATGGGTTGGACGGGTGTATGGAATATGATTATGGAGGAGACTATGACAGATATCCGCTTCATCGTGTTGCCTATGCTAAATGTCAAAGGAGAAATCTGATCCAGCGACATGTATGAAACTTGGTTATACAAGTGATAGAAGACACTCTGGGCTGCAACCCACCTGCAAAAATTCAGAGCCTCAAGATTTTAGATTTCCCACCAGTGGCTAGGATGTCAGCCAAATTTGATCTCTATTTGTTTGCTCTAAAAGCCATGCTACTAATTCACTGATAAAACCAAAAGAAACCAAAATAGGAAACTCTACTATGGACTTTTTTGTAACCTCCTGTCCTCAAAATCTATCCAAATCAAATGATTTGTCCTCGACTATCATTGGAATCACCAATTAATTCTACTTATTTGATCTGTGGAACTTTCTATCAAACTGCTTCATTTATATTTCAAGCTACCAAATTCAGGTTTGGTTTTCATAGCAGACAGAAAATCAAAGCACCCTTGCTGCAAAATGAATCCTCTTATCCTCTTTATTTTTAGAAGAGTAGATTTGCAGCCAAACAAGCTAACTTATTTGTAAGAGGGATCAAATCAGTTTGAGAAGTGCATAGTCTTAGAAAAGTAAAATGATAAGAATTCACAGAGTAGTAGGCAGTTGTTATTACCATACGAAGTGTGGTCCAATCTGAGAGATTGCGTTTTCCCAGCCAACAGCCCACATCTTAGGGCCCTCCACGGCAATGGCAAAAGGTGTAAGAATCAAAAGAGACAACATAGACAGACAAGCATAGTAGTTCATCCCACTAACAGACTTCCCCTTCATCCCTTTCTTTGAGAATATGTTCCGAAACACAAATGCCAAATTCGATATCATAGCCCCCATAAACCCTGAAAACATATAGCAAAACATATTAGATCTCAAAACACGAGCATTCTAGAAGTCTAAACATAAAGCTTGCACTAAAAATCGATCAAAATTTTGCAGAGGATTACAAGATCTGATTAAGTTTTCTTACCAATCATGTTGAAGTTCAGCTCAGTGACAGCGGCAAGCGCACATCCTCCGATGATTGGCAGGAGTGATAGATAAACCGACACCGGAAACATCTCACCTAACAAGAATCTTGAAACCAAAACACTGAAAGCAGGCTCACCACTCTTGATGATATGGGTGAACGAAACCGCAACCTTCGACATACTCACAGTGGCAGCTACATGCCCAATTGTATGTGCCACAGCAACCTACAAACATAGCCCATTCAGTGTATAACAATCACAAATCCAAAGAAAACCTCAAAGAGTTTTGCTCGCCACAAAGAAAACCGAGGAAACACATCCTAGTTTCCCCTCAAACAGCAGTGATTCGTTTAATTTGTGTTATTTAATCTTGCTTTTTCCTACTTTTTCAACTGGTGAAGACATTAGGGGCTTTCTTACCGGAAACAGAGTCTTCCAGAACTCCATATCGGTCTTGGGGGCGTCGGCGATCCTCGTGGCCCACGAAACCAACATCATGAGCGACCCAGTTGCGAGCGAGAGCGTGGAAGTGAGCCACGGGTAAGGAAAAGCATTCAGGACCTTCTTGTTGTATATATTGAAAACTACATTCAGAGCCCACCAGGTCGCGAAGTAAATGCCAATTTTGAGCCTCTGAGCGGCCTCGAACCGAGCCTGCTCGTCTGGGAGGTCAATGTTGATCTCCAGCGGCCGAGACTGCTCTGCTTCGTAGGCCTTGCACTCTGTTCCGCGCTTCTCAGTCTTCGTTGGCAGTGAGAAATTCTCAACAGAGGAAACGTAAAGGGGTTTGTGAGCAGAGACTGAGTTGTTAAGGCTCTGCCTGGCATTCTGGGTAGTTGGCAGAGAAGGAAACTGAGGCTTCCGTAGAGGAAGCCTTCGGTTCGAGAAGTCCGAGGACGGGACGGACGAGGCTGCGAGCTTCACTGAAGAAATCATGATGTTGGCGTAAGCAAACGGAGTACGAAAATCTAGAATGGAGTGTGAATATGTAGGAAGTGGAAGTGTTTGGGTGGTAGGAAAATAGAGAAAGTATAAGAGTTTTGAGAGACTTCTGACGTAGCAGAGGAGGTGGGTTGGAAGGGAGAGAGGTTGGTAAGAAGCGTGCAGGATAAGGAGGAAGGCTTTGAAACTGTCTTTCCTGGGGTCGAAGTGGGAAGGAGGGAAGTCTATTTATACAAGTAGACTGAGGATGAATTGGGAATTTTGACTTTTAAATTATTAATATATTTCATCATATTATTATTTTATTTATTCTTTGGAGACTTCAATTTGGTTGTGGACAACTTGACGGCCTGAGAACTGTCTAAATATTGGTTGGTGCCTGGTGAGTAACGACAACTGCAGACAAAGATTTTTCCAGCTGTGACACTTCCTAGTTGTTTCCCCACTAAGATCAAATGATCTACTTAATCTCGCAAATGTTTCGATCAGCAAATAGATCTCTTTTGATGTTCACTGCATTACTTAAAAGGTACCATTTTTCTTTCTTTTCACCTTCTCTCTTTTTTGTTACATTTATGTAGCTTAAAGACCTAATTAAGATGTCAAGACACTTTGGCCTAGTAATTAGCCGAGATGGTTTGGAACTTCTTGATCTAAGTTCGTTACCAAATATGAAAATTAACCAATATTCAACTTCTCATCTAATATATAACTCTAAACTTTGTGCTTAATTGGATAGTTGATGTAAAAAGTTGTATTTTCATTTTTTTTTTTTTTTTACACACACCCACAAAGGAAGAAAGAGGGATTCAAACTCATGACCGATGAAATTGCCGTTAAGATTTAACTCAAAAAACACCTGATGCAGAAAGTTGTTAGCTTGTTATAAAGTTATATACCAGCACAAATTACCTTAGACTCTGAATTTTGAGTATAAAATAACTTATATTGTCTTTAATAATAACAATAATGTTAAATTTTTTAGCAAAATTTTCCTAATTTAGTCAAATATTTTTCTGGGTCCAAGATTCCTCCCTGCTCGGTTGATCAATTCAGGTTTGCTGCGGAGAAAACGCAGCCCTGTTTGATACTTCCCTCCTACCACCCCACCTCGCCTATCGTTCTTCAAGTCGGTACAACAATTATTGGCTTTAAACCCCAATAATTTCTAAATATCAAGTTTGTCTTCATTCGCCGGGCTTACGGTCTCCGTTGGAGCCTGGAGTACTGATGTTGACAACGCGTGATGGGACTTTAGCGTTGCGAATTCTCCATCGCAAATTGCTTGCACCATTTCCGAGCTCTTTCAATGGTCAGAGGCAAAAAAATCACATCGAGAAAGACATAACACCTGGATTTACACCGCAAATGGTTCCAATCACAGCCCAAGTTGTCTCGCAAGTGCGTGTTGATGCTGATTTCCCATGTTTCTCACACTGCGAAAAATATTTCATGTTTTTTTTTTGGACGGAGGAAGATTTTTCCATTCAAAGTATGTTTTGACAGCTGATTCAAAATGGGAATTATGTCGGTCCAGTTGTTACCGATGATGACACGATTTTGTCTGGGCTTGAGAAGGTTGCCTTTGTCTGAACTTGGCCCAAGCTGGGGTTGAACAGGCGTGAGCTTTGGGTTGTGACTCCTATGCAGTCGAAGGAGACCATGACCTCTTGGGGTCGTACATGTGTTAGGTGGGGGTGTTTGATGCTGGCTCGGGACACGTGACCTCTAACGTTGGGCAAGTTGCGCCTGTCCCTTGGTGCTACGAAGGGGGATGAACACCTAACATCCTTATCATGGTGCAGTTGTGCGCATGAACCCTTACCTGGGGTAACAAATTCACTTCCCTGGTGAGATATGACATTGGTGGGTGCTGCTCTGCTTGCAATTTCCGGTGTGCGGACGTTTGCGTTACATGTCTTTGCCGTTTTCTTGGCCTCTCTCGCAACATGTACGAGAGGATTAAAATGATGTTAGGTGGAGGTGTTTGATGCTCGTTTGGGACACGTGATCTCTAACGTTGGGTCAGTTGTGCCAACCTATGAATGGGATAATGTTAAATGTCATACGTTTCATACCATATAGAAGGAAATTGCGGTTGAATTTAAAAAAAGGAAATTTTTTTTCAACCTTTGAGTTAATTTTTAATCTTTTTTTTTTTTTACACATACACCAAGAAATGAGAAGGGAACTCAAACCAACTACTGGTAAGATTGTCCGTCAAGATTTGGTATTTTTAAGTGTTTTAATAAATAAGTAACTAACATTTTTATTATGTGTAAAACAAAAAAATATTTTTTAATTCTTGAACTAATTTTTGAATAAAACTTTAAGCATCTTAATATAATATTAGAACTTAAGTTAAATGAGTTTCACTTAGTGTGACTTTAAACCCAATATCACTTAACGTGTAAGAGTATATATATATAAAACGAAAGTTTCATATCAGAAATGTAATTTATTATAATAAAGTATAAATAAAAAAATACCTCTTCAATTCTTGAGCTAATTTTTGTATTAGATTTTGAACTTTTTAATACCCATCATGATGCAACAGAAACTTAGACAACAAATTCACTTGCCTAGTAAGAAATGTCATTGTTTCAAAATAACTATGCTTTGGTAAGTGCTATTTTGCTAGCATATTCCAATGTGTAGACGTTTCCATTACATGTCTTTGCCATTTTCTTGGTCTCTTTTGCAATATGTTCGAGGAAATTTAAATTAATAGGAGCCAATCCATGGTAAAACTTGTTGGGAACAAATCAAAAAGATATAATTTAAAATAATGTTTAAATATAAAAAATGACTTCTTTATTTAGAAGCTAATTTTTTAGTTTCACTTAGAAGTTTTAAATATAATATTAGAGTTTAGGTTTTTCCATTATAACCCTTAATTTTAAGACCTTAAAATATACTATCTAAAAAAATGTTCATTTCATTATTTTCAATCTTCATTTTGAAGTATGCTTAGCATCCATGGTAATGTTAAGGATGAAAATTTTATCTTAAAATAATATAATTTTTTAAGTGATATTTAAATGTAAAAATAAAAAATAAAAAATCTTAACTTACAAACTAACTTTTTAAGTTAAATTTTGAAGTTTCTAATAGAGTTAAAATAAGGTGGTTATTTTTTAAGTGATATTTAAATGTAAAAATAAAAAATAAAAAATCTTAACTTACAAACTAACTTTTTAAGTTAAATTTTGAAGTTTCTAATAGAGTTAAAATAAGGTGGTTATTGATGATTTGATGAACACAATCAATTAACTATTTGATCAGTTCAATGGCAAGACTAATTAAGGCATGGCAAGTTCAAAATTGAAGCTTTCTCATGAGACAGGCGCACTGTCGAAGAATCCGGGAACAACCCTCCTAGGACTACAAAGAGAATAAATCTCCATAGAGAGAAGCTGATAAGTAGTACAAACTATTAGTGTAGATCTACTAAATTGTGCGGCTGGAAACTTCACTTCTCCCAACCGTCATTCCAATTCATGACAATAATATGGTTGTAACTAAAAGGTTTTGTAAGCTCCCACATCGCTACCGTGTCGAGCCGTTAGTTGATTAGTAAGAACCTTGTTGAGTTGTACCATTTTTTCCTTTGTTACTTTCCTATGGTCTTCGTAGGTCGTCCAACTTTTGAAGCCAGACAAACCGTAAGTCGTTCCGTTTTTCGGATCTGTCACACACTCCATTGGTCTAGGAACCAGCCAAATGTTTAAAAAAATAAAAGACTGGTTCGTCTCCGTGTTTCTTTTAATAAGCAGCACCCGTTGGGCTTAACTCACTCGGCCCAACTACAACAGCCCCATAGGCGACAACTCAGTACATGGTCCTGTTCTACTTTTAACAAAAAGCGGGCGCTGCAACCTTTTCTGTCTTATCTATGTACTTGCCATTTCCACCAACCACTTGTACTTCATTCAGTTTCTTTTTCTATTTCTGGAATTTTGAATTAGAAACATGATTTCTACCACATCATGGATATAACAGTACCTATAAAAGGTGCTATGGACGGCGTAGGCTTGAATCAAGATCCTATAGAACACTCTTCGAGGTTGACTTAATGATTTAAGGGCGAAGAGGTTGACTTAATTACTTTATTTTATTTTTAAAATTCATAGACCTAGAAAAAGGAGGTGTCAAATTTCAACCTATTGACATGGTAGATAAAAGACCTTCTCGGCTTATTATTAAGTTAAGTGAAAGTTTATTTATTTTCTCTTTATAGAGTCGTTTATAAGATTTGTTGTGTATCTCAATTGCATATCATTTTAGAAAATTTTTATAATTTTTTTTTATAACAGGGTTAACTACATTTTACATGTTTTGGATTTATTTACTTACTTTTGTGGGATTTTTAAATGTTCATTTTCAAAATTATAGTGGCAAAACAAATAATTCATTTTATTCAATATCTCCATAAAAAGAAAAAGGGAATTAAAAATAGACTTTTTTTATTATTTTTATTAACAACGAACAACAATGAAATGATTTATTCTTTTAAAGTCAAAGAATACATATCTAATTAATAGTATTGTAAAAAGGATGGGACAATCTTCTATTATTAGGAGGTAGTTTGGCAATAAAAATATACCTTGCCGTATCCTCATGAATTAGATACTACTATGCTATTTCCTATGTTTTTATTTTGCATATTTATTTTGTTCATTGGGGTCATATGAATTCCTTTCAATCAACAATGAAAGATGATTGAAAAAAAAAAAGAAAGATCTCAAAGTAGTAAAGAATCTAGAAAATACCTTCATTGCTTCTTTTTTATTTTTTAAAATTTTTATGGAGGTTATGCTCTTTTGCATTTTCACTTCCCACACAAGAATTTTTATTCTAAACGAAAAACTAAATGCGAGAAAACCAGAACGCGTCGTTTTGGGTCAAACAGCGGGACTGATCCGAGAATAGCAGTTGCCACTGAAGTGACTGTTTCAAACAGTAACGCATCGCGAGCTCCCAGCTGGAAAAGGACTCATAGTTCGCAACTTTAACACAAATCACAGGTGTCGTATCTGATCTGACACGTGTCGGACAAGGGGGCAGAGTCATCCGATCCTCTGAGAAGGACCGCAAGATTGATCCACTTTTCGATCCACCACATAAAAGAGGTTTTCCTTCCCCATGCCATATCACACCACGTGCCGAACCATGAAGCTATAATCACCGTCGAATTTGTCTACTTTGTGGTGTCTTCCTCATGCGGAGCTGGGTCCCGCTTGGGTTCCGATCTGGACCGTTGATTGAATCATGATGTTGCAGGGGATAAAAAGATAACGGTCGTTATTATTATACAAAATCCCCACCAGAGAAGAACCAATCGAAAACCACCCAATAAACTCTCTCGCTCGCTCGCTCGCTCGCTTCCATTTTTCTGTTCAAGTTCTTCTATGGTGGGGACAAACCCTAATTCAATTCTCACCGGGGCTTGGTGGGGCAAAACCCAAACCCACCGTCTCAGCTTTCTCTGATGACCTCTATGGTCTCAGAAAAGCTTTCAGTTAACCGAGATACCCCAAGAAACCTCACCACAACCACTACCGCCACCACCGCCACGAGGGCCATGCCCACAGAGCTAGCTCCGCAGAAGCCGCCGCCTACGGTTCTTGATCGGTTCAAGGCTCTGGTCAAGCAGCGTGAAGAGATTAGGGTTTCCACTGGAGACGACGCCGTTTCGTCTCCGAGCGCCGAGGAAATCGTGCAGATTTACGAGCTGCTGTTGTCGGAGCTAACGTTCAATTCGAAGCCCATCATCACGGATCTCACCATAATCGCCGGTGAGCAGAGGGAGCACGGCAAGGGCATCGCGGAGGCGATTTGTTCTCGGATTATTGAGGTGGGTTTCGGTGCCCGTGGAATCCTTTGGAGGTTGGGAAAGGGATTCGCCGAATTTGTATGGATTTAGGGTTTCTGTATGTCTCTTGTATTCTACCCACTTTTGTGTAATTCTCGAGTTCTTGGACGTGTAAGGATAAAAATTTTGTACTTTTTTGGGTTTCTCGTCTTTTAGTCTTTCGGTTGTTTGGTTTTGAGAAAAGGTCGGGAGAAAAAAGAGTGTGGAGGAACTTGGAGTTTCGATTGTTAGTTTAGGATCCTAGGGACTAAAACCTCTGTTGAATCGATGTCATGTAGGATTTCAAATTTTCGCCTTCCCCATTCGTGTATGATCCGATTGCTTGATGGATGCATCTTAATTTTCTTCCAATGAACTAGTAATGTTCAGGGGTTCCCACTTGTAGCACTAGAATCGCCTGCATTAAAGAATTTTAATGGAGGGTATTCAACGAAAAAAGCGAAGACATTGTAGTTTTGCTATCCGATGGAAGCTTTGACTATGGTAAAACCTGAACAAATCAGTGATTCTGATCACAGAAGTCGAGGCGGCTAGTAGTCCTTTGTGGAGTAACAGGATCTGTAGCTTGATATAATCAACCAGTATGATTGTGGGTTTTACCGTACTTGAGCTCCAATACAACTGGCAGCCACCTTTGGTTGCTCCGCGAATGACTTAAAACTTATGCTTATAAGTTTTACGATTTGTAGGGTCCGGGAGTAGAACTTGCATGGCGTCTAATGTTTTACTTTGCCAAGAAATAATTAAAATCATCTTGCCTGGATTAAATACTTCGTTCTTTTGTAGTGTTTTGTGTTTGGTGGAGGGTGGGGGTTGGTTGGGTTGAACTCTATAATGTTAGTGTCGTAGCTAACCTCTACTGTTTCAAGTCAATCCTTAACTTTGAGGTTTGTATTTTCCATGTAGTGTTTGAATTTGTCTGAAGCCATAATAGTCTGTTTGTCCAAAGCGCCCATGATATTGAAACCTACGTTTATCTTTGTTTGTAAATATTTTTGGTTGGACCTACTTTTGTGAGATCAGGTGAAATGTAGTTAGTATTATTGCATCCTTATCTTAGCCTTCAAAGCTAATATTTATTCTTCTGCAGGTCCCAGTGGAGCAAAAACTTCCTTCCTTATATCTTTTAGACAGTATTGTTAAGAATATAGGCCGTGTATATGTTAATTACTTTGCTTCCCGTCTACCTGAGGTGAGTTTTGCATTATCCCTTACATGTCTTTTCAGATTCCTTTACTCTGCAAATCAAGTGATACTGACGAACTTTTGGTTTCATCTTTCCAAAGGTTTTCTGTGAAGCATACAGGCAAGTTCAGCCTAATCAGTATAATGCCATGCGCCACCTCTTCGGCACCTGGTCAGCAGTATTTCCACCTCCTGTTCTTCGTAAGATTGAGACACAACTGCAATTTTCTCCATCACTAAATCGTCAATCATCTGGTGTGAACCCCTTGAGGACTTCTGAACCTTCTCGACCAACCCATGGCATACATGTTAATCCAAAGTATTTGCGTCAGTTGGATAATTCAACTGTGGATAGTGTAAGCTTTTTGTTGAATTGTCTGGTTTTTTCTTTTTCCCAAAGACATAAGGGTTAAGCTGCTTCCTTTATTTGTGCTGTAAGTGGAATCCTGTTAGTGGATTTCTTTTAAAGGCTTGTAATTAGATATCTATGCTTAAAAGCTGTGCTGCATAGTCTGGTGGTGTTGTTTTCTGAATAGTGGCAGCAGATGTACTTCACCATGAGTGTTATTGGAATGTGCTAACATCAATTACCTGGAAATATTATATTCCGAAATTAGAGTATGCATCAGAGTTTCTAGGTTCACAGTACTTGGATATGATACCTTGCATTGATTTAATATCTGCGGGTGTTCAAATAACTTGTATATTGGGCTTTCTGTTACACTTTTTAACAGCTTTTGTTAACATTTCTAACCTTTTTTTGTAACTTTTGCAGAATATTCAAGAAGCTAGAGGAACGTCATCTTTAAAAATGTATGGTAAAAAATCTACCATTGGATATGATGACTTTGATTCTGGTCATGCGGAGGGTGGATCCTCACAAGGTGGAGCCCAAAGATTGAACTCAACAAGCAATGCAGGACAAGCATCTTTTGCCTTTGGGGCTAATAAGGTGCATCCTCGTTCAACTGCCAGACTTGCAAGATCATCTTCCCCTTCAAGAACTGGTCCTGATAGGTCTTTAGTGTTGGGTGTTGAAGAATTTGTACCAGACCATTCTCCTGGAAGGTTTGTTGATAGGGGCTCTCCCTCTCATCCTTTAGTTGACTATGGACCTGGTAAGGCCGCTGGTAGAGATGAGAAAAGGGCTGGCTGGCAGAGAAAACACTATTCTGATAATAGTAAGAACCGGTTTGAAAAGACTACAGTATACAGCTTCAGTAATGGGCATGAACACCAAAGACCAAGGGCATTAATTGATGCATATGGAACTGACACAGGGAAGAGATCTTTAAATGATAAGCCTCTGCAGGGTCAACACCTGGATATAAATGGTATAGATCACAAGGTTGCGCCAGCATCATGGCAGAATACTGAAGAGGAGGAGTTTGATTGGGAAGATATGAGTCCCACTTTATCAGATCGTGGTAGGAATAATGATTTCTTGTCAGCATCCGTTCCACCTCTTGGGGGTTTTAGGCCAAGGCCTGCCTTCGGAGTACAGAGTGCTGCATCTCTGGATCATGATAACAGGATCAGTCGGTCTAGCCAGGCTCAGCTTGCTGCCACAGATGATTCTTCTATAATTGCTGAAGATATAACCCCCTCACAAAGTGTATGCTTCCTCAACTCGTTTCATTTACCATTCTTCTTGTTCTTTAAGCAGCTTTATAAGATGATTTGGAATTCAAATTATGTTGCTTACAAATATTCGTTTGTTGGGTAGATTGGTTGGCTTTTGTTAATGTATTGTCACTGCCAACCCTATAGGAGACTTGATCTTTTGCTTTTTCAGTCATTTGGGATGGATGTACCTATTTATTATGAGGTCTGTGTTTGAGTAGCATTCGCTTATATCTTCCTTTAAGTATGATGAACAGTTTTTCTGTTGGGTTTGATGGAGAGCACCCCATAGATTGAAATACTACCCTTTAGCTTTTATTTTATTTTATATTATTTTAGTTTCTTTTGCAATTTTAGGAATTGATGGTATTTTGTTAAAAAAGACAAATTAGAAATGCATCTTGGTAACTTCTGAGTCCGTTACAAATAGCTGTAGTTGGGTCTATGTTTCTGGTTATTAGGTTTTGTATTGTCTGCTAGTGAGGCCTTTACCAGTCAAGGTTCCTAAGTCCTTAAACTGTGGTTCCAGTCAAATCAATTTCTTTCTTTCCTTCTAAATTCCCTTTCCAGAATTTCTACTTTGAATCTAGAAACATTAACAGTTCTTTTGGAAGTTGAAAGTCCTAGTTCTCATTAAGCATATTTACTGCTCTCCAAACATCAATTGTCAAAAAGACTTGACAGCCTCCACTTCTTTGCAGGCAACTTTTGTTTAGCAGGGTTTCTCAAATGTGAAAATTTGTGTATTTCCTGAATCAAATTCAAAACTGTCCCCTGCTTGTTCTGACTTCACAATGTGAAAGAACTGATTTTTCCCAACCTTTAGCCGGTGATAAATTTATTGCAGAAGACTATACTATGCCTCTTTTAATTGCTGTGTGGAATCATTTGATGTTTATGCTTTTATGTTTACTTTTTGTTTTGGCTTGGAAACTATTGATTTGCTGTATGACCTGGCAACACTGAGAAACAATGAAGTTCCAAACTTAGCTTTTGAAATTCTTGTATTTTTATTGTAGTTTGGCCGTAGACCAATGGGGAAGATACCTGGATTCAGAGCTGAGGGAAGCCGGATTTTGGATTCTCACTATCCTCAGGAGGCTTGGAATATACATCCCCATCTCAACAAAGGAAGAGGACGGAACTTCCGTATGCCATTATTGCGCAGTGGTATATCTTCATCAGAGGGTGGCAAAATGAATTCTCTCATTGATAAGCTTCCGGATGCGGACCCACAACTTTATGGACCCCCAGCCATTAGAATTGGTTCTTCCAGTACTGATTCCATTGGTGTTGACACTCGGTCAACTGTTGGGGCAAGGCCTCTAAATGTGCATGGCTCTCGGCCTCCAACACGGCAGTCTATTTTTCCACAGCAGAACCAGATGAGGAGCCAATTACAGTCAACAAACGGTCAGAATAATGTCAATAATGTTGGTTCAAATGGATCAATATATGTCCCTGAACAGCACTCGAGTTCTACAAAGTTGCAACAATTGCATAGTCAGCATGCAGGACTAATTCCTCTGAATCAGCAAAACCAGGCCACACCTTCACAACCACAATTTCTTCCACCTCAGGACGCACATCCATCTTTAGCAGCTGTGGCGCAACCTAACGTAGTGGTACCACCTTTGAGTACTGGATACATCCCACAAGGGCCTGTGCCTGGTGTACAGTTAATGTTACATAGTCAAAATATTGCGAATAGCTCTTTACATTTACAAGGGGGAGCCGTGCCACCCCTGCCTCCTGGTCCCCCTCCTACTTCATCGCAAATGGCAGCTCTAACACAAAGTGCAGTTCCAGTTGTTTCTGATCAACATACGGGCAGTGCATTGTCTGGGTTGTTTGGATCTCTTGTGGCTCAGGGTTTGATCTCATTCAACAAGCAGACTCCTGTACAGGTACCTCTTGCATTGATGTTTCTCTGTAAGCGCCATGTTGAATAATTGATTTTCTCCTCCTGAAATGCAATTGTTAGATTGTTTCTCAACCAAGTTATTTGACAATGTAGGATTCTGTGGGAGTTGAGTTTAATGCAGACCTTCTTAAGGTACGGCATGAGTCTGCTATTAGTGCACTATATGCTGATCTCCCAAGACAGTGCACAACCTGTGGCCTTCGGTTCAAATCCAAAGAAGAGCACAGTAGTCATATGGATTGGCATGTAACCAAGAATCGTATGTCTAAGAACCGTAAGCAGAAGCCTTCACGTAAATGGTTTGTTAATGCGAGTATGTGGCTCAGTGGTGCCGAGGCATTAGGAACTGAAGCGGTTCCCGGGTTTTTGCCTGCTGAGACCATTGTAGAAAAGAAGAATGATGAAGAAATGGCTGTTCCTGCTGATGAGGATCAGAACGCATGTGCCTTGTGTGGAGAGCCTTTTGATGATTTTTACAGTGACGAGACAGAGGAGTGGATGTATAAGGGTGCTGTCTACTTGAATGCACCCAGCGGCTCAACATCTGGCATGGATAGGTCTCAGTTGGGTCCTATAGTGCATGCTAAATGTTGTTCAGAATCTAGTGTCGTTTCCCCTGAAGATTTTAGACAAGACGAAAGGGTATAAATTTCACTTATTTTATTGTTCAGATGTGTCTTTGTCAAACCTTTGAGGTCTCTACCATACATTCATTTATACAACTGTGAACAATATATTACTTGGGTTAACACTATCACTGAAACATCTTTGTAGTTACTCTTCAAGTGGAATTTTAATTTTCTACTAAATTGTTTTTGGGTTCCATATGCAGGGAATTGGTGCAGAGGACAATGAAAGAAAACGTATGCGGATTAGTTAGATCGACTTCTATTTTCTTCCTGTTAACGGTATGCTCTTAACTTACTTTTACGGTAGAGTTGGAGCTTGTAGTACTTGGCTTGATGCCAGATTATTGTACATGTATAGTTGGACTTATGGCAAGCGACATTTTGTTGCAGCAGAGGTTACAAATTCTATTGTATTATTACCATTCCGGCATTTTTTAACTTTTCTATCAGAACATGAGGAGGGACAGTAGAAGGGTGCTTTGTTGTCATTTAACTTTTTAATTAGTAATCCTTTTAAATCCCAAGGGGATCTAATTTCACCTTTGAACCATGTCAAAACAAAGCAAGGAGTAAAAGAGGAAGGGGTTCCCTTTTCTGTTTGTCCCTGTTTTCCTTAAAAGTTCTGCAGGTGAAGGAAGATACCTGTAATTGGAGAGGCTTCCGTGCTTATTTCCCATACAAACGAGTCGACAATGGAAGTGAAACTACAATTACGGTTCAAAACACCAATTGGCTCTGGGCTTTTGTTTATTTGTCTGGGTTTTTGGATTGGTTTTAAGTTCTTTTTAATGCAATTGATATTTCTTCCACTTATTTTTTTTTTTTTGTGGAACCGTTTCTAGTATTTGAAGAGCTTGTTCTGTTTCCCATATAAACAATTGTACTTGCTCTTTTTCAATAAAGCAGAATGAATTTGTTCTCCGGCACTTTACGCGTCTCTTGCCTGCCACTAAAGGTTGTAATCTATACGGCTTCGATGATGATGTCGATGGCTATTTTGCTGTCTTCCTCTCTTTCCCTCAAAAAATCGCGTGTTCTGTACAAATTTTGCATGTAGATTTTCGAAACCTGGCAGCTACGTGCATTCTTCAATCTGCACGGGCTCCTTATGGACGGTCGAACCTGTACAGGTCTACTTCGTCGGATGACAAACTTTCTCAGTGGTTCGGGGAAAACTTAACTGAGCTTAAAAAATAAATTTGGTCCTCTAAAACTTTATAAACAATCTATATTTTGACCCAAAACCTCCCTATTCCGATTGGCAATCGAATTCCTGAACTGGGATGAGGGTTTTAAAGAGATTAAACCGTGCAACTCTCATCGACTGAAGAAAAAAAAGGAAGTGTAATCTTTCTAGTTAAAGCTCCCATATTATCTTAAGTGATGAATTACTCAGGAGTTTCCTGCAATAATTTTAAAACATTAGAGCTCATGTCGACCTCAAGCCGAGAAGTCCATTAATTTTTTATCTGCTTTATCATTTACTCGTGTGACAATATGTTTCTGGTGCAGAAAACGACATACTTGTATTTATGCACACAAGGGCAGTACGGAGCTGTAAAAAGAAAAAAGAAAAGAAAAGAAAAGAAAAGAAAACTGTAACTTTCATTATAGTACAATACAATACGACAGGTTCCACGTTAGGCTCCTGTTGGATTCTTCTCTTCATCCTTTTCTCTCTGCAAGCAATCAGCTTAGTGCTTTGATCGGATGTTCTTTGTCATTGAAGAGCATCTCGACAACCTTATCTCCACGCCCACTGCAATTTACCACAACCTTTGCACCGTTTGGCAAAGTGGGGCAAAGTTTATCAAGAAACGCCAATGCATGAGAGGCCTCCAACGATGGAATTATACCTTCAAGTCTGCATAGCTGATAGAATGCTGAAAATAACAGGAGCAAAATGGGTAAAATGCTTGACCATTTATTTTCGCGGATTATAATCATTGCCTCGTAGCTTACCATCCAAAGCTTCCTGGTCTGCGACGGTGTAGAATTCTGCACGCCCTGTGTCTTTAAGAAAGCTCAGCTCCGGACTGACCCCAGGGTACTGAAGCCTGCATTAGTCATCGGTGTATTAGGCTTAGATCATGCTAATTTGGCAATTTCTCAGTTCCCTCATCTGATATGCTTACCCTATAGCAATGGAGTATGGCCGTTCAATTTGACCTTCGTCATCCTGCAACAAATAGCTCATGGCTCCATGATAGACCCCAACATCACCTTTAGCCAGAGTTGCGCAGTGCCTGCCACTTTCTATGCCCAATCCACCACCTTCGATTCCGATCAACCTCACACATTTGTCTTCGACGAATTCATGGAACAAACCCAACGCATTGGACCCACTCCCTACGCAGGCAACCAAAACGTCAGGCTTGCCACCCCATTTCTCCATCGCTTGCCTCCTTGTTTCCTTTCCAATCACCGATTGGAATTCGCGGACCATGGTTGGAAGTGGATGAGGCCCCACGGCTGCGCCGGTCAGATAGTAGCTGGATTCTATCTTCCCCATCCAATCCCGGATGGCCTCCGACGTTGCCTCCTTAAAATTGCCATCAACGGGTTTTACCTAAGACCGGGATTGTTCGTTAGAATAACAGATGTTAAAACATTAAGATACTTTAAGATACCATATTAACTTAACTAAAAAGTTAGCTCAGAAAAATAAAAAAATTAAATTTCTTTTGATTTAAACAAACCCTCAAGCACATGTATTGACAATATAAGGACAACACAACACCTTATCATGATAGGGGTGGCAAGGGAGAAATTTAGACTCGTGTTAAAATATTAAAATACTTTAAGATAACAGATTTAAGCCTGAAATTATTTTTAATTTAAATAAATTTTTAGATGCATGTCTTGGTAATATAAGATAATTTATATTATTACTACTGCCTTTCACCATGTTAGAGGTGTTAAGAGAAAAACTTGGACTCCAATTATATGTTACAAATTATTAAGATATTCTTAAGATTAAAGGTTTTAGCCCAACTCAAAAATTAGCTTTAAAGTTAAAGCAACAACCTAGACCATTAACAACAATTTTGGATTTGGAAGGAGCAATATTTCGTGAACAAGGAGGCCCATAACGAGAGAATATTTTGCGACTCTCGTGAAATAAGTCGAGTTGAGAGCTGAAAGTAGCAATATACCTTAGCACCCAGCAGCTTCATCAAGCGCAAATTAGATGACTGTTTCTCCATATCTTTGGTGCCCATGAAGATGGTGCACTCCAAAGCAAGTTTGGCGCATGCAGCAGCTGTTGCGATACCATGCTGCCCAGCGCCAGAGGCTGCCACAACACTTTTCAGGCCCAGGCGTTTGGCGATCATTGCCTGAGCGATGGCGTTGTTGATCTTGTGTGCTCCCCCATGATTGAGATCCTCTCTCTTTAGATATATGTCTGGCCCTTCTCCGTTATTGTTCTTGTAGTGATTCGTCAGCCTCTGGGCAAAGTACAGAGGCGTCTCCCTCCCAACAAAGTCTCTTAGAGCTGCCGCAAGCTCCGCCTGCAGTATATCCAATACAAAGAAACTTAGTTTTTGTGGAGAGTAAATGTAGTGTTTTCTTTCGCAACATTTATCATGCTATTTCTTATGAGCTCAACTATTTTACTTTACTGGGTTTATAGACTTTCAACATCGATTTCATGCTTTAGGCAATTGAAATTTCATCCCTTAGGGAGATACATGCTTGTTTTTACGAACAACCTGAAACTGGATATCGTGCAAAGCCAAGTTGAATTCGGCTTCAAGCTCCCTCAAACAAGTCATCATGATCTCTCCCACATACTTCCCCCCAAACCTCCCGAATTTTCCTTCACTGGCACACCCTTCAACAGTTTCAACCTGAGGCTTTGTCGCAGTCCTCATGTTCAAACCATTCCACTCAGGAGTTTCCTTAATCCCAGTGCTGCAGCCATGAACCGCACGGACCACCGAGGCACTGCTGATTCTTCTCTTGCTAGCTCTCCAACATCCAGGGGATGGATTAATTTGGCTGGTAAGAAGTTGAGTTCGCATGGTATGAGAGGTACAGGAAGTTTCTTGGTTGTGTGTAGGGGATTTTGTGGTCCGTCGTCCTCTTGGAGCCGATTAGTGTCACTTATGTAGAGGAGTTCTGCTATGCAAAACGAATCCAAGGCAAGGTATGATTTTATGACACATAGGAAGCATCGAGGGGATTAGGAAAGCGATTGATCTGATTGCTATAAAACGAGAACAACGTTTATTTCTCCTGTCCGTGTGGAACCAGGAAGTTGTTGACTTGTTGTTCAGACAGTCCAAACCCAAAGACGGTAAATAATTGGCTTAAAGAAAAGATGTTTAGTAGCGATCAACTGACTTTACCCAAAGCAAATTGTCCTTGGTCAGAAAGATTAACTCATGCCTTTTTTTTCCTTTTATAGAAGTTTCAACCATAATCACTGTAAGAAAGAGATATTATATTTATAAAGGGACGAGGACGAGCTAAATTACCACGAATAGGAATGATGAAGGACAATGTCATAGGATGTAGTATATTGAACCAAACATGACAGTTAGAGCACCATTTGTGGTTAATTATATCTGTCCAAAATCTAAAAAGCCATTCAAAGGTGCGGTCCACTCGGTGGGTGGTGGGTCTGAATTGTTTGTCAAAAAGCGCAGTCAAGTGGCTGGCTTGTGTATGTCCAAAACCTAAGTTTTAGATTTGACATCTCATAACCCTAAAAAAAAAAAGATCTAACTGTTTAAATGCCTAAGCTAAGATATATATTTTATGATTTATTTACAAATAAATTGTTCAAAGTAAAGTATGAAAATAAGAGGAAATCAGTTTAAAATTACTTAAAAGTGATTAAAACCTTTTAAGTAACATTGTGCTGTGAGGGTTATGAACCAGCCTAGGTAGCTGCAGCGGTAATTCTAGTTAGTATAGTTTGTTACCTATGATCAATGAACGTACTAGAGAAAGAAAAGAAAACTACTGCTAAATTTTTTACATGTACTTTGGTGTGTGATCTTAATAATTCACAAAGATATATAGAACTTCATTATCAATAGTTATTGCATTCGCATGAGAGCCGCATCACTGAAATCGTATTCCTTAATTTTGAGCAACGAAAGATACCCCACGAAAAAAATAAAAATAAAAATAAAAAAAGAAAAAGGAAGAAGAAGAAGAAGATGATGATACCCCGCCACAACTTGCTGAGGCATTGTTGACATGATCATTGCGCAACTTGTTATGGCAGACATGAATCCCATTACTGTTCAAAGAGAATGGTCGGTGGAGGGATTGAAAATTATACTTATAGGAGGCATAATTACGTTAAATGCACAAGGGGAGAACAAAGAAAGTGGTTACATATGTTATTTTTATTAAATAACAATAATATAATCAAAGCTTCCCTATATTATTTTTATTTCCTTCTTTCTCTCCCTACTTCTTAGTTCGTACTTCCTCGATATTTTTACAAAAGCAACCAAGCTGCTTTTCCCAAAGCAAGTTGTTTTAAGTAAGTTTAACTCATGCATTTTAACTTCTTAAGAAGTTTCGACCTTAATCACTAGAAGAGCGGATTTCATCTATAGACAGGGATGACAAGGACTGAATTATCATGAACAAGGAGACTAAAGGAAAATGTCAGGCTCATAAATTTATTAAAGCAAAATTTTCGAACTTAACTGTTTCAAGAATAGATTTCAGATGAGATGGCTACCTACTAGGTGACCAAAGGTTCGAACCAAACAGGATAGTGAGAGCCCAATTTAGGTTTAATTATCTCTAACCCACAATTTAAAGAGCCATAACAAATAATTTTTTAAAAAGCCAATCCAAGATATGTATCTTACGATTTATTTATGAATAAATTCTTCAAAGAATGAAAAGAGGTGCAATTCAACATAAAATCAAATAAAAAATGAATCAGCCCCCTAACTTAATAGATATAATAGTATAGTGTGCTGTCCATGATCCATGAAAGTGCTAGAGAAAGAAAATGAAAGTATTGCTAATTGTTCCGTTCTCATGAGAGCTGTATCACCAGATGATGTGGTTCCCTGAACTAGCTTAGTAATTTTAAACAAAATTCGATTCTTAATTCATCTTAAAATCTAACAATTGCATTCGCTTAATAGATTGGCATCATCAACGTCTGACATTTTGCGCTTTGGATTACTCAAACACGTGATGGTTGGTTAATTCATAGAATAAATTTGAGGCAGATTAGAACACATGAGGACATAGTGTATCTGTTGGGGGTTACAAGTGAATTCTTGTGTTATCGAGATGGTGTCGCATAGTTGCCATTGTTGTAATAGGACTTGTTATTTTGCTTTGTTAGTTGTTCATTTTTTCTTATAAATAGGACCAATGTACATATTCCAGAAGCAAGAAAGCAAAAATATAAATTGCTTCCATATCTCCTCTCTCTCTCTCTCTCTATATATATATATCTCATGAAAGACATGATTTACACGATTTGTGGCCATTTAAAGCACGGTTCGGAAAGGTATTTTAAGGTGTCTAAGGAATCTGTCCCCCCCGGCTCCAATAGATGTCTGCTCCAAATGTCACCATTGGTTCTTTTTCTGAATCAGTGGCCACTTCTTTGGAACTTTGTGATACAGGACCAACAGATATGGTGAAGTGTAACAGGGGGCTGAAAGCTGGTGGATATGCAGTTGAAATCAAAGTTATGGATTGAGCCGCACTCAAGCACAAAAAAGACGAGGAATCTTTTTTAAACCTCTTTACATGCTTCGTGTCTCTCTCTATTATCCACACGTTTAAAATATTTGATTGCGGCCCCGAAAGGAACTCCGACGTGACACCAATCCCTTGAAACTGATCCATGGTAAATAGCCAGGTCTTTGAT
Source organism: Casuarina cunninghamiana (assembly GCA_028551485.1). NCBI lineage: Eukaryota > Viridiplantae > Streptophyta > Magnoliopsida > Fagales > Casuarinaceae > Casuarina > Casuarina cunninghamiana. The sequence continues at coordinate 22,319,419 of CM052366.1, read as the reverse complement.
GTTCATTTTCTTTCTTTTCCAAGCAGTGATGAGTTCCTAACTAAGCCCGAAAGCTCCTGGCAAACCCAACCAGACGGATCAGTTGGGCCTGAGCTTCGGCATTTAACATCTGTTGATAGCATGGATTGGTCAGTCTTGAGCTAAATGGGATGTCCAAGTGATGTGGCCTGATCAGCAAAGCTTACAAACGTCAAGAAATATGATGTATATTCTGATTAATGATTGATAATTTTAAGCAAGATTCAGAAGTTTTAAACATCTATTTTTTTATAACTGTAGTAACTTTTGTGATATTAAGATATGTTCCTATATTTCTTATACTAAATAGAATTAATATAAATTTAGATTTTTATTTTTTTAAAAAAGGCTTTTGATTCAATATAAAAAAATTACGTACTCAATAAAGAGCTGCGCACACTCTAGCAGTTCAATAAAGAAGCCCCTCACGCATGTATTGTTTCGAAATAAATGACATTTTTTTACAGTAACACTATAGTTGAGACACTAGAGTCTAGATAAAGCTAGCCAAGGCAAAGCCTGACCACCTTCGTTTCCCTTACGTACTCAATAAAAGCGCAACGCCATCTTCAACCGCCATCTGCCTCAGCCTCCTTCTAGCATACAAAATGGAATGTAAGATGAAAAAGAAGAACAAGAAAAACGGCACCCATACAATGCCTACAAACAAGTTACATTATTCTCTGGCAATGCCATAAATGCGTGGTTTGCTCTCCCAAGCCTTCTGCTTCTTCAGTATTCTGGTTTGCTGCAAATTATTGTCAAGATAGATACGGACTGCTGCTTCTGTGCTTCATTTACAATAACAATAATACCCCCGACAGCGCATGAAAAGTTGGATGCCAAGTTTCTTCCACAATTTAATGGCTTTCTGCAATTTACTGTAGGATTGATTTCTAACTCAATATGCAGTGGAATAAAATTGGGTAAGAAACTAGACAAGACAAGGAAGAGATCTGGGCAAGAAACACGAAATTTACTTAAGTATGGAGAAAGTTGCAAACTTTCAAAGTTAACACAAAAAACTGCTATTCTTTTAGTTTTTGTAGAAACTGAATTCTCACTAGGAACTTCTCTCTTATGTTTTTTAACACAAATATCTAATTTATAAAAAAATATTAAACACTAAAGACATAATAATTGATCTTTAAGAGATTTTCAGGTTGTTCTACAATTGTTTTCATATAGATATGATGATTACAAGACAATACACAACTGACTGTCAAATTCTGTATGTTTAAACTTGGTTGTTGCCTCTTGCTACTGTTGCATTCGTTTTTGACTTCGAACTCTTATCTTCTTATCTTCTTAGCTATTTGATAAGGATGGACTACCAACATTTACAACAGGTTTCCAACTCTCTTCGTACTGTATCTTTACTCTGATAAATTCATATCGTTGTGTGGCACTTGGTCGATGATTTCTTTGTGAACAGTGCAGGCTCCAGTGTTGGCCTTTGCAAGGATACCATTGTCATCCCACATGCGGTAAGTCGATAATCATAATTAACCGGTGTCTTGTAGCGACACATTGCCAATTCAATTGCTTTCAAGCGCCGTCGTCACCGCCGGGAGGCGCCAGTGCAGGGCCTTGTGAATCCCGACATCTGCGCTGCTGGGAAACTTTATGCACAGTGCATGGAGAAGTAGACATTTTTACCTTTCAAAAAAGGTGGAAGATTTCCACAGTTGAATACTTAAATAAAAATGAAATGTGAAATAAGCTGCTTCCGGTCTTTATAAAAGTAGATAGAAAAGTAGTACAACCAGTTAAAACTTGTATCTGTAATATTTTTGGAATTCCTTCCATATTTTTCCTCAGGTACAAAAGTTAGTAATGATATCTTGTGGGTTTCTAGCCTTTTCATAACCGTTGGCCAGTAGACATTGAAGGCTTTTCAAAGTGGCTTTAATGGTAGGAAGCCCCTTCCTTTGTGTTGAATGTCTACTTTTACTGGTTTTGGCCGCCAGGGAGGCCTTACCTGGTTGTTACAGGGTTCATGGTTTAACTATTCTTTTGTATTTTTTGAGTTTCTTTAAGTTCCTTTTAGCGTACTAGCATTTATCCCAAATTTAAAATAAACAAAAAGTTCTAGCGAGAAGTATATCACAAAGCTACTTACCAAACATAACATCATTGCTTTAAATAAAAGCATAACTAGATCACAATGCTTCTTAAGTCACAAGATATTCTCACAACCTTCATTAAAAATAGACCCATGATCTAATCACAAAGTTAGTTCATGAGTTAAGCAGTCAACCTTTACATTTAAATATTACCAAAGATCATACATTTCCAATGTAAAACTTTTGTAGTGTTTTGTTATGCAATTTTTTCTTCTCTCTTCCCATATGTCCCTCACAAGCTAGTGTCTCACTCATAAGCATGTGGATTCATGAGATGTCATCCTAATTATCAAGGCTACTACTTCTATTATATTACGAGTCAACAATTTTTCATTATAGTAAATGCAGTTTTTCATGAGACATGTTTCCCTTCCATACTCTATAGTTACCTTTTGCCCTATAGCCTCCCATATACCACAACCTCCCGTCCTCACCCTCATACTTTGCTTATAGTGGCCTTCCTTTTACTTAACCACATACACCACCTGCCACTTGAGCCCTTAGCCTCTCATTCTTCATGCCCACTAACTTGTCCACATTGCATGGTAACCTACCTTCAGGATGGCACTATTTCCTATTGAACCCTCAATTGTCAACACTTCTTTGCCTTGATTGTGACCACACATCACTATACTAAGCCTACTTGCTTCACCCAAGCTTCTCAAGATCCTTAGTGGTGCAAAAGGATGGCTAAAGAGTACATCACACTTATCAAGAATGATGCTTGGGAATTAGTTCCATCACCTCTTAGTACTCATCCCATCATATGCAAATGGATACAAAATGTTAAGCTTTCCTTGGATGGCTCTTTCAAGCCCTACAAAGCTCACCTAATATATAAGGGCTTTCATTCATAGGTTGTGATTGACCTTATAGAATCTTTTAGCCCAGTTGCCAAATTAGTCATAGTTTGTACTATGCTAGCACTTGCTTATTCTCATGGATAGCGTATTCATCAATTGAATGTCTCCAATGTCTTTGTTTAAGGGTATCTTTCTAAAAAAGTCTACATGGAACAACCTTAGAGATTCAATGACTTTACTTGTTCTCACCATGTTTGTCTTTTTCAACACACAATGTATGATCTCAAGTAAATTTCTCATGCTTGGTATCAACAACTAAGCTCATCTTTGACATTGATTGGGTTTCATACCTCTGTGACAAATACCCCTTTGTTTACTCTACATATTGCCTAATACAACTTTATTTTACTTGTGTATGTGGATGATATTATCCTTATAGACTCCATTGAGGCTTCATTCTATAATATCTTTACTATTCTTTATTAGGAGTTTGCCATCAAAGATTTAGGCTCATTATTTTCTTGGTGTTGAAGTTTGTCCACTTAAAATTGTAAGAAGGATATCAATAACAAATATAAGCTAAAAAAAGCTTTGTATATATAAAATACTTATAAAAAATGTCTTAGAGATTAGATACAAAACACTAAGCTATATTTGGTCTTATATAGCCAACATCCTTTCATAAAATCTTATTTATCTATCACAACTCCATATTTCTTTTAATTGGCTAGTTTGCTTGTTTTCTTGTCTTTTTCTCTTTTTCTACTTGAACTGCCAACCATGGTGGACTTCCTTTAGAGACATTCTTCTTGGATGATGCTTTTCTTTGTTTGTTTGTTTCTTGGATGGTGCCTTCCTTCCTTTCTTTGTTTCTTGGATGGGCGGATAGTGGTGCATTGACTCTTGAGATCACATGTGCTAACAACTCCCCTTTGTGACTAGGTTGGTACCTTTTAGAAGTAGAATGGTTGCCTATTTGGATGCCTTGCTATCCTGAAAACTTGTTGCTTGCTTGGCTCTTTCTACTTGCTCCATCAACAAACCTATTACTTCAACACTATCCTATAATACACCAATTTTGTTTCATAGCTCTACAAACCAATACCTTGGCAATGGTTTTGTGAGCATATTAGCTAGTTGCTAACTTAGAGGAACAAAAATGGTTATCACCATTCTTGAGCAACATTCTCAAGCAACATTCTATCTTATAAATGTATGTCTATTTCAATATGTTTAGTCTAGTTATGTTGAACTAGGTTTGTTAACATTTGTAATGCAAGTAAGTTATCACAAAACATATGTATAAGAGCAAACCAACTTACCCTTAAATTTCACAGTAGATTCATTAGCCATGTAGCTTTTTCAATTCCTTCAATTAATGCTTTGTATTTTACCTTCGTTGATGATTAGGTTACAAATTTTTGTTTCTTTGATAACCATGAAATAAGATTGGTACCATAAACATAAGATATCTTGTAGTTGACTTCTTGGTTTTGTCATAGCTTCCATAATTTGTATTTGTAAACTCGTATATAGATGTTAGGCTTTGTTGATGAAATTGCATATTATAGTTAGAAGTTTCTTGGAAATAACGTAAGATACATTTAAACTCATAGAAGTCCTTGAAACACGGTATATTCTTCTTTTGGTAGTTTTTGCACTCAAATTGGCTTATATCAAGCTGTATATGGTATAAGTAATGAAATGAACCCAAAATACAACAAAGATGGTGGGTGGATGAAGTAGTTGCTCATTGTTTAATATGGTAGCATTTTTTTACTACTATAAGGGATGAAATTTTTTAATTGTAAGCCATCTTAGCTTGTTGTGGAACATTCAAAGGGTACTGATGTTAAGACAAAAATATTTTTGCTTCATTGTACTTAACTTGCAAGTCAAGAAATAGTACATATGCTAGAAGTCTTTGATAGGAAAATAGATTTTGAGTTTTTGTGCAAAAAAGTAGATAATATAGGTTGAACTTCAAATGATGATTAGCTTGTGAACGTTAAGAAACACCCAAAGCCATGCAATTTTGTTATAAAAATAATGAAGGGTCAAACAATAAGTAATTAAAAGCCTTTAAAACCATGCATGTGGTGATTGTTTTAACTCATAGAATGCACAATGCAAGAAGAAGACATGCTCAATAAATCTTGGATCAATAAATTAATCAAGTTGTTCCATAAAGATTGCTAAGTTAAGTAACCATAAAGGAACACATTTTCAATGTTAAATTCTTTAAAAGGCCATCCTCATATAACAATAAGGGAGATGACTAACCTTATATTAACAGGACAAACTATCGAGCGATAAGTCTCTAGATAGTCAATTCTTGTTCTTGGTGGTAGCCAAAAGCATATTTTTAGGCGATTCAACATTCCTTGTGGAAATACCTTTACCTTAAAAACCCACTTATTGCTTATTATATTCATAGTAGGCAATCATGGAAGTACGGACCATGTTCCATTCTTTCATAAAGCACCCATCTCGTTTTCCATGCCAATGCGCCAACTTGGGTGAGAAAGAGTGTTTAAAATGGCCATAGGTGCTAAAGGAATTGTTGAGCAAGCATGTAACATTAGTAATGCTTAACAAGGGTTTGGTTTCGAACTCTAACCTAGTTTCTAGTAGTCATCTTATAACCTTTTATTGGAGTTTCTATTTTATCTTAGTTAGGATGATTTTAAGTTAAAATTGATGTAGAATGAGGCTTTATCTTGGAAGGTTCAAAGGATGACAAAAATCTTGTTAAGGCTAGAAGAAGTAAGAGATGAAGAAGGAAAAAATGATAACTTTGTAAGGGAGTGATCACTTAAGAATGGCAATGTGGAGTTTGTTGAATTAGACAAGTTGATATTTAAAGTGGTATTTTGTACTACAATAATAAATGGTGTTGTAACAATTTCTTCATTATGTACATACCTTTATGTAAACTCACCAAGCTTTGTGCTTTCACATTGTTCTAAGTGCTATGCAACAACCTTTCCTTGTTTTGAGTTGTTGGATGGAAAGATGTGAAAGGGTGGAATTGTTTTGTGGATGAGATGTTTTTGTCATGGGCAAAATCCTTCGGTCATCTTTCTTCCTTGTTGGGTGTTAAGACTTGTTGATTCATCTGAGTTGAATCCACGTTTTGGGATTTTGTCAAGCTTGAAAAAAGATCATTCGTTCGATCCATAATAGTACTTGTACTAGATAGATTTATTCCCACAAAAGGATACACTTTTTTGTCAAAAATAACATAATTTGAAATAAATAATTTACTTGTTGCAATATGCAAACACTTGTACCCTTTATGATGGGTATTGTATCTTATAAAAACATAAGCTATTGATTTGGAAGCCAATTCATCAGTTATTATTGATAAAAAATAGAGAAAATATTGCGTTCTAAAAACTCTAAAAGTTCCATATTCAGGAATTTGGTTGTATAATACCTTAAATGGAGAAATTTTATTTAATAATAATGAGAGTAGTCTCTTTATAAGATAAATGGTGATCAGAAAAGCTTATGCTCAATATTTTTTAGGCACTGGGGGTCCCTTCATAATTGATCATCCAAGTTTGACTATATGTTTATGTTTCGTTTAAGCTATTCCATTTTATTGTGGATTGTAAGGCCATGACATTTGGTGTATAATTTTGTGGTAGCATGAGAAGTCTTCAAGATCTTTACTTGTGTATTCTATTTCATTGTTTGATTGCAAAAGTTTGATCTTTTGTATCAAACCGACCTTATACCATGACTTTAAAATCAAAAAAAGCTTGATAGAAATCTAATTTTCATTTATGAATATATAACCATATATATATAGAGCATTCATTAACAAAAATTACTATGTATCATTTCTAATGGTACTAGTGATCTATGATGGAGCAATTAAAGGGTGAAAAATGACTTTTACTTTCTATACATACAGTACAAAATTTAAGTATTTCTCCCTTTAAGTCAATTAACTTTTGGTTACATAAATTCTTAAAAATTCACAGATTCAAATGCCACAATCATTTATGTCATGTGCTACTGTCTTCTTAAGTAGTGCATATTTGTCTCCTCTTTTAGTTTTCGTTAATAGGTTCTCTTAGATAATTAGATACTTGACAAGAAATGAATTTTTGTTAAACATAACGAAACATGGATTATCATCTATTAACTTTGATACATATAATAAATTTTGCTTAATGGCAAGAGCAACTAAATCTGAATTTAGTTTTATTTGTCTTTATTTGAGATTTATAGATCCTATGTGTGGAATAGGAATTGGTTCACCATTTTTGACAAAAATTGTGTTAGATCCAAAATATTTTGAAATGATAATAGACAACTTATTGATTCTACTATATGTATTGATGCTCTAGAGTTTGCCATAAAATCATTATATGGCTCATTTATATGCAAAGTTTCCAATGCCTTTGGTATACTATCTACTTAGAAGATGTGATCAAATCTATACTAACATTCTAAAGCTACATGTCATTTGGTTCCATAGATTTGATAGGTAATAGGATCTTGAAGGAAAACATATGATATATCACTGAAAGAATTGTTATTGTTATTAGTGCTCATCTTATTATGTTTGAATATGCCTATATTATTGTAGCTTTATGTAAAAGAATCCACGTCCTTGTGATACGAAATGCTATTTATTACCTTGACCTCTTATATTTCCTCATCCTCCTATGTTTCCTCTTTTTGTTTTTTTGGTTTTTTTTTTTTAGGTGAAAGGTCAATAATTATATATCACAATAAAAAATTACAAGATTGTTCAGTTACAACATAATCATTTAGGCTCAAACGTTGCATTTGGAAAATTCCAAAACTCTTGTAAGAATTTATTACAATTTATAGGTTTTATTCCTCTGGTAGATGAAATCTTCCCTCTCATGTCCTTTTTGATTTTAGCAATAATAACCGAACTGTCTAGACTTTTACCACTGAATCTTCTTCTATTTCTTTCCCTCTAAATGTAATATAATACGGCATTGAAAGATATACTAAGTAAGGTTGTTGCAAAACTCTTACTCTTGACAACGTAAATCATCTAACATATTTCAGCTCTTCAATGTTCAATTATTCAAGTTAATCCATTTATACCTAATAGAGTCTTTCATATGTAATTTGTGAACTTGCATATAAAAAATAAATGTTCTTATGACTCTTCTCCTTGGTGGCAAAGGTTGCATTGTAGGTCCGTTGAGCCATTCTAAATAGTCACATAATCTGTTATGGATAGTTTGTCTTTCAAAATTATTCACCAGATAAAATTATAATTTGATACTACTTCTTTCTATATAAGTCTTGCCCATTCAGAATATTTTCTATTCTCGCTTAGTGCTACATAACTTTTGGTAATATTGTATTATGAACCCATCATTAGTTGTGTGAGTTCACTTCTTGGTTGTAAAATATTCCTAAAACTCTAAAGTAGTGATCATTTCATCTTAACTTCTAATACATTTATTCCTTTCAAATTTTGTTTTCTCTTTTTGTAGTAAAAACAATATTTCCATTTGGAGTAGGGAGTAAGTTATTTGGATACCTAATAATTATGACTCATATGCTTGGAATTATGATACCACTATGCTAAATTAAAGTATAGGTGGTTGAAACATAGTTGTTTTGAATAAGTCATAATTTTCACCAAGACCTTTCAAAGTCAAAAATATTTTTATAGAATCAGAAACAAGTTTTCCAATTGAACTTAGTTAATTCAATATGGTTGTTTTTGAAAGAGTTATAATTTTTACCAAGACCTTTCAAAAGTTAAAAATGTTTTTATAGAATCATAAACAAGTTTTCCAATTGAACTTAGTTGATTCAATATACCTTTGCATATGTTACTAAGTTGAGAAAGTAAGTTAGACTCTTGAGTTCTACTTTTTTAAATGAAGTGGTTGGCCAACCCATCCTAAACTTAGGATGAAGTTTTGAGCTCAAAGATATGGTCTAGGGCTTCTTCAAATAGAGTATTTATAATCCAATATTTGACTAGTACATCACTTTATGACCAAGAGTCATGATTTGGTTTTAGTGTTAAGGTTTTCTCTTCACCGATAGTTTAGTTTTACTTTGGTATATCACTAGTAATGAAACCAATTAGTTTTTAGGTTTAAAAGAGAGATTTGATTTGAGTCATTTAGAACAAATAATTTCCTTTAATAAGCTTAATGGTAATAAGGTTGGGTGGTGGTGCATCAACTCTTAAGACTACATGTGCTAATGAATCTCTTTGATAACTAGGTTGATACCTTCTAAAAGCTAAATTGTAGCTTATTTAGAAGCCTTGCTATCCTAAGAAGCTCACCATATAGACCTATCCACATTAAGCATGAGGTACATGTAGTGCAAAAGAGAACTCTCCAATGTCGTTCATGGTTGACTTTGAAGCTAGTTATGGAAGTGAGTTCAATAGCACCCTAATAGCACCCTAAGAGCACATTGCACTTTTCTTGGCTCTTCCATGTGCTCCACTAATGAACATGTTGCTTCAACACAACTATGTTAGATGGTCTTCTTTTTCATTAGCCAAAGTTCACCTATGGAATTCTTGCTTGAGTAAAGATGACAAACACTAAGTTAGTCTTTACTCCATGCACTATAGGTGACCCTCTCTCTCTTTATGGATTGGCCCTAATAAATTGTCTTCTTTACAAGAACATTGTTAATGTCTTTTAGTATCTCACTCAACTAGACATTGTCTATGCAATGAACATCGCCTACTAGTTCCTCCATGCCTTTACCATTGCTCATTGGCAAGCTAAGAAATGCATTTTCCACTACCTAGTCAACACTCCTTGTTTAGGCCTTCTTCTCACAAAAAACCCTTCGATTTCTCTTTATGCTTTCTTTGATGCTATTTGGGCTAGTAAAAAATATGATCGCCATTTTGTTGATAGCTTTTGTATCTTCCTTAGGTAAAATCTTATCTCTTAAAGCTTTCATAAGTAATGCATTATAGCTTGTTTTAGCACTAAGGCATAATACAAGTGCTTAGTTAACATATTGCCCAACTCTTGTGTATCGAGTACTTTCTTCATGACCTTCAAGCTCTTCTTTTGCATTCACCAATTCTTTGGTATGACAATCTCTCCACCCTTTACTTGACACTAATATGATGTTCTATGCTCATATTAAGTATGCAAAGATTGACTACCACTTCATTCAAGAGTGCTTTGTATGTGGTTAATTGCATCTTCAGTTCATCTCTTTCGTGGATCAACCTATGAGTATCTTTACAAAAGGTCTTCCCTCAATGCAATTTTGAGTCTTAAATTCCAAGTTGATTGTCCATCTTGTCCCTTTAGCTTACAAGGGGATGTTAAAACATGTGAATTTTGCCATGCAATTGTGTCATCAATTTTTGGGTCAGAATTAGGTGTCCGATCATTGATCTTGGTTTTAACTCTATGCGTGCATCTACTCGTGTATTCAATCCACCTTGAATCCCCATCATAATTGTTTCTTGCAGTGAGAATGGAGTTTTTTTTTTTTTTCAGAAAAAGGACGGTGGACAGCATTTTAATATTTTTCTAACTAATCGCTTACTTTTCTTGGAATAGTTAATTTCTGCTTTTCAATTGCACTATCTGAATACGAAATTAAAAGGGGCACTTTTCACCGATAGGCGATTAAAAGAAAGAAACTCCAACACGGATGATTCCCTGCATTATTGGATGCTCTAATTATGATTCATTAAAAGCTCTAAGGCACTACCAAATCAAGGTGTGAAACTGGAAGGCGAGGTGAAAAGGACAACAAGGTAAGCAGTGAACGGAGTTCAGATCAATCAATGCAACATTTACTGATGTTCTACAATTGGCAGACTGTATGAACTAGTCTCGTCGTAGATGCTGTCGACGAACGGGTATTCCTGAGCTGGCATAGCAGCTGAGCAGCAATAAACACCATTCTACGGAATGGTCCTTTCTTGAAAGTTTTTGGTATATATTCATTGGTTTCAACAACCCACATTTGCTTCCGGTAAAGTGGGCTTACGTATGATAATGATTTTCGAGCGTTCCGCGGTTGTGGTTTGCTTTAGCGAGGCTTCTGCTCTACTGAGCATTTTATCCTAAATATGCTGAACAACATCTACTGCAGATTAAATGATGCCTTAGCGCGGGGGAGCCTTTAATTCGAAAGCCCCGGCGTTCATTGATGCCATATCAGTATCTTTCAAATGCTAAGCCAAAATCGTATTCCACTTTGTTATCCACATTATCCTACTTCAATGGTCCACTTCAGGAATCTTGCGACAAACTATGTACGTCTGTCACTTCCAAAATGACTACTACACGACGTTTTTTACTTCTCTTGGAGCATTCTGGGTTACTGGGCAAGCATAACGCCTTTTTCCTGCAAGGCAGTCTGCATTTAAACTCTTCAGTTTTGGAGGTTAGGTTCAAAACTAAGGTGATAAGTATGCAGCACGCGTTTCAAGTTGCAATTGGTTTGAGATTTTGGTAATTCAAAGGAAGACTAGGATCGGGGATGACAAACTATAAGAGATCTTGGCTTTTGAAGTTCCTTTTCTTCTTTTGATGGCTCTATACAACTTCCGCAAGTTCACTGGCTTTGATTTCCACACCAGGACAGAATTCCCGTGTAAGTTCACTGGTATGTTTCCCCATCACTGTTCCGATACCGCCTCACTAATACAGTGATTGGTTTCAGATGTCAAATAGTGATATGATAATTGCAGTAAACGAGAGTTTATTCATTCTAAAAGCCATAAATATAGGAAGGAAGACAAACGTATCTTAACGCGTAAGCTTCTAGTCCAATTAATTACTCGTATAAAACGCACATTGGGAGGGACTAAACCCCAGAGAATAACCACTACTACAAGAAAACTTTTAATCTAACGCTGACAGGAAATTACCGACATTTAGATGTGGACTACTTCCAACTAATAAAAACAAACTCTACTTTTTTACTTTCACCATTGTTAGGTGAAGTCAATACCCGAACCAATTACCCTTGCAGGGTGGTGATTTGCTCTTTTTGTTCTCAGCTTCTGACAAACACCACAAGGCAAGGATAGAGTAAGGTGCGTTCTTGACTTCTTCCCCATTTTTTGAATTTTAGACTTGACATCATGACCTCCATAAGTTTCCTTTCGTCTCTTCCCTTCTTTTATTCTAGCTGCATCATAAAGAGGAACATTAAAGTTAGCTTCTTTCCAACTATGGTCATTAAATACAAGATGAAGTATAGTAAGAGACAGAAACTTGCTCATGATTGTAAGGATTCTAAAGTTGACATTTATTTGGAGATAAATAAAAAAACAGCAAGATTCATGTTCGAATCGAGACTTAATGATAAGACATCTAACCCAATGTTTTTTGGCAGCCAGAAATCTTTCAAGTTTACCTGTTTAAGCTAAGTTGAATTGTTTAGATAAAATGAGATCCATAAACTATTGCAAGGAAGAATGTACTCTATAAGACTTTACCCGCACGAAAGAGGATCCTCAACCAAAAACTTTTAAGTATCAATTGCGTCAACTTATTAGCTCAAAAAAAAATGGTATGCAAGAATCGCTGGGTAAATTTACATCTAAGTTTGAAGGTTTTCCTCACCATAAGTAGGGCCTGTAAATCATGCACCCTCGTCCATCACTGCAGCCTTGATCCTTTCAACCGTGCACTTGATTAGACTGTTCATTGTTGCCACTGATCCGAGGGAGAGTTTTGCAGTCGGGATTGAATCTACTAAGATCTGAAAAGCAACCGTCAATAGAGAGCCACCGGAACCCACCTCCAGAATGCCCCCGCCATTGAAACCACGCCCATCCGGAAGTATAGCGAAACCCGATGGTAGAAGGGCAACATACTCTGGATCCCCGCCGCTTAAGACCAGGTTCATGGCGCTGAGATCAACCGGAGCATAGATTACGTATGAGCCGGTGGAATCAGTGCAACTCTCTTGTAGTATTAGCATGTTGCTCTGGCTTGAATTAGCACTCTACAATTTGTATAAACGACACAGTTTCAATTTTGGTAATATAGAGTTTCAGACATATATGTATGGAACGATTACTTGATACAAACTGCACTGAGTTTGAAACTTACATTTACCCGCAACAAAGAGACACAGTTGCCTGGATCACGCCCATTAGCAATGTGTGCCATTTCTTGAACTATGCCGCCATTAGAAAGTATATCCCACTGTAAACAAGACAAAATGCTTAGGAAAAAATTACCCAGAAACATAATCTATGGAATCTCTAACGTTTCCATCATCCACAAGAGGATGAAAGGTCCTCTTTGAAGTTATGTACCTCTCTTCGAGAGTTCTCATCCCGAAGGAAATCAAATATTCTCTTCACTGGAACTGGGATCCAGAAGGAAGTTGCAGCACTCAGCACAATGCCAAGAGGCCTGCCTGGATCATCGGTACTCTTTCTGGTCATCACCCTTACATCATCGGAACCTGTTGTTGATATTGTTGTCCATGAGTGCGCAGTGGAAGCACCGACACCAGTACAAAAGCTCATCACCATTCTCTCCGCCAGCTTTGACATGCTCTTTCTCCCTTCTGTGCTTGTTATTACTGAAAATTACATATTTTCTATCCCTGTAATATGTTGCCAAAGCGAGAAAAGAGAAAACACAATTCGAACTTTCGTACCACATAGATCTCCAGCTGGAATGTTACTAGTCAAGGAACTTGCAAGACGTTCACATTGTCGATCTAACGTTGCCACCCAACGTTTTGCTCCAAAGGCAAGACCCGAATTCACAAATGGTCTGTACATGTTGTGAACAGATCTGTCATCCACTTCTACGTGTTCGACCCAGACAACCTAAAGAATCAAAGGATGGAAGAATTAATCAATTCACTGAGTTTGCGACGATGACCCAGGTAGAATTTAGGTGAGGTTTCATTACTTTTGAGTAGCCATTAGTCAATTCTTGAATCAAACAACCAGATGGCCTTCGTCGAATCCGCGAAAGTGGACTTGGGCGTAAATTGTCCAGGGAAACATCACCGACTGCCCAAGTCCCATCTGCATGCTGTTTGCAGTACCTGACAAAGTAATTCTCACGAGTTGGAACAAGAGGCGAAGGAACTTGGAACTCGGCTGTCATCTGTAGGAGAAAATAGTTAGCCGCATATCTTGCCAGTTTTAAGGCTAGGAAAACTATATATTAGTGTCACAGAAAGATGATTAGGCTCATTTCAACAAGAAATTTGAGAGTAAGGACTCTTGGAATACCACTTGCAACGCTCCATTATAGTTCCCTGCCACCCCCGTTGATAGGACTTCTAAAGTCACTGCTCTTGAAACAATACCGCAGAACGCAGTTGACCATCTTTTCTGAATACCATATCGATCGAAGAAACCATTCAAATATATTCAAAACAATCAGCTCATCATGTCAAATTAAAGGAAAATTACCTACCGCATCCATGAGAATCTCCACAAGGTTAATGTGATTCATGAAAACCACTGCAGATTCCCTTGAAGCTTCTGATTTTAAGCCCAAGGTTTTGGGACCTATTCCCCTTGGGAAACTCTGCAAGTATTCTTCTTCATTCAGTATCTCAGTATTGTTGTCAGTGGAAACCCACAAGGGCTCTCCAGCCTGCGCCATTCTTGTTAGTTCTTCCATTGCCGCAACAGCAAGCTCAACAATCATTGGCTTATCCGCCTCAGAGTGACCTGGAAATGACCTGAAAAGATCATTGCCTCCGTACATCTCTCCTGTGAAGCCTGAGTGTGCCCCCAAATTTCCAACCCCAAGCTCAAGGCAGCGGGAAGGTACAAGAGGCGAAAGGTGAGGATACGAAGCCAAAGGCTTGCCCACATATTTGGCAGCCATTCCAGATATCCTATCGATCTGTAACCGAAGAAGAGTCACTAAAATTCCCAAGCCGAGTAATTAATAAGCTTCAATGATGACACAATGCTTAAAGCACAATCCTTTTTCATTACCTCTTCCCTTAAACGAACATTCTCGATCCTCAAATGCTGCTCGTCAAATGACATCTCACCGATAGTTGCTGGGCTTCCACAGTTGGGGCATGTTGCATTGCTCAGGGCTCCCTTGTACCTATTGTTCTCCGAACGAAGTTTTTCGTTCTCCGCCTTCAAGACTGAGTTCTCGTGGCGTTCCTGTTGGGCCTATAATGGAGAAAAATTAATCATTCATAGTTCAGTAGCTTTTCAACTCTTGCCAAAGTTGTTGCAGATTACGGTACTATGTGTACGGCACGAATAGAGCATCATCATCATCTCAGATGATGCTACGTACCTTTATTTGGGTTCGCTTATTTTGGAACCAAAATTTGACTTGTAGAGGCTCCAACCCTAGCTCACGGCTCAGTTCTTTCCTTTGCTTGTCATCAGGGTGAGGGCACTCCTTGAAGAAGCTGAGAACAAAGTAGAGAAAGACTAAACAACTATAGCACAGAACAATAATGAAAATCTGTGTCTTTCATAGTGAGAATGCTTACGCTTCCATATCCTGAATTTGACGGTGTGTGTGGCGGTGATAACGCTTCTTTTTGGGACGCTGGTTGGGGTCTTGGTCTTCGCCGGAAGGAGCTTCCATGGTTTCGGTGCCTGATCTAGTCTCGTTATCATCTTCTCTAATATTTCCCAGTTCAATTTCCGTTGATTTGGGGGTCATATCCAGCACATGGTGGTGGCTATCGAGTACGTTTGGCTGAAACATTTCAATAGCTCTCTATGGCTTCAATGGCTATGATCTTATCTGTCAAGGAAAGCTAAGCCGATTAATTACTTCAATGAAGAAGATTGTGCGAACGCAATAGAAAACTTAATGCATAGCTCAAAACCCAAATATCTCGAACAGTGGGAATATTGACACCCTCCCCTTCCCCTGCTTCCCAAAAAGGAAAATAAGACAGTAGAGGAACTGGGAAAGAAGAGAACCACATTAGAATCTGATAATAAATGGAAAACAAGTCTAGTAGGGGAAGCGCTCTGTGCTCCACCGTCAAAGTTGATATACATATGTACATGGTCAGATTGTACACTTGTAAACTATTTGTGTACAACTCTCTCTCCTATTCTCTCCTTTCTATTGACAGAAGGATATTGCTTGAACTATATCTCACAGGTACCCCTGATTAGACACTAAATGGTAACCCAGATGATCCCAAGTGCACGTTATAGTTGATAAAAGCCCTCTTCACACAACCATGAGAAACAGAATGAACAAATACATGATGCTTAAATCATCAGCAGTTGTGGGAAAGATGAGGGAGAAAGGATAAACATGAACCTAACCTGATTGTCGCTTAGCCAGAAAGATGACTAAAGGTCGACAGCCTCTGTGTTCCCTTGAAGTCACTCACCAGAACATTTTCCCGGCTTGAATATTTCACCCTATGACAGACCGTTAGACACCATACATCTCTCTCTATCTCTTGCTTTACCTCTCCCCCTCTCTCTCTCTCTCTCTCTCTCTCTCTCTCTCTCTCTCTCTCTCTCTCTGTCTGTGCAAGCGGGTTGGTTTTCGTTGCTTGAGTGGAGGTGGTGGGATTGGTTTTAATAGATTCTCTGAACTGTCTGAGCAAAGCTAACAAGAATTGTACATGTCCGCTGAAGGGCGGTGTTTAAAGGTTTGAGCTTCTAAAAGTCTAAAGCCTCTGTGCTCTTACGTGCCAAAAGACTAGATTTTGACACAAAGTAGTGGGAAAGAGTTGACCTTCCGGGCAGGGCCCTTGACACTAAGGTTCAACACTTAAAACAAACATTATAACGCCTACTAACATCTCGATAAACCCAAAGCACGCGTTTTCTCTCTCTCTCTCTCTCTCTCTCTCTCTCTCTCTCTCTCTCTCTGACGCTACAAATAACGGATGCTCAAGAATACAAGGTAGAACAAATGTACCTTATATGGCTGTTTGCCTCTTGAAGGGGTAAGAAAAGAACCATGAGAGAACAATCAGATCTGTTTTTGACACTTTTGGTTCATCTAGGCTTTTGGGGCTGAAAGAGTGGTATTTAAAAAAAAAATTGGGCGTGATGATTGGTAGGTACTGGTACAGAGGGCTTATGGAGAACACAGTGATGAAGATGAGTGAGAAAAGTGGCACGGAGAGAAAGAAACGGATGAGGAAAAAGAGGAGATAACATCGAGAGAGAGAGAGGGAGGGAGCCTTGAAGAGAGTGAGAGAAGGGGAAGCAGCAAGAGAAACAGGTGGAAAGGATGTGGCAGCAAGGAGTTATTGCAGAGCGTCTTGCGAGGATGTAATCGCATTTATGGTAGGAGGAGGGAGGTGTAATTTTCAGAGAGAGGACCTCTAGTGTATCGACTTCTAACCGCGACTTCCTAACGTCCCGAACTCGCAACCCCCTTCACCGCCTCAAAACTCCAGGTGAAACCCACTTTTGGGCTTCAAGTCTTTCATTAAATGTCTATTCCAAAATCTTTACAAATTCAGTAGTTCCTCAATTAATATTTACACCATCACTCTTAATCATGGGAGGATGTTTGATTTGACAAACAGAACTTATTGACGTTGCCAATGGTCGACCGATTGTGCACTAAAACGGATGCCATGCAATGCAAAAGAAGATAAGAGTGAAAATTGTCCAGGGCATATCGCGGATGATAAATAAGCCGCAGATAAAAAGCGTCCAAGACCCTAGAGAGACTCGAAGAACTCCTTAGCTAACGTGAAAAACAAAACTTAAGGACTCAATCTGACAAATCTTAAGACCCTTTTGGAAGGAATGGTTTTCATCGGAAAGAGTAAGCCCATATAGAAAGATAGACACATTTTTATATTAATTTTTCTTTGATTTGTGCAAATTGTTGTAACCAACTAAATATGCATCATATGCTTAGGAAAATGCTTTTGTACTATGATTTGTCCAACAAATTTTACTTTCAACTTCCACGGACTTTATGGAATGTTCTACTTGTTACTTGTGGTATTTTTCCTACGTTACCAACATATAAATTTGTAGAGCTATTTATAAAACAATAAATATCACTAGCTCATAAGTTAATTTTTGAATTGAATAATAAATTTCTTATGATAAATTAGAATTTAGGCTTCTTCCTTGACACTTTTTGGTACTTTGATAGCCCAATAATTTAACTATCATGGTGAGAGAATGTATTATGGTGTGTGATATTTGTTTCACGTTATTAAAGCATGGCTTTGTAAGACAAGTTATAAGATAATAAATACCATTAATTATTGAATAAAATTTTAAATTAGATAATAAATTTCTCAATATTCATTATTATGAATAATTATTGACTGAAGCTTAGGCTATACCCTAAAAGGAGGTTCCTTTGAAAAAGAAAGACAAATTGAAGAAGAAAAAGGGTAGAAGCTAGAGAACCAAGAGAACAGACATGTGCCTTAAAGCTTGCTTTATAATTAGAAGCTAGATGTAATAAAGCTGCCGTATCACTCTGTGTCAGTAAATACCATACATAATTAGATGAAGCGGAAGATAGATTTCTGGGGACTAAACTCATAACTTTTCAGAATTCTCAGGACCAAAAGCCTCTCCGCGTGCATGTCCAGTCCATGACCCCACGGATGCAAATGAGTCCGTCCTTAAGTTAGTAACATTATTGTAATAGTGATGTCACGCCTGCAAACGACGCTCGGTAGCTATCGAGATAAACGAAGAAGGGGCTGGAACAGGTGTTACAGAAAACAATCTTCCACAATTTAATGGAAAGCTGTCTGCATTCTTCCCAAAGTTCTGAAGAAAATAACATCAAGCGGACAGAGCTTGTCGCTCTGTATCCTCAATAATGGTCTCGCTGTCTGGTAATCTTTCCCCCCCTGTTTATGGCCTTGATTGCACCTTTAGGACCATCTCCCACTATCAAATGGCTTCAACCACTTGTTTCCTTTAGCATTGATATTTTAATCTTTTTACCGACCATATAAAGATTGTAAAGTCGTGCAACACGGTCTCGAATTGAAAGCATCGATAGCTTGTAATCTACACCACGAATTCTGTATAGAATGTAAATCTTTTGAGCCTAATTTAGTAGTTGTAAATTAATTTAAATTAGTTTGGCTATAATAAGGCAGTTATGTTTTAAATATAAGTGCTGATGACAACGTGATGTAAGCCCTCATCTCCCTCCTTAAATCTCTTGCACACAAGAGACAAGGAATTAATGAAAAATATTCAGTTTCTTCTGAGATGCTTCTACTTTTCTGTACCCTTCTCGTCTCTGTAAGTTGCATGAGTGAATAGTGTCCAAATAGGCCCATGAATCCAAAATGCAATCCACAAAATCCAAAATTTCATCCCACCACATTAATATGATGGCCAGCCAACGTACGTGTGGCCAGGAACATTGCACATTCTCGCCGAATTCCTCACAATTTTCTTTGCTATAAGTTGTAATTGCATTACCATACACTAGGCTTCATGGAGTATGTCACGTCAAAAGACAGAAGACTGTGGACTAAGAACCCAGTAGTTTGGGTAAAACTTAACATATAGCTCTACCACAGCAACATGCTACCCCACCAAGGATCGATAAAATTAGCAAGCATCAAGTACGTGAAATGTTCAAGGTGGATTCAATATCAGCAAAGTGTTTGAAGTCCTTTTGCTGTTTTAAAATGCTTAAGGAGTAGAACAGTCGAAAAGCACGTGGACAATGAGTTCGGGGTTTTAAACTTACCTATGCGTCTAAAAATGACGGGACATAACCGAACAACACTTTTCTAGGAGAACTCAATAAAGCATCTTAACAACTTGGTAAAATGGCAGCAAGTTGAAATTGTTGTCCCTGGCGAACGAGGTAAATACTCGTACGGTTTCAGATATCGGACTGGTTGGGTGTTGGATCTCTTTATGTTATTTGCTTCCTTAGTCTGATCACTTTTACTTCGACTTCCTTTCTCCAACTGGCTATATAATGCACATTAAGTGGTGGAAGTACATGGAATAAATTACCGTGTTTCCGTAGGTACATGCCTCCCGTACACTAGTATTCGTTGCTACAATCCTCCTTGCAATTGGCAAGTCTTCGTGTGATAGGATGTATCATTGCTTCAAATTAACGAGCTATGTTGATTTCTGACGATTTAGGCTGCAAACTGGAATAGATAGAGCCCCTATCTTTCTCTTTCTTTTTCTTTTTCTTCTTCTTCTCTTTTTCTTTTTTTTTTTTGGCTAGGCTAATGAGGTGTGGGAGAGTCAAGTATGGAACTTTGGGCTCTTTTTAATCTAAACAATATAGTTTATGCCTACTATAAGAGTCCTTATCTGTTGATTCTCCATGTTTCTATCTATTGAGAGAAGATTTCCAAAGTCCATTTCTCTTCACCCTATAGAGAACAATCCTTTTATTTGTTATGTCTTCCTTTTATTGATCGAGGCTTGCACACAAACAGATAAAAAAAAAAAAAAAGTAAGGCGTGCTATGTTAATTTAGTGAATATGAGATAGAGAGATGAGGAAACCTTTCTTATATGTTCATCTTGTTTATATATATTAAAGTATTATGGTCTATCTTAAAACCACAATACATTAAGTGAAGAAATCTCATAACTTATAAGCTCAATAACCTATTCTCATGCCTTCAAGGTAGGTGATACAAGCACAAGTGGACTAAAATCCAACTTTGAGGCATAAGGGACTACAAAGCGAAATTTCATCCCAAACTCAAACACTATATTAGAGTATGAAAATTCATCTTAAATCCTTAAGCAATTAGGTGGGAAAATCTTATTACTTATAAGTTCAATGGCTCATCTTCATGCTTTCAATGTGAGACAACAACTCACCTTTAATAATATATTATATTAATATAAGCATGCAAACATCTTGTTAGTGTATTAGAAATTATCTTACAAGGAGGAATACTACTATAGAATTGAAGAATTATTACAGCTACAAAAAAGATACCCTAAGAAATCAAAATTTAACATGTTATGCTTCTTATATATAAAAATATTCTCCCTTTCACAAGCCATTTTTAAGAAGATGAGGTTGGCTCCAACATGGTATTTCCCCATTGCTCATGAACTATATCGACATATTTCTCTACATTTAGGCTGAGAGATGTATTAATTTATTTTGTTCTCTATATTTAAGTTGTTCTCTTTTCTTACATATTGATTTTAAGAAAGGAGTTACGTCTTTTACAAATAAATTGTTCGTTTATTTAGAAAAAGCGGAAGTATCATCTTTAATGTACTTTTTTCTTCCAAGCAAAAAACTGCAAGTAGGGGGAAAAAAAAAAAAAGACGAGTTCAAGCGGATTGAGTTTTCCCAAAGTAACAATTGAGAGGAAGTGAGTACATAGGGATTGGAAGAAACATCTTAG
Organism: Casuarina cunninghamiana; assembly: GCA_028551485.1. Lineage (NCBI taxonomy): Eukaryota > Viridiplantae > Streptophyta > Magnoliopsida > Fagales > Casuarinaceae > Casuarina > Casuarina cunninghamiana. The sequence continues at coordinate 22,298,170 of CM052366.1, read as the reverse complement.
AAGTGGAGACTCGTCGAGTTTCTGCATTACAGACAGACCATAACTTAAATTGGAAACCTGGAATTTTATTTCTGTAATAATGTGTCCGACAATAGAAATTAAGTGTGAAACTCGGCTAGAATAGTGTTATAGTGATCCAAAAAATTTTGCTTTAAATATGGTCGTGGATGCTTGTTACAACAGAAGATGTCAGCCATGAAGTGAGACTCTGGGCGGCAAGACTGCTTAGCCGTAAGCACAACCGAGCAACGGACCCATTCCATTCGTGTGAAAAAAGAGGACCACCGTACCTACGTTTTCTCAACAGGGAATATACTAATTACGTTATTGTAATTAAAATTATGAGACTCATCCCCATCACAAAGATTTTGTTCCTTTGTACCTTTTCTATGCACGCGGCAACATAAGTGATGGTCAGTGAGGAAGAGATGCGGGCCCTCGAACCAGAACCGGAGACCCTCAAACGAAGAACAAGGTGACCCCGCAACCTACCGGAGGTCAGCCCCAAGCTTCCCCCTTAATGATTTCAGATTTCGTACTCAGCTAACACAACGAAAACAATAAATAAGTCAGAGAGAGAGAGAGAGAAAAGGAAATCCATGGAAAGAAAACTGGATTCGAAGAGTTTATTTTTGAACTAAATCAGCTTGTTTGTCATCAAAAGATCAACACGATATGCACATCCACGGTAAGCGGCTCCCCATGTATTTGGGAGCTTGGTGAAGTGCAATGTGGATCATACCTCTTTATCTGACAGTTTGGTGTGCCACAAAGTTAAAGACGGTGCTATGATTGTGGAATCGAGATCTATAGAGGCTTAAGTGCTCAAATTATATGAACAAAAATTGAAAAGAATCCGGTGAAATTAGTTCTAGGAAACATGTCTCAGTTATTTTCTTTTGGTCCAACCAAACACTTAAATAACGGACATGAAAGAGACAAAGAAAGGGACAAGTCCATACATCCCGTCAACATAGATTTTTTGATTTCCATCCTTGAAGAAGATCACTCTTATGTTTGTCGTAAAATTCTTTGGAAGGATGGCTTTCCAGAAACAGTTCCCCCTAGATACCAGGTACGAGGCTTTACCCCGCACGGGAATTATGACTTTTGTCCTTTACATTTACTACGACTTTATTTTTCAACCTTATTCTCTTGTTTTTGTCCCCCCCACCTATTCTTCTGGTAAGAGTCTTAACAGATGTGTGTGTGGAGGGGAGGAAAAAAAAAAAAAAACTTTGTCGAGATGTTCTTTCGCGTTAACACCTGGCAAGAATCATCGACCATATGCAATACCTAAATCACTGTCTGTCGCGAGTTGGTGTCCAACATGACAATTACAAAGCTGAAAAGAGGTGTTCTGTGGATAACATTGAATTAGATTGTCGAGTTTCTCTTATCACCAACTACTTTTTTACTCGTTGATAAGTGATATTTATTATAGTTCTCCAAACATAAGTAAGTCGTCCTGGATGGACACTGCAAATGCTGGATTTTTTCTACGTTGAAGACTTTTCCAGAAGCATCTGAAAGGACTTTGTCGCTTCAGTGATACTGTCCTGTCGTAGTATTGCATAGCTGCTGCATATAGTTACTTCCCTATCTTGTTCAAATTTAATAATCTCAAGCAATATCGCCCTGTAATCTAAGAGAATCCAAATGGGCCACTTCGGATCAGAAACATAAGTGCTTCAATTAAATTTGCACCCATACTTTCGTCATCCCTTGCTTTTAATAAATGAACTGAAAACTGCAGAACCCCTTTACTTTTAAACTGATGTGCCTCTGCTGACTAACAAAAGAATTTCTAATGTAACTGGCCCTGGCCTGGCCCTGTTGTTCGTATGACCCTAATCAAACAATTTGAATTTCTTAATCCAAAAGGATGTGCACTCATGAGAATAGGTATGATCTTGTTGGAACTTCTCTTTTTAATTTTTTTTTTTACAAATATGTAAGTTTATTTATTTAAAAACAAAATAATACAAAGACATAGGAGTGTATACCCTAACATTACATACTCATCTAAGAGAATGAACTTCTCTACTCTGTTAATAAATGAGATGGGAATTTTATAGATTTTAACATCACTCCATAAAATCAAACAAGAAGCCCTAGAGAGATTGCAACCTCTTTTGTACCCGGATAACATGTGGAACATGGATGTTAAGCGAAGATCAATTTATAAATGAAAAGAAAATTAAATGAAAATCTGAACTTTTTATTGGAACAATTCAGCAGGTGCATACATGTTAGGAAAAAAAATTATACGCTGAACGTCGTTCTGCAAGATGTAACAGCGCTCCCGTTTACGGTGAAGATGGAGATGTCACATGTGCAATTACTGGTGCCTTTTAGCTTGAACAGATTAAGTAAGCTGACTTTCCCATGCAACGTGGTCGTAGAAGTAAAATTCATGATCCCAGAATTAACGTCGTCTGGAAAATTCGGATTCTTCGTCACCTGATCTGCTAAAATAGTGAGGGAAGTCCTTATGTCATGTTTCTTGCGCGCCGGAATTGTGTCATCTTCTATCGGAGCTTCAGCCACGAAGTCCCCATGATAACGAATATAACCCGTGCTGTTCTCGTACTTGAAGCTTGCATAGTTTCGATTATCTACCGTAACCAGGATGCCCAAGGTTATATTTAGTCTGATCACTGGGAAAAGTACTAATATGAAGTTTTCGATGCTTATAGGCTGAGAGGTTACCTGGGGTTGTTTAGGCTTGAGAATGGTGAAGAACAACGCTAGAAAAACTACTACGCAAATGATTAGGATAGTGGCTGTGACACCAAAACAGATTTTCAGGCTTCTCTTCATGATATTTTGTGGCAGAGTGGTGTGAATATTGGAATTACAAAATGTCGGAAACTACTATATCGAGGTGAACCGGGTGATTCTTACGAGGTGGTTTTGTTTGAAAAAACAAAATAAAGATTGAAGTGTCCGTACTTCAAACGAAAGGATCTTTGGTGGTTGTTTTTGCAGACACATCGCGTTAGATCGGCCTGCTGAGTTGACGGACTAGGCAACCATTTGCATAGCCAACTGATTTGTAATATGGGACTCGTCCGGAAGCGCCGAGAGTCAGACAATACAAGGAAACACGTTTTCAGAAAAGCCCACGAACCCCGCCACTTTTTGTGAACATCAAGCAATTTCACGACTGTACAAGAGAAAATAATAGTGTAAATACAGGCCATTTTTTACTCTCGGTTTGTGGGTCGTTCAGAGCCATTCTAGTCTTAAAAGTGGGGATAGGAGTCGTCTATATGGAAGTTCCTATGTCCAGTATCTGTCACATAGGTGGTCCGACGTGGACTTTTGGAACCTTGGTGGACGGCCATCAATGGCTTGACATGGCAGCTTAGGACGAGGGTGGACGGCTAGTTTTTTATTCACCGTATGGTTACCGCTTTGACTTGCAGACTCTCATCATGATCGAACAAGACGGGCAGGATGATTTTGAATTACATTGCGTGAAGGGGCAGCGTGTACGCTCATACGCCTTCAGGGCTGGAAATTGAACCTCATGCCCGGGCAGTAGTTGTAGACTCAGCCAATAGACTTTGGTTTTTCCATGTGGTGCGTCTAGGGACAGACTTACGTAACTTGTATTAAGTAGAACGTTTTGTGAAGGAATCGCGAATCGGCTGAAGGCAGCCTATACTCGTGAATGCCACAGAACCTTTTGCTTTGCATTTTCGTTAGTTCCGATTGAACCATTGTAAGAGAACTTTTTATTCGTTTAATACAAACGTTCCCACAAGTTTGTGATGAAAATTCCACACATACTTCTGTAAATTACTTACTAAGATCTGAACTATGGAAATAAATCGAAGCTTGTTTTCTACAAGTGATTCTAGCTTTGAATGTCTACTTGAGTAATCTCCTAAAGCATAAACGATGAGAGAGCTAAACAAAACCTAATTGCCTCTCAATGGTGATTTTGCAACAGCAACAAGGTGATGAGTATCAGAAGAATTACTTCAACTAAACGTACGTGATGCCGATTTCCATATCCAACAGGAAATTGTGTAGGAAGCGAGCATTCCTCCCCATTGAAGAGGACCCTGGAAGGGAACCCATCTCCTTTTGCTATTTTGATACCCCGGGTGTGTTTCTTTGTAAAGGAGATGACAGATTGTTGCTTTCCAGGTATTCCATGATCTTTTCCTGTATTTGATCCATTTGTCATGCCCACCAAATAATTCAACCCCCGTAAACCTTGGAAGAAGATGGTGTGGTTCAGCTCTGGAATCATCGTCCCATTGAAAGAGTAAACGTTTTCATAGCCTCGATAAGCTTTCTTCATTTGAACCGCGGTGAACCAGTTCTCAAAGTTAATTGTTTCCCAATTGAACAGAGTCATGCGCGCCGTCCACCCACTCTTGTAGTCGGAGTAGACATGCCAATTTATGCTAACTCCACAATTGTCACCGCAAGGCAATGGCTTAGGGATGTGCAAGTGCTTTATTTTGGCCCACGCTATGGCCTTCTCCGTCCTATTCCCAAAGGGTACAAGAAGAGCTTCTGGAGGAAGAAACATGGCAGAGGCATTCGGATTGCACTTTTCACTGTCAGGACAACCACAGGCGCATGTATTGCAAGGTACAACAGAGTCATTGTAGTAGGAGGAGAAGGAGACGCAGCACCTAGAGTTCCTTTTCGTTGGCCGTGTGATATTGCAGACTACTTGCCAACTTGCGATTGCGGTGGTTATTGACTGAAGCCCACTGGGGTCTGGAAATTCCGTCGGATCCACTCTTAGCGGTGGTCCGCATTTGTAGTCGGGGTTAAGAACGCCAACGATTTTCCACTTCTCGGGAGGATAAATCGCTGTCCGATTCAAATCAGGAGGTAGTTTAAACACCTGAACTTGAAAAACAGACTTCGATTTGCTTGCGTCCATGATGGGTGGTAAAAGACTACCGTTTCTGCAGCAGTAGGGCAACTTTCCTACTTGCGTATCGTTTGCTTTTTCGGGGGGCAAGTCACCGATGATCGGCTTCTTCTGACAATTCATGACCTTTGAGAAATCCATGTCGCCGTAATATTGTCCGGCCACCCCATAAATGCAATCTGCATAGTCTATCTTACGTGTGTAAGCTCCTCTCATTGTGGATATAAACTCCCCTCTCATCCACTCCCACGTCAAGTTCCATTGATCGAGACGTCCTAAATGGTTCTTGTTCTCCATAGTTACCTGAGCAAGATAATTATTTTCGTAGGCTTGAATAACATCATAGGACATGGTAAGATCTCCGTCCTGGCGTGGTAAGAACTTGGTCTTTTTGGTTTTAGTCTTCAGTTTCGGATTCCTAACGCAGCAAACACGCATAGATCTCTCTGTCGAAGAGAAAAACGCTCAAAAGTATTGGTAATTGGCAGAAGAGAAGAAGTTGATGAAATATATAGGTAAGAAATAGAGCAATGAAGTGCTTACTTTTTCTACGAGGTGATGGGCATTGGTATCCATCATTGGCAAGCCGTATCGTTTTAGGCATTGGAACCCCAGGCGGCTTCAGCCCAAACTGAGTGCCACTTATCTGAACTATCACCTGAATTTGGCTAAGATCGCCGGCGGTGTCGATGGAGGTCATCAGATCAGCCTGCGGAGATCCTGAAAAGTAGCTGCCATTCCCAACAGGAGCCGGGAAATCATCGCCATCTATCAGAACCGCTCCCCCAACACTAACGAGAATCTCATCGTGTTGAAACCCGATAAACATCTTCCATGCTTTGAGCTCCTGCGTGCCAGTATTCAATATCGTTGCGGTGGCATTGAAGGCCCAGGATTGTGCTGTTGCATTCTTCAAATGAGGAAATTCTTTCGTCCGAGAGATGAAATCATAGGACAAGAAGATCCCATTGCAGCTTTCTACATCTGGTGGCGGGGCAGCTGGTTTTTCATCGTCAATGTCTTGGGATTTACTCAAAGACAACAAGAAAAACACGAATGTTATCCCTCCTAATGCTCTATTCATGTTTTTCTTCCAAGAATCTGAGTATAAAATCACTCTGCGAATATCACAAGGGACTCATCAGGAGAAACTTGCCTGAAATGGTTTCAAGCCACTGGGAGGAGGATTTGGTGAAACTCGGGTAATTGATTAAGCAAATTCCAGATTCATAACCACACCACTGATTGAAGAAGAAAAATGGGTGTTGAGGAAAACTCAAAATTGACATCTGGGATTGTACTGAAAAAATTGGTGGAGAATAAGTCAGCAGAAACCTCTGCCTCTAAGTGAGCGATGTATTTGGGCGGGGCAACGACCAACGGTCATTTGAATTTTCTAGCTCTGGTTTAATTACGAATCACAAAAACACCTCCTTCTAAATTCCCTTGCATAATGCAGACATATTCATCCATTTAAATGAATTTGGGCCAGCGAATATTATTAAAAGACCATTATTCAATTCAATTCTACTCATTTTCTTATAAGTAGAATTTTTACTAACTTCTTTAATAATGTAGAACTTATTGTCTAATCTTAACATACCCCTCATGATGTGGTCAAATTATTATATTATTATATTATTATAGTGTTGCATTACGTAGGTAATGCCCGAATTTAGCCAATAAAAACTCATAGGGGTATTAAAGGAGAATCTTAGATTCTAATACCATATTAAGAGGCTCAATATCTAATTTATAAATCGATTCAAGAAATAGTAGAATTTATTACCTTATAAGCACGATTTTTAATAACTTTCTTAGCATTATAAGACTTATTTGCCTTCTTATTTCTTATATCATTCTAATTTTGTTAGATTTTCTCCTTTGCCAAAAAGAAGGTATACTTGAAATCTGAAGCACATGACTAGAGGAATAAATGAAAATCTGAATGCAGAATCAAGATAAAGTCAGAAGTATATATTTTATTTATACTCGTGTTTTATTTTTATAATATTGAAATCTGATAAATGAGCTCAAGTCTCCTTACTAACTGGATGCTCTGATAAGTTACAATTTCTGTTTAGTGACCCAATCATGAGAATAATTAACCCTGCTGTATCTATCTTCTTCGAAGCATTATTTATTACAGAAGTCTTCTGCATTCCACACCCCACCCTTGGAGAATTAAGTCACATACTTAGAAACGACCCAAAAAAGTAAAAGAGAGTGATTGGGTTAGTGGTTAGTATAGGTCCTTTCCAGGAACCAAAACAGTACCCTCGACCACAATTGCAAGCAGAGAAATCTAGTGGTCAATTGCAGAGCCATCTCACCTGCTGCATGACGGGCCATTCTGACTCTAGATTTTCAGGATCCTTGGGCCTTGAAGATCTGGTTTGGCTTATCTGAGAATGCATCCGACAATATCCAGTTTTGGATGACGGGAATCAAATTGGTCTGCAGAATCAGATCGTGTCAATGTGGTGCTTAATTGTTAATGCTCTGTGCAATCACTTGGAAAAAGACGTGCATCTTATACGCTGGTGGCCAGTTAGCTTATGTTATGGATACGTATCGAGCCGAAAATCATTGCCTGGAGATATGTATAGCTGTTCAACGGATGATGTTACCTTGATTATATGCAACTACACGTTCAAGCTTCATCCGCAGGATTTGGAAGTGATTTTGAGCCCTCTCATCCATGAAAGAATCTGCTATAAATAAAAATTTGCTACTTGTGGGCTGTGGATTTTAGCATCCAAAAGAATTAATTTTACATTCTAGCATTTAGAAAGAATTTCCGGGCCTGTCAAGAAGCATTCTAATTCAAGGACAAACCAAAGCTGAAAAAGAAAAGCATCCCCAACCAGTACAAAGAACATTCCCCTTCTATTTTTTAGCAAGTTCTATCAGAAGAACAATGGAATCCGGCTTTTGCAGGATTATTCCTCATGAAACCCAAAAATTCGCATCTTAAAGCGTCACCCTTGAACAACGATCTCTGTTCTACTTTCCATCTTTCCAGAAGACATGATTTTCTAAACCTACAGAAGACCTTTTAAGCCTCCCATTTTGTCCTTCTTGATGACCGTGTGAACAACCTGCGTAAGAGATGGGGATTTCACAATGTCTGCTATGCACATCAACAACTTCAGGATTTTACAGCATTTCTAAACTCGAAAGTTTGATGTCGCATTCATGTCGCTGGATGCAGTCTTCGACTTCGCCCGTGAGGATCTAGAGGAAGAAGACTTGGGAGAAGAAGTTGATCTAGACTTTTTTCGCTTCTGTTTCTTGGGAATATTAGGAGAATCTGTAGGTGGAACGTCATTAAACATGTCAAAGTTTTGTTGGCGTCCCACGGATTGTTCAAAATCTGTCAACAAATGATCAAAATATAAGATGAACTTCCCTTAACTACAATAAAATGCCTGATACCCACAACTCAATGTTTGAGGACCCTAAAAGCATTCAGAGTTCAAAAGTTCCATAAAAAGGTCTAAACCATTTACTATAAATGATGACTATTTCCAGAATCTCATTCTCTAGGCAGTAAACGATCTAAACAGTGTTAATCACAAGCTTGTACCCATCCTTGTTGGAAGCTTTATCTCTGACCTTAAGAACAGTAGATACTACCATATAAAACAAAATTCTCACCGGCTTCATCTTTATGAAAAACCTTAGAGAACTCAATATGGGCAGAAACTTCCAAATCTACGAGTTTCTAGGGAGGACCATCAAAAACTGGTCTTTTTGGGGCCACGAGCTTTTGGATTCTCCTTTATAATGAAATGTCCCCCGTGACAGAAAAGCCAAATTCTTCGCATTGGGAGAAAGGAATCTTGAAAGCTTTTTCCACATCTTACAAATCTAGCTTCAGTAAACTAAGAAAAACCTTGATCTATCTTTCCCTGTCCAACTAGTGAACCCGTGAAAAGGCCATATTTGCACCCGTCTGATTATCAGAACTGCACATGCTATCAGGCTGTAGAACAAAATTTGGAAGCCTTACACCCTCAGTAGAGCATGTGCTCCGTACATACATATACACAAAAATGTTCAAATATATATATTTATATATATGATTTACACACACATACATGAACAAGGTATGAATGTGTTCTGTGATAAAAAGGGCTAAAACACACCTTGAGAAGACCATGTGGAAAGAGCCATAGAGTTGGAATCTCTAAATTCACCGAAGCTACCAAGCGATGTTGTTGAAAACTCAGAGGCCGTCTTGAATTCAGTCATCTGCATTATCCCACCAAAGGAAACAATGTAGGGAGAAAAATTTAAGAGATACAGCAACAGAAAAAAGAGAATTGGAACATAAAAGAAGGAATAATATGCAGACTACATACCCAGCTAGGTGCACTGCCCGAAGGGCCATCCAAACCTATGTGTGCCACATGCTTCACGTCTGTTGGGTAGCCAATTTCCATCTCACGCTCCTTCACAACTGCATCAGATCCCGTATCAAATTTTAGCCCCAGATCATCAGAAACCATCAAAATGTTCACAAGTAAAAGCAAAGAACATAAATAAGTACATGAATACATATCGCAGGCGTATGTGTATGGAGGAAGAGAGAGGCATTACCAAAAATTTGGGATATGAATTTGAAACTTTTGTAGATCCCTTTCATCTTCGCTGCCATGGTGGAAGCAAGACAAATGCAACAGACCTTTTAAGGAATGACACAAGGGGGAAGCAAAGACCAATAAATATGGAGAGATTCTTCTTCTGCCTGCCAGAAAGTAGATGTGCTTAGATGGAGCTTCATATTCTTTTAAAAGTTACCATTGCAAAAACGAAAAAGTGGTGGAGTAACGAAGAAGTTGGTTGCATGTGATTTAGGAACATTCTTTTTCCCGTGAATGAAGATTGGTATCAATTAGAGATTCTAATAGGTAGACAAAGCATTAATGAGGAAGAAATTACTCGAAATATATGTGAACTGTAAACCATTTTTCGTTATACGATAATTTGGAAGTTTAAAAAGAAAAAATAAAACAGAAAGGGAAAGAAAGAATACCTTACTAAGATGAATTTGATTATGCAAGAAATAAGGGGTATTCAAAAAGCTTGAAACTTCTCCACCTCCCACTGTCGCAAGACTCCAGTGTTCATCTTTCCACAACTACTCTTGAGGCAGGAACAAAAGGGAAGTGTAAAGACTCCCTCAGGGATCAGGAGCGGTGGGTGCATTCACAAGGCCATAAAAGCCAACCAATGAAGACTTAAAGAAAAGAGAGAGAGAGAAACGTTGTGATGGGTGTCTCCTGGCTGGTACTAGACGGTGAGGGAATGCGTATAGCTAAGGGAAATAAGAGGAAGACAATAGAAGGTGGGCAGCCATGAAAGCCTCACAGAGGAAGGGTGAGAGAAGGCTTTGAAAGACGGGACAAGGAAGACAGTGGGAACTTAATAAATTGAGTGGTTCCCAGTTACAACCCCAAAAAAATACCTACTTTTATATTGTCTACGGCAAAAAAGAGAAAGAGCAGAAAATTATAGACTCTGATGATTCTTTCTTTATTCGTCTAAAGGGCGTATTATTTCACCTACCTCCGTGGGTGCTGTATTTTCGAACGGGTAACGCCAGGGGGACTCAGAAGCCTTGATTTATCTAAGGCCGCTTTAAAATATGCAGAAGATTTTCTTAGGACTTCAGAAAAAAAAATCCAGAAAGATCCTGAAAGCCATATTTGTACACTGTCTGACAGTTGGGTCTTCCTGTTCGTATCTCCACCCTAGCTTGTCTTCAGCGTTGAAATCAAACGTGTTCTGTTCTTGTTTCTTACACGCTAAGGTTGTTGAGAGGAACCAAGACTCGAAACTTTCATGACAAGTTTCTCATCAACTGCAGACCTGTTAAGAACAGTGTGATTAAAATTTGATTTTACTTAAATACAACTTGAAAAAGAACTTGCCCATCTTTTCTGTTTACTTTTCCTTGTAAATTATGCTTACGTATTGAATCGACAAATACTTAATTTAGTACCGTTTGAGATTTCTTAGTCCCTAATTCCAAAAACACAACAAGACTGGCTAAACTGGAGTAATGGGGACGTAATATTGTACGACTAAATTTTACCAGAACAAAAGAATTGAATGGATAGAATCGGGCTGATTCCATGATCCCATATCAATGCTTGAAATGGTCGACGGGCTATGATCTGGTCGTGACTTCTGTGTTCTGTGCCAGAATTCATGAAAGCTCTCTTCAACGGCCTTCATTTCCTTTTCATCAATAAAGAACTCTTTCTGTAAACCAGACTAGCATGAGAACTGGAGAGCTGTATCTTCTTCACTTTCAAACATTTTGCTTTATTCTGGCCTGCTATTCAAGTGGATAATATAAAGTTTTACTTTTTTCTAGTTTTATGCAAATGGCATTTTAATTGAACTTACAATATGATTTTTCTCCACGTATGCCTTCTGATTTCCTTTAGAATTTTCCTGATGAAATATTATATTCCGAGAAAAAGCTGGCAGCGTATCGTCCTCCAGTCTATCACATTGAATCCTATCGTTTTCCAAGCAGAGGTGATTTGAACAAGTATCTGCTGATGATTTCTTTTTTTATGGTTGGCGGCACGTTGTTTAGTTTGTTTCTTTCTAAGAAGCAGCATCGAATTTTCTTGGTTGCTTTGTGTTTTTCTTTTCTTTTTTCCTGACCAAATTTCTTGGCTGCTTGATATGGAAAGGTGCCGGCCGAGCTCCTTCAAAATATTCTTGGGGTTCTATTAGTGATGACGACCATGGAATGTCTTTGAAATGCTGTAAAGCAAGAAGAAAATGGGATTCCACGGCATAATTCGGGGAATCATAGTTGGCATTTGTACTATGATATTATAAATTTAGAGGAATGAAGAGCATCACTGAAAAGAAAAAGAAATGCTCTAATGTCTGAGAAAAGAATTGCTTAAATATTAAAAAATGTCAATGCTAATTGGTTTATTTCAAATTAGTGAAAAGTGGAGTTTCAACTGTCAAACCATTTAAATTTATTGTCAACACGAAAGGTGTCCTTTTCCATGTTTGCTGGAATTCGCTGTAGTTCTTCTTTTTGGGGGCTTTGAATGTTCTTGTACGACTTATGGAATTAAGTTAAGGGTTTAAATGATGAAGTCTTTTTGTTTTAATATGATATATATGAGTGATATAGGAAGTCATGTAATTGAATTAATAATTGACTTGCAGCCTGTCTTGCAGCCTGCACATTTGCTCGTAATTTTGATTTGAGGTGGAAGAGTTCACAATCTATTGATATTAATTTTCCTTGGTTATGCTTGGTTTTTTTTTTTTAAACCTCTTCCTTTTAATATATGAAACCATACATAATAACGTTAAAATGTTACACAATAAAGAAGTCATAACATAATAACTAGTTTGAAACCCAACTTTTCCACACCCCTATTTACCTCAAAAAAGAAATAAAAAAAAAAAAGAGAGGAAGTAGACGAAGCTAAAACCACAGGCTTCACTTATTGAAACTAGAGAGGAGCAGAAAGAGAGATTCACAACCCTTCTGTATAAGCCACTCCAGTGGACTTCAACCAATGTTCTCCTTGGATCAGCTCGGCAACTGTGAATTTTCTGGCTTCCTCTGGGCTGGTAATGACATGAAAACCAGGCCACTTCACTCTCTTGCTAGTACCAGCACTTGGTCCCTTATTGATATATTCTCCGTAGTACAATGTTTTCAACGCAAAATCCCCACTCCATGGAGACCACCCGGCCGGATCAATATGGTCACCAATGTAGGACTGCATGACAACGGTTCTTGAATACTCCTTCCATGGCCGGCCCAAGTATGATCGCACTGACCCCTTTACGGGCACCAGGTCAGGGCTTGGTACTATTTCACACTTTTGGATAGAAGTCCCTGTGGCTTGGTTTGGGTCCGTTCGGCCTTGGGCAGTGACCATGTTGTTTTGCCCTTTCATGGGCTTCCGGGCTACCAATTTGCAGTTTTGGAACACAACAGCCGCATTTCCAAAGATGAAGTCCACCGTGCCGGTGATAAAGGAATCCCGGTAGAATTGCCTGTTGGAGTGGGTGTAGAGAGTGTCCTGGTAGGCGTCAATCCGGCAACGGTTTATGACGGATTGGTCTGCCCCGACGCGGAGCGCCACTGCTTGGTGCTTCTCCGGCCCAGCTGTGTTTTGGAACCAGATGTCTTGAGCAATGAATCCATCGCCAACAGCAGCTTCATGTTGGGACATCATGAACAGGCAATGTTAGAAGGATTCCATCCCAAAAGCTACAGCCATCTCACTAATTAAAGTATGCAAAATAATACTATCCTTTGAACTAAGGTAAAGGGTGGATCTGTACCTAGAGTGGCTGATTTGAAAGTAGTGGATCCATCGATAACATTCAAGCTACCGGTGATGATCGTTGAATTCATGCCATCGCCAACGATCATGACGTTCTTTTTACTCTTCCCCACCTCTACATTCTCTTCATATTTGCCCTTCTTTACACGAATAATGAACCTAGTTTTGCTATTTTTTGGTACCGACGCCACAGCTTCTTTCAGAGTCTTGTAGTTCCCACTTCCGTCCTTGGCCACCACAACATTAGGCTTGATTTCCTTGGGCAAAGCTTGTAGATGCTTCCTGTCCCTGCTTGTGACCCACGAGGGGAATTCCCCGTTTAGTGGCTCGAGCACATCGGTTTCCAGGGGTGAAACTGCAACAAGGATTGCTAGGGAGGTTCTGGCTCTTGACATCAAGTCCTCGAGCGCAGGCTCCATCAGGGTCCGGGCTGATCCCTTTAGTCCATCCAAGCAGGTGACATGGTTGGTGAGAACACTACTTAGCCATGAGTGGGCATCTCCAAGAGAACGGCTAGTTTTCCTTTCTAGAGTCGCTATACTGTCCAAAATCCTCTCCCCAGACAAGTCCATCAGCTGCTCACAATCAAGTAAAGCAGCTTGTTCTTTGGGTTCGTTGATCCTGTGGTTGATATCTTTGGCGATCTCCATGGCTTTCTGCAGTTCGGTGGTGGATCTTTCTAAAAATAGTTGCAGCAGAGAGACATGGCTCATTTGCTTGATTGTATTCTTGTCCCGGGTCACTTCTGAAACCATGGCTAAGCATGACTTTCGGTTTTGCGCTTGATCACAGATGTGAAGCTGTAGGACGGGATCAAGGGATTGGCTTCTTAGAAGATTGGTTGCAACAAGTGCAGATGAGCTTATGATCGCAGCTAGGGAGAGAATAAGGCATAGGGTTTTCTGGGGAGAAGTTTTGGGCTTCTCTGATAGAAGTTGATGGGTTTCCATGCCTGGTGTAGGTATGCAAGCTTTCTTCTGAGTGTTCATGTTCTTTTAAGCCCTTATATAGTAGATAAAACAACAGTTTCGATCATTAGAATAGAGCACCTCGATGTTGATGAGCTGTACCAAAATTAATCAACCTATAACCCATTATTATCTTGGCATTACATAAATTAGTGAACCTTGTCTCCAATGCAGAAGTTCTATGATGTGGAATGATTATCCCTGCTTTTCTTTCATCTATCAGTTAAGGATTGACTCTGATCTAGAAGTGGCCACCACTCTCAGGTGACTGTACCCTTTTACTTGATGGACTTGTCCCAATTCATGGAAGGGCTCAAAACCTTAGCTGGAATGACTGAGACAAGTTGGACTACAAAACCCTATCTTCCATGGATCATCATGCTTGTATTCAACATCTGTGACGCAACTTTCAAGATTTTAGATCTACTAGTGTAACCTTAGTGGAACCTTTAGCTTTGGTCCCAGATAACCATCATGGTGGCCACTGAAGGAGAAACATAAGCGTGAATGCAGGTTAAATCCATAGAAAATGCTGCGCCAAATGCAAATGTGATAGCCCCCGCATTTAGTGTAAAATTTAGTCAAGTTCTGGAGTCATATTTGTCTACTATGCATGATTACCGCCATCAATCACTTTCTCATAGTGCTCTTTCTTACCTTTCTCGTACTTCTTTTTCTCCTGGTTATTTCTTTTCCAAATAGACGGCTGACACCATCAAAAGATAGTAGGGATAGCGGGACCTTGTTGACAGGTGAAAGCAATACAGAAGGTAACCAGGCTAAATCAAATCACGAGCACATCTACTTTTTCAGGCCTTTTTTTTTTTTTTGTACTAAGGATTACAATCTCGAGGCAGCTTGTTTTGTTTGCTATCCAGCACTATCGTCGCGTTTTGAGAAAAGAATTTGGGGCATCCCTATCCAAGTTCCCTGCAAATGCCTGCCACTGGAAGGCTGTACAGAACTCTCCCTACTGTCTCCTCCCATATCCTGAATAGAGAACATTTTCCTAACGAAGGGAAGAAAACTATCACCTGGTTCAGACTGATGTATCCGGTATATTGCAACCTGCCCTGTATGTTTAGGTGTAAACAGTTTACAGAGTTTTACATTATTTTCGTATCGTTCTGCTATGTGTGTCAACGATCTCTTTTGTTGTGAAAATTATGGAACGTGTTCATCACTCTTGGCCCAAAAGCATATCTTGAACCTAAAGAATAACTCCAGTAATTCATTAGGGATATGGGTGATAGGATTTTATAAGAATTAGTGGGCGAAACGATGTCATTTTGTCCATTAGTCTATATTCCTGTAATTATCATCTCTTGGTCGCTTTCTCCTTTTCTGAAATGACATCGTTTTGATGTGTGATGTTGTTGTTATTTTAAAAGAAAATTACCTGTATGTATTTTGAGTGGAAATCAGTAATAATAAAGGCAATTGGAGTCACTGTTGGATTGTAGATATAAGGTCGTTTTTGCTCGAACCACCTTAAGTCCTTGCATTCAAAGTTGGCTTGATTTCTTTCTGTATTTGTACGGTTTGGCCTCCTGTTTGTTTTCCCTACAATGGGCACTCTTCTTGGGTGGTGGATTTAGTGAAGAACTTCATCCCAGGGTACTCTTATTTGGTGAACTAGAAAAGCTAGTAAACAAAAAGTGGAGGCTTGATAACAAGACGTGTTAACTAGTCAGCAAACAATGATGCAGAAAGCTCTGAAATTAACAGTAGAGAATTGGGAACTCAATCTGTTCCATCAATACAACCCCAATGATCAAGCAAACTTCCACAACAGAAGTAGATATGAGCAAATTACCCATAATTGAGGCGAAATATATCATTCTGCACAAAGAAGCTTCCTTGTGGGGTGGGAATCAGGTGGAACATCTGCAGCATCATCACATTGCAGAGTCCAGTCAGAATAGCAATCTCATAGCCAACATATATTAAAACATCATTTGGATTCTATATTATCAAGCAATACACATGTCAGTGTCAGAAATTAGTTTCCTAGTTGGATGCTTGTAACAAGTATTGCCAATAAGTGCAAGCAAGTAATTAAAATTTTCACTTTGAGATTCCTCTTTTTAATATCTTTGATATGCATAACTGTTGCCCACCACCTTGGCAAAGCACAAATACCAGTTAAAAGGTACAGTAAACAAAACAAAGAATTCTGCTTTTGGACCACCATTGGTGGTTCTCAACAGGGGTCAGCAAATTACAGATGCCATCGGTAATCGTTCACCACCTCTGAAGAGTACGGAGAACATGAGACCAGCAATTATGCAATTTCTTATGCTCGTAAGGGTTTACCATATCTTTTGCAGCAAGTTTTCATAATGAGAAATGTGTAGTACAGTGTATCTGTGTTCGAGAGAGATGCAGAACTGACCTGGCTAAATCTTAGATGGTGCTCTTCTCCAGGCAACTGGAGGCTGCCGCTGACAAAAACCACAATGCCGCCGGTGCAGGACGAGGGCTGTGAATCGATGGTGCTTATCACATGTCGGCATTGATCAAATGACAGCTGATTAAGCTTAGAAGTTATGTCATCAACTCCTAGTATCTTTTGCCCCTCGAAGGTCAGCATGGAGGTTGGCTGGTAGAGAGAAGCGAGAGAAGCTCTCTCATTGTCAAAGAGGTGGTAGTAATGATCCACAAACGCCTTTCCCAGCAACTCAACCTGTTCTTCCATCCTCTCCCTATCTCAATACTGGAGCTCCTTCCCCCCCAACCCCTCAGCATGTTAATATAAGGGGTGTGAAAATGGTATAAAGCAAGTAACATGTGGGCTAAGGCACAAAAAAGGAAAGATATCGCAGGAAATGTCTCCTCAAAACAGCATCGGATGACTTCTACGCCCTCTAGAATTATTCATAGGAGCAAGGTGCCAAGAAAGAAAGAGGGTAGTGAGGTAATTCCAGAATGCCATGGTGGGGAATCGGCACCGCTGAGTTTGTACGCAAAGTTGCATAGGCTTTGAGACTTAAAAAGCTTACGAGCATCAACCTGGAGTAGGTTGAGGCCACCTCATATTGGAGCCCTTTTCAGCCGTCCAAATGAACCTTTTTGTGTAAGTTTCAATTGCTATTAAAAATAAGGATATTCTACCGATCAACTGCTGTAACAAGAAAGGTATTTAGAAAAGGGAGGGACTCACGGTAAGGAAATATAATTTGGGATCATAGATTACCTAAGAATGAAAAGCTGTTGCATTGGCTAGTGCGTCTTCTGCAACACTTTGCCGAAAGCTATGGAATATATCCTTTCCCCGAGAGTTCTTTCTATGATCGCCGACAGAAGGACATGAGTGACGGTTGTTTATGGACACCTGCCATTTTACCCATATGTATCGCAGGCAAGTTTAGATTTGTGGACCAAAACCATTCCTGTAGTCTCTTACTAAATAGACGTGAGGTTTAAGAGCATGGTAAGAATTTGCTGATACTGGATTTGCGTTCTTTTCTCAGTTGTGGCGAACTTACAAGTTCTTCTGTTTCTCCTTGTTGATTTTGGTTAGACACGATAAAAAACAGGGTAACTGTTAAAGTTATTGTTAAGTAACATGTTATAACTTTATTAATTAGGATTTATCCCACTTTTTCTACAAATATGGGACTTGAGGAACAATGTATGTATTATGTTATTTGATGAACTATCTTACTGACCAAAAAGAGAGAAATTAGTTTATGTCAAATTACTAAAAATCGTTGATGTTCCTGTGGTTATTGGTGAATATGTTTGCAGCATAATCCACGTAAATCTCCTAATAGCAACTTACCTTCCTTTACGCTAACCGTCTATTTTCAAACGAGTATCTTCAAATATAATAAGGCCAAGCACAGATCCTTCACGTCCTTGGCCTGGGGAAGGTGAAGACATTAAATCCGGAAGAATAAGCGTCCCGCGTGATTCATCCAAGGCCCCTAAGCCAGGCCAGGACACAAATTAGGACGTTTACAATTGCATAAAAAAGGCTGTGACCAGAATCTTAATTCCTGAATGTTTGTGGCCAGCAGCACAAGCAACTTGGAAGTTTTGCTGCCGTAAAAATTGACAAGTGCAGCTTCATGTGTAGTAGCGTATTGCATGTCCATCCAGAAATGAAGAGAACGACACTAACAGAAATGAAGAGAGAGAACCACAAGTCCTACTATTGTGGCATCACAAAGACAAGACGTTCATGCCAAGCCAACCTGTGAGGGGATGATTAAAGAATGCAACATCTTTAGGGTCTTGACTTAGTACCTGCCAGGCACTGGTTACTTGAGCTTATCTAAGTAGAAGTATGTTTACATATGGACCCCGAGAATTGATATTCCATTTAGTGTTGGGCATTTTTGCTTGACTATATACGCCTGTGACACCCCAAAAGCACCAATAGGATGTGGCAAAGAAGACAAGGACGCAGAAGAAGACAAAGCATCAATGGCTCTCAGTCTAATTTGTTATAAGCAATAGCAAACCACAAACAGGCATCCAAAAGAAAGATCCATCTAGAAAAAGAATCAAATCTTGCTAAATGTTTGAGGGGGAAAAAAGAAAAAAAAAAAGAAAAAGAAGTAGATCTTCCAATTGATCTAAAGTGTCTCCTTGATCGCCACTAAGCTATTTCCAGAGAATAGATATTCAAAACACCATCCAAACAATTAAACAACTAAACCAGATAGAAGCTTCCTTTATGTCCCTGACCTTCTGAGGACTAAACAAAACACTGAGAATTTCCTACTCAAATATGACTGCTTTAATCAACAAGAGAGAATAATTCTAGAACAGATTTGAGCCAACATGACCTGAAGCCTGAATCTATCATATATCAAGGTAGAACTAGATCTTCCAATTGATCTAAAGTGTCTCCTTCATCGCCATTACACTGCTTTACATGAAGTATCATCCTTCCAGAGAATAGATATTCAAAAAACCATCCAAACAACTAAACAATTAAACCAGATAGAAGCTTCCTTTATGTCCCTGACTTTCTGAGAACTAAACAAAACACTTGGAATTTCCTACTCAAATATGACTGCTTTGATCAACAACAGCGAATTATTCTAGAACAGATTTGAGCCAACATGACCTGACCATGAGCCTGAATCTATCATATATTAAGGTAATCTGCGCCAACTTTCCTTCTAAGTTTGTTATGCAAATGTCTCCACTCTTGAAGGAGGCTTAACACGGGCTAGAAGGGGAGGCTTCCTTGTTATTCTCAGAACACTTCCTGAAAACTTTAGTGTAAGCAGTTCCCTAAGAAGACTGCCTGAGGTAAGTGAGACAACTTATGGTACTGCAGCGGCCACTAAAAAAAGGCTGTAATACCATTTAAAGTACTAACTGTCATGGGTCTGGAATTCCAACCCAAAAGACTAGCCTATTTGATGGAGTTATCAAGCCCCTTATAAACCCAAGACCTCCCACTTGCCCTTCCAATGTGGGACAATACTCTTTATATTCCCTCTCTTGAAATGTTCCATCTTGAAACATAACATTCTCCCCCACCAAAATCCACATTGCCCCTAACATGGCCACGTACTTCCCACATGACAGTCATCCCCACAATTAGATGCCACCTACCTACCCACCTCTAGGTGCTTGGTACTAGCATTGAAAATTCATTATGGATGTCTCCAATACTACTTTGTCACAAGCCTAGAGTTCCAACCCAAAAGACTAGCCTATTAGATGGAATTACCAAGCCCCTTATAAACCCAAGACCTCCCACTTGTCTTTTTAATGCGAGACACTATCCTCCATATTCTATCTCTTGCAATGTTCCATCTTGGAACATGACACATAGGACCATTAAACAGCTCAAACAAAATCCTAAGATAATGAGAATTAGACAAGGCATCAACTAGAAAAGAGATGGGGATCCTAATACAATTTTCCCGGCATGAAATTTGTAAAGAGGGTTCCTAACACAATAGTTCGCATTGTACACTGTCTGCTTTAAAGCTAAAATCAACTCTTTCTCTTTGAGCGAGATCAAGTCCCAATTTTCTTCCAAGCTTCTCCCCCAGCTTAAGTCAAGTCACAACAACAGATTCCATATACATTGCAATTCAAAGACAGGTTCACAACCTTATTCTCAGGTTCACTCCACACTACACTGAGAAATGTTACTTCAGTTTGCAAACTTACTCAACACAGTACACTGAGGAAGGTTACTTCAGTTTGCAAACTTACTATATACATATCATGACCAAAGTAGGGTCAAAAGCAAAATATGTACAAGAAACAAAATAAGAAAGAGTCCGCATACAGAGCATTTGGAAAAGGGTTTTGAGTAGACAGAAAATAGGCACGAGTTGGTACTTTCCGTTTGGAGTTTTTTAAGGAAACGAAAGTATTTGTGAAGAAAACTAAACCCTTTGAATGAAATATTTCTTGATTCACAAAAATAATATAACTTCCTACAATTAGGAAAAAAATATATACCTACTCTTTCCATTTCCTTTGTCCTCAGTAACCAAACAGTAGATGGTATCAACCGCAATTTTTCATTGCAAATATTCAAACAAGAGAAGGGACTTCCTATCCACTCCTTCCCTTCCCTTTCCGTGGGAACCAACTAACACATTGAGTTTCGTAAGGACCAAGAAGGAGGTAAATAACAAAGCAGCATCTACAGACGAAGGGAACATCCTGTTAATGACGAGATCTAACCATTTCAATACACTATTATCATACAGGCTTCATGATTACTTGGAAATACAAATCTAGACACGCCTAAATCCGAACTAAAAAGCAGATACCAAACATTGAAGTCAAGGAACCAATTTAAATGGACAGATGCATCATCCAATGAGAACGTATAAGTCTTAAGCAGAAACAAAACTTTACATCTTAATGGAAAGACAATGACCAGAGCTATTTAGAACTCACTATCAACTCCAAAATAGCAATATTGTTTACACAATGTCAGCAAAGATTCTGGTTAATTTTCTTCAAGTCATTTGATAGCAAGCAACCTGACTGTTCAAGGTTTTTGAACCCAGTAACACCATTCAACAGTAATAAATCTTTCTGAAATTCAGTTTCAAGCATCACCAGCTTTTGATATGCAATTCACAGAAACTCACTATCTGATTGATATTATAAAGAAATCCAGAAACCCTCATACGATAAAAAAAGAGTACTCGCATCCATCTTCCGCAATAACTGTGCGACACAAAAATATCATGCTAAATACTAAAAGGATCCTTCAAAATTTATCTGGACCAGAGCTATAGACATCCCAAAAAGTATTTGCATACCGTTTGGCCTATAAAAAACAGAACACACTCAAACAGAATAAGCAGCATATTGCAAAATGTTATTAAAAGGGTGATGGCAGCTAGCAATTTGACACGAAATAGTACGCAGAAATAGCTGTCACTACAAATACCTATTTCATACCATGCAAATCATAAAGTCATAGAACTCAGGTTAATCAATCTATCATACTTGAGCCGTAATGGGAGGAGACCACAGCAATGACATTTCCGCACAAAATAAAACCATCATTTCATCCAGCCCCAAAAACAACCAGAAGACTCCCTTATCCTATCTACGTGGGAATTTGGCCAATTAATCCAACCCAACTCAAGTGCTCCCAACCTAATTCTTCGAAAATAAAATGGTCAATATTATAACACCATACATGCAATCGACATCACAAAGTACGTCTATCACTGGTTTTTCAACCAAAAATTTTATGAGTATCAACCTGAATTATCTCGAATATCATCGAAGGTTTACATTCAGTAATCAAATTTCAACCCCAACTTCAACAAGTTTTCACTAATAACCCGAGAAAGCCATTACCTTTTCGCAGCTCAGTTCCAACGCGAAGGCCAAAATGCGTGGATTCCATAGCCCGTCTTCCAGTTATCCAAATAGATTACCTTCTTGACAGCCCAAAACGAAACGAACAACGAAACAAGCATCACTAGCCGCTGCACATTCACATTCCTAACCCTCACGAGCATGTGCGACATGAGTGCTAGCAACAGCCCCACAATCGTGTACAAGAACCCGACCGCGAAACCTTCCGCCCCGAGCTGCATGCCCGAGCCCTGGTAGAAGAATATCATGCGGTTCGGGTCCTGTCGGTCCGCCAGGAAGAGAGGCATCTTCCGGATGATGGTGTGCATCGCGCCCGAGACACTGAAGAAGTAGACGAAAACGGAACCGGCCATCCAGAGTTTGGGGTCGTGAAGCAGAGTGTCTCCATTCACGATTTTCTTCACAGCGAATGGGATCCAAATAAGAATACCCAAAGCGACCAATGCCAATTGCTTGTTGGAGAGCATCGGTGGGCGGTGGATCGGGCCGACAACCAGATTGGTCCTCGACTCCACGAACTGAGCCATGGACTCGGCTAGCTTGGAGAAGTCTCCCGAATCCATCTGAATTGACTCTTTCGCGGACTGAGTCGGGCCGACGAGACGGACGTGAGGGAGAGCATTGACACCAAAGAGCGCGAAGCTAGCCTGGGACTGCTTGAACTCAAGCTCACAGAAGAAGATCTTGCCGTGGTAGGGCGAATCGGGGTCTTTGTTGTTGGTGATAAAGGAATTAGCGACGAGCGAATACTCGGCAAGAAGGGTCTTGAGCTGCAGCTCGGACTTGTCGTGGAGCTGGGTCGCGTCGAAGAAGACGAGGAGCCAGTAGGGTCTGGGGGTCTTTACCGAGGTGAGGAAGCGCGAGATGGAATGATCGTCGAGGTGGATCACACCCGATTTGGAATGGGCCTGGAGAGCCAGCAGCTCCGATACAAGGTCGGAATCGGACGACCTGGCCGAGACGGAGAAGAGGGTCAGCGAAAACACGGCGATGAGGAGGAAGAGACGGAGAGCCATTTTGGCTTTTGGAATATCGCAGCAGAGAAAATGGGGTTTTCTCGGTTTTGTAGAGGGAAGACCTTGACTTCTCGGGTCTGTGCTTCTAGCTTCCTACATGTCGTTTACATGCATCTGAATGACATGGCTAACCTCTACTCCCAAATTTTCGAGGACTTGGGTCTCCACTCTTAACAATTCTTCTGAAATAACATAATTTTAAAATTTATGTTACAAGTTCATCCTCAAAAAAAAAAAAAAATCTGAAAAATCTTGTTCCATAACATGTAAACCTTTTCAAATTCATCTTATTCAAGGCAGTTTTTTTTTTTCTTTTTTTCTTTTCATAACTCACATCATTTGTATTTGTATTCCTTTAATTTTATTGATTGCTTAGGACTTAAATACTAAGAAGATCATAGTGGCCAGTTTCCAAGCCAAAATTAATATACAAGATCCAATCATGTCAAAAACAAGACATCAAAGCTACTGAGATGAATAAATTTGTAGTCCCCAATTCCCTAGTGTTTTGTACGTCTAGGAGAACAATTTGTTACTTGAACCCAGAAATCAACCGCTTATATGTTGGCTTATCAGGCTTAAGCCCCATCTTCAACATTTCGTCATGAATTTTCATGGCTTTTCTGAGTTCCTTCACGCGACAAAGCTCACGAATCATGCTTGCAAAACTTGCACTGTTCACCAAGTTCTGTCTTTTCATAACATCAAAAACCTTGACCGCTTCTTCAATCTTCCTTCCGGCGAGAAGCGCATTGAGAAGTGCGTTATAGGTTGCTACGTCCAAACTAACGTGCAGTCCTTCCATCTTATTCTGCAATGCAATGGCCGAATCAATGCGTCTGCTGGAGCAGTAATGCTTCATCAACAAGCAACAGCATAACGAATCTGGAGATAACCCTTTCTCCAGCAGCAAATTCAACAAGTCTTCTGCTTCCCTCCATCTACGTTTCCTGCATTGTGATGCTATGAATCCAGAGATTTCTGATGCACAACGACCACTTCCTCTTCTTATGACATCCATTAACAGTTCACAACCCTCCTCTGACTGATCTTCCTTGCAAAGAACATTGACAAATGCGCTATAACTACTATCTTTGACTGTAAGACCCCTTTCAGAGATTAAGCGATATATCTGAATAGCTTCGTTCAATCTGCCTTCCTCAGACAATGCCCTTAACATACCCCCATAGGTTGAATCCTGTAGTCCAATCTTCTCATCACAAGCTCTTTGAAAGAACATTTCTGCTGCATACGTCTTGCCCAGGTCACTAAGCTTCTGAATTAACGAATCGTATTTGGATAAAGGAATCTCTTGAAGCAGCTCCTTCTCCACCATAATGCTTATAATTCTATCAATGGCTTCAGCATCTTGATATCTACAAGCTCCGTCAAGAATTGAGCTATAAGTACCAAATCCTGGTTTGATTTTCCTATCACACATCTGTTTCAAGGTATCAAATGCACTTCCAAAATCCCCTCCTTTGCTATAACGATCTATTACAACATTAAAAATCACAGAGTTATGAATACCAGAATCTAACAATCTAACAACTCTCCCAAATTTCCCACTTTTACACAAAATCTGAGCAACCACTGACCACATAGGCCGATCCAGCGATACCCCACTACGAAATACAGCGCCAAAGAAACACCAAGCCAGCTTAATCTCGTTTTCTCGCCGCAAAGTGTCAAGCAGGGTATTGCAAGCCCCAACGGGAGGGATACAACCCTTCCTCCTCATTTGCCTGAACACCTCTACACCCTCCATAAACAAACCCTTTTGGGAATAATATTCAAGAACAAAGCTTAAAACACTAGACTGAGAATCTCTACCTTTACAAACTCCAATCAGACACTGTACAAACACTGACGCAGGGTGGCTCTGCGTCAAAGAATCCAAAAGGGACGTCACAGGTTGAACAAGACCCGACCCAAGTGAGAGTTGGATGATTTGACATTGAGACTGGAGATCTGGTTGAAACCCAAGATTCGCTTTGGCCCAATTGAAGAAGTGCAGAGAGATTTGAGGGTTAGAGTAGGTTTTACGGAGAATTTGGAGGAAGAGAGACGGGGTTAATTTGGAGGAGAGTTCGAGGTTTCGGAGGAGAGGAACCCAGTTGTGCCTTTGTAAGAGAATGGATGAGATTTGGGAGGCTAGCTGGTCCTGTTTGATTTGGGTTCTCCAAGCTACAGAAGTTGCCGTTGAAGTTGAAAACTGTTTAAGGAGATGATGCGCTTTGTGCATCATTTGGGTTCGGACTGAGGGTCCTTGGCCTCCGTGCTTCAACTAAAATCATGGATTTTACTTGTTCCAGGAAGACAAACATTCTAGACGACGTCGTTTCCAGCTCACTTCTAGGCTTTAGTTCCCTCTGATGTGCAACGCCAGACAAAATCACCATCAAAACCCCCAAAACTTGGCATGCAGAGTGCCTACTGAATTAAAATGATTCCAAGTATGAACTAGCACAAGTATTTCCCAATGATGATCTGCGTAATGGCTGAGATTACAGGATACATAGGATGCTTAGGATTCTCTATTCTTCTCCCCCTGCCAACAAGATCTTCATGCTAAAGATCCATGCTTGTTCCTCATTCACAATAGGATCTATCCTTTTCAGCACTTACGAGAGCTGACAATTCATGATTGTTGTAGGTTAACTCGGGGAGATTATATGCCAATAAATTGACCGTGAAACTTTGTCTGGGTTCTTTCCAGGTTCCCTTCCCTGGAACTCCGAACAAATGGAAAGAACTTAATCTTATGGAGACTACTTACAACATTAGAAGTGTTCAAAGCCCATCCTACATGTTCTATTTAGAGACAAGAACTTATGAGCCTCCAAGAAGTGTTTTTATTTCCATTAGCATATGGTCGTTGAACTGGAACTCAGTTCAACACAAATTCGAAGTAAATCTTCCCATCCTAATCCCCGCCCAACTAAGCAATCCCTACGAAAATGGCCTATTTTCATCCATCTGTCGTATTTACGCATCCACGACCTCCCCAGTCTCGGCGGCAGCGAGAACAAGCTCTGGCTGCTCGCTGTATGTCCCGTCAATAGCATTCGGCTGCCCCAATGCCTTCAACGCCAAGTGTGCTGCCTTCTGCCCTGATATCATCATGGCCCCAAATGTTGGCCCCTGCAAAGTCACAAGCATTTGATTAGAACAAACCTCATCATGTTTTAGTTTGTGAAATAAATGAATCAAACAGTAGGAGCCTCAAAAAAGATTAGGCATTGAGAAACCCAAGGCCAGATTTACCATTCTTGGGGCACCATCGATCTCTGCAACTTCCATCCCTGTGACAATCATGCCAGGCACGCCCTCTCGGGTAAGCCTAACGATAGCATCCTCGGCGGTGTTCATGTCAAGGGCCTTCATCCCGGGCACGTTGTCTATCATTCCGATACTCTTCAGCCTCTTAACACCAGTAGCTCCGAACGGCCCGTCATGACCGCACGAGCTCACCACCACCTTGGCCTCCATAACGTTGGGGTCCATGCACGATTGTGTGTCGTGGTTCATCGAGACCAACGCCCAGTTCGTCACCACACCCGCAACCGTGTTTCCCCTCACTATCAAATCCTCAGCCGCCACAGCGTTGAACAGCTTCACGTTGGGCCTGGCCAATAGTTTGCTCATGATTGTGGAGGTGAACAAAGCTGCGTGCTTGATCACGACGTAGTTGTCCTGCTCGTCGTACTCGATTTCAAGCTCATCGAGGAACCGGTGAGCCGGTTTACGAACAACCATGGCCGAAAATAGCTGGCCACCGAGCCAGGCACCACCACCAGGGCTAACTGATTGCTCGATAATGGCTATACGGATTGCGGGGTTCTTGCTGAGCTCATAAGCGCAGGACAGACCAGCTGACCCAGCGCCGACGATGACGACATCGGTATCGGCGTGAGTGATCATGTCCATCATGTACCGACGAGTCATTTCACGAGACACTATAGATTCTTTGATGGGGGCGAATTTGAAAGAGTTCAGGTCGTAAGGTTGAGTTAAGGACATGGAAATGTTGGAGATTTGTGGGTTAGATTTGATGGGTGCGACGCGAGAAGCGACGGGTGTGCCATGGAACAAAGACTTGTGGTCTATGAAAGAGAGTTTTAGGTTTGAAGAGAGTGAAGAAGTGAGGGTAGTAGCCATGGCTGCCATTGAAGTTTTGGATATGGTTCTTGCGATATCGTGAAGTACGACTGAGAAGGCTATTTAAGAATTTGTCGAAGCTAGAAAGGCGGTGAAGAAGAAGGAAAATATCTGAAACAAAAATCTAGAAAAGTGAGTGATGAAGATAGAATTTGAGCGGTTCAGGAGGCTTAGATCTTTTAGGTGTCTAGTTGAACAATTACAAATGTTGTTCTTCGTAGAAATCAAACAAATGTTGTTTCTGCAGAGAAAGCGACCTTTTCTTTATTGGGTTAGAGGAAAACCGCGCTTCCTAAGGTCAGGTTGAGTCATGGGCTAACCCACCTGTCCAACTGGACTGCGTCAGGATCCATGGAGTAGGGAAAATATTGGTCCTTTGGAGGGTGTCCATGTACGCCCAAGAAAAGTTTGCATGAAAGAAAAAAAATTAATTTTTGAATGATGTTTAAATATGAAAAGTATTATTTCAAGTTATGAATTAATTTTTAAGTAAGTTAAATTTTAGATTTATCTAATATAATATTAAAATCTTAGCTAATCTACTCTAATGTTCGTTCAACTTTGAGTTATTTAGATGTATTCAATATGTTGCATATTAAGCATATTTATTATATTATGTGCAACTATAAGTCAATGTATATCCAATATGCATGAGAGTGTTGACAATGAAAGTCCATGATTGAGAAAAATAAAGTTAATACGTAATATTTAAATATAAATATAAATATATTTTCTAAATTCATGAACAAACTTTTTTATTAGACTTTAGAATTTATAACATAGTGTTATAACTTAAGTTAATACACGATTTAACTTTGAATCCTTTAAATATGCTCAATGTATAGAGAAGTGTTTATTCTACCCCATTCAGCCTTAAGTTTAAGATATATTCAAGGCAACAAAGAGTGTTAAGAAAAAAATCATACAAGAAAAATATAATTATAGAGGGAATATTTTAATATGAAAAATATTCCCTCTATTCATGAACAATCTTCTCAATAAAAGAAGAACAAAAAAAAGTCCTTTAGGAGGTGGAACAAGATAAAATGGAGCTTCCTATTCCATGATCTTCCAACTGTTGGGTTTTGTAATAATTAGTAGACCAAAAGGTGTATACTTCAAATCAATTTGTATATATACAAATAATTTTATATTCATGATTCACTGTTGGTTGAAATAATGTCAACTTAATGTGGAAGTCATCTTTAAACTAAGAAAGGACAAACAGGTGAAGGTGATAAGACACTAAAAAATACTGAGATTTTTGGGATTTTTTGCTTAGATAGTAGACATATAGGTGGTTTTGTCCGGTCACCAATTTCTTGTTTAGTATGTGTTGCTTGGTGCATTTGTTTGCTTATTTCCTTGGGATCCTAACACCTACCTCCATAATCTAGAGCCTTTGTTCTTTTAGTTTTCAGTTTCCATTGATGAGCATTGGACGAAGAAGAACAGAGGCTTCTCCATGTCAGCTCACGTGGTATAGGTATCTCCTTCAGAACCAATATTCTCTGATATTTTAAGGGGGGTTTGGCAGTAAGCAACACGCAAGACCAAAAAAGAAATTAATTGCCAAAAAGGAAAAATGAAAGTTTTCTGTGACAGCTGTGGGATTTGAACCCACGCCCTTTCGGACCAGAGCCTAAATCTGGCGCCTTAGACCACTCGGCCAAACTGTCCTCTGATGACCTGTGATTGTAAGATACAAATATAAACGTAAAATTAAGCGATTCTTTTCTTCCACACAAATTAACAAACGAATCCAAAAAAAGAACGAAAAGGAATCACTTTTTAACTCCTAAAACTGTTGAAGAGCTGCCTTCGCTTTAATTGGTAGCTTTGCCATCACAAGTTGTCCACCAATAATTCAAGAGCAACCCCATCATGACCAGAACATGTGAATCACCCTCCATGTGGTTCTACCTTTAGTCAACTTCTCACGTTCTGACCTTCAATCAAACGGCTTTAATAGTCGCCCTTTTGCATGTCCATTGGGCGTTAATAAAATACTATTAGATCTATCGACTGGCGATCCACTCTGGCTCCCTCACGACACCAAAGGACATTTTCATCATTACAGCATATCCTGTTCTTTCCTTGGTCACTGCACTCTGAATGTTGGTCATGTCTTTTACCGAGAAAGCACCGCCTGTGGCTCCATGCAACGCACCCATTTCTTCTTTTGGTGCACATTTTCACTGCTCAAGGTTTTACTCACTACTTAAAGCAATGGGAACAACCAAGATGGGTTAGATTTCCATGGAGTTTTATCTTTACTTTTGACTAAATCGAACCAAAGTATGGTCTTTTCTGGACTGCCCACCTCTGGACCTGCAATTCCAGTTGTCAAACCCAAGAACTTTCTGATTATTATATGGCCAATCAAGATCAGTCACGCTCCTAGATTCGACATATTGACCCCACCTCCATTTTATTCTACCGAGACCCATTGGAGGGCAGCCTGGCTTCTCGCGGACCCACCTCCGGATTTGCCATCTTTACTGCCTCTGTTCTCCACGCGCTGTTCTTTCCCCATTTCCTAAATTGCCCATGTCGGCTCCAACTTGTTTGATGCGGTGCTTGTCTAACGAGAAGTAAATATGATGTTTAGTAGTTCATGGTTTTCACGTGGATTTCCAAATAGTTTGAACTTGGGATGGGCAACATCGTACATTTGCAAGGGCTAAGTCATTTAAACAGCCAAGATCATTTAATGCTCATCTCGCTCTCCGGGATCCAGCCGAGAAGCCTCTCTCTTCGACCCAAGTCTCTCCCATCCGAAAATGAAGGGAAGGACTCTTCTTCTCGTTGCCACTGTCATGGCTGCCTTTTGCTGTGTATCGGAAGCAGCTACATCTAAAGGATCGTTTGAAGATAACTTCAATATAATGTGGTCTGAGGACCATTTTACAACCTCTGAAGATGGGCAGACCTGGTATCTCTCCTTGGACAAAGAAACAGGTAAACAAATGCGCAAGATTTATTAGGGAGATTGAAGGTACTGTCTCTGGTTGTAATAGTTAATGTATCTGTCTTTGAATAGGTTGTGGGTTTCAAACAAAGCAAAGATATAGATTTGGGTGGTTTAGCATGAAGCTCAAGCTGGTCGGAGGTGACTCTGCCGGCGTGGTGACAGCTTACTATGTAAGTTTTGGACATTTTCTGGGGCTTATATGAAGTATCTATTTTCCTTTTCTTATCGATTATTTCGATCATGTGTACTTAAGAGAGTGGCAAAATGCTGCAGATGTGCACGGAGAATGGGGCAGGGCCGACGAGAGATGAAATCGATTTTGAGTTCTTGGGCAATAGAACAGGGCAGCCATATCTGATACAGACAAACATCTACAAGAACGGAACCGGCAACCGCGAGATGAGGCACATGCTCTGGTTCGACCCCACCGAGGACTTCCACACCTATTCCGTCCTGTGGAACAGCCACCAGCTTGTGTAAGTTACCATGACCATTCACTTTCAACCCACGTTTTTACTGCACCGCCCACTTTTCTCTCTGCCGTCGGTGGAACTCACCGGTGGGAATATTTCAAAATACGCAAACAGGTTTTTCGTGGATAGGGTTCC
This sequence comes from Casuarina cunninghamiana, assembly GCA_028551485.1. Classification (NCBI taxonomy): domain Eukaryota; kingdom Viridiplantae; phylum Streptophyta; class Magnoliopsida; order Fagales; family Casuarinaceae; genus Casuarina; species Casuarina cunninghamiana. Next base: position 22,267,356 of record CM052366.1, on the reverse strand, counting down.
GGTGAGGGTGTTCAAGAACAATGGGGAAGCAAACAATTTCTTCCCCGACGAGAAGCCCATGTATTTGTTTTCCAGCATTTGGAACGCCGACGACTGGGCCACGAGAGGCGGGCTGGAGAAGACGAACTGGACCAAGGCCCCATTTGTGTCCTCCTACAAGGACTTCAGCGTCGATGGCTGCCAATGGAAGGATCCCTATCCTGCTTGCGTATCAACCACGACGGAAAATTGGTGGGATCAGTACAATGCTTGGCATCTCTCGGATTCTCAAAAGAAGGACTACGCTTGGGTGCAAAGAAATCTTGTTATCTATGATTACTGCAAGGACTATGAACGGTTCCCGACATTGCCCGGAGAGTGTTCACTGAGTCCTTGGGAATGATGAGCAGATGAACGGGAGCCTGATTTGTATCCAATCTTTCAATTTTTACTATATTGGTATAAGGTGTAATTTTTTGTACCATTATTAGCCATATGAACACTTGAATTCCTATTTGATTTATTCAATATTTCGGTATAAAGTTCTAAATAAGTGAAATTTTAATGAAAAGCGAGTGGAATTTATTGGATTATGGTGAATACTTGCAATAACCAACTATGAAATTTGTTCTAGGAAATTAAAGCAAATTGAACAACCATTACGTAACAAAAACTAAAAGTAAAGGAACAGAAAAGGAAAATATGGAACTTGATATGTTTTTTTTTCATTAATACTCTTTTGGTAGCTATAAGGGAAAAACGTGCATGGATCAATTAAAACTCTTAGTGTAGTACTTAATATCTATTCAATGGGTTTTATCACATATAATTTTAGATTATATTATTTGATTTATCCGTTACAATTTAAAATTGTATTGTTTGTAACGATTTCTTCAATCTATTCTAGGAGATTCTTCTTTTCCTTACAAAAGAGAGGTGTTGTTGAAACCAAGTTCTAAATAGGTGGATATGACAAGATTTAAACAATTTAGGAAACTAATTTTTATAATAGTACATAATTTTTGTGTAGTAAATATTTATTTTCTAATTTTAAGGAAAAATATGTTTCTTAATATGGTGTTAAAATTTATGTTTAAAAAGGCACTCCTCATACATGAAACTTGTATTATCTCCATAGCAAAACTTGCAACTCATATTTTTTTTTAAATATGATTGTAAGTATTTTTAAGTTGAAATATATACTCTATCATTCCAATATAATTTTAATAATGAATGAGTTTTTTAATAATGATCTTATTTAGTTTCCTTTAATCGATTTCACAAACTAATAATAAAAGAAACTCTTCTTATGTTCTATTGTATTTGTGTTTTCAATTGAAAATTAAAAAATATGAGGAAAATGAAAAATAAGGAGGGAGAGTGCTCTTCTTTCCTTTATTGTTAGTTGTTTTTATTTTTATTTTTTATTTTTATATATTTTAATATTCACTTATTTTACCTCATACGTCGGCGTTTATTCAAGCTGGATTTCAACGCGGTCGCACCGCCTCTTCCGTTCCTCACACCCGACGGAAACCGTATACGATACAAAAGGGCAGTTGTGTAAATCCACCATATTTTGCTTTCCTGCTTCTATTATTTGGGAATTGGCCCAAACGGTCTGCAAGATTAGGGCTTCGATTCTACCTGGAAGCAACGAAATTCACTGAGGACGACAATGGTGTGCGAGAAGTGTAAGTGCGTTTTGAGATTTTCCCTCTGTGATCGGCGTTTCTCTAATTGAAATCGTGTGGTCTCTGATGAGAGTATTTTGATATTTGAAAATTTTATGCGTTGTGCCTGAATTTTGTTTTGATGTTGCTTTTTTGTGTAGGTGAGAAGAAGCTATCGAAGGTGATAGTTCCGGACAAGTGGAAAGAAGGAGCAAGCAACACCACTGAAGGTGGTGGCCGCAAGATCAACGAGAACAAGCTCCTGTCCAAGAAGAACAGGTTATTTTCTTTTTCTTTCTTTTGTTTTTTTTGGGAAAATATTCCAGTTTTATGATATTATATTTTTTTCCAACTATAATTTCTTTTCCTGAGTTCTTCCTGGGATTAAATACATGTTCTTTTGCTTTGTTGAATGTTTTGTTTTGGTTACGATGGCGGGATTAAACCAAGAAAAGCGTCATGGGCAATGACTACTTATGGTCGAATCATGTAGTCAATTGCTTTTCACCTTGAGTTTGCAAGAAGAAGTAGGTCACAGAATTGTCAGCACTTTGGTTTTTATTGCATGTTAGGATGCTGGTTATGGAACTGCAATATGTGGGATTTTGGTTCCTGTTATGAGCGAGACTTCATTTGATTAATCCGGTAATGGGGTCCAAAGTTGGTGTGCAAGAATTGAATTGGTAACTTCTTGCTTGAAAGCGAGAATCTGTGACTAGACCATGTGCTCCTTATCTACAGCGATAGTGCCGTTATAGGCTAGTTTACCACCGCACTTTTAGCCTTACAGTTGGACGCATACTACCTACTGCCACTTGAACTTATAAATAAGTGAGAGAATAAGAGATCAAAAAACTTCACCTTATCAAGTAAAAACTTTCTTCTCAGTATTAGTGAACTTAGGGATTTTGAACAACGTGTATATAGGTTATGTCTGGATGCTTATGCGTGGTTTGTGGTTTTGTTAACCATTATGCTTTTCTTCCTTCCATGATCCGTATTTATTGGAATTTAGATTTTTGCTGCTTGTGTTTCTCTTGCTTGATATGTTACTCGTACCGGGAATTCTTGATTCTAGGAATTTTAATATTAACATCTGGCGATTGTATTTTCATGTTAATGTTATAGAGTAAATTGTTATCACAGTGTAAAATGGTTTAGTCTAGAAATTTAGATCGGTTGACTTGTGCCGGAGATGCATGAGAAAAGATCATGTTAGCACTGTATTTCACGATTTTATCTTTTAGAGTGAATATAATGAAGAGCATGAATGACGCGTTTTAATTTTATCTAGTGAAGGACATGCAGATTATATGAAGCATTTTTGGGTTTGTGACACCACTGGTGTATGCGTAGGACAAATCTTGCTGAACGGACATTACATTAGTATATTTATTTGACCTAGCTCCTGAGCAGTAAGATATTTGATGAGGTTGCATAATGATGCTTTTTGCAGCTATAGATTAAGGTTCTTGTGACATCGCTATGGCCTTAGACAAAAGAATAAGTGGACTCTAGGCAGTGCTGAATAATGTAGAAGCAAATCATGAAGGTGACCCACAGTTGGTTAGGATCATGACTTAGTGGGCATGTAGCTTAGATTTCCTTGCTGCGTTTAATTTACTTGTTGACCTCTTTATCTTCAAGATCTGTCTATTGAGCACCGGTTGGGTACATGATATCTTTGCTTATGTTAAGATAGTAATCAGTGACTAAGTTCACTTTTTCTTACCAATTTAAGTATTTGTGATAAATAGTAGTTTATCATGATATCAAGAGTTTAACCATCTTAATAGTTCGATTTTATTTCAATCAAAATTTCTAAATCTAGGCTGTTGCTAATCAAGGGGGAGTTTAAAGGCACATGTGAGTAGAAATGTAAGAATCTTGAGTGAATGATTACTTTCTTTTTTTTTGCACATATGTTCATTTTTCGGCATAGAGGATTTCTGTTTTGAATTTTTATGATGTTACCACCCTTTTCTTTCTGTCCTTTTTTTTTTTTTTTTTTCTTTTCCCTCATTTTAAGAAAAAAACCTTTTTGCATTGCAGGTGGACTCCTTATGGTAACACCAAATGCATTATATGCAAGCAGCAAGTACACCAGGATGGCAAGTACTGTCACACTTGCGCGTATTCCAAAGGTACTAAGATTTTACGTTGCTGATTTGTTTGGCGATTTCGAAATATGAATTCTGGTGCTGAGAAACTTACTAAAGGTGTATCTTTCTTACAGGAGTTTGTGCAATGTGCGGTAAGCAAGTACTCGACACTAAGCTGTATAAACAAAGCAATGTATGACGCGACCCGCATGCTAGCTGGTGTTCCCTGTTCAATGCGATTACTTTTGGCAGCATTGTCTTCTTGTCATGATTGTTTCCTGTCATTGAGCAACCAGTCACTCCAATCATGATTGGGGCTGTAAAAGTTGAATAACTATGACATGTACTTGATGATAATGCACAGCAAGTAGTTCATTTTTATTTTATCTTATTATACTTCGATCTGAACATGAATTTTACTGGTGCTTCGATGTAATTCTATATTCTAAGTGCCACTTTGTGCCTTTACTTACTTCCCCAGCAGTAACTTCAGCAGGACTTGGTATGCCTTGAAGTATGTAGTAACATCTTAAATCCATCTTATCATGTTTATATAAATTACAGATTTTGTGCACATTTGTTGTTTTTACCTTCTTCAACAAGAGTTTGTTTTAGTTTGGAGGCCACTTTTGGTGAGAAAAAGGTGAAATATCAATTTCAGTAGAATTTCATCTCTATAATTAATGGATTTAAGTAAGCAAGATCGTAACTTTTTTACGGTTTTCTCTTCACCCTTCAAACGAGCTGAGTGTGAACGTGATCAAATGCTTTGAAAGAAATTGCTTTGACGTCCGTATCAGCCTACGGTACCAAACGTTAACTTCTTGTCGACATCGGTAATAAATTGTGAAATAATACATGGTTGTACTGTTGAATGTCCTTTTCTTTTCCACAAAGAACATGGTGGGGTTGAGATGATTACGCAAAACAACGGCTGGTACACTTGTGTTCAAAATCGGTGGACCGTGACATGGCCGTATACCCAAATTTCCGAATCTCTTTTTGAAAGCTTAAAGATGATAATCAAGAAGACCATACGACTGTTTGGATAAGGTTGAGGAAATAAAAAATCAATGCATAAGACAGCTGAAAAAAAAGAAAAAGGAAATGAAAATTCAACTGTGAAGCCATTCTCAGCATGTGATCTTGTGCATAAGAACTTTGGGGCTGATGAAACTGGCTTTGAATCCTGATAACAAGGAAGTACACAGTGGAATCCATGTTATGGCCTATGGGCAAAGCTTGCAAGGGCAACTACGTGGGTTTGAAGAAGAAACTAGTCGAATCCATAAACGTTCTCTGGTTAACTTGGTTAAACCATGCTCCCCAGTATGCTTCTGGCAGAGAAGAGGGACCAACCCTTTTTTGGTACGTTCATTCGCTTGTTGAGTATCGAGAAGTCCAGTACTTCTCAATCTCCTCAGCTGTTCTTCCGGGGATCCTTCCAGCAATTAGAGGCCACCTGGTCACAGCAATAGAGTTTAGCTAATGTATGTGTACTATGTGTACGGAGAACTCAGAAGAGAACCAAGCAGGACTTTAAGCTACCTTTCTCCAACCAGATTGTACATCCTTATAATAAGCGTTTCTTCATCTTCTGAGAAAACGAGCTTTGATTCTTCACATGTTCCCTCTGAGGAAAGAGCTAAACGTAAGTAGAGGAAACTCAGCAACCTACTTCTAGGGACTCCATCACAAAAGCAGCACTCAGAACCAGAGGCAGTACGCCAATAAGCTCAAATATAGAGCCAAAATAACGGGAAAAGAAAAGGATAAGGACTTTATACATGTCCGAGAAAAAAAAAACCTGGGAAGACAACTCCACAGCCTAGGAGCTCAGCAAGAAAATATCAGAAGCCAGAAAAGGAAAAGGAAAAATAAAGAAAGAACCAGCAGCTATCCATGAACAGGACTTGTAAACCATATCTTCATTCAAGAAAAGAGTGTCGAAAATTTTCATGTCAAAAGGGTACCTCGAGAGCCGGTGGAAGTGTCACCGGAAGGGGCTTGGTTCCTTAACCCATTGGAAGAAGAGTGCTCAGAGTCAGCCATGCGGCACCAGTTTCTCAGAAATAAGTAAAGCCAAGGTGAGATGTGTTTGGGGAGGCGATGGAGACGCTGATGTGCCGGATATTAATAATAGAAGCCAAAAGAATGGTAGTTGGATGTTGGGAGCAGGCACAGTCCATAAAATTTTTTATGCTAGACTTAGTCAGAAGGGATTTTTGTGTCCCTCTTCATTTTTTTTTTTTTGTTTCCAAATTGAGCCTACAAGAATGCTTGTGACTGCATTCTGCTTCTTAGAGATAGAGAGAGAAAGACTGCTCTTTGTCACGTTCACTCTGAGGTACAGTAATTTTTGACTAAAACCGTGAAAATGCTTATTTCCTTATCAGAGCTATGGGCATACATGTGCTCCACAATTATGAACTTGGATTTGTATATTGATCTCTCTAACCTTGTTACAATCAATATTGTCTTGTTTCCCTAACCCATGCCCCTATTATGTGTTCCATAATCTCTGGAGTCCTTCCATTCTATGTAAGACATAGAAAGAAATTAGAAGTCTTAAAGAAATACCCATTACACAAACATGTTACATGGGATCTATCAACTTGTGGCTACCTATGATCTTACATGGTGACCTGATTTTTTTATATAAGAACTGATTTTTTCATATTATCTTTTAATATACATCGATGGATTTCTCAGGACAAAGGGCTGCATAAGAGTTAAGAGGCTGTTAAGCCAACTTGATCTCTTATATCTCTTTCCTTCAAAAGGTATATGATTTTGAGCAACTTCTGCTGTACATGAAAGCTTTGCCGGAAAACCTTTCCCTCGGTTTTTCTGACACGAATTATTCAGAACGTTGAAAACAGGTGGTTCTTCTTCCAAGCTTGGCTGGTTTTGTAAGCATAAAGGTGGTTCTCGTTGAAATGTATGATGCAGTGGGTAGAACGTCTCTATCCACAAACGGGTTAAGCAGTCAAGGAAATAGTAGTTATCTTAGTGTCATTATTGAAAGGTAAATCCTTCAAATTATTCGGCCTCTGTATTATACCATTTGATTGGAGAGGATTACTCCGTGACTTCCTTAAGGAAGTTTAATGCACTTAGAGGAACCCCACTTGAAGTTTTGTTTTGTTCTGCTTGGTGGAAAGTATGAAAAAGATGGACAACTTCCCGTCAATTTTGTCTGCATATACCAACATGAACTACATCGTAAACATAACGGTGACCTTTAGCGGGTCCCGAAAGGTAATAAGACTACGGTATTGGAACACAAACCTCGAACAGCGACTTTGGAAGGTTCAAGTGACAACCTACGGTAGAATAACAAGAAGCATCAGATCAATCTCAAAGTTAGAAGATCATCTTAGAATACTACAATTTGCTTGACAAGACTTACAACGAGCCAACTCCAATTCTCCACGGCACCTCACCCCTAATTCAAACGTATTTTAAGAAAGTTCAAAATGCTGAAATTCTTTCTTACCAAGTTAGCGTTATATGCACACCTCCCCGTCAACAGAGTCATCGTGGATCTCCCTTTATGGTGCTTTATTGTAGATCACGAAAGAATTGTAAGAATCTGTTGAAAATGAAGAAATGAAGAGGAGGAAAGCTTTATCATTTTATTTTAAAAACAAAATTTAAATTGATTGATATACATTGAGATAAACAACCATTACTTCTATCTTTTTGTAGTTTTGATAATTCTTGTAATGATGAGGTATGCTTCTACTTTTTTATATACTATATTTTATTAATGCCAACTTACATTTCTACCAAAAAAATATATCTTACTATTGGTGTTTTGTAATATCTTTGCTATCTATGTATATTGAATTATGTTAGAAATAATTTAATTTTCTCTTTTTGAAATTCATTGTGGAGAGAAGGGGATATCTCAATTTATAAGAAAAATATTATATCAAGGTGTTGGTAATGTAAGATAACCACTATAATACATTTCTTCACTTAAAGCATTAACTATGAAAATTTTGAAGCTTGATAAATACTGGTGTGATGAGAAGACAATAAGGATAAAGCTTCTTTATTTTTGATACAAGCAAACCTTACAAAAGGACAACAATGGAGTTTCTAAGAGTTCCGTGAAATATAAAAACCTCAAAACCCTCTAAAAAATAAGAACAAGAAAAATACAAATATGTACAATGAAGAGGAGGTAGCCCTAGAAGGAAGGGGCAGAAAGCCCATATTTGAACAAGCTATTTTACAAGTGTTGGAATAGAACGAAAAGATAAGGTTGTAAGATGAAAATCAAGGGGACCTAATTTATAATGAGATGCTGACTTAAACTTGAGTTATAATATAATTTAAAAAATGATTCAATTTTTTCCTTTTAAAATTAATTATGAAGAAAGAAAAACATCGGAGCATTTAAAAATAATATAGACTAAGATATTGATGATGTGAAAGGGCGATGATTTAATTATCAAAGAATCAATTATCATGCCCAAAAGGTAGTCCTCCCCTCAACGTTGGGTAATCATTGAATCCAGACAATCCAGAGATTAAATCAACATTAACCGCCCTTCCATCAAGCGACGGGAACACCAATGGGATGGACCTTGAGAAATGCATGATTGATGCAATCTTCAAAAGCTGGGCCCATCAAGATTGCATGATCGCTTGGACAAAGCACCAGATTCCGGGAAATTTGGTGATTTACCCAACTATGGTCACCACTGCTTAAAATCTATATCTTGATGGATTCCCACTTCACAGTACCAGCAAGTGAGTTTGGAATCTTAGAAATCTAAAGAAAGCAACAAAATAGAGCATGAAGTAAGAAACTATGCCAACAAGAAACTGAAGTTCAATAACCAGTTCCCTCAAAGAATTTCATCAAACAAGAACATTAATATCTGTGAAAAGAAAAGGTGCCTGCTCTCATATCATGTAATATGCAATTAACCACTTGGTCAGGGGCGGTCACACTACCATGCAACACAATCTTTCGTAGGGTCCTCGAGTATCTGATCGTAATCAAGTAGTTGGCCAGGCTTTTGCTACCCCATTACCCTTCTGTATACTCACATGGGTGTATTCCTTTTGTCCACTGCCAGATTCGGCATTTGCCTCAGCAAGGGGACATCTGCGTACCAAATCATCTCGATTAAGAGGAAAAAATCAAGCCGGAGTTAGCTTCTGCTGTTCTTGTTATCAATATATGAGTTGATGTATGGCCCTTGCTGTGCAACAAGTATTCCCTAGTCATTTCAATACCATTGCATTGCACATAGATATTTAGCTGAATTTGACATCATTCTGTACCAAGGTTTTTCTTTGTTCAGCGGCACTAGCCGTATGACTGCACTTGCATATCTACAGAAAGCAAGTTAAAGAACAAGAGTGTGAAATGATGTGCCTTTCTGCACAAAACCAACGGTTGAATTAAGCATAGACAAAGTACTACATGAACCTTGGCTTACAGAATAAAATGAACTGAAACGCAACGACTTGAAAAAAACACCACATATCTTCAGTTATGGCAGTCAGACTCTCATATGGGGTCTGCACCATTGAATATGCCTTCATCAAATACGGTCAGAATTTAAATGCATTATTTCGCTGACGTCTTTAACCAAAAAAACTTAGAACCTTAAGAGTATCTTAGTGAAGAGGAGGAGAACAACAAAATATCTTTACATGCACATGATAAACATCTACCTTCGTTATCAAATGTTACCATCTGATGTGCCCTGTCATTATACAGAAAAGTAAGTTCAATAAAACTGTCTACAATGGAAACATATTCTCTTTCTCTCTGTTTTTCTATTTGAGTTCACTTCACTTTTGTTAAGTTAATAGGGTTATTGAGCACTTATCCTAAGTTGAAATATTGTCTGCAGGTTAAGTATGTTTTGCGCAACAGACTACAAGACCTTTGTAAGGTGGAGCAGAACGCATAGGATTGACTGTCCTGATGGAACCCCAATAAGAGATGCAGTGTATGGGCAAGGAATACCTAACGGAGGTGAAGTGCTGGATAACCACTTCAAATATCCATGACCTTGAAAAGTATTTTGTGAGGATCACACCGTTCTATCTTTCGTATAAGTAGTAGTAGAAGGTGACTTCTGTTGTAACCGTTTCTAAGAGGCCTTTTGCTTTCTTTGCTCGTCCTCTTGCATCTGTAAGTGACAGGAAATCCGAAAACCAGAAGAAAACAAAAGTTTTGAAAATTTTATATCTATTTCTTGATAGAAAACAAATACAATAGGTCTTATAGGATAAAGACTATGCTTTAAAGAAAATAACTATAAATAATAAAAGAATATTTCCCTATACAATGATATACATTCCCAAAATATAATACCACAATATCCAATCATGGAAAGAATAAGAATAGCATTAAGGCATAATCAATTGGTGGTGATCATATCTCTAATACTCTTCCTCAAGTTGGTAGTCTATAAATGTTAAGGACACCAAGCTTTCTTAATAGATATGCAATTTGCCTTTGATATAGAGGTTTAATGAAAACATTCATAGGTCGTACATAGAGGTTTAGTTAAAATATTTGCAAGCTATTTTGTATTTTTTTATTGTTATACCCTAATTATACCTTCTTGAATCTTGTCTTTAGTGAAATGACAATCAATCTCAATGTGCTTTGTCTTCTCATGAACTATTGAATTGGCTACGAGTTTAGTGCTACAACATTGTTATATAATAGAATAATGGGTTCTCTTATCCAAATTTCAAGATCTTGAAGCAAGCCTTATAATCAAACTATCTCACAAGTTGTTTTTGCCATTGGTCAGTACTATGATTTAGCTGATGATAATAAGACCCTTGACTATTTCTTTGTCTTCCATGATAACAAAGAATTTTCCAACTTAATGAAAAACCTAGTAACAGATTTTTGACTCATGGGACAAAAGGTGTAGTTTGTATCACAATAAGCAATTATCTCCATGTTGCAAGCTCAAGACAAAATAATTCTCAAGTTTGGACATCCTTTCAAATACTTCACCACCTTGAAATAGCATTTATATGTGACTGTTTGGGATCATGCATGTACTAAGGATTTGCACAAAATAGCATATTTTGGGCTTGGTCATGGTGAGGTGAATAAATTTCCTAACTAGTCTATAATAACACAAAGGGTTTTTGAGCAAAGGATTCCTTTTCATGGGAGATACTAGGACATCATACTTTACTATTGTTGATTTTACATTCTTCTCAATTAGGATAGCAAATAGCTTGCATTTTGATAAACTAGCCTTTGTTGGCTGAGAAAAATTTCTTTATTTCATTGTGTAATCTTAATGCCTACAAAATATTTAGATAGATCTAGATCCTTGATACGAAAAGTGAAATGCAATTATTTCTTGAAACTTTGAATAACATATACATTGTTTTCTATGATAAGAATATCATCGACATATATATCAACAAACAAATAGTTGAAGTACTTCTATCCATGTAAATGATAATATAATCATGCTTGGATTAGCTAAAGTGTGCTAGTGTAATTGTTGTGGTGAATTTGGCATAGCATTGCTAAGATGTCTATTTAAGTCCATAGAGGAATTTATGGAGATGACATACTTTAGATTCTTCTTATTTGCATAATTCTAGAGAAAAATACATGTAAATTTATTCTTCCAAATTTCCATGAAGAAAAGCATTGTAGACATTCATTTGATAAAGATGTAAATCTCAAGAAGGAACAATGAAGATAAAGGACCAAACTGTGGCCTTCTTTGTTATTGGGGATAAGGTTTCTTGGTAGTCAAAGCCTTCTTTATAAGTAAAGCCTTTAGCCACCAATTAAGTCTTCATGCATTCCATGGATTTATCAACCTTGTGTTTGATCTTATATACCCACTTAACCAATGAGCTTTTTATGAGTGGGCCTAGGAATAATGTCCCATGTATGATATGTGAAAGCTAGGAGCTTTGCCTCGATCATTGTCAACATCAATCTTTAATAGCCTTATGGTAGGACTCACACTTTTGATCCTTAGAAATCCAACTTATACAATATAATTGTTTTGGTGTGAGTTTAGCAAAACTAACATTAGATAAGACTGAACAATGTATACTTGAGAAGTGAAGACTGGAGCAAATGTAATCTTGGGTCCATGTAAAAGGTCTTGTGATGCACCCAAATCAATGGGGAATAGGTGGTTGTGTAGGTTAGGTTGCAATAGGAACAATGGTTGGAGTGTGATAGAAAATATCAATTGTATCATCTAGTGGTGTGAGGTTGACCAAAGAGTTTAAGATGGAAGTAGGCATATTAGTTGTTGAAGAATCAAGTGCTAGTTTGACCAATGGTGAGTTTAGAAAGGAAATAATAACTAGTTGATTAATACAAAGCATCAATATTTGTGGAACAACATAGCGCTTAACTAGTGTTAATGGTGGAAGCCTAAATGAACCCTTATCATGCAAAAAAGGTTGATCAATGAGTGCAGAACTTGGTGGAATATAAACAACTTGTCGATCTTGAAAAAGAAATGTGTTTCCATGAAACATGTCTTTGCTAACAAAAAAATCATCGAAAGGTGAGGTTATACATCTAATAGCCTTTCTGCAACAACAACTAACCTATGAAGACACCATAAGGCATGAGGACCCAATTTGTCTTGAGGGCCTATGGTGGTAACATAGCCTAGACAACTGAAGATGTGAAGGTGGTGATTATTTGGGTACTTTTTAAATAGTAGCTTGAAGGGAGCTTGACCATTTAAAATCTAGCTTGACATCCTATTGATCAAGTAGGTGGCAATGATCACACAATTATCTTAAAAAGACTTTAAAATGGAGGCCTGATACTTGAGAGCATGCGTGACCTCAAGAAGATAATTGTGCTTGCACTATGTACTTTTACTTTGGAGTGTATGTGTAAAAAACCTCATGTAATATGTCATTAGTAGACAAAAGAAAATGAAGAACACTTGTGATTAAAGAAGTCATTGTTGGAAAATAGGATTTTGTTGTGACTGAAAATATTTTCTTGTAAATATCAATTCTAAAATTATGTTTTTCTAAATGTGCAAAAAGAAAAAATATAGGAAGTAAAAGGTGTACAAATTATAATATCAATTAATGATATTATAAAGTAACCGGGTTCCTACATTTCCTTATAAAATATATTCTTAAGGTTTTTGTGACATATATTCAAATATATGTTGATTATTTGAATATATTGTTTATTTATATATTTCTTTAAGAAATATAAAATATATTTGAATATATCTTAATTTAGGAATATGATACTTGTTTTGATGAAATTGCAGGAACATAAGGGACTTTAACTCTATGTTAATATTAGTTCAAAATCTACATATGCAATACATTATCAATGTATTGATAATGGACCGTGTATTGATATTGGACCGTGTATACTTGCTAAATATATTATCACTGTACTGGACCCTTGCTATTGGACTGTGAAAATATAGGTGCGACCCAAGTTCACGTCAGCCCGATCCAGTTCCTTGTTACGATGTCGTCTTGATCAAAATCGAAGCTTCCTTGCTACGCTTGCTGGCTTTGACATCGTCTCACTTAAGGGCACGTAAGAGGTGCTTACTCTTTGATGAGTTATGCCCTAGCCGCTAGCTGCTTCACTTTTCCCCGATGCTGCCTTTGCTTCTCTCAAGCGCCGAAACCTCAACGGGAGGAATCTAGAGGAGACGGGCTGTCAGAACGGTCGGATTTCGAATCTGAAGGTTGAAATGAGGCTAATTTGATAGATAGCCTACTATTCCTAATGGGAAGAAGGCTATGGTTCAAGTTTGATTCAAAGAAAAGCCCTAGATCTGCTTCTATTTAAAGGAGATGTGTGCGTGAAGGTTTTCTCTTGATAATTTACATCTATTTGAAGCGTTCTCTTTGTGAAGAAAATCTACTAAGCTTACTTACCATTTGATTCGAGATTGTTCATCATTCGGTGGTTCATAAGCACTCGGTGATATTGGATTATCTGGTTTGATATTCGATTAAATCTTCAATCATAGCTTGTATATTTATGTGCTGATTTCACTCATAAACATTTTCTGCACATAAATTTTGAGGAAAGTCCGAAACCCTAATTTCTTCAAATTGGGGATTTCTTGATAGGAGCTTTGTATCTTGATATATTTGTTTAAATAGCTCCTCTGATTAGCAATATCCTATAAACTAACACATTATTTGGGGATTTGCTATTATATATGATCTTTTGATCATTATTTTTATTCGAACTTGATAATTCCTTTGAGAAGGAATTATTTGGATTAAGGAGAACGTATTCTCCTAATCAGGTTGAGTAAAGGTGACTTCAATCGGTTGGATTGAAGGAGAAGAGGGTGGACGTAGGACTCTAAGATAAAGTGCCGAACCACTGTGGTAAATTGGGTGTTGATTCTTTTTCTCTCTACTTTCTTAAATAACTCTGTTTGATTACTTATTGTCATATAAATTGCAAAATTGTTTGATTGAATTATTTAAGAAAACCAAAAGTATAGTTTTCGGTACAAGAACAATTCAACCCCCCTTCTTGTTAAGCCATAAAACCCAACAATTGGCATCTAGAACCAAGTTCTCTAATTAAAAGGACTAACATCCTAGAGTAGATCCACATTATGGCTTCTGAAAAAGGGTTAGCTGTTACGGGGTTTAATAAATCTCCCTTGTTTGATGGCATTAATTTTAGGCATTGGAAACAATTAATGCAAGTCTTCATAATAGGCCAAGATCCAGAAGCTTGGCAAGTAATCAGGAAGGGTATTACATTACTCGAAACTGATGAATGGTCAAAAAATGAAGCTAAAGTAATGGGGTTAAATGCTAAGTCCATGAATATGATCTATAGTGGTCTTAGAGCACATGAGTTTAACAAAGTGTCCTCTTGCACCACCGGTAAAGAAATTTGGAATAAGTTAGAAGTTATTTATGAAGGAACTAAAACGGTAAAGGCTTCTAAAGTGAATATGCTTACACATGACTATGAATTATTTGTTATGAAAGATTCTGAAACTATTAGTGATATGTTTGGTAGATTTATTGAAATCATTTCTGAACTTAAGTTGCTAGGAAAAACCTATACAAATGAGGAAATGGTAAGAAAAATGTTACTATCCCTACCCGAGAGTTGGGATCCTAAAAAGATGGCTATAGAAGAAGCTCATGACCTAGAGGTGTTGACCTTAGATGATTTGCTAGGTTCTCTTAAGACTCATGAAATGCAGCTTATGAGAAGAGAGAAAGAAAAGGAAAATAGGAAATCACTTACACTTAAAGTAGAAGTTGAAAAGGTTGAAAAGGTTGAAGAGGAAGAGTCAGAAAATGATGAAGTAGCTTTTATAGCTAGAAGATTTAGAAAATTTATAAGAAGAGACTTAAACAAAAACATAGGGCAAAATAGGAGAAAAGAATTAAATGAACCTAGGGAGAATGTGTGCTATGAATGTAAGAAACCAGGACATATCAAGATTGATTGTCCGATAATCAAGAAGAGAAACAACAAGAACAAAAGGAAGACAATGATTGCTGCCTGGGATGATAAGAACTCCTCATCTGATGAAGAAACTCAAGAAGAGGTTGCACATCTATGCCTAACCGCAACAGCAACTCTTGAGGAAGAAAATAATGAGGTAAACGATTCTGAACTGTTTCTTCAAATAAATTTTGGATTAGAAACTGCATTTTCTGACCTAGTTGAATATACAAATAAATTAAAAGATAAATACAGAAAGTTAAAAGCAAAAAATAAATATGAAAAACAGGAACATTTGACTTCTGTACAAAAAATTGATTTTATTGATAAACAAAGCACAGAACTTACTGCATATAGAGATGAAGATGAAAAGAAAAATGCCTTGATTTCTTTGAATGATGACATTGCTATTTTTGCTAATGCATATATGAAATATAATGCATGTATGAATGATATATATGAAAAACAAGGAAAATCTGAAAACTTGCAAATAGGAACAGAAACTTTCTGTAGTGTCAGCGCATCCTCTGATATTAAAATACATGCAGATTCACATGTATGTGCTAAAAACCTTAAGAATAAAGTCTGTGAACTGGAAAAAGAAAACTGTGACTTGAAATTAAAACTTGATGCAAGTAACTTGCTGTTAAAGAAATTTACAAATGGTAGTTGCATGTTAAATAGAATTCTAAACTCTCAAAGAGGTATATATGATAAGGCGGGTCTAGGGTATAAATTGAATGATAAATCAAAATCATTCACTCATTTCTTTAAGGAAAAAGAATGTTCAATTCTACTGCCTGAAAATAAATGCTCTTTCTGCAATTATTTTGGTCATGATTTTGATAAATGTCCTATAAGACTTAGAAAGGCTTACAAAGTAAAGAAACTTTAGCTGCCTAAGAATGACAAAAATCTAAGTCGAACTAACACTTATGGACCCAAAATAAAAAGGGTACCAAGCACTTCAACAATCAAATTTGTTTATGCAAGATATGAGGGCACGGATAAGGAACAAAAAGCTCAAGAACATGTGGATTCTAGACAGCGGATGCTCTCGACACATGACTGGGATAAGGGAGCTCTTCTCAACGCTTGAGTTGAAAAATGGAGGTACGGTATCTTTTGGAGACAACTCTAAAGGAAGAATAAGAGGAATGGGAACAATAGGTAATTCTGATACCCTACTCATATCTGAAGTGTTGCTTGTAGATGAATTAAAATTTAACTTAGAATAAGTCAATTGTGTGATAAAGGATTCAAAATAAATTTTGGAAAAGAAAGTTGTCTTGTTGAGTATGTTGAACATAAAATTGTTGGAAAAAGGAAAGACAATATCTATGTGCTTGATTTAAGCAAGATGAATGTTGAACAAACATGTTTGGTTGTAAATAGAAATATTGATGCTTGGTTATGGCATAGAAAGCTAGGACATGCGGGTTTAGGATTGATAGAAAAACTGTGTAAGTACAATTTAGTAAAAGGTCTTCCCTCTTTAGAATTCAACAATGATAGAATATGTGAAGCATGCATTAAGGGTAGACACACACAAAGTAGCTTCAAATTGAAGCTTGTGGTAAACACATCTAGACCATTAGAAATACTGCACATGGACCTTTTTGGTCCTATGAGAACAGCAACATTGAATGGTAAACATTATGTCTTGGTTATTATAGATGACTATTCTAGATTCACATGGACATACATGCTTGCTAGGAAAGATGAGGCATTTGAAAAGTTTGCTGAATTCTGTAAAATGATTCAAAATGAAAAAGGTTTTTCAATTATAAAAATAAGAACTAATCATGGTGGTGAATTTGAAAACCAACTTTTTGAAAAATTTTGTTCAGAAAATGGTATTTCACACAATTTTTCAGCTCCTAGAACACCACAACAAAATGGTGTTGTTGAAAAGAAAAATAGAACACTTCAAGAGATGGCTAGAACCATGATGTGTGAATATAACCTTCCTAAACATTTCTGGGGAGAAGCTGTAAACACAGCTTGTTATATTTCAAATCGTACCTTAATAAGACCTATTTTGAAAAAGACACCCTTTGAACTATTCTTTGAAAGAAAACCAAATATTTCATATTTTCATGTTTTTGGAAGTAAATGTTTTGTCTTGAATCATGGAAAGGAATCACTTGGGAAATTTGATTCCAAGAGTGATGAAGGAATATTTCTTGGATATTCTCATACAAGTAAAGCATATAGAATATTCAATAAACGCACTTTAGTTGTAGAAGAGTCAATTCATGTTAAGTTTGAGGATGAATGCCAAGGCATTCTAGAAATCGAAGTGAATGATGGAACTAAAAGCGCTCCAAATAGGGCTAAAGTTGAGGGGGAGTCTGAAACTAGAGAACCCTCCTTCCCTAGAGTTAGGAATGAAGTAGATCATGATCACATTATAGGTGATCCAAATGTTAGAGTAAGCACAAGGTCTTGGGTTCACAACACATGTGAACATCTAGCCTTTTTATCTCAAGTAGAGCCTAAGAGAGTAGATGAGGCTCTTGAAGATGAAAAATGGCTTCTTGCTATGCAAGAAGAATTGAATCAGTTTGAAAGAAGCAAAGTCTGGAATCTAGTTCCTAGACTAAAGGACTATCTGGTCATAGGTACAAAATGGGTATTTCGGAACAAACTAGATGAAAATGGTACCATCACTAGAAACAAGGCTAGATTAGTGGCACAAGGATACAATCAAGAAGAAGGGATTGACTATGATGAAACATTTGCACCTGTAGCTGGATTAGAAGTAATTCAGATCTTACTTGCATTTGCTTGCTGTATGAACTTTACCTTATTTCAAATGGATGTCAAGAGTGCTTTTCTGAATGGTATTATAAAGGAAGAAGTATATGTTGAACAACCACCCGGATTTGAAGATCCAATTCATTCAAATCATGTCTTTAAATTATCAAAAGCTTTATATGGTTTGAAACAACCTTCACGGGCTTGGTATGATAGATTAAGTACATTCTTAATTAATCATGATTTCAGAAAAGAAAAAGTGGACAACACATTATTTATAAAGAACAAAGAAAAAGGAATTTTGATTGTTCAAATATATGTTGATGATATTGTGTTGATTCTACTAATTCTAAATTATGTGTAGCTCTCTCTTCCACTGAAGCCGAATATATTACTGCTGCTAGTAGCTATGCTTAAATCTTATGGATGAAACAATAGTTGGAGGATTATGGAATCTTATCACATAGAGTTCCACTAAAATGTGATAACACAAGTGCAATAAATCTCACTAAGAATCCTATCCAGCACTCTAAAACAAAGCACATAGAAATTAGACATCACTTCATTCGGGATCATGTCCAAAAAGGTGATGTTGTACTTGAATTTGTGAGTACTGATAAGCAAATTGCTGATATCTTAACCAAACCTTTATCAAAGGATAGATTTTATGCTCTTAGACGAGAACTTGGAATGTTACTTCTTGAAAATCTTTGAATTGTTATCTCTCTATTCTTTCACTGTTCTTCAAATTGCTCGGTTTGAGGGGGAGCAGTTCTACTTTCACTTATACAGCATCCGGTTAGTACCCTACTCTTATCTCTATTCCGTTGCTGCCTGCTTATTTTTTTTTTTGTTGTATCTTGTCCTGCTTACTTGCATAATCATTCTTTTTATTTATGACAAAAAGGGGGAAAGAATAGTGTGCACATGTGAAGTCTCATTTCTGACTATCAGTGCAGAATGTGGGATACATATACATATCACCCCTGTTTAAACAAATTTTTGCATGTTCTATACAAAATTTTGAAATCTGCTAGACACATGTATAGGAGACGTGCTTATGATCATATGGCTGTATCTATGCTGCAGTGATAAGTAGTGTTCTCTTGGAAAAACATAATTGATATTTGATGACATGTGCAATACTAATGAAATATATTTTGTCATCATCAAAAAGGGGGAGATTGTTGGAAAATAGGGTTTTGTTGTGACTGAAAATATTTTCTTGTAAATATCAATTCTAAAATTATGTTTTTCTAAATGTGCAAAAAGAAAAACTATAGGAAGTAAAAGGTGTACAAATTATAATATCAATTAATGATATTATAAAGTAACCGGGTTCCTACATTTTCTTATAAAATATATTCTTAAGGTTTTTGTGACATATATTCAAATATCTGTTGATTATTTGAATATATTGTTTATTTAAATATTTCTTTAAGAAATATAAAAGATATTTGAATATATCTTATTTTAGGAATATGATACTTGTTTTGATGAAATTGCAGGAACATGAGGGACTTTAACTCTATGTTAATATTAGTTCAAAATCTATATATGCAATACATTATCAATGTATTGATAATGGACCGTGTATTGATATTGGACCGTTTATGCCTTCTGAATATATTATCACTGTACTGGACCCTTGCTGTTGGATTGTGAAAATATAGGTGCGGCCCAAGTTCATGTTAGCCCAATCTGGTTCCTTGTTACGGTGTCGTCTTGATCATAACTGAGGTTCCTTGTTACGGTGTCGTCTTGATCATAATTGAGGTTCCTTGTTACGGTGTCGTCTTGATCATAACTGAGGTTCTTTGTTTCGGTGTCGTTTTGATCAAAATCAAAGCTTCATTGCTATGCTTGCTGGCTACGACGTCGTCTCACTTAAGGGCACATAAGAGGCCCTTACTCTTCGATGAGTTATGCCCTAGCCGCTAGCTGCTTCACTTCTCCCCAATGCTGCCTTCGCTTCTTTCAAGCGCCGAAACCTCAACGGGAGGAATCTAGAGGAGATGGGCTGTCAGAACGGTTGGATTTCGAATCAGAAGGTTGAAATGAGTCTGATTTGATAGATAGCCTACTATTCCTAATGAGAAGAAGGCTATGGTTCAGGTTTGATTCAAAAAAAAGCCCTAGATCTGCTTCTATTTAAAGGAGATGTGTGCGTGAAGGTTTTCTCTTGATGATTTACATCTATTTGAAGCATTCTCTTTGTGAAGAAAATCTACTAAGCTTACTTACCATTTGATTTGAGATTGTTTATCATTCGGTGGTTCATAAGCACTCAGTGATATTGGATTATCTGGTTTGATCTTCGATTAAATCTTTAATCATAGCTTGTATAACATTATTTATGTGCTGATTTCACTCATAAACATTTTCTGCACATAAATTTTGAGGAAAGTCCGAAACCCTAATTTCTTCAAATTGGGGATTTCATGATAGGAGCTTTGTATCTTGATATATTTGTTTAAATAGCTCCTCTGATTAGCAATATCCTATAAACTAACACATTATTTGGGGATTTGCTATTATATATGATCTTTTGATCATTATTTTTATTCAGACTTGATAATTCCTTTGAGAAGGAATTATTTGGATTAGGGAGAACGTATTCTCCTAATCAGGTTGAGTAAAGGTGACTTCAATCGGTTGAATTGAAGGAGAAGAGGGTGGACGTAGGACTCTGAGATAAAGTGCCGAACCACCGTGGTAAATTGGGTGTTGATTCTCTTTCTTTCTGCTTGGTTAAATAACTCTGTTTGATTACTTATTGTCATATAAATTTCAAAATTGTTTGATTGAATTATTTAAGAAAACCAAAAGTATAGTTTTCGATACAGGAACAATTCAACCCCCCTTCTTGTTAAGCTATAAAACCCAACAGTCATAAGCATTGTTTGACCTATTTTGCTAAATAATACAATGAAATTAAGTTTTGATTAAGGTAAAGAACTATTTAAGGTATATGAGGACTTGAGATTTGGACTGCATGTGAAAATCGAGAGTGCTATAAAAATAATCATTGATAATGGTTAGGAAATATCAAGACTCATCACAATGTGGTGTATGATAAGGTCCCTAGATGTCAAAATAGATGAGATAAAAAAATCATTGCGGCATAAGATGTACTAGAAAGAAAATAAGGACTTGTTTGTTTCGCTAAAGGGTAGACAAAACATTTGGAATGAGGAAAAGATGCATTATGACCTAAATGCTAATAGGAAGGTAACATACTATTATTATTAATTTGGATATGACAAAATGATAAATCAAAATGAATTGGAAAAGGCAATAAAAAATAAAAGCCTTGATGCACACTACTCAAGGCTATTAGTTTGCTAGTTGAGTGTGTTAAAAAGGGACAAACATTAGAATCCAAAATGACACGACAATCATTATTAAGGCATACCTTAGACATAGAAATGAGATTAAACTAAAATTCAGGGATTAATAAGACATTTTTCAAGGTAATTTGGGAACTAAGTGTGATAGTACCAATTTTGGTGATAGAGGTGACATTTTCATTAGGAAGATATACAAACATGAATGATTGAGATGAATTGTGAATATATGATTTTTTTTACCATCATATATAATGTGGCTGGTAGCCACTAAATCAATAATTTAGGCATTAATTGTAATAGTATTGAGGCAAATATGAGATATTTTCAAAATTGATAGACTTCTTAGAGACACCTATTTGAGTTAAAGCCTACATGATGCACTCAAATTGCTACTTATTAATGGGTTGAGACACCTTACCATTAGGCTATATAGGCAGCTAATTGGAGGTAAATTCCTTGTCTTTTTTGTTTGCATTGGCTAACTTCCTATGTAACTTCCAATAACTATCCTTAGTGTGATATGGTCATTTACAATATTCAAAAATATATATTTGGGATTGGTTTTCTTGGAATTTGGCTTGCTAGACCACGCCCTATGTGTGTTGGGACCTATACCATTAGATGGTATGCAAATAGGCACTGGCGTGGCTTTATAAGAATTGTTGGATATGAAGAGAACTAAAAAGTTCTATTGATCATTAGGTTTAGGGATTCCCCTTGCATCATTTGATATGAGTATAAAAACTCTTTATTGAAATTCACATGTAGTCATTTAAAGCCCTAGGTTGCCTAAGCTACTTCCATGGTTAGAGGAAGTCATTTTAAGGGCCATCATGGGTTGAGCTTAAGGTTGCTTTCATTTTTAAAAGCACTATCTTGCCAACATAAAGGTATTTCGAGCAGGCTAAAGGTTGGTTTTCATTTTGCATAGCTAACTAGTAGAGGTGTTTAAGCGTTGACTGAGGCTTCATGGTTAGCATTTATGAATGCAATAGTAAGAACCCATTGTTTAAAATTAGTAGGAATCAAATACATTGTTCCTAATCCTTTATAACTTAGTGTTTTCTTAGGTTTTCTCAAGGCCTTTAAGGCATTCATTTGCCATGTCAAGCGTATTTCATAAAGTTGAAAAACAGTTGAAGCAAATGGAAACAATAAGGTTGCCTTATTTCAATTCTATGATTGCTTGGTGGAGGGTCGAGGCAATTAGATATCTCAAAGTATTCTATCACATGACCCAAGCATATTTATTTGGAGGAAAAGTAATGGCAACATCTAGCTTGATGTAGTTAGCAATCCAGGTTTGAACAGGTTGTGAGCATTTTTGCCATTGCCAAGCTTGGTGAGTGTTCATTATAAAAGGGATAGAATTGTCTTGAAAGCCTTCTTTATCCTTGGTGATGAAAGGTCGCTAGAGATCATGAGCCTAAATGGCAGAAGTTTTCATCTTGGACAGTGGTTGAACGAGAAACCATATCTTAAGGTTGTCAAAAATGGTAACTCAATTGGTTATGGTTGGTTAGGGGTTACAATATGCAAAAAACATCCTAGGTTGAAGATCAAGTAGGGAATTGTACGCCAACTCAATTGTAGTGAGCTAGATGCCTGATCAGTGGAATACCAACTTGGGTTAGAAATTGGGTTAGGCCTAAAATTGATGAATGGATCTGCTTCCTTATGGTTTAGGTTTAAAGAGATTAGGCCTATTGGACCCAATATTGTTGAATTATGTCCAATGAACCAAAAAACTTGTTGGGCCTAATTAGGTTACACCTAAATGGGTTACGCTAACTTAGGCTATAGGGAAATAGGGTTAGCCTATCCAAATTGGATTGGATTAGATTGTCCTTGTGTTGGTAGAACTAGGATGGTGGTTTAGTAGGATTGACTAGTAGTAAAATTAATTGGTGTGGGCTACATTGAAACAAGACTTTGAGGAGAATCAATTTCCTTTTCCATGATCGATGCATCTAGCTCAACAAATTCTTAAGCTTAGAATGTTGAGCCTTGAACATGTTGAAAAAGGTAAGGTAAAGGTAGGGAAAAAGAATTTTGGTTTTTGTTTGAAAGAAATTTATTGATTTTCATATTGAAGTGTTAACCTTGTTTTGCAAGTTTGACTATTAAGAATCCACAACAATAAAAAGAAGCAAAAAAAGAAAAAAGAAAAAGGGTTTGGATCATTAGCAAAGGTGCAGAAGCAATACCAAGAAAAAAACTAGGCTTGTAATACCTTGGAAAGAAACCAAAAGACTAAAAAAAAGTGGAAGTTTGGGAAACTATAAAGGTATTACTTGATTGTAAACAAACATAATTATTCCTACTTATAAGACCAAGACTATGCTAGTAAAGGAAGTAATTATAAAGATAAAAGAATATTTCTCCATACAATGATCTACATTCCCAAAATGCAATATCATAATAATCCTAATCATAGAGAGACCAAAATTTCTTCTACTCTTTATTGACTAAGTCTTACATGGCCAAATCACCTTCTTTTGTTGCTTCTTCCTTTTTAGTTGCCTATTCTCCTATAGCACCAATGCCCTTCATTCCTAATTCTTAGCTTTTACTACCAATTTTTAGTGGAAGTAACTACAAAATTGGTCCATCAAGATGACTACATATTTAAAGTGTCAAGGTACTTGGGACATGGTGGAAGGAGTACCAAGGATGGTAGATGAAGGATAGATGACTCTAGCTGAAAATGAGAAACATAAGAAAAATATTGAAAAGGAGCTCAAGGCTTTGTTGGTGCTTTAGCTTATAGTTGTAGAATTCTTTTTCAATAGATTATCTCACACAACCACATTGCATGAAGTCTAGGTTCTCCTCAGGTATGAGTATCTAGGAAACCCCAAAGCATGTATGATTCTGATTCAAGGACTAAGAAAGGACCTAGAAATGATAAGAATGGAAGAAGCAAATTTTTTTTGTGATTACTACACTAGAGTTAACAATGTTGTTAGCCATATTAAAGGTTTAGGTGAAGCCTTACTTGATACCCATGCCTTGGAGAAACTTCTTATAAGCTTGATTGAGAAGTTTAATTGCATAATCATTACTTTGGAAAAGAGAAAGACTTCACAATGATGG
Source organism: Casuarina cunninghamiana (assembly GCA_028551485.1). Lineage (NCBI taxonomy): Eukaryota > Viridiplantae > Streptophyta > Magnoliopsida > Fagales > Casuarinaceae > Casuarina > Casuarina cunninghamiana. Next base: position 22,242,929 of record CM052366.1, on the reverse strand, counting down.
TAGTGTTTGAATTAATGAGATTGTTGGAAGCCTTTGAGACAAAGGTCAATAGGGGGAAATGAAAGAACTTTATAGAAATGAATTTTAAGACAAAATTGATTCTAGATACACTCTACTTTAAAGGTAATTATTAGATTGTAATGAAGGCAGAGCAAAAAAAACAAATATCCTTCTTGTAGGATCTAAGAAAGTTAAACTACCTTAAGAAGTTTTGTTGGCACAAGGTAAAATCTCAATGCACTTACTCTTTGAGTTTGGTTATACTGAGAAGACTTGTGAGCTTAAGGAGTAAATGCAAAGTAACTTTAGTAAATAGAAGGAAGCTACCAAAAACTCTTTGTTTTATATTTGTTTGTCCACTGTTAGTAATGAGCCTAATGTCTAGTATGTGGATATTAGGTTTAGTAAACATATGACATATGAATTTGAGATTTTTAGCAAGTTAGATAAGTCCTACAGATCAAGAGTGAAGTTAGGAAATAACATTTACCTTGATGTAATAGGAATTGGAGTAGTTACAATTAAAATGCCCTATGGTATTAAGGTTGTTAGTGAGATTATTTTGGTTCTAACTTCAACTTTTAACCTATTGAGTGTGAGACAAACGATGTAGCATGATTATGCTATGTTATTTAAGGCTAGATATTGCCATATAAATGATGAAAATGAGATGAGTAGGAGATTGAAGTTGTGGATATGAAGAACACTTGGAATTTACCATAAGCCTAATGCTTTGGCCATATGTAAAGATAAATGTTGGTTATGGCACAAAAAATTTGGTCATTTGAATTTCTATTCTTTAGAAGAGCTCCATTGTTAGAGAAACATGCTATATTAGCAAATGCCTACATGTCCACCAGGTCACTTGACACCTTAGACCTAATAGGCAAACAAGGCAACCTAGTTGCAACTTGTGTCTTGGATGTGACCTACGAGTGACCTGAGCATGACTGGAAGCCTCAACATCCCCAATCATTAAACCTTAGCCATTAGTCGAAAAATTTGGTCCCAATCTAAATAGAATCACAATTATAAATCCTTTAATTTATTTCTAATCCAATTTTGGATTTAGATTCTATAAACTTCATCTTTATCACTATTGTAATTCAATAAGGAAACTAAAGAAAACAAAATTTTTGTAACAAGCACATTGAGATTGACTCTCACTTCATTCACGAGCGTTTATCCCATGGCCAACTTCATTTCTAGTTTATCTCCTTTGTGGACCAACCTACGAACCTTTTCACCAAAGGCCTCTCTTTTGCTCGTTTCCACATTCTTTGCTTCAAGCTGATAGTCCATTTGGCCCTTTAACTTGCAAGGGCATGTTAGAGAAATGTACTGTGAATGCCTTTGTGTTTGCTACATCACTTAACACCTTAGACCTAGTAAGCAAACTAGGTGACACGATTGCAAACTATGACCTAAATGTGACATGTGAATGACTTCAGCATGACTACAAGCCTTATCGTTAGCAAATGCTAGCCGCTAGCCAGAAAATCCACCTAATCCATATAGAATTACAATTGTAAATTCTTTGATTTCTTTCCAATGTGGTTTTGGATTGAGATTCTATAAAGTTCATTTTTGTAACTATTGTAAATTAATTATGAAAATAAAGAAAACAAAATTGTTTATTTTTTATTGCATTCTCCTTTTTGATCTTCATTCTCAACAAAGTAGGGCTCCAACGATCCTATTTTTTTATTCTTTCTCTGCTTTCATCCATGATTCTAAGTTAGTGGAAGAGTTGCTCATTGTCTAAATGGTTGAGTCTATGAATTATTTTAGCTTGGAAAATCTCATAGTAGAACTTTCCAATTAAAAGGGAAAGAAATACAAATTGACTTACTAGATTTAGTTCGTATTGACTTGTGTGGACTAATAAGGACCTTCACCAAAAAAGGTACAAAGTACTTCATAGTATTCATAAGATGATGCTTCAAGACATTGTTTGGTTTCTTTCTTAAAGGTAAATGAAAAGTATTTGGCATTTTCAAGCAGTTTATAGTTGAGCTGGAGAAAGAATCAATAAAGTAACTAAAGTTCCTTAGATTAGATCATGGAAAGGAGTACCTTAATGAAGATTCAACTCATTTTGTGAGAAAGAAGGCATCCAATGTGAGCTCATTGCTTGCTAGACTCTATAATTGAATGGAGTCTTAGAAAGAAAGAATAAGGTAGTTCTTGAAATGGCCATAAGCATGCTTGAAGACAAATGCATTTTTGAAGAATTTTTGGCTTAGGTAGTTTCAATTGCTATCTACATGCAAAATGAAAGTCTCATAACTCCATTCAAAAGAGAACTTCTTATGAAGCATGAAAGGGAAGAAAGTCATTTGTAGGCTATCTTAAGATATTTGGTTGTTTATGCTACATCCATGTATCGAAGTAGAATAAGAACAAGTTGGAGAAAAAAGTTTGAGAAGAGAATTTTATTAGGATGCATCTTGGTATCCAAAGGATATTGCTTTTATAGCTTGGAGCATAATAGGTTAATTAAGTTTAGAGATGCTATAACTAATGAAAATGCTACTTGGAATTATGGGCTAAAGGTTAAAAAGTCTCATCACATATCTCTTCCTTTTCTAGAAAGGGAAGATGATTATATACCTAATGAAGAAAGAATTTCTAAAGACTTTAAAAATAAGCATAATGCAGATGAACATGTCAGGCCTTCTAGTTTGACCAGTACAACACCATTAGTGCCTTCAATGCTCACTAGTTCTTAACAAGATGCAACTCCAAAAGGTGAAACCTCAACTGAAGTTTGTACTCCTATTCATATGAGGCTTTTTGAAGACATTTACGAGACATGAAACTTTCTTAGTCTTGAGCCAACTTCCTTTAAAGAAGCATTGAAGAGTGAAGATTGGAAAAAGGTTGTGGATAAAGAGATGAAGACGATTCCAAAGAACCATACTTGAGAACTTGTCGATCTTCCTGATGGAAAGAACATGGTTGGAGTAAAATGAATATTTAGGACAAAGGTTGATGCTCTTGGAAGAATTCAAAAGCACAAGGCTAAACTTGTTGCTTGGGGTTTCTCTCAAACTATTAAGGGTGGATTTTGTTGAAACATTTGCTCTAGTAACTTGGCTAGAGACGGTTCATTGGATGATATTTATAACAGCACACCGCAAATGGCATATCTTACAACTAGATGTAAATGTAGCATTCCTTAATGGTAAGATCAAAGAAGAAGTCTACATTGATTAGCCATTGGGTATGAGGAGAAAGGAACTAAACACAAAATGCTTAGATTGAGAAAAGGCATTATATTGTTTGAAAAAAGCTCCAATAGCTTGGTTTAATTGAATCAACATTTGCTTTGAGGAGAAAGGCTTTAGCCACAACCTAAGTGAGCCTACTCTGTTTCTAGCACGAGAAGGGAGTTCAATCTTAATCATTTTACTGTATGTAAATGATCTAATTACCATGGAAGACAACCAAGAAAAGATGCTATAGTTCAAGTCTGAGATGATGGGATCTTTTGAAATGAACGATTTGGGAAAGATGTAAGTCTTCCTTGGCATGGAGATCTCTTTAAGTGGCCAAGTAGTATTCTTATGTTCGACTAAATTCATCAAGGATCTACTGTCCAAGTATAACAGGAATGGCTGCAAAACAGGTTAGTACTCCACTGATGTCATGTGAAAGGATTTTGGCTGATTATTCAGGGAAGGTTGACGCAACTATATCCAAAAGCTTGATAGGCAGCTTGCTCTACGTGACGGCAACCGGACCAGATGTGCTGTACTCAGTTAGCCTTACGTCAAGCAATATGCAAAGTCTTACACGCCCACAATTTGGTAAGCTCAAAAGAATCGTGAGGTACCTACAAGGCAAGGTTGAGTCTGGTATGATGTATGGTGGTTCCTTAACTAGGTTTGCATTTAAAGTTGAAGATTCAAAGCTCTTGCCACCGCAAGCAATACGATAGGGTGAACTGCTGCCTCCGTTCTTGATTCAAAGCCATTAAATGGAGAAGCGCTATTCCCATCAACTTCAACCTCCAAGATCAAGTCTTCCACGACATAGAATCTCTCCGCTGCGATGCCTGAGCAAACCTCCTTTTGGCTTTCATTTCTAACTTTTGTAATTCTATAGGTTGTTTCATAGCTGATATGAAGGTTCAAGTTTAAATTGAGAGTATGAAATTTCTTTTAAACTACAAGGTCTCTTGACTAGCCATAGACGTCATCGAGCTATAGAAGCAGGTTCACGCTTTTGGATTAATATGGCATTGTCTTCCAACCCCTTACGGCATCGATTCCTTCTAAGCATCTGCTAGCTAGCAAGCAAAATCCTGATATTCTTTTCATTCTCCTAGGCATGTCTCCAATAAGCTAAATATAAGTTCAGATATACGTGCAGCAGCACGAAAACAAATGTACTTAAAACACCAAATTTATTTAAATGGAAAACAAATGTACTTAAAACACCAAACTTATTTAAATGGCCTTACAGGACCGTTACCATAGGCATTAACCATAAGCAGTGAAGTTTTTGCGGACACAAACTGTAATAAAAAACATTACACATTTTATTCAAATAGAAGTGGATTGCAGCCAATTCTTCAGAAACCACCGCGGAGACGAAGGACAAGGTGAAGGGTGGACTCCTTCTGGATGTTATAATCCGCAAGAGTACGGCCGTCTTCAAGCTGCTTTCCAGCGAAAATCAACCTCTGCTGGTCCGGTGGGATCCCCTCCTTGTCCTGGATCTTGGCTTTAACATTGTCAATGGTGTCCGAGCTCTCCACCTCCAAAGTGATGGTCTTCCCAGTAAGGGTCTTCACGAAAATCTGCATGCCTCCCCTCAGCCTCAAAACGAGATGGAGCGTGCTCTCCTTCTGGATGTTGTAGTCCGCAAGAGTGCGTCCATCCTCAAGCTGCTTGCCCGCGAAGATCAGCCTTTGCTGGTCCGGGGGAATACCCTCCTTATCCTGGATCTTGGCCTTCACGTTGTCAATGGTGTCGGAGCTCTCGACCTCCAAGGTGATGGTCTTGCCGGTAAGGGTCTTAACGAAAATCTGCATACCACCGCGGAGACGGAGCACAAGATGAAGAGTGGACTCCTTCTGGATGTTGTAGTCAGCGAGGGTGCGCCCATCCTCGAGCTGCTTGCCGGCAAAGATCAGCCTTTGCTGGTCTGGGGGAATGCCCTCCTTATCCTGGATCTTGGCCTTCACGTTGTCAATGGTGTCGGAGCTCTCGACCTCCAAGGTGATGGTCTTACCGGTGAGAGTCTTGACAAAGATCTGCATACCACCACGGAGTCGGAGCACAAGGTGGAGGGTGGACTCCTTCTGGATGTTGTAGTCGGCAAGGGTGCGGCCGTCCTCGAGCTGCTTGCCGGCGAAGATCAGCCTCTGCTGGTCTGGGGGAATGCCCTCCTTATCCTGGATCTTGGCCTTCACGTTGTCAATGGTGTCAGAGCTCTCGACCTCCAAGGTTATGGTCTTGCCGGTGAGAGTCTTGACAAAGATCTGCATACCACCACGGAGTCGGAGCACAAGGTGGAGGGTGGACTCCTTCTGGATGTTGTAGTCGGCAAGGGTGCGGCCGTCCTCGAGCTGCTTGCCGGCAAAGATCAGCCTCTGCTGGTCTGGGGGAATACCTTCCTTATCCTGGATCTTAGCCTTTACGTTGTCAATGGTGTCAGAGCTCTCAACCTCCAAGGTAATGGTCTTACCGGTGAGAGTCTTAACAAAGATCTGCATGCCACCACGGAGTCGGAGCACCAGGTGGAGGGTGGACTCCTTCTGGATGTTGTAGTCGGCAAGGGTGCGGCCGTCCTCGAGCTGCTTGCCGGCGAAGATCAGCCTCTGCTGGTCTGGGGGGATTCCCTCCTTATCCTGGATCTTAGCCTTAACGTTGTCGATGGTGTCTGAACTCTCGACCTCGAGAGTGATGGTCTTGCCAGTAAGGGTCTTGACGAAGATTTGCATCTGCGTGAAAACAGAAGATAAAGGGTCATTAAGATGCTGAGTCTCTACTTCAGGTGTGTTGAGACAAGCAGATGAAATCAACAAAACCCATAGAAAGCACCAAAATTACTTTCCATGAACCAAGGTAAACGATGAAATTTGGAAATTTTGGTATCAGATGAGAAGAATAAATAAGAAGCTAAATATTGAAAATTAGGGAAACGGACCAGACATATAGAATAAACAAATTGAATTCCTAGCAATATTAGAAGATCTACGAATCAAACAGGCGCTTCACAGAAAACTTCTGGAAAATTCAGTCAATAAATGCGATGGATTTCAAGATCATCTGGTAGAAAGCATATTCTTAATTTTCAGAGAACTTTTAAGACACAATTCAGTCAATAAATGCGATGGATTTCAAGATCATCTGGTAGAAGGCATATTCTTAATTTTCAAAGAACTTTTAAGACAGGTTCCTTATGATCTCTCTGATTACGTCAGGCTCAGACGAAATCTTAACAACAAAACTTAAAAACTTCCTAATGATCTTAGTCCACTGCATCGTGATCTATTGCATCATATGATGATCAGAACAGAGAATTATGAAACTAGGGATTACATCTGCACAGATCTACTGTGATGAGTCGGATCATACAGAACTCAGCGCAGACATTAATTCCCAAAACGTTTCCGCATAGATCTAAGGAGATCCATCAAACCTCAGATCTACGTCAGTTTAGCTCTTCCAGATCCAATACGTTTAACAGCCTTGATTCCAGTTACAAAGTTGAATGTTCTAAATCCAATAAATCATTAAAACCTAATCCAACCCAGTTTGTTTCGATATATTCTATATTTTTCATGCCAGGCAAACAAGGATTTAACAAGAAAAGAAAAACCCAAAGGGAGAGGAAAAGTACCTTGAGAGAGTTTGACTGAGCTTTCTCCTTCACGATTTAAACCACTTGGAGAATTGAAACCTTTGCGGGGGTTGGGGCTCTTTTATAGCGAAGGGAGGGAAACAACTTGGACAAGGAAACGGAGAACCCGAGAAAGGGGTCCAATCCATAGGCAACACGTCATCCATCTGAGCTGTCACGCACTTCTTTTACACGGCGAAGATTGGAATAATGGAGAAGAGCGTGCAGCATCCTTTATTGAATTGACGATCTTTGAGGTGCCCACGTCCATGATTGGACTCTCTGTATAATTGGTGCCGTGTACCGACCGTTAACGTCGTCAAACGGAGTTAAACGAAAGTAAGTGGTTACTTCCACGGCGTTGCCTTTTCCCGAGGGGAAAGACCTCGAAGTGTGCGTCGTGGGACCCACGGGACATGTTTTTTTATTGCGAGTGGACCCCCCGGAGTTGTTGTTTGGTAGTTGGGAATGGATGATGTCGATGAAAGCTTTTCCAACCTCTTTCTCCTCCATATCTTTTGTTTTTTAGTAACATAATAATGAATAACGAGTCTATATCACTTGTAAAAATACTCCTATTATATTAATAAAAATTATTCATTTGTTAAGGAGGTGGAGGTGGGTGGCGTGGGACACAGGGGACCTTTATTATTAAATTACAAGTGGATGTTTCATATTCACGGAGGGCTACAAGGGAAGTTACGTGGAAGCCGCAGAGTATCCTCGGTCAGTCAACTCTGCGGTGCTGTGACGTCTCCTATGGCGGCACACCTTGTTTCGGGAAGGGCCATGAAGGTGGACCTGGGGCAGATGGGACTTCAGGGCGGGCAGACAAGTTTGGCTCGATCAAAAAAAAAAATCACAGCAATTTTCCCGGACACGGATACTATGTGGGTTGTGGTCCCTATGTCCGATGCAGCTGCTCATGTCTGATCTGCTTTTGCTTTTTCTGAGCATTGCCCGGAGATTCTTATGCATTTCTAGCCGTTTATCTAGACGACCTGTATAGCAATAAAATATAGATATGTCGCTTTGATGCGATTTTTCTTGCAATGGTGATGCGATTTTTCTCTGAGACTTCCCTTCCGTCACTCAATCAACCTCGGAGTTCCGTTTAGGGGTAACCTGGATGAATAAATAAATATTTACTGTGTTATAGGCTTTAACCATTTGTACTATATTTTTCAACTTTTTATACTCACTTCTTGTAGAGAAGGGAAACAAAAAAAAAAAGGAAAGAAAAGAAAAAAATAGAAATGTAACAATAAAACTAAAATGAGAAGTTTTGATGAAAAAAGTTTTAAATTGAAACACACGATGTTTAAATAAAAAATATTCAACTAACTCATGAATTAATTTTTAAAATAGATTTTAAACTTTCTAATATAATATTAGATTTTAAATTTATTTTATTTAACTATTATTCAAATTTCTACTCTTCAAAATATGCTTGATATGTAGAGAAATTTTTACTTCATTTTATTTAATTTTTGAGCTTAAGGTATATTCGAGAAATGTTAATAGTGAAACATGAAAAAGATATTATCTTTGCTAATATCTAAATGTGAAACATGTCTTCTAACTTATAAATAAGTTTTTAGGTTGAATTTTGGACTTTCTATAGTATTAAAACTCGTGTTGATTTACTTTAGCCCTCATTTAATTTTAAGCCATTTAAATATACTTAATATGCAAGAATGTAACTATTCCAAGAATCATATTTCTTTCATATGTAACTTCCATTCTTAACAAAAAGAAGTCTTTCTAATAGGAGACTTTACTTCTTAATATTTTCTTATATACTAAATACACCTAAAAGATTTAAGGTAAATGAAAATTTAAATGTATTAGCCTAGTTTTTGATATCATATTAAAAAAATTCAAATAACCCCAAAATTAGCAAAAGTTTGGGAGACAAGCACATTCAAGGAAACAACAAAGTGGACCATTTGTCACCACTAACAACTTCACTGTTGTAATAAATGGTTTCTACTATTATGCACATTGTAAGATTGCTATGCAAAAGCAAAGCCTTGCCATGAATATCAAGCATCTTTAGCCTATGTTAATCAAACCAAAAATGTAAAAAGAAAATAAGCCGCCATAGTAGTTATAAAAAAATTACTCATTAAGTCATTTTGAAATTAACAACTCATCATGACTTATTTTATTTTGTCATGTGCTTGTTGTGTTCCTCCCCTTACCCAACATAACTAGGTGCATCAAGCAGCATAGGTCATTGCATGCAATGCTATCTTAGCTCCCAAGTGTTGTGCATGGAAGATATCAATTGCAAGGAAGAGTTATTGTACATTGCAATAATGGTTTTTGAACACTGCTAAAGAACTATATGATCTAACTAGTAGTAGATAACCCTAAAGTAAGTAATAAATCTAGTAGATTTTATAATCAATATAAATAAAATAAAGATGATGGAATAAGGGTTATGTCTGCTGATTGTAAAGGTTTCCTAAGAGGTTGATGTTCCCTTAAATGAACTTTGTATTTATGTTAATAATAGTACATACTAACTACATTTCTAAATTGTTATTTGTCTCTTTCCTTTATCTTTCTTCTCTCCTTGTTCCTTATTGAATTTGTTTTCTAGTCCACTATGTTCGCTGAATTGGTGCAAGAATTTAACACTTACTTCCTAATTTTATTGCTTAACATTTTTACCCTTCTTTATGGTTATTTCTTTACAAATTCATCAATGTGTTTCCCCATGCTTGTCTTGTGTTTCAATTCACCACTTTATCCCTTTGTTTTGATGTTTAAGTTACACCCAATCCTTACATTGATGCCCACCAACCATAAGACCAACTACAATGATCAAGATCTATTCACTATCATTGTAATCCCCGTCAAGGCCTTTTTATGCTTATAGTTGGCATCAAGATAGGTAGGTAGAAGGAGAAATTGCAGTATGCTCTAGATACAAGATCAATAGCCAAGTCCCCTAGTTACATGTTTAGTTGCTTGGATACCTAACAATATGCTATTAGAGCTAGTCATTTCAAATTGGCTTATCTAGGACTTAAGTATAACAATGGAGCAAAGAATGGAAAGGATGGAAGTAGAAAATAATAGACAATTCAAGGAACTGCTAGAAGCTTTACAAAGATTGACCATTAAGATTTAGAATCATCTAGAAAATAACCCAAAAGGTAGAGAATATGTTCGAGATGTGAATTGAGAAAAAATGTTGAATGTTGTGAATGGCTACAAGAGGAGAAATCAAACCATTGAGATGGACTTTTCATGTTACGACACAATGAAAGACCTCTTTGGGTGGATATGCCAATGTAACTAATATTTTGCAAATCATAATACACTAAAGGAAGAAAAAAATACTCTTGTTGTGGAGAATTTAAAGGGACAAACATAGATATGATATCAACTACTATTTAAAGAATAATAAACTTCAAGCCACTTGGGAAAATCTTACCTGGAACCTTAGTAAGCATCATAGTCTACCTAAGTTCCAAGGCCTTTTGGGGGAACTCATGAAGCTCTAGCAAATTGGGATTGTTTCTAATTATTTTAACCAATTTTTAAGGCTTCTACTCAAGTCTAGTCATCTTTCAATCGAGAAACAAATAGGCTATTTTACATCAAGATTGAAGGAACAATTATGTATAGACATCCAAGCCATCCATAAAGCAACTAAAGTGCCTTAGATTATATCATAAAGGGGAATATCTTAATGAAGATTCAAGTCACTTTGTGAGAAAGAGGGCATCCAATGTGAGCTCATTGTTTACTAGACTCTATAATTGAATGGAGTCTTAGAAAGAAAGAATATGGTAGTTCTTGAAATGGCTAGAAGCATGCTTGAAGACAAGTGCATCTCTGAAGAATTTTTGGCTTAGGTAGTCTCAATTGTTGTTTACATGCAAAATGAAAGTTGCGTAACTCCACTCAAAAGGGAACTCTCATTTTTAGCCAACCCTGACTGACAGTCTCACTGGTCATGGGTTTGAGTCCCCTCCCCTTCCCTTTCCTAGGTGCGTGCATAACAAAAAAAAAAAAAAAATCCTCAAAAGAGAACTCCTTATGAAGCATGAAAGGGAAGAAAATCATTTGTAGGCTATCTTAAGATATTTGGTTCTTTATGCTACATTCATGTATTGGAGTAGAATAGGAACAAGTTGGAGAAAAAAGTTGAAAAGGGAATTATAATGGGATGCATCTTGGTATCCAAACGATATTGCTTTTATAGCTTGGAGCATAATATGTTAATTAAGTTTAGAGATGTTATAACTAATGAAAATGCTACTTGGAATTATGGGCTAAAGGTTAAAAGTCTCATCACATATCTCTTCCTTTTCTAGAAAGGGAAGATGATTATATACCTAATGAAGAAAGGATTTCTAAAGACTTTATAAATGAGCATAATGCAGATGAACATGTTAGGCCTCCTAGTTTGACCAATACAACACCATTAGTGCCTTCAATGCTCATTAGTTCTTAACAAGATGCAACTCTAAAAGGTGAAACCTCAACTGAAGTTTGTATTCCCATTCATATGAGGCTTTTTGAAGACATTTACGAGACATGAAACTTTCTTAGTCTTGAACCAATTCCTTTCAAGAAGCATTGAAGAGAGAAGATTGGAAAAAGGTTGTGGATAAAGAGATGAAGACGATTCCAAAGAACCATACATGAGAACTTGACGATCTTCCTAATGGAAAGAACATGGTTGGAGTAAAATGAATACTTAGGACAAAGGTCAATGCTCTTGGAAGAATTCAAAAGCACAAGGCTAGACTTGTTGCTTGGGATTTCTCTCAAACTATTAAGGGTGGATTTTGTTGAAACATTTGCTTTAGTAACTTGGCTGGAGATGATTCAATGGATGGTATTTATAACGGCACACCACAAATGGCATATCTTACAACCGGATGTAAAGGTAGCATTCCTTAATGGTAAGATCAAAGAAGTCTACATTGATTAGCCATTGGGTATGAGGAGACAGGAGCTAAACAAAAATGCTTAGGTTGAGAAAAGGCATTATATTGTTTGAAAAAAGTTCCAAGAGCTTGGTTTAATAGAATCAACATCTGCTTTGAGGAGAAAGGCTTCAGCCATAACCTAAGTGAGCCTACTTTTTTTCTAGCTCGAGAAGGGAGTTCAATCTTAATCGTTTTATTGTATGTAAATGACCTAATTATCATGGAAGACAATCAAGAAAAGATGCTATAGTTCAAGTCTAAGATGATGGGATCTTTTGAAATGAACGATTTGGGAAAGATGTAAGTCTTCCTTGGCATGGAGATCTCTTTTAAGTAGCCAAGTAGGATTCTTATGTTAGACTAAATTCATCAAGGATCTACTGTCCAAGTATAACAGGAATGGTTGCAAAACAGGTTAGTACTCCACTGATGTCAAGTGAAAGAATTTTGGCTGATTATTCAGGGAATGTTGACGCAACTATATACAAAAGCTTGATAGGCAGCTTGCTCTACGTGACGGCAACCGGACCAGATGTGCTGTACTCAGCTAGCCTTACGTCAAGTAAAATATGCAAAGTCTTACACGCCCACAATTTGGTAAGCTCAAAAGAATCGTGAGGTACTACAGGGGCAAGGTTGACTCTGGTATGATGTACGGTGGTTTGCATTTAAAGTTGGTGTGTAGTGGTTCCTTAACTAGGCTTGCATTTAAAGCTGAAGATTCAAAGCTCTTGCCACCGAAAGCAACAATATAGGGTGAACTGCTGCCGCTGCCTCCGTTCTTGATTCAAAAGCCATTAAATCCAGAAGCGCTACTCCCATCAACTTCAACCTCCAAGATCAGAAGTCTTCCACGAACATAGAATCTCTCCGCTGCCATGCCTGCGCAAACCTCCTTTTGGCTTTCATTTCTAACTTTTGTAATTCTATAGGTGTTTCATAATTATATATGAAGGTCAAAGTTTCAATTGAGAGTACAAATTTCCTTAAAAATACAAGGTCTCTTGGCCAGCCATAGACGTCATCGAGCTAGAGAAGCAGGTTCTCTGGTAAACAGGCTCTTGGATTTATATGGCACACCCCCTTACGCCATCGATTCCTTCTAGGCATCTGCTAGCAAGCAAAATCCTGATATTCGCTTCATTCTCCTAGGCATGTCTCCGATAAGCTACATATAAGTTCAGATATACGTGCAGCAACACGAAAACAAATGTACTTAAAAAACCAAATCTATTTAAATGGCTTACAGGGCCGTTACCATAAAAGCATTAACCATAAGCAGTGAAGTTTTTTCGGACACAAACTGTAATAAAAAACATTACACATTTTAGTCAAATAGAAGTGGATTGCAGCCAATTCCTCAGAAACCACCGCGGTGGTATGCAGGTGAAGGGTGAAGGGTGGACTCCTTCTGAATGTTATAATCCGCAAGAGTACGGTCGTCATCAAGCTGCTTTCCAGCGAAAATCAGCCTCTGCTTGTCCAGTGGGATCCCCTCCTTGTCCTTAATCTTTGCCTTCACATCGTCAATGGTGTCCGAGCTCTCCACTTCCAGGGTGATGGTCTTCCCGGTAAGGGTCTTAACAAAGATCTGCATGCCACCACGCAGACGGAGCACCAGATGAAGGGTTGACTCCTTCTGGATGTTATAGTCAGCCAGAGTCCTTCCGTCCTCCAGTTGCTTCCCGGCAAAAATCAACCTCTGCTGGTCCGGTGGGATCCCCTCCTTGTCCTGGATCTTGGCTTTAACATTGTCAATGGTGTCCGAGCTCTCCACCTCCAAAGTGATGGTCTTCCCAGTAAGGGTCTTCACGAAAATCTGCATGCCTCCCCTCAGCCTCAAAACGAGATGGAGCGTGCTCTCCTTCTGGATGTTGTAGTCCGCAAGAGTGCGTCCATCCTCAAGCTGCTTGCCCGCGAAGATCAACCTTTGCTGGTCCGGCGGAATACCCTCCTTATCCTGGATCTTGGCCTTCACGTTGTCAATGGTGTCGGAGCTCTCCACCTCCAAGGTGATGGTCTTGCCAGTAAGGGTCTTAACGAAAATCTGCATACCACCGCGGAGACGGAGCACAAGATGAAGAGTGGACTCCTTCTGGATGTTGTAGTCAGCGAGGGTTCGCCCATCCTCGAGCTGCTTGCCGGCAAAGATCAGCCTTTGCTGGTCTGGGGGAATGCCCTCCTTATCCTGGATCTTGGCCTTCACGTTGTCAATGGTGTCAGAGCTCTCGACCTCCAAGGTGATGGTCTTACCGGTGAGAGTCTTGACAAAGATCTGCATACCACCACGGAGTCGGAGCACAAGGTGGAGGGTGGACTCCTTCTGGATGTTGTAGTCGGCAAGGGTGCGGCCGTCCTCGAGCTGCTTGCCGGCGAAGATCAGCCTCTGCTGGTCTGGGGGAATACCTTCCTTATCCTGGATCTTAGCCTTAACGTTGTCGATGGTGTCTGAACTCTCGACCTCGAGAGTGATGGTCTTGCCAGTAAGGGTCTTGACGAAGATTTGCATCTGCGTGAAATTATAAGATAAAAGGGTCATTAAGATGCTGAGTCTCTACTTCAGGTGTGTTGAGGCAAGCAAATGAAATCAACAAAACCCATAGAAAGTACCAAAATTACCTTCCATGAACCAAGGCAAATGATAAACTTCGAAAATTTTGGTATCAGATGAGAAGAATAAATCATAAGCTAATTACTGAAAATTAGGGAAACGGAACAGACATATAGAGTAAACAAATTGAATTCCTAGCAATGTTGGAAGATCTACGAATCAAACAGGCGCTTCATCGTAATCAAAGAAAACTTCTGGAAAATTCAGTCAGTATATGCTATGGATTTCAAGATCATCTGGTAGAAGGCATATTCTTAATTTTCAGAGAACTTTCAAGTCAGGTTCCTCATGATCTCTCTGATTTTACATCAGGCTCCAACAAAGACTTAAACAACAAAACTTTACTCCTTTCTAATGATCTTAGTCCATTGCATCGTGATCTATTGTATAATATGATGATCAGAACAGAGAATTAGGAAACTAGGGATTACATCCGCACAGATCTATCGTTATGCGTCGAATCATACAGAACTCAGCGCAGACAGTAATTTACAAAAAGTTTCCGCATAACCTAAGGAGATCCATCAAACCTCAGATCTACGTCAGTTTAGCCTTTCAAGATCCAATACGTTTAACAGCCTCGATTCCAATTACAAAGTTGAATGTTCTAAATCCAATAAATCATTAAACCTAATCCAACCCAGTTTTTTTTATATATTCTGTATTTTTCCTGCCAGGCAGACAAGGATTTTACAATAAAAAAGAAACCCGACGGGAGAGAAAAAGTACCTTGAGAGAGTTTGATTGAGCTTTCTCCTTCATTGCGGGGGTTGGGGCTCTTTTATAGCGAAGGGAGGGAAACAACTCGGACAAGGAAACGGAGAACCCGAGAAAGGGGTCCAATCCATAGGTAACACGTCATCCATCTGAGCTGTCACGCACTTCTTTTACACGGCGAAGATTGGAATAATCGAGAGGAGCGGGCGGCATCCTTAATTGAATTGACGATCTTTGAGGTGCCCACGTCCATGATTGGACTCTCTGTATAATTGGTGCCGTGTACCGACCGTTAACGTCGTCAAACGGCGTTAAACGAAAGTAAGCGGTTACTTCCACGGCGTTGCCTTTTCCCGAGGGGAAGGACCTCGAAGTGTGCGTCGTGGGACCCACGGGACATGTTTTTTATTGCGAGTGGACCCCGGAGTTGTTGTTTGGTAGTTGGCAATGGATGATGTCGATGAAAGCTTTTCCAACCTCTTTCTCCTCCATATCTTTTGTTTTTTAATAGCATAATAATGAATAACGAGTCTATATCACCTATAAAAAAATCTCCTCTTACATTAATAAAAATTATTCATTTTTGTTAAGGAGGTGAAGGTGGGTGGCGTGGGACACAGGGGACCTTTATTATTAAATTACAAGTGGATGTTTCATATTCACGGTGGGCTACAGGGGAAGTCACGTGGAAGCAGCAGAGTATCCTCGGTCAGTCAACTCTGCGGTGCTGTGACGTCTCCTATGGCGGTACACCTTGTTTCGGGAAGGGCCATGAAGGTGGACCTGGGGCAGATGGGACTTGAGGGCGGGCAGACAAGTTTGGCTCGATCAAAAAAAAAAAATCACAGCAATTTTCCCGGACACGGATACTATGTGGGTTGAGGTCCCTATGTCCGATGCAGCTGCTCATGTCTGATCTGCTTTTGCTTTTTCTGAGCATTGTCCGGAGATTCTTATGCATTTCTAGCCGTTTATCTAGACGACCTGTATAGCAATAAAATATAGATATGTCGCTTTGATGTGATTTTTCTTGCAGTGGTGATGCGATTTTACTTGAGACTTCCTTTCCGTCGCTCAATCAACCTCGGAGTTCCGTTTAGGGGTAACCTGGATGAATAAATAAATTTTTACTGTGTTATAGGTTTTAACCATTTGTATTATATTTTTCAGCTTATTATACTCACCCCTTTTAGAGAAGGGAAACGAAGAAAAGAAGGAAAAGGAAACAATGGAGATGTAAGGAGAAAACTAAAATGAGAAGTATTGATGAAAAAAGTTTCAAATTGAAACACATAATGTTTAAATAAAAAATATTCAACTAACTCATGAATTAATTTTCAAATAAGATTCTAAACTTTCTAATATAATATTAGAATTTAAATTCATTTTATTTAACTATTATTCAAATTTCTACTCTTCAAAATATGCTTGATATGTAGAGAAATTTTTACTTCATCTTATTCAATTTTTGAGCTCAAGGTATATTCGAGAAATGTTAATAGTGAAACATGAAAAAGATATTATCTTTGCTAGTATCTAAATGTGAAACATGTCTTCTAACTTATAAATAAGTTTTTAGGTTGAATTTTGGATTTTCTACTATATCAAAACTCGTGTTGATTTACTTTAGCCCTCGTTTAATTTTAAGCCATTTAAATATACTTAATATGCAAGAATACAACTATTCCGAGAATCATATTTCTTTCACATGTAACTTCCATTCTTAATAAAAAGAAGTCTTTCTAATAGGAGACTTTACTTCTTAATATTTTCTTATATACTAAATACACCTAAAAGATTTAAGGTAAATGAGAATTTAAATGTATTAGCCTAGTTTTTGATATCATATTAAAAAATTCAAATAACCCCAAAATTAGCAAAAGTTTGGAAGACAAGCACATTTAAGGAAACAACAAAGTGGACCATTTGTCACCACTAACAACTTTATTGTTGTAATAAATGGTTTCTACTATTATGCACATTATAAGATTGCTATGCAAAAGCAAAGCCTTGCCATGAATATCAAGCATCTTTAGCCTATGTTAATCAAACCAAAAAGGTAAGAAGAAAATAGGCCGCCACAATAGTCATAAAAAAAATTACTCATTAAGTCATTTTGAAATTAACAACTCATCATGACCTATTTTATTTTGTCATGTACTTGTTATGTTCCTCCCCTTACCCAACATAACTAGGTACATCAAGTAGCATAGGTCATTGCATGCAATGCTACCTTAGCTCCCAAGTGTTGTGCATGGAAGATATCAATTACAAGGAAGAGTTATTGTACATTGCAACAATGGTTTTTGAACATTGCTAAAGAACTATATGATCTAATTAGTAGTAGATAACCCTAAAGTAAGTTATGAACCTAGTAGATTTTATAATCAATATAAATAAAATGAAGATGATGGAATAAGGGTTATGTCTGCTGATTGTAAAGGTTTCCTAGGAGGTTGATGTTCCCTTAAATGAACTTTGTATTTATGTTAATAATAGTACATACTAACTACATTTCTAAATTGTTATTTGTCTCTTTCCTTGATCTTTCTTCTCTCCTTGTTCCTTGTTGAATTTGTTTTTTAGTCCACCATGTCCGCTGAATTGGTGCAGGGATTTAACACTTACTTCCCAATTTTATTGCTCAACATTGTTACCCTTCTTTATGGTTATTTCTTTTACAAATTCATCAATGTGTTTCCCGTGCTTGTCTTGTGTTTTAGTTCACCACTTTATCCCTTTGCTTTGATGTTTAAGTTACACCCAATCCTTACATTGATGCCCACCAACCATAAGACCAACTACAATGATCAAGATCTATTCACTATCATTGTAATCCCCATCAAGGCCCCTTTATGCTTATAGTTGGCATTAAGATAGGTAGAAGAAGAAATTGCCGTATGCTTTAGATACAAGATCAATAGCCAAGTCCCCTAGTTACATGTTTAGCTACTTGGACACCTAACAATATGGTATCAGAGCTAGTCATTCCAAATTGGCTTATCTAGGACTTAAATATAACAATGGAACAAAGAATGGAAAGGATGGAAGTAGAAAATAATAGACAATTTAGGGAACTGCTAGAAGCTTTACAAAGATTGACCATCAAGATTTAGAATCATCCAAAAAAGAACCCAAAAGGTAAAGAATATGTTCGAGACGTGAATTGAGAAAAAGCGTTGAATGCTGTGAATGGCCACTAGAGGAGAAATCAAACCATTGAGATGGACTTTTCATGTTACGACACAATGAAAGACCCCTTTGGGTGGATATGCCAATGTAACTAATATTTTGCAAATCATAATACACTAGAGGAAGAAAAAATACTCTTGTTATGGAAAATTTAGAGGGACAAATATAGATATGATATCAACTACTATTTGGAGAATAATAAACTTCAACCCACTTGGGAAAATCTTACATAGAACCTTAGTAAGCATCATAGTCTACCTAAGTTCCAAGGCCTTTTTGGAGAACTCATGAAGCTCTAGCAAACTGGGATGGTTTCTAATTATTTTAATCAATTTTCAAGGCTTCTACTCAAGTCTAGTCATCTCTTAATTGAGAAACAAATAGGCTATTTTACATCAAGATTGAAGGAACAATTATATATAGACATCTAAGCCATCCATCCCAAAGATTTGACCATGGCCGTAAGTCTTGCCAAATTATGAGTCCAAGAATGCAACCTCACGTAGCATGTAGATTGGAATGCCATGGCATAATTTGAAAAATGACATGCCTATTAAATGGATAACACCAACAAAGATGGCAAGCGTTGAGCAAGAGGTCTATGCTACACTTGCAATAAGAAATATAGTTTGAGCCATAAATTCAAACACTTATTTTTGCTAGAAGGGATAATTTTGAAAGAATAAGAAAAAGAACCAAAAGTCTCATATGATACAAAGGAAGGAAGAAAGCCTATGGAAGAATCACTTGAAGTTTCATTGCATGCTTTGCAAGGAGCAATATTCCCCAATACCATGCAAATAAGGAGGCTAAGTGGAGAAAAGAAGAAATGTGTGTGTCCTAGTAGATATTGGAAGTTCCCACAATTTTATTAACCAAGAGTTAATTGAAAACTGGAAATCATGTTAACCATAATCCATGTATGAAGGTCATGGTAGTAGATGGCAACCAAATTTCAAGCAAGGGTCAATGCATGAATTCTAACTATAAAGGGTTTGTTTTTCAAACTAGATTTGTCTATACTATCGCTACAAGGCATATAAATAGTGTTGGGGCCATAATGGCTAGCAATGCTTGGACCTATAACATAGGATTTCTCCAAAATACACATGGAATTCATCATGCATGGGCAATTATGTTGTTATAAGGACATCATCCCACCAAGCCTAAATTGATTGAAGGAAATTTAGTTTGCAAGGAGATTTTGAAAGAGAAAGAGGGAATTCTTTTGCAATTGGTAATGTTTACGGAGGTGATCAAGACCAATAGGGACCCAAGGCAACATGATGGCCACAATGCATTACTCTAAGAATTCTAGGATTTATTTTTAAAACTCGTTAACCTACTCCCTAACAAAAAGTGCAACCACACAGTCACTTTTAAGGATCCTAAAAAAATGTTAACAATATGCCCTTACCAGCACCCATATTTCCAAAAGGTAGAATTGGAGACAATGGTTGAAGAATTATTGAAGATGGGAGTCATTTAGGATAACATTAATTCTTTCTTTTTACCCATCATATTGGTCAAGAAAAAGGATGTCTACTAGCACTTATGCATAGATTATCAAGCCCTCAATAGTAAAATGGTAAAATATTGCTTCCTTATGCCCACCTATGATTAGTTACAGGATGAATTACATGGTGCAAGTGTTTTCTCCAAGCTAGATTTACAATTTATCAAGTGCAAGTGCATTTAAAAGATATTCACAAGACCACATTTAGAACTCACCAAAGGTATTACAAATTCATAGTAATGCCATTTGGAATCACAAACACCCCTTCCACTTTTCAAGCTTTAATGAACACGATATTCTAACCTTATCTCTACAAAGTTGCTTTAGTGTTCCTTAATGATATATTAATTTACAATCAAAGCATGGAGGGTCATATAAACCACAATAAGGCATATATTCCCTTTGATATGCTCAAGACCTATTCCTAAAAGAGAGTAACTATGAATTTGTCAAGGTTGAGATGAAATATTTAGGGCATACCATGTCTAAAGAAGGGAGTGGAATGGATGATGATAAGATAAAAGTAGTTTGTGATTGACCGACACTTACTAATGTCTAAACTCTTTGGGGCTTCCTTAATTTGGCCAAATATTATTGTTGTTTTGTCCATAATTTTGAGAAGATTACCTTCCCATTAACAGATTAAAAAAAAAAAAAGATTCTCATGGAATGGAAGGTAGAATTGGCCTTTAACCAACTCAAGGAGGTCTTGAGCAATGTCCCTATACTTACTCTACCTAATTTTTCATTACCATTTGCCAACAATGTGATGCAATGGGGGAAGGTATAGGAGCAATTATTTCTTACAAGAAGAAACCAATAGCATTCATGAGTTGAAACTTCATGACTGACATTTGCAGTTATCAACCTATGAAAATGAATTAATAGTCTTGGTGGTAGTGGTTTAAAAATGGAGACATTAGTTACTTGGTAATCATTTCATTGTCCAAACTAATCAACAAAGTTTGTAGTATCTTTGTGGACAACAAGTGTCTACTCTTGCTTAACAAAAATGGTTAATAAAAGTAGTGGGCTATGGCTTCAAAATTCAATATATTCAGGGAAAATAAAATCTAGTTATGGATGCATTGTTGAGGATGATGCAAAATGAAAAAGGAAGCCAACAAGTAGAACCTGAGTATTAGTTGTCCACAAGCCTCATAGATTTCCCATAAACATGCCAAATCCATTAAAGAAGGACCTTGCAATGTAGAGGGAAACAAAAAAGGAACCATTGGCAAAGAATGTGGAGGCAGTACAAATACAATAAAAAAAAAAGCACCAATGATGACACATGAGTACTATGTTATCACTTCACTAGTTCTAAATCGGCTACAACCTATTAAAGAAGAGAACTTGCACAATCTCTATCTTGTTGCTATCACTGAAAGAATCAAGAAGGACACGATAATAAGACCTTGGGCATGGAGAGATAGGATTGTATATTACAAAGGAATAATATTTCTAGCAAAACATTCTACCACTCTTTCCAACTATGCTAGAAGAAGTGCAAAAATCTATACATGAAAGGTAACACAAACCATTCTAAAGGGCATATGTAGTGTTTTATTGGGAAGGCGTGAAGAATGGTGTGTTAGAAACAATCCAAGGATTGATGCATGTCAAAAACAAAAGTATCAAAGCATGAATCCCTTTGGATTATTGCAACCTTTTCCCATTCCAATAAAGTTTAAGAAGACATCTCCTCGGATTTAATTGATGGGCTTCCACCATCAAAATGTAAGATGTCCATCTTAGTTGTTGTCATAGATTATCTAAATTTAGTCACTTTGTTCTTTTAAGTCACCCTTATGCAACCATTACCATTGCAAAAGTTTTTTATTTTATTTTTATTTTTATTTTTATTTTTATTTTTATTTTTTATTTTTTTTATAACATTTAAGATTTATGGCACACCCCACACCATAACATGTGATAGAGACCTAATATTTACTTGGCTATTATGGAAAGAATTATTTTAGTTATAAGGTCCAAACATCAACTATTCATTAGCTTATCATGCAAAAATTGGTGGACAAATAGAGGTAGATGTGTCTTTGATGCTTTGCTGGAGAAGAGCCAAAAACATGGGTACAACAGTTGGCTTGGGCATAATATTGTTACAAAATAAGCATCCATTTCATCATTAAGTCCATTCCTTACAAAGTACTATTTGGATGGGACACCCCTATGCTACTAACACACATGCTAGGAACTTCAAAAGTGAAAATGGTGGATAAAGTCCTCCAAGATTGGGATACGATGTTGTTAAAGTTGCATGTGCACATACAATGGAGTCAATTTAAAATGAAAAAGTACTATAATTATAAAGAAGGTGATTGGGTGTTTCTCAAGGTACATCCATATAGGCAAACTACCCAGGCCATAAAAAATTCATTAAAATAATCTCCTAAGTTCTATAGTCTATATCAAGTGGAAGCAAAAGTTGAAGCCATTGCTTACAAACTCAAGCTACTAGAAAATTCCTAAGTACATCTAGAAAATTTATTGGCACTAGCACTCATATAAAAAGAGTACTACCCCCTATTCTTGAAGAAGGACATGAAGTCTACCCAACACTAAAGGCCATATTGGAGAAGCACACAAAAATGAGCAATCAAAAGTCCTGGTACACTAGCAAGGGATGGCTTTTACAAATGCAACTTAGTTGTCTAAGGAATAACTTTAGAAACAATTTGATCACTTGCAACTTAAGGACAAGACTACACATAACATGGAAAGGATGTCATGTACCTCATATATTACTCCACCTACCTAACATAACTAGGTATATCAAGCAACATGGGTCACCATATGCAATGCCACCTTAGCTCCTAAGTGTTGTGCATGGAAGATGATAGTTGCAAGGAGGAGTTTTTGTATGTTGCAATAGTGATTTCTGAAGAACGTTGAAGAATTGTCTAATCTAACAAATAATAGATAAATGTAGAGTGGGTTATGTAACTAATAGATTTTATAGTCAATATAAATGAAACAAAGATGATGGAGTAGGGGTTATCTTTGTTGATTGTAAAGGTTTCATAGGAGGTTGATGTTCTCTCTAATGAACTATATATGTATGTTATTAATAATAATACATGATAACTATGTTTCTAAGTTTTTATTTGTCTTTATCCTTGGCCTTTCTTCTCTTCTTATTCCTTGTTGAATTTGTTTTTCTATCCATCATGTCTGCTGAATTGGTGCAAGAATTTTACATTTACTTCTTGATTTTACTCCTTATCATTATTACCCTTTTGTATGGTTATTTTTTCTACAAGTTCTCATCATGTTTCCTCGAGCTTATCTTGTGAAGCTATTTTGTGCATCTTCATGGGTTTCATATCACTTTAAAAGGCATATTGATTATATGGCCTTATGATTGCCTTACAAATGATTAATTTTTTGTCAATTGGGATGTTATATTTAATGAGTGCAAGTTTCCTTTTATTGAGTTTACATCTGAGCCCACTCAAAATTTACTTGATGCATATGTTGCTCTAGTTGATGAGTCTTGGATCCATTAGACTTTTATGCCCTCCTATTTGGACTATTGACTACATTTGTTCCACCACTTCCTTTACTACACTTTATTGTATATCTCATTATGTTTCCTTCTACTGCTTTGCCCCACATCATCAACACTACATTTCCTCCATATTGGTCATGTAAGAGTCATCCTTATATAGGAAAGCAATTATGGATCACTTTTGGGTTATTGCCATAAGACAAGACTTATAAGCATTTTGGGGTGTATCATACATGAGCTATGGTGTATAAAGTGAAATACAAATTTGATGGCAATGTTGAAAGATATAAGATTCAATTAGTGGTCAAAGGTTGTAAAGAGTATGTGGGCATTAATTATTAAGATACATTTTCTTCCACAATGCAGATGATTATAGCTTGTGTAGTGCAAACTTTGGCATCTATTCACAGTTGGCATTTATTCCAAATGGATGTTTAGAATTTTTTTTGTATAAAACTTTGTTAAAAAAAGTCCATATGAAGTTGCAAATTGGTCTTCCTATTAAATGGGAGAATAATGTTTGTTGACTACTTAAATCCTTATATGGTTTGAAACAAACATTACTTCAATAGAACATGAAATTTACTAAGGCTTCGGTGGTAATTGGATATAGGAAATTTTATTTTGATTATACTCTTTTACATGAAGGTGTGGTAATGTATTTGTCATTTTGATTATTCATGTAGATGATATTTTGGTTATGAGTAGCAACATCGAGGCTATTTCTAAACTAAAAGGTTATTTAAATCCTAGATTTCATATAAAGAACTTGGGACAATCCAAATATTTCTTGAGTGTTGAAATTGTTTGTTGAGATGGTATATATGTATTAACTAATGTAAATATGTACTAGAGTTAATTTCAAAGGTTAGATTAATGGGAGATTAACATAATTTTTTTGAGGATTTCAGTTAGGTGGCTACTCCCTTCCTTAATATGCTTAAAAAATAATGGCTTTCGTTGGACAAAAGAATCCGAAGTTGCCTTTTCTCAACTTAAAGATGCCATATATTGTGGCCCCATCTTTGCTTTCCCAAATTTCACTAAACCTTTTGCAATTTAGTGTGATGCCTTCAGTGAAGGACTTTATGCTATTCTCTCATAAGGGGTGAAACTAGTGGCTTTTTTCTAAGCCAAAAACTCCAAGGTAAACACCTTCAACTTTCAGTTTATGAAAAAGAATCAATGGCTTTCGTCGTAGTGGTGCAAAAATAGAGACATTACCTCTTTGGAAGTGTTAATTCAAAGGTAGCAAACAACAATGCAAACATGGAAGCAAAATAAACAAATCCACACCATAATCAACCAAGCAAACCAAGAACACAGAGATTTACGTCGATTGGGCAAATGTCCCTACTGTTTCTTTTTCACACAATGGAAAAATGGCTATTTTACCCTTCACTAATTTTCTCCAAACACAACAATTTCTCCCTTTTGGAGGAATATTACTGCAACATCCTTGCACCATAAGAAAAAGAAAAATTGCTCCTTAGACATTTACTCTACTTGGAGTCTATACCAACAACTCGTTAACTAATCTCAGGCTTGTCTCTTGTCAGCGGCTTCGTCAACATATCAACACCATTATCATTAGTATGAATCTTCACAAGATCTAACTCTTTGGATTTCAACACATCTATGATCTAATGATATCTGACATCCATATGCTTAAATCTAGAGTGAGAAGAAGTTTTACTTAGGCAGATAGAACTTTGATTGTCACTGTAGAGGATCACCATCCCTTGCTTTACACCAAGTTCTTCATCCATAAGACTTCTTTTCCACCTTTAGTAATTGCAATATATTATGCTTTTGTAGTAGACAAAGCAACAAAATGTTACAATACAGATTGCCATGAAATTATTGCTCCTGTAAAGGTGCATGTACCCTGTAGTAAATCTCCTATTGTCCTGATCACTAGCCATATATACATTTGTGTATCCAACCAATACAAGTTCATCATTACCAAAACATAAACACATTTTAGAAGTTCCTTTAAGATACATGAATATCCATTTCACAACTTCCCAATATTCTTTACTAGGTTTAGAAAGAAAATAGCTAACTACTTCAACTATATGAACAATATTAAGTCTAGTACATACTGCAACATATATCAAACTACTAACCACATATGCATAAGGAATATTCTTCATCTTTTTAATCTCACTTACCTATGTAGGACTTTGCTTCTTACTCAACTTGAAATGATTTGCAAATGGAGTGCTAATTACCTCTGCTTTGCTCATGTTGAATTTGTGAAGTACTTTCTCTACATACTTCTCTTGAGATAGCCACAACTTTCCATGTTTTTGTCCCATGCAACTTTCATACCAAGGATTTATTTCACTAGTCCTAAATCTTTCATAGCAAAAGATTTGCTCAAGTCCTTCTTTAGCTTAATAATCTTCTTCATGTCCTTACCAACAATCAACATATCATTAACATAAAGAAGTAAGATAACAAAATCACCTCATGCAAAGTGTTTCACAAGTACGAACTGGTATGAGCTGGTTTTCTTATAGCCTTGTTGCAACATGGATGACTCAAATTTCTTATACCACTATTAAAGTGCTTGTTTCAAACCATACAAGTTTTTCCTCAATCGACACACAAGATTCTCTTTGCCCTTCTATAAAAACCGTTTTGGTTGTTCCATGTAAATCTCTTCCTCTAAATCTCCATGAAGAAATGCGGTCTTCATATCAAGCTGTTTTATCTCCAAGTTCAGTCTAGTAGCTAAACCAAGAATAACTTTGACAAAAGACATATTCACCACAAGCGAGAATATTTCATCAAAATCAATACCTTTCTTTTGATCATAACCCTTTACAACTAGTCTTGCCTTGTACCTTGGTCGTGGGTTGTTCTCTTCTAACTTCAACTTGAACACCCATTTGTTCATTAGTGCTTTCTTGCCCTTAAGTAATTCCACAAGGTCATAGGTATGATTATCTTGTAAAGACTTCATCTTTTCTTACATGGCTTTCTTCCAGTCTTTACTATGCTTAACTTTACTAGCTTCCTTATAGCATTGTGGTTTTCCCCCCATCAATCAACATCAAGTACTCATGTGGTGGATACTTAATTGAAGGTTGATGCTTTCTGCTAGATCTTCTCAGTGGGGGTTGTGTTGGTGACTCAATTGGTTCATAATCAACATGTCTTTATGATTCCTCACTAACTGTTGTTGTAGGAACTTCTTTTCTAACTACATCTATAGGTGACTCTTCTTATGTAGTTCCCCCTTCATCTATATTTACTATAAAAGAAGTTGAAGGCATATTAATAAAACCTTTATTTTCAACACTTTGCATCTTAGTCTTCCTAAGATCCTCAATATTATGATTTTCAAAGAAAACCACATCTTTGCTTCTAACCAATTTCCTTGTAATTGGATCCCCTAATCTATATCCAAACTCATCATGTCTATAGCCTAAAAAATGCAATCTCGAACTTTATCATCAAGCTTGCCCCTCTCATCCTTTGGAATATGAATAGATACTTTGCAACCAAACACCCTCAAGTGTTTAAAAGACACCTCCTTCCCAGTCCATACCCTCTCAGGAAAATCACCCTTTAATGGAATTGAAGGAGAAACATTAATTAAATCAATTGCAATATGCATTGTCTTACCCTAGAATAGTGGAGATAATGCCGAATGTGAAAGCATACATATGATCCTTTCAACAATGGTCCTATTCATCCGTTTTGCAAGCCCATTATACTCCAAAGTCTTGGCAATTGTCTTTTAAAGGTTGATGCCATGATTTTTGCAATACTCTTCAAATGGTTCTCTGTATTCACCTCTATTATTTGTACGGATACATTTAAGTTTCCTTCCAATTTCTTTTTCAACCATAGCCTAAAACTGCTTGAAGACCTCCAATACTTGATCCTTAGTCTTCAATGTGTAAATCCATACTTTCTTAGAGTGATCATCAATGAAAGTGACAAAATACAAAGAACTACCAAAGGTTTTTACCTTTAACATACAAACATCTAAGTGTATTAGATCAAGAACATGTTTCCTTGTAGACGGGGGGACCTATTCGAAATAAGACTATGGATTGTTTCCCAACTAAGTAGTAATCACATGGCTTTAACTCTGTAATACACCACTGACTCCTAATATAATCTTGTTTTTTTATCAAATGTTGAAGTTCTTTTTCACTTATATGTCCAAGTCACTTATGTCATAACTCCATGTGGTTATCCTTCACCATATTCATTTCACCTTTTTGGATATTAGAATCAATCCTATAAAGAGTACTGATCTTATTTCCTTTTACAACAATGATAACCCTCATCATTAAGAACACTGGTGGAAATCAAATTGTAATGTATCTCAAGAATGTGCCTAACATTTTTCAACACTAACTGACATCCAATCTCAGTCTCCAAGACTATATCACCGATGCCAATAATCTTGACTTTCACTTCATTCCTTAGGTCAACTATTCCCAAATTCCCACCTTTATAAAATGAGAAATACTTTTCACGTGGAATGACATGAAAAGAAGCACATGTATTAATAATCCAAGTCAAAGATGGACTCAGAACTTGCCTTGATATGTTAACCTGGGAATCATTGTAAATCATAAGCTTAGTGTCGGACGTAATTGCTATAAGGTCTTTATCACCTTTCTTGTCATCATTCCTAGATTCTCCCTCATTCAAATTCCAACATTCTCTCTTATAGTGGCCAAATTTCCATAATTATAACACTTAACATCTCTCTTGGACCAGATGATCCACGTGACCTATCAAAATTTAATGCTCTGCTCTTGTTTCTCCCTCTGTTTTTACTTCTGTCTTTGTTTCTATCTTTGTTTCTGTTTTCATTTCTTCCCCCACTTTTCTGAAACTAATACCTCTGTTAGCCTAAATTTTCCTTGCTCCTTTAATATAGTTTCTTCATTAAGCAAACTCTCTTGAACTGTCTTTAACTGGAAGACACCATTTGGAGCTGAATTGGTGAGAGTGATTATTAATGTCTACCAACTGTTAGGTAAATTACTCAAAAGCAACATTGCATGCAATTCATCTTCTAAAGCAATCTTTAACATTGCCAACTGGTTGATCAATGACTTAAATTCACTCAAGAATTTTGTCATCGCTCGTTCTATTATGTACTTTAGATTTGTTAACCTTTTAAGTAAAGAAACTTTTTTCTAAAAAGAGTTGTGTTCATAAAGAGCATTGAGCTTTTCCCACAACTCAATTGCTTTTGTCTCTTTTAAAATTTAATGATAGATATTGCCTTTAATAAATTATCTGATATAAGAAACAATCTTTTTATTTAACTTCTCCCATTCTTTATCAATTAACTTCTTAGGCCTAGCTGAATCGGCCTAGCTGAATTTTCTTCCATGACATCAAACAAATCCCTACTAATAAGGTAATCTTCCATTTGTAGCTTCTAAGACTAATAATTAGAAGAAGTTAACATTGGCACATTCTTACCAAAAGTGCTTGACTCCTCCATCTTAAAAGAATAAGTTCTTTTTAGTTTCCCCTTAAACAAAAATAAAAGTGCCAAAATTACCAAAATACCTTCAACAATATGCCTAAAAACTTGACCAATACAACCCACTGATTAAGCCTTCAAATCTGTCAAATATTCTCCTAAAATAGCCTAAAAAAACTGCACAAATAGAGAAGGAAAAATCATAACAAAAAACTGTCCAACATATGTACTGCACGCTATCAAAGTCAACGGTTAATGATCAACGGGTCAAATACGGACCGGGTTGACGGGTTGGGTTATGGGTCAAACTTGGGTCAATGGGTCATGGCCAAACCTAGGTCAAGTCAGATGGGTCAAACTCGAGTCAAACTTGGTTTAGGTTTTCAGGTCAAATCAGGTCAAACGAACCCTTTTTTTACTATCGGTACTTCTCCTATTTCCACTGTTCCATAATGGGTTTTTGCCAATCCAAGGCCATAGATCAATAGATCATACCACAAGGAATCTATAGACCACATATTCACTCCATAAAAACCAATTAATGAAGTTGATTTTAGATATTTTTGTTTTTAACCCTCAGGTGAACAGTAACTTGAAACTTTTTGGCTGATATTTGGTAAACTCCAGCAGTCTTTAGCCATAGAGGTGGTCAAAAAATACTCTACAAAAGATGGAGAAGAAAACCCCTTACCTCGGATTTTGATTTGGGTCCTTTCTTGGTTATGCACGCCAAGTGTTTATGAAAATGCCTAACTTTCAAGCCTCACTACCACAACAATAACAACTTTAATTTGAGAGTCTGAGCTCAATACCAGTTGTTGATTCAAAGGCAGAAAAAACAATGCAAAATGTGAAAGCAAAACAAACAAATCCACACCAAAATCAACTAAGCAAACGAAGAACATAGACATTTATGTGGTTTGGGTAAATGTCCCTATATCCACAACTTAAGGAGTAACTTCTTTTACTAATGAAAGAATGGTTACAAGGGGTACAAGCATAGCACACCATATGGGTTTTTCACAAGGGAAAAAAATGGTACTATAGTAACTCTCACACTTTCTATTATGTTCTATCTCTTCTATTTTCCTATTACTGTTTCTTTTTCACATAAGGGTGAAATGGCTATTTTGCCCCTCACTATTTTTCTCCAAACACAATAGGAAGTCATTTTAAAAAACACATTGACCAAAGGAGTTTACACTTTCTATAGAGCCAAAGGATTTCCACATTAGCCCAACAAAAACAGCTGACCAAATTAGTGGGATTTGATTTCAATATCCATTACACACCAAGCAATAGCAACACCATTAGGGATGCTCTCTTCCAAAAAGAAACTAGTCCTGTATAAGATGAAGTCAACAAACTCGACGTTGATATCATGGAGTTTGAAAGGTGTGATAGGCCAATCAACTTGAAGGACTAAAAATAGAGGCCTACATAAAAGCAACAAGTGATCAGAAAATAAAAATCACTAAGAAGCAACTAACAGTACATATGTTAACTCAAATTGCATGTAGATGTGATGATTCCATAAAAAACAATGACAAAGGAAAGAAAATCATGTTGACTGAACAATACCTCATCTTTTCTTATCTCCTATCCAACACCACAATAGTTGCAACCAATAAAAGACGAAAATCAACAACTAATAGCAGATATCTACAAGCTATCATTGAAATAATACAAACAAATGAAACGGTGGGACCTTGGGGCTAAAAAGACAAGTTTACTTTATTCAAAACATAGAATTTATTTATCTAGGCACTCTTTACTCATCCTTACTATTTTGAAGGAAATACACAGATACACCCATCAAGGTCTTAACAAATCAATACAATGGGCTGTGCGGCTTGCTATTAAGAAGGCATGAAAGTGGGATGATGGAAACAATCCACAATTGTGAAATTTGCCAGAAATAGAGGAGTGAAAATGCAGTCCTACCTGGACTATTTCAACCTCTACCTATACCCAAGGAGATATCGGAAGATCTATCAATGGACTTCATAGATGAATTAACACCATTAACACGAAAACTTCAATACTTGTGGCAATGGACCGATTGAATCATCCTTTTTTAGCCACCACCATAGCATAAATTGTTTTTGATAATATTCTAAAGATTAATGGGATGCCACATCTATCATTTGTGATCAAGATCCAATATTCATTGGCTTGTTTTGGGAGGAACTCTTTCACTTGTAGGAAACAACATTAACTTTTCGTTTTTGTACCACCTTGACATAAACTATCAAACAAAAGTGGTTACCTACACTCTAGAAATGTACCTTAGGTACTTCATAGGTGATGAACAAAAAAATTGGACCTAATGACTTTCATGGGCAAAAGATTGCTAGAATACACCTTATGAGGTGGTGTTCAAACAAACTCCACCAACTCTTTTATCCTATGTACTTGGTATCTCCCACATAGAGGCAATGGACAAGGCCCTCAAAGATCATGATAGCATGCTCAAAGACCTAAGGAAGCACATTCAGAGGGCTCAAACAAAAATGAAGAAAAATTATGATCTTAAAAGAAGGGGCGTGGAGTACAAAGAAGGGGATTGGGTCTTCCTTAAATTATGCCCATATAGGCAAACCACAGTTGCTGTCCAACACTCACTCAGGTTTTCACCAAGGTAGTAACAAATGAAGTTGCTAGACACGGCTAAAATACATCTTGTATTCCGCATATCCAGCTTGAAAAAGTTTGTGAGGATGCCTACAAAAGTGGAACAAGAACTGCCACCTTCTCTGAAGACAACCAGAACATGCTCCCCACTCCACAAGCTAACTTGGAGCAATGCAATAGGAAAAACAAACACGAAATTCTAGTTCATTGGCAAGGACTCTCACTTGCAGATGCTACGAGGGAACCAAAGGCACAAATCCTACAACAATTTCCTCATCTGCATCTTTAGTACAAGAGTGCAGTCAATGGGGGAGGGCCGTCACGTATCTTACATACGCCCAAACGCACTTAACCTGGGGAGTAAACCACCAACAATGTGGAGAGCCTTTGCACGACAACTAAACTGATCAACAAGGAAAGAGGCTAGCACTTTCTGCATAAGCAATTCAACCAAAGTAGTTTATGAACGTTCAAAAGCAGCAGCTTATTTACGTTTAGTAAGACTATCTAAATGTTGTTAGTAACATTGTAAACCGAAGGTAACCATGCATGACCGGTAACCCCGTATAAATAAGGCACGAGAGGAAAAGGGCAAAGAAGGTAACCATAGGGTTAAACCTGAACATTCCTCCAAAGAAATGTTGTCGCAGTGTGTTATAATACGTGCTAACCTACGTGCTTCTTTTGTAATTGTGTTCTTACTGTCATTCTCCATTGTTCTTGACTTGTTTGGGTCGCCACTTTGTTCCTCTTATCATATCTCTCTCCTTTTTCATTCCCCAACCATCCATACTTCTCCTTCTTACCTCCTGAAAATCTCTCTGCTCTTAAAATAGCCTTCTTGCACTCCCGACCACGACAAGAGGTAAGAGACGCCAGTAACCATTTCTGCTCAAAGATCAACCACTTGTGTCTCCCATAACTCATTCTACAGCCCGAGCACGCTCCACATTGTATCCTTTGTTGGTAATTGTAAATAAACTTTCAACCCGCGAGCTTCCACCAGCTCTGTCTTCTTGTTTGTGCACGTTTGTTGTTGATTTATGTTGCTATCTGTGTTGGTGTTTCAGTTTCTTTATATAGGGATCAAACGGAAGATTAGCAAAAGTAGGAAAATATCCGCTCAGATATTTTGTGATGCGTCGGATCATAGAAAACTCAATGTAATTAATTTATACGTGCTTTTAGAAATGATGAATTAGGTCTAGATAATTACATGCATTTATAGGTTTAAACATACATGCTGCCCTTTGTATTTACTTCTATAATTATATCCAAGCTCTGAAGTTGAAATGTAGGTTTTGTAGTTAAATTTTCAAGAGTTAAGCTTACACCATATCCTTTATATTCCCACAAGGAAAGATTTTTCAGTTCAGTCTTACTTTTATTAATAATATGTATCAAGAATCCTCCCCTCTTTCCAAGGAAAGAAATAATAGAATAAAGTGAAAAATTCAGAATAGGCAATTTCCAAATTGTTTCTGCATATATCTAAAGAGATCTAGCATACCCTACATCTAGTTCAGCTTAACCTTCCAGATCTAATACGTTAACAGCCTTGATACCAATTCCGAAGATGAATGTTCTAAATCCAATAAATCAATAAACCTAATCCAATCCAATGTGTTTGATATATTCTTTATCTTTCCTACCGGCTGAGCAAGGATTTTAAACAACGAAGAAACCAGAGGGGAGAGGAAAAATACCTTGAGAGAGTTTGATTAAGCTGACTACCCTTTCATGATGGAACCCATGTTGAGGCTCTTTCATAGCAGAGGAGGTAAACAAGTTGCCACAACCTCAGCCGGGTAGTGACTTTTTCCCACCGGAACACACCTACTCCCCGGAAAGCCCAAAAATTGTGGTCCTATGGCGCTTGAGACCCCAGGACGAACTCAGAGCTGTGTCAAAGACCCACCACATTTCAAATCTCTGGCTTAGGCATGAATCCTAAATGTTGTACTGTCATTTCCCCTGTTGGCGTAGTTGATTTGACTTGCAGAGCACCTTGCCATGAAGCTACTCATGTCTGACCTCGGTTTGTTTTCTCTGACCATGAGTATTGTATTGTTGTGTTATGTAATTTTTATACATTTCCTAAAACTTTAAAGCATTAGGTAAAAAATCTCATCACTTTCAAGAGTTTATTTTCATGTTTTCAATATATAACAACATCCATCTTTAACATTCCTACCCATTTTATCTACGTTTACATTTATACTTGTTTGTTTAGCAGTAAAAAACCACTGTATTCTATTGGAAATGCGCACTGACGGTGACTTTTAATCTTTTTTATGTGATTTCTTCTTTTCCATATCCATCTCGGGGTTCCGTTCAGGGGTAGCCTAGATCCTTGCAGAATCAAAATGCATGTAGGTCACTAGTCAATCTAAAAGCCATTGCAAAAAAATTTACACTAGGTTTCAGGTTCTAAAAGTTATCTTCGGAATATCTCCATTTACAATCTTCAAGTAATTTGACTCCAAGCCAAAATTGATTGTTGCGAAAACCTGAACCCCTGTAATTGATCAAATAGGTCATTAAAAAGAATTAATACACAGTCTATCAACTACACGTTGAACACTTTTTTATTTTTTATTTATCAAACATCAGGTACAAGTCTTAATTTAATTTTTTTTTCATTCTGATTATTGCAAATGTAGCTTGACTTATACTATTCTTCAAGCATAAGCACATGAAACTACAACAGGGTAGTTGTGTCAAGATAACTCAAAATTTCTGTCATCTAAGTTTTTACTCTTTTGCAAAACACCATATTCAAGTCATTGCCTAATTTGAAATGCATTAGCTTACTAATTTGGAAATTAAGTAAAAACAAGAGGTAGCACAGGGCAGCATGCAATTGCGCATCAGTTTGGTAGAAATTCAAGTATCCTGCTTGGCTTTTAGGCTGGTCGACCAGTGATTTAGGGTTGAAGAATTCTGAGTAAGGTGCTTGAGCCTAACTACCAACCTAAAATTGGTTGATTATGGTGTTTAAGCCAGGAAAAAAAAAGTTAAAATTCTCAGTTTTTTCTCCTTTGACGAAAATTCATCTATAATTTGACCCAAATAACTAAACACCACAAAATTAGCTAACAGGAAAAGTATAAAAGGAAAATTAGAAGTAAAGCAGAAATAAAAAAAGAGGATTTATCAAATGCTTAATCTCCTCTGAGTTTTAATTCACTGGAGTATGATTTTTTAAGTTCTTGAATAAGAAAATAAAAACGAGAACGAGAATGAATCACCCTAAGAACGTTTAGAATTTGTTCAAATAAATTATGAAGATACCTGGCAGATTGCTTCAGGTTTCCAGGACATTTGAGATGACTGGGTTGTTTCTGTACAAAGACTGCAGCTATAAGTAATTTGTGCAACAACTGGTTGAGAAGAAGTCATATCATGAACCGCCTGTTACACAGCCATTGAAAATCTCTATGGTATCTCCTTGCCCAACATGGTGCCAACGGAATGACCGATCATCGTCCATCACATTCTGCCGGTGAATGAAAAAATAACCCTCCTGCGGAAGATGAAAATTCAGCCTCTGCTGCAACTTCTGCAACTCCTTCCTCAGCTCCCCAACGTTATCTGACGCATTCACGTCCACCGGAATCTTCTTCGTCCCACATTTTGGCAACACCATTACCCTAAGCTTCTTCGACCCCGACATGGCAGCCCCTGACGCTGCCGCTCTCAAAGCCGTCGGTGACCCTCTGAAACTAACGTCGATATTGGAATTGTCCGAAAGCTCACAATCACGTAGAGACTTATCGTCTGGCAATTCAGTCCCGCCAGAGCTAATCACCAACCGATTGAGAGGCACGGTTTCCATTTCCTGTATTCTTTGCTTTAGCTGCCCAACAGTGTCGTTAACATCCATCTCGAGAGGGACAAGACGTTTAGACGTCGGACTCTTCACGTTGAGATGGATTCTCTTGGACAGCGATAAGTTCTCAATATCAATGGCGGCCTTATCAGAATCGGCCGACGCAATGATCTGAATGCATGAGCTCTGTAAGATTTCACACTGCTCGACATTGCGGTCGTCTTGGAGGACGACGCCATTGAAGAAAAGGTTCTGGGCGGATACGGGGATGGCTTGGTATTTTTGTATCTTTTCCTTGATCTCTAGAACCGTGTCAAAGAAACCTACTTCGATGGTGAATGGCCGCCCATTCTGGGGTTCAAAGATCACATCCATTGTTGAAAAAGAAGAAGCATCCGATGGTTGGGTTTTAGAAAAACGTAAATTTGGATAATAGAATTGTTGTAACAGCATCCGATATCCTCTAACTGCGGGGGCTATTTTTCTGGCTAGATATATTTCTTCGGTTAGGTAACTGAATGGTAGTTTGGTACCAAAGTACCACCCCTAAAAATCAAGATTAGAAAGAAATTGCTTACCAAAGGAAGATCATTGGTGGTACTTGTTAGATCAAGTCCCATGGAAACTTTGGCCATGATCATCGTTAATGAGCTATGAGTTGTAGGTCACTGTTAAGGAGGATGTTAGGTCTAGGCTCCTAGAAGACCAAAGATAAGATACAATTTTTAGATAGATTTAATCTAAGTTAAATTAGGATTTTTAATATGTTTGTATAAGACATTCTCGGCTTTTAGAAAATGAACACCATTAGAGAATTTCTTATTTTATTATAGTAGTTCCTTATCCTTAGTCCTAGTATTCTTATTACTTTCATAAAAGTAGTTTTGTAATTTTACTGTCACTCTTTTGATTGTTCAAATTGATTATTGTGATCTTTTGTTGCATTGAATTAATAAACAATGTATTATACCAATTGGGGTTCCTTGTATTCCTTGATTGGGGTTTGTGTAGGGCATTATCCTAATAATAGTATCTAGAGACAACGATCTTGCAACCATAAGTGGGATAAACATAACGGCACAAACACGGCAGCAATAATGGCAAAAGTAAAGGCTAACGCACTGACCATGATGGAAAGCACAATGCCCATGTTGGGGGAACAATTCCAAGCCCTATTAAAGCCTACCTTTGCTAAATTAAAATTGTGCATGCTAGTCAAGAGAAAGTCAAAACTATGTGGGCAACATAAGATGAAACTTTTTAAGGATGTTGTAGGAATTGCATATGGCCATGAAAGCTTGTGCCAGCCATTTAGTATTGTCACTACCTTTGTTGACCAAAGAGGCCACCATTCCAATTTTCACACAAATGACTGTTATGGAGCCCATTGGCATGCATATGGGCTTTGCCTTGCAACCATGGGGCACAATCTACCACGAGTGACATCGCCATCTATTGCACATATTTAGTGCATGTTGGATGGAAACAACAAATTTGTCACTATGGAGGAGTTGGATGAGTTGGATTGATCCCTTTGTGGCCACCAAATGATTGAAACTCATTGCGACACATTAGGATCAGGTTGCGCTCCACACCCTAACCCATCATGTCAAAGGGGTATCTGGTGTTTTTCAGCCATGTATAGGAAGCAAACCCCTCCTTAGGTGGTTAAATGGGCATTAACATTCTTCTGCCAACCACCAACCCAATGTTCTTTGGGTGATGGTGCAAGTCACTCTATGACCCATATGCCTTTGTGAATGCAAATTGTGTGAACAATTTTGCACATGGCCACATGCACGGCCATTACACAAGTGTGTATGCAACTTGACAATCATCACTACAACCACCCCCTATTGTGGGTTGGCCCACCACCACCAATTCCATCATAAGAGGCTCCATTTCCACCTATTTAGCCTTATTGCCACATGATTAAGGGTTTATTTAGCACAGGCCCACTACCCCTTAGGTCCACATTAGGTTGTGGGTCCACTTACTAAGGACTTTATTTGACTTAAGGTTTCAATCAATAAGGGCAACAAGTAGTTTAGGGGCCAAACTACTTTGCCTAATAAACAACATGGAGGCCCACTCTTCAAGGATAACAAGCATATTAAAGGCTTAATTCCTAGGAACAATAAGGTGGTTGTGAGCCCATCCATAAGTACAACAAGTTGGTTAGAGGCCCATTCATAAGGACTGAAAATACGCTAGGTTTCCAATCCATAGGGCCAACATGTGAGTTGGGGGGCCCAATTCCCTTAAATAGAACTCGAGCACAAGCTTGAGGCCTAATTATCATGAATCCTATCAGAGGGGTTTTCTACCACAATTCCTTTGAGGCCAACAAGGTTAAAGGCCTAATTTTGAGAGTTTAGAACCTTAAGTATACCTATTTGGAGACATCCAAGATCCTAACTTTGACATATGTAGCCCACACCTAGTGTGGCACCTTAGAAGTATAGTGCTTGCAAGTAATTCTAGACCCTAGCCTTGTTACCCTTATTACCCTTATTTTCCTGAGTTTAATGGTCTTAATCCAATCAAGTGGATTGTTAGCATGAGTTTTATTCAACTTGATAGATGAGTTTGCAAAAGTAGAATATGTTATGGTTTATTTTAGAAATGAAGCTATTGAATGGATTGAAAATCATCTCAATGTCATTGAACGAGTGAGTTAGACTCAATTTAAAGAAAACGTGTGTGATAAGTTCATAACGGAGGGGTGTGAAGGCATGATAGGGACATTTCACCCATTAAGGCAAACATCACAGTAATTGGTTGCTTTACAAAGTTTGACAAACTACACTTTTAGATACTTGTAAAGAATCTGGAGTGGATGGAGGAAGCCTTTTTGGAAGCCTTCTTAGTGGGACTATAAAAGGAGCTTAAAGGCTAATCTCTGTGTTGCAATCCAAAAACCTAAAATAGGCAGTTGAGTTAACATTAAAGATTGAGAAGTTTGTATCGTAGAAGGGTAGGGGACTAATTATAGGTCAGTCAAGAATTAACTATTCCTTAACAAAAAGGAATAGTAGAGACTCACACGTTTCCACAACACATATCATAAGCCCATAGATGCAAATCAAAAAGGAGCAACGATTATTTTACTAAATGAAAAATGGGTTAAGAGACATATGTATGAGAAGTAATTGTTCTTGATGATCAAAAAGAAGAATAAGCCAAACAAAGCAATGACAAGTTAGCATTAGCACAACATTATTCAAAGATGTAGGAGGAAGATAATACTATCTCCATTCATGCAATGTTTGAAGGATCCTCTTCAAGCACTTCTAGGTTAGAGGCAGTTTGTGGAAGGACTAAAACCAACATTTTGTTTAATATAAAAGTGACACACAACTTTGTTAATGTCGTTTTGGCAAAGAGGTTAGGTTGCTAAATTGAGGAAGTGCCTACCTTTAAGGTTAAGATTGCTAGAGCCCATCATCTAAAGGGTAATACTAATTACAATAAGTTTCCTTGGCAAACTCAAGGCCATCAATTTTCTATGGAAGTCAAACTATTGCCATTAAAGGGTTATGATGTAGTATTGGAAATGTAGTGGGTTAAAATAATTAATCCTATTATGTTAGATTTGATTAACAACACATTAACCATCTAAATAGCAAGGGAGCTAGTTATTCTAAAAGGTATTTGAGGTGGTGCATCATTATCATTCATTAATAGGTCTAATTTTTGCAAATGGATAATAAATGACCCACATTGTGTAATGAGACAACTTTGAGCCATGGATATAGCCCTAGTAGAAGAGGTACTAATAGAGTTAAAAAGGTTGATGATAGAGTTTTAGGATGTATTTGCAATCCCTAGTCAACTTCCCCCAACATAAAAGTTTGATCATCACATTCCCCGACATAAAGGGAATGAACCGGTGAATGTAAAGTCTTATTGATATCTGTATGTACAAAAGGCATAAATTAAAAGATGGTAGAGGAAATGTTATTCACTAGGATTATTCATAATAGCACTAGTCCCTTTGCATCCCTAGTTCTCTTCGTTAAGAAACATGATAGTAGTTAAAGGTTTTGTATAGATTATTATACACTTAATGAGCAAATAGTTAAGGATAAGTTTCCAAGATTGATCATTGATGAACTACTTGATGAACTTTCTAAGGTATCTTGGTTTTTGAAGCTAGATATAGAATTAGGGTGCCATTAGGTGTGGGTGTTTCCACCTAACATTTTGAAGACTATCTTTTGAACTCATCAAGGACATCTACAAGTTCCTCATTATGCTATTTAGGTTGATTAATGCACCGGTCATATTCCAAGGTCTTATAAACAACATTTTTGGCCGCTTAAGGAGATTTGTGTTAACTTTTTTCAATGACATACTAGTCTATAACTTAAATTGGAAAAATTACATGTAATATTTGTGCATTATTTTACAACTCCTGAAGGATCACCAGTTATATGCAAAGTAAAGTAAATGTGTTTTTGCAAAGAGAAGGATTGAATATTCAAGGTATGTTATTTCAAGACATGGCATTGAGGCCAACCTAAAGAAAATCAAGAATACAGTTACTTGGTCCTTTCCATCCATAGTTAATTAAGAGAGTTCTTAAGCCTTACCAATTACTGCCAAAGGTTCATTGAGGATAATGGGTAGATAAGTCAACTTATGACACAAATGTTAACGAAGAAATGTTTTCAAGGTTGAATGAAACTTGTTAAGCCTTTGAGAAGGTAAAATAGACCATAAGTTTTATGCATGTACTAGCAATAATAGATTTTGATAAGCCATTTATACTAGAAACCAATACAAATTACTGGAGAATAAGTGTAGTATTGATGCAAGATAAGAGGCTAATTGCTTACCTTAATAAGACATTTGCACCAAAGTATTTGAGCCTTTCCACCTATGAGAAGAAATTATTAGAAATTGTGATTATAGCTCAAAAGTAGAGATCATATTTGTTAAGTAATCATTTTATGGTGCACGCAGATCATAGTTGTCTTAAACATTTGTTGGACTAAAGAATGTCCATGCCAACTTAGCACAAATGGCTTACTAAGTTATTCATGTTTGATTACGAAGTCCAGTACAAGCGAGGTGAGAACAAGGTTCCAAACGCACTTTTGCAACTACTGAGGGACTTAGAAGACATAGATCTACAGTCAAGATCTTCTTACAATATAGTTGAGTACAAGAGGTATTACAAAATTATAAAAGGAACGCTCTTATTTAAGGTATTATTGCAAAACTTGTAATTGATTCTTTGACTACCCAAATTATCAATTAGCAAAAGTGGTATTGTGGCTTCAAGGAAAAATTATAATGGGAAAGCAAGGGTGATTAAAAGAGTAGATAGTACAATAGTTACATGAGTCGAGCATTGGAAGCCATTCACGGGTTAGGGAAATCTTAAAGAAAGTGTAACAACACTTCTATTGGCCAAACATAAGATTGACAGTGAAGGCTTAGGTGGCCAAATATGAAGTATGTAAATGTTACAAATCGAAGAGAGAGTCATATTCCGAGTTATTATAGCACTTACTTGTACTTAGTTAAGCTTGGTAAGACATTACCATGAACTTTATAAAGGGTTTACTTAATAGCAAAGGCAAGGACTTTATCTTGATAATTATTGATCATTTTACTAAATATGCTCATTTTATTAGATTAAGTTATCTTGTCTCAATAGCTTAAGTGACAAAAGCCTTCATAAATGGGGTGGCCAAGTTACAAGGATTTTCACAATCGATTGTGAGCAATTAAGACACCATTTTCCTTAACATGTTCTGGGAGGATCTCTTTTAGACTTTAGAAGTTAAGCTTGTTTGTAACACATTATATCACTCACAAATGGATAGTTAAATAGAGTTAATTAGTGCATAGAACAATATCTATGTTATTCTTATGGTGTGAGGCCCAAAAAGTGATACTCATGGTTATCCTTAATAGAATATTGGTATACCACAAATTACCATATAACCCTGAAGATGATACCTTTCAAAGCATTATATAGGCACCAACCCACTTAGCCCTCTTATCATAACTTCAAGTTCACAAGAGAACAATATGTAGATGAGTTCTTTCATAAACAAGTCGATAGAGTTCAATTGATTAAGACCCACTGTTGGAGAGCCAAACTTAGATGATGTCACTTGCTAAAAGAAACTATTCTAAGCAAAGGTTCAAGGTGGGTGATTCAATTTATTTAAAGGTGCAACCTTATCAACAGTTGACATTATCTAAAAGAATAAATCACAAGCTATCCCCACGTTATTACAAGCCTTATAGGTTTATTAAACATATTGGGGAAGTTGTATACAAGCTAGTTCTTTTGCTAGGATGCCAAAATACATCTAGTTGTTCATGTATCACAATTGAAAATGGGGAAATGGCTTGGGGGTAGATTTGTTTATTCAATGGTTTTAGCATCCGAAAAGTGAACCAACATAGGAAGACATTAAATACATCAAGAGACAATTCCCAACTTTTAAAATTAACTTTTATGAACAAGAGTTTTTTGAAGAAGTGGTGATTGTTAAGACTAGGCTTTTAAAAGATTGAAGATAAAATGCATTTTTAAAATAAGACAAGATATAGTTTTAGATCAGATAAGATACAGGTTTTAAATAGGTTTAGTCCAAGTTAATGTAATATTTCCAATATACTTATATAAGGTATTCTTAACTCTTAGTAGAAAAATGCCATCAAAGAATTCTTTATTTTATCCTAATAGTGTCTTAGCCTTACTCCTAATATTCTTATTGCTTTCATAGGAGTACTTTTGTAATTGTAATTCACTATTTTGATTATTGGGATTAATTATTGTGATCTTTTGTTAAATTGAATCAATACACGAGGTATTATTTTATTTGGAGTTCCTTGTGTTCCTTGTTTGGGGTTTGTGTAGGGTGCTAGTCCTAACAGAGGATGAGCTCTAGGTGTTACCAATTGGGCTTAGATAAAAACTTGTCAATGGTCCACAAATCCATTATGGTAAACAAATGTTCCCAGAAAAATTGTAGAATCAAATTAATGAAGGGCGACGGTATATATGTCTACTTTTTACATTGAATGAAACTGAAGAGGAACTAAAGAACAATAATGGAATTCCTACCATAGACATGAAGAATGTCAGTAATCTTGAGAAGAATATACTAAACTAGCCGTGGCCCTACTTGGCCATGAACATCTTTCTTGGTATATCGTCGCTCCCAACACCAGGGAACATCTGCACAGGGGAAGAGGAAGCAAAACACGTTAGATAATGACTCCATAAGACACAGAGGTGGCTGAGGGATGAAGCATGACCTTCAGAAGTGTATGGTTGAGGCGGGAGTTCGTAAGGCACAGGCAATGGAATTACTTCGGATGACA
Organism: Casuarina cunninghamiana; assembly: GCA_028551485.1. Taxonomy (NCBI): domain Eukaryota; kingdom Viridiplantae; phylum Streptophyta; class Magnoliopsida; order Fagales; family Casuarinaceae; genus Casuarina; species Casuarina cunninghamiana. The sequence goes on along the minus strand of CM052366.1, from coordinate 22,200,265 downwards.
TGTTTGAATTTTTGCTTCGTTGGTAAGTCAGAGTTACTAGATTTGTTCTCCGAACTTCAGAATTTTCCGAGGATCTATCCTCATGCTGAAACTGAGATATTTTCCTTTGGTTCAGATTCTTTTTTCACCGACACTCTAAATGTTGTACAATGAATTCAATTCGCAGATGATAAAGAACTCAAAAGCTAAGATACAGCCATTACCTCCATTGCATCCCCATTATCTGTACAGGAAAATCCAGAACCGTGTCTTCCGATGTAAGATGGTAAAAATAGCACTCCCAACTGAAAAGAGGACACGCATGAAAGGGTTACTTTTAAATGTACGTTCTCCAAATTTCATTTTGTTAACTTAATTCTCATGTTTAAGTTACTGATAAATATACCTCATAAGAACGGATCATCAACTGAGAACCATTTTTCTGGAGGGCTCCCCAGGCAGCTTTGCTAAGATTTGCTGAAGTTAGCAATAACCAACTGTTGGGAAAAAGTTTATGTCCAAGATTCATGTTAATATTATACAAATTTAATAAACCAACCAACAGGCATGATATGAACTCTTACGCAAGTTTCTGACCATTATAACGTGCGTAAGTCTTTATATGTGGCATTGCACGACTGTAAAGAAAAGAACGAATGTGAGTAAAATCCTCAACAATCCATTATAACGTGCGTAAGTCTTTATATGTGGCATTGCACGACTGTAAAGAAAAGAACGAATGTGAGTAAAATCCTCAACAATACTTAAAAAGAACAAAAAGCAGAAGTAGGAACACAGCTATTGTTAATATCTCTTCCATATGTTGTACCATACCTAAGTTAACTGATAGGAAAATTTTATACTTTCTTTCCTTACATTTTTTCACTTCATGGTTATAGAGTTCTACTAGACCTTCAATCGACATGTACAACCTTACTTAGCAACGAGATGTACATACCAGCGACCAGTGTGGCTTGCTTTCCACTTTGCCCAATACTTCTTTAAGAATTCTTTCTCGACATTCTTTAGTGGACTAGGAATGCAATTTCCAGCTGCATAGCCCTGTAGAACGAAATAACAAATACAGGATTCAGTCAGAATTTATAAATATGTGTGAAATGGACAGATAGAATAGACCAATTTGTAAATCATAATCTCAAATTTACATTAGAAAATTTGGAGCAGATCAATTTCTTGAAATAAAATTTCTACTTTAGTCAACCTGACTCATCTTTCATGAGTTCAAAAATGCTTGATTACACCAGACTCATTGGATAAAAGGCATAATTAGTAGGCTGTTTTAACATTTCAAAATCATTTAGTTGTCTATAAAGTAAGAAAGGTAAAATTGGCTTTAAGATGTCTGGGCATCGTAACAACTCACAGAGCAATTTATGGGTCAACAACCAAAGAAGATTGCAGTATAATTTTATAAAAACTTCAATGACAACCTATTCTGAGAATCTATCTATATTTGAGTCTTATCTTCATTCAGGATTTTCCTTCTTTTACCATCTCAGAACCCTGTCCATCCATCAATATAAGCATGAAACTACCTATCCACAGAGATTGCTACCTCTATCAAATACTCAGAGGCAGCCAATGTCCAACAGCCGGGAGTCGTTTTACAAGACAACCATACTCTATAGCATGTAATCCAAGGTATTATGGAAAGTTCGCTAGAATAAACAATTTGTTAGCACCTCTAAAGAGCATCTGACATCTTCCACAGTAGGCCATATAATACGTGGTTGCCCAGGACCAAGAGATGTTTTATCTTCAGAGAAGCCGGATGACATTGAGGAAGCCAGCTCAGCCAGCCACTTCTCGTCCAAAGAACCAAGAGAAGAGAACTGCCAAAAATCCAAAACAACTACAAAAATTGGAAACAATACAATTTAAGAAACCAATCAGACTGCACAAGATCCAGTAAAATGTATGCACATAAAATGTACAGTGAAAACGATTAACGAAAAAACTAGGTCCAGAACCCAGCATACAAGAGAAAGAGGCGAATGAAAGACAACTCTATCATGTAGCACGATTTGTTATTTGACGTCTATGCCTAAAGACAGAAAACCCTGGTGTCAAAATTCACCATTAACTGCAACATGATCATAACACCTTTCAAGAACAATCTTAACTATACCTGATAAACTAGTGGGGAGTTTTTGAACTCTTTATCAAAAGTACAGTCCTGAAGAACAGTTCGAAGCTTCATATGTCCCCACTTCTTCAAATTGGTCCCCGTATGATATCCAGGGACAGAAGCAATTAATCTGACCTGAAAAATATCGAAGGAATTTCATATTTCCCCATGTTATGGCAGGCTAGTCCCAAACAAAGACAACTCTGGCACTCTGTTATCCCAACAGGATTAAATTGTCATTTTAAAGCCAAGGAGGAAACAAGAGAAAACCAACAAAAAAAAAAAAAAAAGGGAATGGAAAAGGTTACCGCTGCCTCGCTATAATCAAACTTCTTAAAGAAAGCTGGATTGATATTGCAGTTTCCAAGGGCTGGTATATTAACAGAGAACTCAGGCCACTATAAACAGTCAACAAAGAAAAAAAACACAAGGTTATAAGATGAATCTGGCAAGCAGCACTATAGAAGAGACATAAATTTGAAACAACAAAATCCAAGTCAAGCTCCCACCATCCACACTTTACCCAGGTAGGCCTATATTTCATGTATATGGGTTAGACAAACATCTGAAGTGTCATGCGCACCTGAAGGGCTTTGTTGCCAACAACTTTTTGTAAGAGAATAAACAGAAGTCAGGAACAAATGAAACACCCCAAAACAAGAAAGCAATAACATTCAAGAAATAAAGAACAAAGCTTGACTTATCAAACAGTTAGATTAAAGATGTCCACAATATGGCCATCAGTTTCTCTGAAGGGAACAAATTAAGCGAAAAGGGAGTAAAAAGAGATTCATTGCATCAGTTATAGGAAAATATCATCTCATACAACTGAAAAAATATTGCAACATTTGTTCAAACAAATCTAAACAAGATCTTAGGCCTCAATCTTCAACATAACATGTTCTATGTAATACCTTCAAGGAACTGAGATAATCGATTAAGTCATGTTCAAATCCACATCCTTTGCTTGGACTATTTTGATCTTTCCAGGGGAAATCTTGCATCCACAATCCTTGGCTTTTATTGTTCCAATCTACATAGATTAGATTGGCAGTATGTATAATAATCCTCACTCCCCGAGGATAGACAAGAAGCATGGCCTTTGAATGGTGTGTCCCATATGAAATAGGCAAGGGTGGCTTGTGCAGAATCCAATTTGCAGGCTTATTTCTCTAGAAAATATTAGAGTTAACCAGAGTAAGTGTCCATTCTCCAAACTACCTTAAATGTATAGTGGATCCAATATTAATTGGAAAATGGCAAACCTTCATATGATCCAATGTCCCATCACCTTCCCCATGAACAACCAAGACGTGAGGGATTTTCGTAAGTATTGGACATGCTACAACAACAAAAGACAAGAAGAATATTGTTTATATGGAGTGCATGTAATTGAGTCAAGGAAAATGAAATTAGCAAATAGCTGGTGAACTTGTCCTTAAGAATGATAAAACACAAACTATACCCTTAATTGCATTTAGATTGAGAATAATACACAAACTGCAGATGTGAGTAAAAAATGCAGCCGTAGCATCACAATAACAGGAATAAATGATTTAAGAAAGTATTACTCCTAATACAGGGAACAACTCAAGTAAACCAATCTTAAAAACGCTGAAAGCACCCAAGAAGCAGAAACACAACTCTCTAACCCATGGGGGGAAAAAAATCTAATTAGCAAAAACACAGCTACCTCATCAGTAAAACTAGCTAGTAACAACTCTATAACCAAAGGCCCAAAAAAGAAACAATGAACTACTGCAATGAGTTATAAAGTAATAATAAAAATGGGCAGATAAGCTTTATACTCGGCCATTTCATTTTTCAACCTGGATGCAACGGGAAATTGATTTCAAATATTATAGGTCTAACTGTTGGTCTTTACAAATATGCACGCATTATTTACTCCAATTAAGGATACAAATACCTACTTAGCAACAGACTTTTCTTCAGTCGAAGATATTGACAGGGTCTATCTCAGACAGAAAGCAAAGAAAACCAAACCGAGGATGACAGCCAAAGTGAATAGTACCTACCAGGTAACAACCAGTCGATGTCTATCATGTAATTTGAAAGGATAGCAATGAGAACATCCCCCTACCAAAAAAGTAAATGATTCAGGAACAAAAACAGATTAAAAAAAAAAGCAATCTAAAATAAGACCACTCTTGCTTCATATCTGTAACAGTTTCTGGTCAACCTAGTAGTATTAGATAATAATCCTTTGATTCTTTTAAGAGAAACATGAACTTTCAAATACATTGGGAAACTCTCCATGCGAAATAACAACACTCTTAAGTTTACAGATTAAAGCAGGTAGACGACGCGTCCGCAAATTCTAAAATATGGTTACCTGAATCACATCCCCTATAGAAAGACAAGAGGTGTTTGCCCAGTCCGGCAGCCCATTTACTCGCAAAAGCCGAAATGTCGAAGATAACTTATCATGGGGGACATGAAAATGTTGGATAGCCTTCTCAGTACTCTCACTCTTAGACTGGGACTGCCGAGAACTTTCAACCTCCACAGCAGTTCCTGGTTCCTGGGTTTTCTTTTCCACCAGACACAAAAACAATAACGTGAAAAACGCGAATTCTTTCTAGAAAAACAAAGCTCACAGCGACATTTTGCAATTATTCTGAAGAAGAAAAACAAAGATTTTAGAAGCGTTAGCACAGAAAATTAAAACAACAATTTTATGTCCCGAGAACACACCTGCGACTCTGTTTGACGCGACCTCTTTCGACTTGGTTCGTCGTTACCAAGCAAAGGTGCATTCTTGTGATCACCCCGCGTTACAAACTTGAACAAATGGTCACCCGGAATCAGCTCTATGATATCACCGTCAACAACGGATATGCTTTCTCCAGAAGAAAGCTTCTTTCTTTTATTCCCGGAGTTAACAACAACGGGATTCGTCCCCTCCTACAATGCGAAACTTAAAAAATCACCTAAAACGAAACCACATATAATTCCCTTTGACTAAAAAGTGCAAGGATTAGTCAGTCACCACAAATAAGTCGGCTGTGCCATCGACGGCGGCGGTTAGAGTGAGGTGCTTGCGGCTGAGTCTTATGTCAGGCAGAGGAACACTGTTCCGGCCAATGACATTAGGGCCCTCGGCGAGAGTGAGCTTTGGTATTGATGTATCTTCGTCTAGATTTTGTGTAAGAGGAACCAAATATCCAATCTACAAAAACAAAAACAAAAACAAAATTTCCCGATGAAAGTGACAGATAGAAAATGTATCAAGAGTCGTTGTTAAGATCATGAGAGGGAAAAGGGAAGGACCTGAGACTGAGCCATCGGAGAACAATCGCTTACGCGAGAGCGAAAGAGCCTCAGCTCAGAGAAGGTTTTGGAAGAGAAATTGAGCTTCAAATTTTCAGTGGGTTTGGGAATTGGGGGTTACAACTCTAGATTTACAGGAGCAGGCCACTGTATGCATGCCACCCAATCACCTGTTGTTTGTGTGATTTACCCTACTCATCAACAAAAACTATTTTATCGCTTTGAAACGGTGGGAGTTGCCTTTTTTATTCTGTTTTTGGTTTATTCTTTTTTATTTTACAGTGCAACTTCATCTGAATGAAGCAAGAAGAACAGTTTTTACTGCGAGGTGATTTCTTACTTTCGGCAAAAGTGCATGGAAGAACAGCAAGCTAAGACTTCCCCACAGTGTAAAATTCCAAAATGGCCACAAAAGAAAAAAATGGGTCTCTATAATGTGTGTTTACAAGTAAACCGTCTGATGCAAAAATTAGAATCAAATTAAGAGAGCCTACTATTCCTGCCTCTTCCCGATGGGTCTCTATGACGGGTGTTGGCAACGATGATACTACTCTTGGCTTTTTCCAGTAAACCATCCCCTGCAGTTCACGTATCTTAGGAGAGTTTATAAGGGTAAACCTTCCGTATAGGTTGACTTCATCAAAATTGTATACGCTATCTCTCTGTTAACATAAGTTTTCAAGATTTTTTTGAAAGCAAAGCCACAAAATCCACTATCTCCTGCGCTTTGATTCTTTTCGCATCTCAGTCATGTAGCTTTCCAGGTTGGCTTTCTCCCATAAACGTCTCTTAACAAGATCTTCCTTCGTGGAGTCATCTAAGAAAAACATGCCAGACATAATTAGTGAAATCTTGAACCTGTGAGGAATCTCTAAAGTACATTAGTAGTGATGCAGTATCAGCATGCATAAATCAGGAAATCCCAATTCTTGCCACTTCCGTAAACAAAATGGCAAGTTTTTATTGGTTCAGCATCCGTCTTAAAGGTTTTCTACGGCCAATATTCATAGTAAATGGGCAAAGTAAACAAACAATATATGGCATATAAAAGTATGATAAGTATAACAAAATGTTCTCAACAATCGAGTCCCACTTAATACTCCAAAAAAATTTCTTCGGTTCCAACAGAAAAAAAAAAAAAAAAAAAAGGTTATATGAGTTTTATTTTTTTGCTCACCAATATTTCCCCATGCATCAAGAGGAACTCCAAGGGATCTTCGTGTCAGGTAAGAAGCGTCTTCCCAACAATAAGGTGCTTTTTTCACCTTGTATCTCCAGAACCAACAACCTGACCACAATAATAGCTGGATTGGAGAAAAGAATTTTAATCAGTAATCCTTGTGTTCGATAAGCCAATATCAGCATTAAAATCATTTCTAATTGCAGAAACACCATCAGAGAAACAGATAAAAAAAAGAAACCCTATGGCAATCTTCATTATTGTTGGATAATACATATCTAAAGTTGCAGATATTCTTGAACAAGAACAACAGTGCGACCTTTCCAACGGTGTAAGGTAGGAGTATGAAACGGGCACCGAGAAGATCCCAGAAGGACGGCCTTTCGGCTCCCTTTATCTGTAGTTCAAGTTCTTTGCCCAGATCTTCTTCAATTTTCCTGACATAATAACATAACCCACATCAATAGAAGAAAATAACATCCATGGAGAGTTATCATTAACGTCAAAGAACCTTTGATTAATTCATACTTGTTCATTTGCTTGTTAGTCTTCTTCTTATTTGTAGTTCCTCCACTGCGTTCAAGTTCTAAAGCTCGTAGTCTGTTTTTGTAAGCAGGCGTCTTCTTGACCATTGCTACAGCCTATAACAAGAAGAATTGAAAGTGTAAATGTTAATAAATCTACCACACTTTTCTGATCCCTGAAAAAAATTATCTATAAAGAAGTATTACCAAAAATATAAAAAATTTAAATGCTTTCATCTCCTACTGCTGACCCTTTTTTTTTCTCTCTCTTTTTTTAAGTGTTCTTGTTATCTCAAAATATGATCATTACTCTAAGAGCAGAGCACTGCACAATAAATGAGAGGAAGGAGGAAGAGATGGGGGAGTTGGGGTTGTTGAAGGACTTCTATAGAACTCTAGATTTGGAAGTGAAATTAGTCATGATAACTAAAAAGCAAAGGCTTACCAACATTCGGCACATCCATCAAACATTTAACATCAAGATGCATAGCATCATGTTTCAGCAATGGATATGTCACACTACCTGATTAAACCTTGTCCACTGATTGAGATACTGAAATCCAGAGAGAATCAAAAGGAGGCCAACCAGGACAGCACGGGTATCCTAGCAAGTAGATGCATAAACCAGTCAAAAATAATTGAAGTGGAATGCAACGCTTAATCCATCTACTATTACGTTTAGTTTAAGACAAGACAGGATACTCAGAAGAAAAAATGAAAAGTACTCACTGTTTTATGACCATAATATGCATGATAGTAACGAGCTGTATTGTAAAATACCTGAAACAAAAAGATGAAAATTATAGCATTTTCCATAATCACGTAAATTTTAAAAAACTTATTATGGTCATAAACTCAAATGTTTCATTAACACCACAAAATGAAAGGAAGAGAGATGCTTATGCAATACCAGGAAGCAAGTAACTAAATAAATGGCACCTCTAAAGATGGTCATCATTTTACACATATTTAATACACCAAAAATCAGGAGAGAGAAATTCAAACACTAAACTAAAATTGCAACCCCCTTAGCACATCAACACCTCTCAATGCCCCTAGAGCAGTCATTATGATTCGATATCCAAAACAATCAACAAGGCCTGCATACATAAGCACTATGACAGCAAGCCACGCATCAAGCTTATGACTAGGTACTCAACGAAAACACTCAAAAGTTTATACAAACACCAGTCTAAAGTTTCCGCAGCCCATGTATGTTGCTAAGTTGCTTACTAAGAGAATGTGAGTTTACAAATATAAATCAGCAATACTAAGTACTATCCACAAGATCCACAATCTAAGTCATAAAAATGACCATGGCATGCAATCAATTCAAGTACCAAAACAAAAGTTTTATTTCACAAGTGCTTGCTATATGTGTACCATAAACTAAAAGGATTCATCGACACTAAAATTGATCTTTCTGCAACCATTTCCATATCAGTTTCATCAAGTACCCAACTAAATAACACCTAGACACAACACTCCTTCACACTCCATTTGCCCAATGTGGTAATTGACTATCATAACCAATATATCACACTTTCACCAATAACAACCCAAAAAAAAAAAAAGGTCCGATAAAACTACTCTAGATTTTTCTTTTCACCTCCTCTGGATGTGCAATTGCATAATCATACTGTTCTCGCGTCGCCTGATCCTTCAAAATCTACAAAAGTGAGAATGAAGTTTGCACTTTTAGTACATACACAAGCGAAGCAAGAAAAGAAACATTTTTCTTTTCCTAATTACAGCACTCGAACAACGCCAAACGCTGTTGACTATTCAATAAAAGAGCAAGATCTATAGTACCTCATAGGCATTGGCGATTTTGACGAACAGCTTTCTCGATTCGGGATCTGGATTTTTATCCGGGTGACTGAATTCCAAGGACAACAAGCAAATAAACGAATAAAAGAAATAATCTACGAGAAATCAGAACATAATATGAAATTAGAAAATTACGAACTCACTGTTTCAGTGAGAGCTTATAGTAGGCTTTCTTGATTTCCGAAGCATTAGCATTCTGAGTAACCCTAGAAATGAAGGTGAAGATGGATCAGCGGAAGCAAAAATGAGATAAAGAAGAGTTGAATCCTGAAATTTTGGTGAGCTGGAGCTGGAGCTGACCCTAAGAGATCGTAGCAATCGTCCTCATCGCAATAGATCGCCGTTGACGGTGAGACAAGAATAGAAAATATCAAAACTGTCACGACTGCGCCCCATCGGAGCGCTGCCGCTGGCGCCATGCGGAAATGCGTCTCAGATTTCCCTTGAGAATGTGTCTCTGGTGAGGCTTTGAAAATGAAAGTCTACGTAGCACGTGTCAGACTTTTCTTCTGATCATACTTGTATTATTTATATATTTAGGAAATGAAACATAAAAGTATTTCATATTTTATTCACTCAAACCGATTTTACTTGGGAAATTAATATTTACATGTGAAACTGTAAACCACTCTTAGGACTGGTGAAACAATTAAGTTAGAAGGTATAATTATAATTACAATAAAGAATTTTTATGTAATTGTAGAACTAATAAATATTTTCTAGTTGTAGTAGGTTTCATGGTAATATCTAGCTAAAATTCATAAAAGGCAAACAGAGAGAGTTTTCTTAAGAGATAATTGTTAAAGATAACCCCTCTCATGAATTCTAGTTAATAAGAGAATCTATAAGATATATATTTAAGTAAAGAAAAAATATGAGAAAATCTAATGAGAAGAAACTATAAGGGACGTAGGACATTATGATGTTTTAAATATCTTAAATATGTTATTTTGAGTATGTACATTCCCATGATTGTGTGTTCAATCTCTATGTTGTTAATGCAATTGGTTGAATTCTCCTAACAAATGGTATCAGAAGTGCTTAGATCCTAACAAATGGTATCATACCTAGTTTAGATCTTAACAAATGGTGTGGTGAGCATGGAGCATGGAAGATTGAGATTATAGATGATAGATCAAACACAGTAAATGTAATTGAAAAAGCATATAAATGTTTTGAGGTGAGATTTTTTCTTTCCCTAAATCTAGTTTGATTTTAAATGATATTGATGTAGATCAATCGATATATATTATTAGAATGGTAGAATGGGGTTTGCAAAATGCTTATCTATGTCTCTCTATCTAGATTTAAGTATTTATAAGCCAAATTAGAGATTTTTTTTGTTGAAGTGCACAACATTTTAGAGATGATCAATATTTTTTGAGATGTTAGATTGAAGATCAAGTTAATCATATTGTTTGTGGTGGTCGTGTGAATCTTTGACTCAAGTTACGACATTAGATGACAGAAAATGATGGAAATATTGGCATTTGAAGATGAATTAATGATTGAGGGGGAGCTTGTGATGCTTTTATATTGATGTGGTTGATGAAGTAAAATTTTAGGATTTTCAAGTTTGTTGATATCTAGATGAGGTGTGGGAAGCTTCAATGGTTGATTCTAGAAAAACACTAAAAATTTAGAATGAGAGATGAACTCTTTGATGGGTGGATTCCAAAGGGAAATCTCAATGTTGTGAAAGATCTAGAATTTTTTACTATTATTGATGGCCTCATGGTGGAAGAGGTGTTTGGATAGAAGAAGTCCATGATGATGTGCAAATGTCTAAAAAGAAACATGACTTAGAAGAGGTATAACCTTGAAGAGGCTATAATGAAAGAGGAATGACTTAAAAGAGGCATGATTTAAGAGGAGGCAAGGATGACACATTTGATGAGGGCTTGTTTTGAAGAGAGTTTATCCAATCTTTTACTATCAAAAATATTGTGGTTGCAAAAGTTGAAGAGAATTTTTTTAGTCTTTCTTTTTCAAAAGACTGTGGTTGAAGAGAGTTCTTTCATCTTTTCTATCCAAAGACTATAGTTGTAGAAGTTGAAAAGAGTTTTTCTAATCTTTCCCTTTTCAAAGATTATGGTTGTATGGTTGATATATTTGAAAAGATTTTCTATATTTTCCTATGATACAAGAATGTTGCACCAAATTGTTTCAAATGGGAGATTGTTAGGATTGGTGGAACAATTAATTTAAAATGTATGATTGTAATTACAATCAAGGTATTTATATAATTGTGGAACCAAGAAATACCTTCTAGTTGTAATGGGTCTTCTAATAGTATTTGGTTAGAATTATATCTTTTTGTAAAAATAGGATTTCCTAGTAGTATTTGACTAAGATTCATTTTGAGTTTCTCTATAATTAGGGGAAGTATAGAGAAACCTAAAGGGCGAGCAAAGAAAGTTTCTTGGGGGTTAATTATTGGAGAGAATCTCTCTCATGGATTCTAGTTAACAACATAATCCATGAAATACTTATTTGAAAAGAGGAAAAGTGTAAGAAAATGTAATGAGAAGATACCACAAGGGATGTAGGACATAATGATGTTCTAAATCTCTTAAATTTGAATTCCCATGGTGTGCTTGATCTCTATATAGTCGATATGCTTGGTTGAATTCCTCCAACAATCACTAAAAAATCCTAAATAAAAAAAAAGTTGTTAGAAATTTATAAGAAAAGGCAACAATAAAAAAAGGAAATAAGGAAAAGTGTAGTGGAATAATATCTTTTGAAAAAAAAAGGATGGGGGGAAGATAATTCTGAAGAGATGACACGCCAAATGAAAAATAAAAATATAATTGAGTTTCTTTTTAAAAAAATTATGAGAATAATTAAAAAAAAATCAAGTTCTTTCCTAGAATTGTACAATGTTGTAATTTTAAGAGAAACAATGAAGGAGAATCATTTTTCATTTACAAATAAGGAGATGACATGCACATGAAAAGAGAAAAAGATAACTAAGTTTTTTAAAGTAGATGAGAGTTATAGTAGGAGAGGAAGGTAGGGACATGATAAAGAAATGGTAGTTGAGAGAAATGAGAAAAAGAAGAAACACAAGTCACTTTATTTTAGAATCACAGTAGGAAAAGGAAACAATAATTGAGAGCTAAAAAAGCAACTCAGTATTCCTATAAATTTGCCGTTAACCAAGAGATTATCTTTTTGATATGTATTTTTCATTTGCATCATAAAGTAAAACATGTTTCTATTTGTAACTTTAAGAAGTCAATTGTCTATATCTGATGAAATTATAGAAAAATTTAGGCATTGGGCATGCATTCAAGTAAAATGATGATATGAAATAATAGAAGAGTGCACATCTTAAGTAGATAAATTATACTTTTAGTTGAAGAACAAAATCCTTGAGAAATTAACCTAATTTCTCAAGAACTTCGAAGAACACCAAGAAACCCTAGAACAATATGTGAATTGGGAATATTTGAATTTGATGATTAAATTGTACAACATGAAGTCTAATTTATAAACATCTCGAAACTATATACAAAAGGAAACATAAACCCTAAATCAATTTTGTCTAATTGGATGATTGAGAATCATCTAGGGTTTGGAAAGAATTTTAGATTCTGATCGAGGGTTTGGCTATTGTAGTTGTTGATTTGTGAATCTAGTCATGATAAGGCCGTTTGGAGAAGGTGCGCAATCTTATGCAAGAAAGGAAAGTTTTCTGGTGATGTTTTCCAAGCTAGGTGCACGTAGATGCTGTCGGAGTTTTCGGAGGTGAAGGTTGCTCATCGAGGAAGCAAGGTGCAGGGCTAACATGGCTTTGAGAGTCCACGTGGATTGCTAATTGTCTAATGAGTGTTGATGTGGCAACGAGTGGCACTAACGTGACGATGTTGACATGGATGGTTGTCATGTCTTTTAACACTCCCCTAAAGCTAAAAGGTTGCAACGAATTGTAAGATTGTTTTGAAAAGTTGTGAACTGAGAGGAGGACAAACCTTTGGTGAAGATGTTTGCAATTTGATCAACGGAAGAGATAAAATGGATGTGGGGTTGACGATTCTTGACTCTTTCACGAATAAAATGGAAATCAATTTCCACATGTTTGGTACATGCATGAAAGACAAGGTTGGTGGAGAGATAGAGTGCAGAGAGATTGTTACACCATAAGGTTGGAAGAGAGGACATGGGTTGGTTCAAGTCTCTTACAAGTGCTTCAATCCAGATAAGTTCAATAGTGGTGTTAGCTAAAGACTAGAATTCAGCTTTGGTGCTAGAGCGAGCAATGGTTTTTTGTTTGCATAAGGTCTAGAAAATGAGGTTAGATCCGAGGAAAATGTAGAAGCCACCTGTGGATTGGCAATCATCACAATCTCCTACCCATTCAGCATCAAAGTATGCGTGAAGTTGAAAAGATGACGATTTGGTGAGTAGAATCCCATAACGAGGAGTATCTGTAAGAAATCTTAATATATGTTTGACAAAGGTCCAATGAGTGCTTGTGGGTGCATGCATGTATTGACATGCAATATTAACTGCATAAGCTATATTGGGGTGAGTAAAAGTGAGATATTGAAGAGCGCCAATAATGCTACAATAATGAGTAGGATCATAAATAGGTTCACCCTCATGAAGAGATGGTGGAGAGATGGTGGTGCAAGGGGTTGAGACACCACGAGCATCACCCATTTTGGCACAATTGAGAATTTCGTGGACAAATTTGGCCTTGTGTAGAAGAAGGCTAGTAGGTGTAATGAGAGCTTATATATTAAGAAAATAATGAAGATTACTAAGATCTTTGATGTCAAACTCGGTTTGTAATTGTTAAAGAATGTTTGAAAGTGGGGCATGAGGGTTGCTAGTAAGAATAACAAATGGAGTGTTGAGGCCGCAAAAGAGGTGGGTGAGGTACTCATTAATGGAGATGACCTCACCCATGCCATTGAGCTCCTCCACGAGGGCATTGATCTCGTGGAGGAATTCCGACACAGTGCGGTGCCCTTTAAAGGTAGCCTAGAGGCAAAGTTGAAGGCTAGAGGCTTTAGTAGAGCTCTGAGCCACAAATTTGGTAGCCAAAGCCCGTTAAACATCGACAGATGTCTCTTGCCTTGTCAGTTAGCTGAAAATGGCATTGGAATAGGTGTTGAGGAGAAGCCTAAGAGCCATTTGGTCGCATTTTTACCACTCAGGGTGGTCGAGGTTAGGAACTTGAACCATGGTGCCGCTAGAATCGGTGATATTGATGAAATCTGCCAAATAGGGTACCGATCAATAATAGGTAGTAGCTTTGTTGCACGAAGGTAGGGAAGGATGCAAGCCTTCCAAACGAGGTAATTGGGACCCTTGAGACACATAGAGGTTGTCGGAATGGAGATGTTTCCAATGTTAACAGCAGTGGGAGTTGGGGTGGGAACAAAATCAAGTTGAGATTATGCCATTTAGGTCAAAATTGAAGGGGGATTGAATTGGGCGTCAGCCTATGGCTCTAGATACCAAGTCAAAGAACAAAATCCTTGAAAAATTAGGTTAATTTCTCAAGAACTTTGAAGAACACTAAGAACCCTATAACAATATGTGAATTAGGAATATTTGAATTCAATGATTAAACTATACAAATGAAGTCTAATTTATAGGCATCTTGAAATTGTATATAAAAGGAAACATAAACCCTAAATCAATTCAATCTAATTAGATGATTGAGAATCATCTAGGGTTTGTAAAGAATCGTAGATTCTAATTGAGGGTTTGGCTGTTGCGGTTGGTGATTTGTGAATCTAGTTGTGATAAGGTTGCTTGGAGAAGGCGCATGATCTTGTGCAAGAAAGGAATGTTTTCCAGTGATGTTTTCCTAGCCAAGTGCACGTAGATGTTGCCAAAGTTTTCGAAGGTGAAGGCTGGGCATTAGGGAAGCGAGGTGCAGGGCTAACGTGCCTTTGAGAGTCCATATGGATTGTTGACTATTTAATGAGCGTTGATGTGGCCACATGTGGCACTGACATGATGATGTTGACATGGATGGTTGATGTGTCTTTTAACACTTTTGTTAATTGTGTTTAAAATCCATAAAAACACATTTTGATAAGTTGTCTAAGATTTTGCTTGATCAATCTTTATCATACTCATGCTCACAATTTTGAAGGTTACTCACAAAGAAAACATAGATAAGTAATTACTTTTTCTTTCATTTGATAATATTAGTTAAAAAGTCAAAATGTCTAACTTAAAAGCCAACTCAACCGTTAGAAGGTTATCTTTTCGTTCAAACTTTAATTCAAGGATTTTTTTTTCTTCCAACGTGGAACTCTCGTCATGCACACACATTTCGCTGAGTGACATTGGGCTCAAGATTGCAAATGTGAAACATATTCAACTTAAGCTTTAACATTAAATTAGAAGGCCTAAAAGTCCAACCTAAATTCTTTACAAAAAAATAATTGTTGGTAGATACCTAAAATAATCTTATGGGAGGTTGGACCACATGCAAGCTTATGTAACCAAAGAAGAAGGTGATATTAAAAAGAAATGAATGTGACTTGCCACTAGACTCAAAACTTTTTCATAAAGTAGTCACATTCATTCCAATAACCTCGTCATAATCTGGATAAGATCAATAGTGGTCTTTACTCGTTCTTTTTCATGCTGATTTTCAAAGTTTACAGCAAGAATTGAGTGTTATCATTCACATAATAGACCCGGCAACTGAATCCTTGACTTGGGACTGGATTCACTTGAATCAATTCATATCCGCGTGTACATAACATGATTGGTGTTGCTAGATTAAAGTCAAGTTGAGATATGCACATTTGGAATCCTCCAATGGAAGTCTTGAGATGAAATCTAGCAAATTGGATGTTATGTAATGAACGTCAAAGTTCAATTATATGATATCCATCATGCACTTTCCCAACTAGTCAAAAGGTCCCAACTAATGGAAAAGTAGAATGATAGTGCGCTATCAAGTCAAAGGATCTAATCCAGTAACTTCCAGTGCCGGAATTTCACCAGAAGAGAAATTCAAATCGAATTTGAACCTCCACTTTGATGGGATTCCTTAAGACTGAAGAAATCGGATTCTAATACCGTCAATGATAATCATTGCCATTGAAACAAGAAGCACCAATTAAAAACACTAACAAGAGGATCAAGTCGGTTTCTTTCTGTTGCTTAAATTCCTCGCTGGACACAAAACTTTCCGTTTCGTTGAAGAGGAAGACAGGGGGGCTCAGCCACCATGGAATCACACCGAAATCGGATATACATTTCTTATTTCTAAAGGAACTACAATTCGAATGCTCTCTTTTTGACACCATTTTAGACTACTTACGAAACGCCCATTTGTGGTGGCATTTACACGCGAAACCTAGGAAGGCCTATTTTAAAACCCAAATTTTTAACATCCGCCTGCACCTGCTCCCTGAATTCCCTAAAGCTGAATTTTCTGTAGACTGAAGGCTGCTGGCAGCTTTCTATCACGGTGTCATACGGAGGACACACGAAGTAAGCCGTCGAGAACCTTTCCACCTGGGAATTGGAGACGACCCGATGTTCTACGCTCTTGTAGACGTCATTGCTCCATGCCTACGTAAAACCACAAGTATCAGAGAGGCTATTTTGGTGAATCCTGCGTTAAAGAATTCCAATTTAAGTTATACAAAATGGCTGAAGTTTTACCTGAAACAAGTCCCCAATGTTAATGATAAGAGCCTCGGGATTAGGTTTGACTGCAATCCATCTCCCATCTTTCACCAATTGCAGACCCCCGACCTGATCTTGATGCAGTATCGTGAGGAAGTCGCTATCAGTGTGCTGCGTCAGGCCAAGCACTTCTGAAGAGATTGTGCATGGCGGGTACCGATTCAGTCGAAGATAACAAGTGCTTGGTGAACAATTTTCTTGGAAGAAAGTTGAATCGTGGCCCATTTTCTCAGCCAAAATCTCAGCCAACTTCTGTGCCAGACTGGAAACCGTCGCCGCAAATTGTTGCATCGTTGTGCTGGATAATAACAGCGCAAGGGATAATAAATTTAGAATCTTATAGCTTATATTATGCAAAAAGTGAGAGAGAAAATCCAAGGACACGAAATTTTATGTGGCTGGTGGGACTTCAACGTCTCCAATAATACCAATAAAGATTATAGCCTACTTCGCACACATGCAGCATTGGACCCAGTTTGTGTGGATGATGGGAAAGTTCTATGTGGTATGGCGCAGGCCCTCCGTCCGCCTTCGCTGTTCCTTTTGTCATGCCTGAGTCGTAGGCCCCTAACTCCTACAACTTGTCGGTTGACATTAAGGAGGAATCTTCTAGGTAAGTGGGTCTGAGATTTCTGAACTGCTGAGAGTAGCAGTAAGGTTTAGAAGCGGTGGCTCCAAAACATCTACATGTGTTGTTGCGAAACAGAGGCTGACTCTTATACCGGGTTCGTGTACTTTTCGATGAAACTAATGACAAGCAAAGCAACGACACTCAAACAGGGAAACGCAGGTAACAGCACCCGAAACGACATCAAGGAAAAATCAAAATATAGGTTAAAGTTTAGTGTCTGAGCCCGGGTTCGAACCGGGGACCTCTAGTGTGTGAGACTAGCGTGATAACCAACTACACCACCCAGACGGTAGCGGAAAGTTTTTGAAGTTTTTAAATTAGTAAAAGGTTTAACGAGACATGAATTTCCGTTTTCCAAGCATTTTTTATTTTGTTTCAACTTTGTGTTTATGAGTGGATCAAATAAATGATAAAGACAGAAATTTGGCCCCCGTCTCTATCACATGCTGACGAATATCCTTATCATTACAGCATGACAATAAGATAAAACATTTCCCTATTCGTTGGTCCGACTTTTTTCTTGACGAAATCAAGAAAAGTGACACGCAGGGGAGTGCATAAGCAAAATAAAAGTACCCGGTAATGATTGTTACCTGAGACCTTCGACGCCGCCTGAACACGAGATATCAATCATAGGAATGTGGAAAGCTTCTGACCATGATAGCTGCCCCAAGCATGTCGCCGAAGGGGTTCCCCAACGATAGCTTCCAGCGGAGAAGTTCAAGTACTTGTCTTCTCTCGTCTTCCTGTCAAAGGGTTGCTTAAACACCCTCTCCTGATGAAGCCTCATCTTCTCCAAGATTTCTCGGGAAATTCCATGGTTCACAACCTGGAAGAAACCCCACTCCCGAGAAGCCCTGGCTATCTCGGCCTTGCACTCCTCTCTCTCCGCTTCGCCGGCGCCTAAAGGGGCGAGGTCAATCAACGGAAGCTCGCATTCCTTGACGATGACAACATCGCCGTCTTTGGTTCTTCTTCTACTCCGAGGGCTAGTTTCTTGGATGGTTTCCTCGAAGAGCGTCTTGTAGGCGTCGAGAAATGGTGGGTCCGAGTCCATGCTAATTAGCGGCTGAAAGACAGTCCCAACAGAATGTTAGAGCTTTGCATAAAGATCAACAGAACTTGGGTTAAAATAGAGTTTTTCCGGAGAAAAGGACAAAGGAGAAACAGGAATGGGGACAAAAGCTTTCCCCACTACCCTTTGGCTTCTTTTCCCTCTCGTCGATGAAAACCCTTTGGCGTTTGTTTTTGAACGTTTTGGACTTTGGACACAAAGCTGATCCATGTCTTTTTCTTACACTTGAAGACACCTATTTCTTCCCTTTCTTTTTCAAATTCGTTTTGTTAGTCTCTGAAAGAACATTTTTTAAAGATTTCGGTACTGGCGTAGGTGTAGCCTGGAAAATAAAGTTAGGCATAGAACAAGAAAAGAGAAAAAGAGACAAAAAGCTGATTTGGATCCTTCACCGGCTCCTTATGTTTACTCTATCAAAAGAACATTAAATAGTTGACACTTGCTAGCTTAATGGTATGTTAGAAGAGCCTAGAATTTTCAGTCTCATGTTCAACATCCACTGGATCTATACATATAAATAAATAAAAAAAAGGAAAAAAGGAAAAAAGAAGAGAGACTATCTAATCTTACTTGCTTCTCAAGAACATAGAACACAAGCAAGTATAATATTTAGTTTTTTTTTTTTTTTTTTGGCATGCATTATATTTCCTACTCTTTAGCGTTAAGTATTAGTTTTGATCAAAACCAACAAGATATCTAAAGATATGCTCAACACACTAACAAGATAGTTTTGATGCTCCGACCTGTCCGCTTGTTACTTTCTAGACTATTATGGGGACTGAGAAAATCATTAGGTCATTGAGTACCATTTTCCCGAGCGAAAAGTGGGACCTTCCTGTATGTCGGCCGTCCCTTGACGGCCGCCTTACTGCTGTTTATTGAATGAGCATCTTGTCAGCCATCCTTTGACTGCCATCTCACCGTTGATTCAATCGGCAAGGCTTCTTGTTCCACTTCTCGGAGGTCTTCTCCTTCCTCACATATTTTTTTTCACAGTGGACAGGTCGGAGCATCAAAACTCCAGGTAAAAGCTACAACCCTACGAGCGAAAAAGAGACACTACAACTCCTTCCAACAGAGGTAAACACAAGAACCACGAAACGCGTGTTTCACTTGCAGAATTTGCAACTGACAATAACTTTTTTCCTCGTTCCCGGATGAAGAGACTACTGGACGAGGATGATCCACAAAAATGAGTTCTCGTTTATCTTCTTTCTTATCCGAAAGAAGAAACACGAGCCTTAATTCTTTGAGGTTCTAAAGCCCTTTGAAGATTGATTTGCTAGCTAGTTAGCTCCTTTATCAAGTGGCCAATTAGGTTTCTCCTAAAAAGTTTTTGGCTTTTCTGATGTGGTCTCATGGTTTTTTCTGGTCTATGGCTTTCTTCTTTATGTCCTATCTTATGGCAGAAGATAAAAAGGCAATGGTTATACTAATCTAACAAGATGAGCCACAAATTTCTATGTCATTTGTCTGGAAATATATACTTCCATAGAAATCATTAGACGATTTGTATTGACCACACTGGGTTTAGAACTATCAAAACCAACCTTTACATTCTTTCGTTTCATAGGAGTCTTCATAGAGGTGAGCTATAACTTAGTCCAGAAAGATCTGTTCGTTTTATTATTTCCTGGGACAAACATTTCTTGATTGAATTTTATGCACTTTTTGTTTTCTTAACTTTTCGGTCTTTTGAGGCCACAAGCCTGGAGGAGAACTGTGGCTCAAGGTGCCTAGAATGGAGTGAAGAATACAGGAATCCTCAAGTCGAAAGGATGGAGAAAAGTACTTGGTTGATATATCCAGTACGCCTTGGTACTCTAACGTTATTTATGGCAGAAGAAACTTATCTTCTAACACGTGAGCCTGATTTGCAATGAATGGTTGTTATGTAAAGTGAATAAACAGTGACTGAGCGAAACATACAGTGACCGAAGAGAAGCTAAATCCATGTCTTTTTCACATCATGTGATGATATTGGCAAAGCCTTCTCTGTTTTGGCGCTAAATTCGTAGCTTCTCCTACATAAAAAAGTGCCCTGTGGGATTAATAAACGATACTTATCTATCCTTTACCTGGCTTAGAGTCTGCAACAAGGTTCCGGAACTCAGCATTGCTTCTGCTTCCCTGCGATGGATCCGGAGCTCTCGTGTCGTCTGCCAAGAAAGGGAGGAAATATTCCGTTTCAGGCTAATTTTGGCAAGTAATAAAGAAGACAGTTGAATTCAATGTTACTTTCGTAGAGGGACAAAATTCAAAGATGAGGGTTGGGTGATGAAAGATTACTTGCATGGTAATGCACGAAGGCGGCGATGTATACGTTCTTGATTTTATGCGAAGATCATCTTTCGACTTTCTTGACCGCGGTGAAGGAAACAAAAGCATGAGAACAAATGAACGACTAGGACAGAAAGAGATCTAAGCTTCACAACGAAAAACTACTCCTCATTAAGCCAAAGCATTTTGAAGAAATGCACACGTTACTGCAACCTAAAAGAGGACCAGCTTGCAGCATATGCTACAGAGAGAGAGAGAGAGAGAGAGAGAGGAAAGAGAGGTAAAACAGAGGGAAAGTGCTGTATCAGTAAGATCGGATGAAGATACTTTATAGGCCTAGAAGCAATTCAATGATTACCCAGTTGATGTACGGATAAGAGAGGGAGGAGAAGGGTTCATTAGGAAAAAACGCTTCTCATCGGAGTATAATTAGGCATCGATCTTTTCTTCACCCTTTATAAAGTCATTGAAGAAAAGTCGCTTTCTTTTTTTCTATTTCTCCCCCCCTGTATAAGGTGTTTGCACCAAGGTGAAAGAGAGTGCAGAAGATAGGAGAGGGAACGATGAGGAATGGACAGACTTGGAGGAATGAGAACCAAATGATACACTGATGCAACTCCTAAAGGAGACTTGGTTCAACACAGACCAATTGAAAGTTTGGTTTGGAACAATTCTCTCTCCAATTCTACTTTGACTCAGGTCTGTGCGTTAGGCACATGAATAATACAGGAACCCGACCGTCTCACAGTATCCTCTGAGTGGATGTCGGCACATCCCTGCTACAGAGTCTATGAGCCACATGCATGTTAACATTTTTATGCTGTCCATTTCCAATTGGCCCGGTTAAAGAATTGAGGGCATGCATGTGCAGTGCTTAAATGGGAAAAGACATGGTATCACCACCTAGGGTTCATGACTGAAGCACCTTGGAGCAGAAGTCCTTGTTAAATACCCGATGATATAATATGGTTTTCTTTAAAACATAGGTTTTCCCTTTTCCCAGACAGTTCTCTTCCTGATTCTATGAGAAAACCAGGCATTTCAATCATGTAATGTGGCCTGCTGCTAATATTGAGATCAGATTTGCAAAATATCCAGTGATATAACATGGTCTTTTAAAACACATGGGTTCTTCCTTCTCGTAGACGATGTTGTTCCTGTGTTTACGAGGAAACCCCACACTTTTCAATCAGGAAACGTGGCATGTTTTTTCCTTCCAATTTGAAAAAACACCCAAGTTATTGTACAAGTTCATCCATGAAGCTTTAGTCACATGGATGAAAAGCAACTCCCTGCCAGGCGTGTAATTGAATAGTACACGCAATATTTGCAACAAAGAGGGTGCGTGCAAGTCAGACCGTAGGGCTATCTAATAGACTTTAACCAAAGACATTAACCCGGGAAGAATAGGTCTTGTGTAGTCACGAAAGATGTGGCTATGCTTGTAAGGCATGACATATGGACTATGTGGAACTAGCATCTATATCGATTGCGTCATTAAAGCACTTATAATGTGCAGGCAATAGCAGTAACATGGTCACTTATACGGAGGAAGGCCTTTTGAATTATGCAGAATTCCTCTCTGTGGCAATGGAATGGACGGGCAACTTGTGGTGTCAAAGAGGGCCAGCTTCTGGATTATCAAATCACATCAAAAACAGAAAGTTCTCTTACTTTTTATGCTTGTCTCTTTCGGATTCTCTTCTGCATTAAAAGTACCTTCCTCCTTTTTTCTGGCCATTAAGAAGAGCGTCAGCTTTAGGCACTTCTTAACCAACAGCCCTCAGTATTGCCGACGTATTTCTATAAAAATATCAGTCTCCTTGTTGGGAGACTGCAGGTAGTATGTCATCTGGAACATGGCCTGACAATTAACTATTGGAAGTTTGTCGACTGAAAATTAGAAGTAAATGAGTTGCATCTGGACGGAAAAGGTTAGAACTCATCAGTTTCAGATGGGCCAAAGAAAAGACCCGTCTAACGCTCTAAACCTACGTATCTTGCCTTCTTTCCTCTGTTTAATACCTCTAAGCTAACATGCTATGCCCTATCTTTCATTTTGTCCCTGTTTTTCTTCTTTTTCAGTTGCGGAAAGAAACAGAAGGTCTTCATCCTGTTGTCATTTTAGGAGGGTCTTTCAAGATCGGTGTCCATGACACGGGGTCAAAGTTGCTGGTCATATCGTTGTGAAGGCCGTTTCTTTAATTAAATCATTTCAATCATTATGAGGACCAAAAGATTCAGACTTTTCGATTTGATGTCGACGTTGACATGCGGAAGCGTGGCAAATTCGTGTACAAGACAGAGTGAGTCCCACTTACTTTGATATCATGTGGAGTGCTGCGATATTTGCTCCTCCAATCATTAAAATAATGCAAGAAACTCCTCTTCTGTTCACTTAACGGCTCTCATTCTTCTCCTCATCATGGGTAAATTTACTCTGTATCCTGTGTTTTGTCCTTTTGCATTTGTCCTTTGGGGCCATGAGAGGCTATGCACTCACCTGGTTATTGTCAGAGAACGTGGTGACCTTTTCAAACCCGTGGTCTTCTAGATTTTGGTATACTATCTGCGACATTCTTCCTGAAGCCTCCTGAAAGCAATGGGAGGAGCATTTGGAGTGCAGGTCATAAGGTTTAAAACCCATCCTCCATTCAATTTCTAGGCCTGATTGCTGCAGTTTGACAATATATTCGATTGAGTACATTCTCATGTTTAAAGCTCCGTTTCCTTATAATAAAAAATTCGTCATTGAAGATAGGATGATGAAATAATAAAAGAAAGAAGAAGAGTGAGCGAAAACTTTGTATTTTAGATGTATTTTAAATGTGTGTATGGGATGTATAAGAGGAACCTTTTGTAAAGAACTTTATAAAGTTCTAACTATAATAACATGGTAATGTTGAGATTCCTATATTTCTTTATAATAAGAAAGCTTCCAGTTATAAAAAGATGCACAATTATTAGATTATATCCAAATGATGATACTCACATCCTTAGCACTCAATTTTCATGACATTCCTAGAAATCAATTACTTTAGCTTTAAAAATCTGAAATTGATTCCATATTTTTGATACAATTGAGAAATATTAAAATTCTAGATGCAAAAAGAAATGTAGATGAAAATATACAAAAAAAAAAGAAAAGGTCAAAAAATTAAAGTGGTTCAACATAAACATCTATGTTTGCTCGACTATAATGTTGAAGACACAATCCAATATACAATGAACCCACGCAATTTAATCCATACAAATGATAAAAAATTACTACTATTTTTTGCATATTATGCTTTGAGTTTGTAAGACAAACATTGATTATTATTTCAAAAATAAGTTTGTAAATATGTACCAAGTCACTGATAAGATCTATTACAGTCAACTATCACAGTCAATTTTGTACAACTTCAATTTTATCATCAAATAAAAGAGTTAAAATTTTTATCTGTTGCCAAATAAAAAAGGTGACCCTTATGGAGAGAAATAACTATCCTTTTCTATTTAAAAGATGAAAACTCCTTTTAATAAGAGATAATTTTTTCTTAAAAATAAGTAATCACGTTACTTAATTAACTTTTAGATAATGTAAGAAGAGTAAGATTACTCTTTATTTTATAAAAAATAATCACATTACTTATATGATGACTAGATATATATTGTAAGTTTGTATGAACTAAATAAATTCTGTATTAAGATGTAACATTTTATAACTCTGTTAGTTGGAGATAGATTTAATCTTTGACTAGAAACAAAAAAAAAGTGATAGAAAAAAAAAAAAAAAGAGGGACAGGTCATAATCATCAATTTCCTTTCACCCTGATTGGAGTGATCCCCACAAGTCTGGAGTGACAGGAGGCTATAATTTTCAGGGCTTCCACGTAGTCCTCTTAGTCTTATATTTGATTTGACTAAGAATCTATTAACTGAATGACTATATTTCTTCTGCTTCTTTGCAAACCGTGATTTTCTCAGCTTCCAAGCACCACACCGCGAGACGAGAGACAGGTTGAAAATCTAAAGGATGGTAACAGTGATCAGGGATGGGAATCGACAGGGAGATTTTAAATGATTGGAGAGATCAGCAATAGAGTCAACAACGTACAGCGTCGAAGCTTTCATTGATTGATTATTTCTGACGGTCGAACAACATTTCCACTCAACTGATTTGAGGCTTTAGATCAAATCCAAACCTTTACATATTTCAAAAAAACATCCTCTCAACGGATTTGAACCACAATATTGAATTCCCCTCGTTCATTTGAGCCATAAAGTGGTCTTTCAAAGGCTACATGCTTTCAAAAGGGTGAATCACTTTAAGTCTATTCAATGGTAACTGTGCATGTCACGGAATTGATGATTGCTGTCACGTCGACATTTCATGTCACAGTGACTGTCGACATTAAACGAATAATAAAATAAATGTTGACTAATATTTTTAATTATTAGTTTGGAGGAGGAATTAGAGTTAACTCGTATTAGATGCTGTCCAAAAAGATAGAGAAAAGCGGACCAATAGGTTGGGAAAGTTATTTCTATTTGTTAAGACAGGCGGGCATGTGCAGTATATACACTACATCAAAATAGGAGGCATGTGCAGTACACGCGCCATACCAAAACAGTCCGGTGCCAGTAGTACATGCACGGCACTAGAACAAGCTAGCTCAAACGACATGCGCTTCGTCTCCAACCTCTCGCCCACTCTCTTCTTCTATCTTCTTTAATTCTGACCATTCTAATAAACATTTTAGGACTATTCAAGAGACATTTAACTCAGAACATAATAGTCAATTGATTGCAATGAAAAATAAGAAAAATCAACAACTCTATTAATGAAATTTTAGTTCAAAAATTCCAAACCTTTTAAAGATTTTTATACCAAATGTTTTCATAATAAATTTTGAATCAACTACTCATAACTATAAGTTGGTTTGCATTTAGTTTTCAATTACTATAAAAGGATGATTTGATTGTACTCTCAAATCATTCAAAAATACAAGTTTTCTTCTCATTGTTCTTCATATTATTCTTGTGTTTTGTTTTCTTGTTCTACTATTCTTATACACGAATTTCTACAATATTTCGTAAAAATTCTTGTTTTAACTTGATATTAGTTTAGCTTTTTGGCAAAGTCCCTTGTTTTATTTCATTTTTTTGCACATAGCCTTCACCACCATGAATGTTCATTCTGCTACTTATACTCTCCCATCGCCAATTCTAGGCTCTATTCCAACCATAGGTGTTTTGTCTAGAAAGGCCCAATTTCCTTGTTTAGAAAACTTAAATTGAGCCTTTCCTTCAAGCTAATGGGTTACTTGGCATTGTTAGTAGCTTGTTCCCTTGTCTTGATGAATTCATCACCAATACTAATAAGAAGGGTGTCATCACTCGTGATTCCAATCCAGCCAATTAAGATTGGAAAATAAGAGATTAGATTGCATGAGGTTGGGTTTTTAGCACTTGCAATTACATAATTGTGATTAATCCTAAGGAGTGCAAAACACTAGCTAAAATATGGTAGGCCCATTTGAGTTTGTGGGTCAGAGTTCTACACATGTTCCACTCTTTGATTACATCTTTAGATAGCAACAAAAGGTCACTGGACAAATAACTAGGTTTATTTAAGAGGTAGATGGTATTGTTGATCAACTTTCACTTGTAGATGAAATTATCTTGGAAAATGAGTACTATACTTATGTTTTTCGAGGTCTTGGTACCCTTTATGCACCTATTGCCATTGCAATTGAAATTCATATATGCATGCCATCTCTTTCCCATGAAGATCTATGTGGGTTACTCCTTATCTAGGAAACTCACCTCAAAATGATTGCACAAAGCTTTCCCATTGCAATTGCTTTTGCATAGTTTTGCCACTATCCTTTCATATTAACTTCCTTCCAAATCTACTTGCAATTCAATAGGACATTCAAATAATATCACCAATCAAGGACATAATCATGTTGCTCATTATAGCAACAGACCTTAGTGCAATGTTATATTTCAAATCTATTGCAAACCAAGATATATAGCACATCAATGTTGTTATAGGTATGTTTCTACAAACTCTGGTCCACAAAATATTTAGGCTAATATTGTTAAGAAGGCTTAACAACAATCACCCCAAGCCTCCATTGAAACTGATTGGTTTCTTAATTCTAGTATCATACATCATATCTTGCTAGATGACTATGACGTTACGTAACTACTTAACTACCATAGAAATCAAGTAGTTATTGTCAGGGACAAAATGACACTTTTAATAACCTACCAAGGTAATTTATTAACCCTTAGTAATATCAATATTTTTTATGTTCTTATTATGCCAAATATAAAAAAATGTTTGTTATCTATTTCCAAATTTACAAAAGATAACAATTACATTTTCTTATTTTTTTTCTTGATTTCTATCTTGTACAGAGTCTAACAACAAGAGAGATCTTACTAAATGACCAGTTGAAAATGGACTATATTACCTCAACTTGTGTGATCTTTTGCAATCCCCAAAGACTTTTCATACTTCAAAAATAAGTGTAATGGTGTAGCATTGTATATTAGGCTATCTTAATTATGCAAATGTAATAAGATTGCTGAAAATAATGAATATCCAATTTACTGGAAAAACTTCATCATCTTGCAATGCTTGTAACATCAGTAAAAGCTAACATGAGGCTCATTTATCTACACATAATATCTCCAAAGCTCTTTTGGACTTAGTTCACTTTGATATATAGGGCCTTACAACAATTATAAGTTCTCAAGGAAAAATATATTATATTTTTTTATTGATGATTATTCAAATTTTACAAGGCTTTATTCCATGAAAAGTAAAGATGAATTTTCTTCAAATCTTCAAGAATTTTTAAACATTTGTTGAAAATGAACTCCAAACTACAATTAAAAGCATTCAATGTGATGGGGTAGCTAAATTTGCTTATGTTGATTTGGAAACGCTATTACCTCACAATGGTATTTATCAATGCATATCAAGTCCCCATGCACCATATCAAAATGAGACGACCAAAAGAAAACATAGGCATGTCATTGAATCAAGATTATCTATGATTAATTATGTCCATGTACCACTTAAATATTGAGAAAAGTGTAGCACATATTATCAATCATCTACCAACCCTAGTTATAGAATAAAAAAAATCCATGTGAAAAAATATTTAATCAAATACGTATTATATCTCATTTATAGATTTTTGGGTGTTTAGGATATAAGAGCTATCACTGTCTTTGTTTACAAACAAAACAACATTCTTGCCAATAACAAACAAATACATAAAATATTGGTATCAATCCAATAATGTCACATCTCTCTATGGAAATTATTTCAAATAATTAAGCACAAAACAAACAATCAAGTTCAAATCATGATATGACATAAAAATCCTCCATAGATAAACATTCATTGATTATGAGACTTAAAAAAGGAAAAATAGCCAAGTGCATTTTATTGCGTGATCATACATATTTGCCTAACAACTTTTGTGTTAGATCCTATAGCAACCTAAGAGGGGTGGTGAATTAGGTTTCTCTAGTAAAAGTCTTTTCTATTTTTTTTCAATTACTTTTTGTGTAATCAAATATGGCATTCAAAGATATAAAGATTAATCAGCAAGCTAATGAAACACAAGAAAGATAAGACACCAATTTACACAGTGGTTCGGCCCTTCTTACCTACTTCTACTCTTTTCTCCTTCAACACAACCAGTTGAAGTCTACTTTACTACAAAGCTAGGAGAAACTTTCTCTTACACTTTCCAACTCCTCCTCAAGGAGTCAAACAATCCTTACACCAAGGATTACAATACAATTGATTGCAAATTTCAAACTAAGCTTATGTAAGATATGTAATAAAAGTTCAAAAGCTTCAAACAACTGCTAAAAACTTAATAAAAAGTAATATGGATAAAAGCCCTAAATTTGTTCAAACCCTAGCAAAGTCTACTTGCAAAAAATCAACTTCAACAATAGAGTATAATGAAGCACAAATTGATTATCTAATAAGCAAGTAATGAGCTTAGAAGTTAGTCACCCAATAAAGATCAACATCGTAGGTTTGGATGAGCTAGAATGAGTAGTATGAAATCCTTCACATTGCTTTCTTTTCCTTCTTATTTTTGGACTGCTTGTAATGGTGAAGATAAACTTGCTTAAATAACTTAAGAACAGCTAACCTTTCACTTCAAAGAGTCGTTCTAACACCTCTGAGCCCCATTAAGTTTTCTTCTCGTTGGAGTTCCTTATTTCCCTCTTCTCTATCCATTTTTAAGCTTGAAAGACACAGAATGTTAAGGTTGTGGTTCTGCCTTTGTTTAATCCAAAATCCCATCCAAAACAGCACAATTTTGGTCTCAACTTAAAGTTTTGTAATTCATGTCCTGTGGAGCAGATTTCGGGTTTCACTCAAATCTTTTTCAATTCTCTCCAATCTTGAATTAATTCTTCGTGGGTTCTTTAGAGATTGATAGAGCACCTCATTGCTTCCAAAAGTCCTTTGAAATCATCTTCAGAAACCTTATAATATGCTTTCAATTTCACTTTTAAGCAGTTAGGGCTAGAACTTATAGAAATCCACAATTTCTTTAAATTAATTTTATGTGAGTAGTGGGTCTTTGATTTTTCTTCACATAAATATTCTCCTCTCTGTTAGATTTCCAACGAGCCATTTTCTAGCTTGATCAAAATTGAAATCGGTGTCCAAATGGAGCAGTGAAGTCATGGTATCGAGCGGGTCACGGATCGGACTGGGTTCTGGCTTGTTCACAGGTCACAGACACTTCTGGATCATGGGTCGCACCTTTTGGACTTGGGTCACGTAATGGGTCGCGTTCTGGACCTAGGTCATGCTCTGGGCCTAGGCTGTGCTCTGGGCCTGGGTCGCACTCTAGGCTTGGGTTGTGCTTTGGTCTGGGTCACATTCTCTAGACTAGGTCACACACTCTGAATTGGATCGCACTTCTCTAGACTAGGTCGCACAATCTAGACTGGGTCTGACTTGCGGATTGTGCTCATTCTAAGTCAATTTCTTGCATACAATTTCAGCATTATTTTTCTTATAAAACCCATAAATAATCAAATATTAATTATAATATTTTCATATTATAATTCCATTCAATTATCAATAAATTCCAACAAAATGATTATAATATTATAATATTATAATATCCATTTTTCTTCACCATAAAAATGTTTATATATTCTAATATCATCAAAATATATTCCAACATTTTGTCCATCATTACATTGAATCACAAAACTGTATAGAACAACTAAAAGTTCCTAATTGGCATGTTGCTATGGTATAATAATATAATACATTATTAAAAAATTAGACATGGGATTTTGTTCTTCCACTCCAAAATATTATTCCTATCAATTGTAAATAGGTATAGAAAGTAAAAAAAACATTTGATGGGACACCAAAAAGCTCAACTTGTTGCTAATGAATTTCATCTATGACTTGGTATTGATTATAATGACACATTTAGTCATATTGGTAGCCAATTGTAGTAAGAATCATAATTGGTCTAGCATATACTTTAGGGTAGAACATAAAAAAAAAATAATGTAAAATGATCCCTATGTGGGTTCAAATAGGTTCCAAGAGTATGGAATCATTAACTCAATCAATTTCTTTAAAATATTAGGTTCACAATTTCCCAAGTAGAACCTTTATTATTATTATTATTTTTAATGAAAAATAAATTATTTATCTCATTGAAACTTAACATAAAGTGAAAGTAATTATCTAAGGAGGCCGGTAAAGCTCTAGGCCTAGTTGATCTTCCCATGAAATTTCCCTACATCGACTTGGTAAAGAGCCAAAAGTTGTAAAAACTTGCAATCTTGTCATTGAATGCCCAAAATTAGCCAATCTATCAACTAAAAAATTTGTTTCGCAAAACACATGAGATATCTGAACATTAGGAGGAATATAATTAGAACATTTGCGTAGCTCATAATCCAATTTCCAAGGAGTAAAGTGGTTTCCTTTTATGCATTGAATCATAAACTGAGAATCTACTTCTATCTTTGACAACACAATTCCCTTTTGGTGGCATATTTCTAGGCCTTTAAGTAAGGCTAGGACCTATGCTTTTGCACTATCTCCAATTCCCTAATTAACTACATACGCTATAAGCACACTTCCTTTCCAATCTTGCACCACTCCCCCTCTTGCGCATGCACCACTAATACAAGATCCATTGGCATTTAACTTCAAAGAGTCTACAGTAGGGCAAGTCCAACCAATCATTCGTCCTCTTGTAATGGAAGGTACTGAAATAGGAATATGCAAAGCTTGTAACCGTGTGCAATCACTCACTGATGGAAATTTTGTACCTTTGAAGGATCCCATTAGAAAACAAACATCAGAAATTGCTCCTCCTATCAACATTGGTAAGAGAAATCCCTCTTTTGAATAGATGACATTATTCCTTGCTAACCAAATTCGCCACATAATATAGCAACCTACCAATGCTACCATTATTCCTACCAGTGAAGATTTGTTAGCCTCCTTAAACCAATCAGTAAGAAGATTTGAGATTGTGTCTTTCTTGATCGATATTTGTAAGATATTGTAAAAATGCTGCCATAATCTCCTAGCTAGTTCTCCTTGGCAAAATAGATGATCAATTGATTCATATTGAGGATGAACACAAACACATTTAGACTCTAGCAAAACACCTCACCTTTGTACATTTGTATCCATGGGAAACCCATTGTTCATCATTTGCCACATAAAAAAGCCAATCTTAATGGGTAAATACTGATTCCAAATGAATTTGTTCCAACCCACCTTTTCTCCATGCACCCATCGATGTTCATACATGGATGCAACAGAAAACAACCCATTGGATGTAAGCTCAAAGATTAACTTATCTGGCTCATTGTTAAGATTGATTTGATGAGCTTGTTCTTTTTGTTCTAGAGACAAAAACCTTTCTAAAAACCTTGTATCTGATATGCCATCTTTAATACTTTTATGATAATCTTTACAAGATGGAAACCGTAAAAGCTCCTTTAGCCATTTGTCTATCTAGAAAAACATCAAACCATCATTTACCATCCACCTACTATGTTGCAAAGTAAATGGAAGATGGGCATTCATAGTAGCCCAACAATAGGAAGCCATAATGTTTTTGGGTTGGTGAGTAACTTACATTGTTGTGCTTTATTTTCTCTTCATGAATTGTGCCTATGAAGAGAAAATATGACACAATGGTGGAAGTTACTTACCAACCCAGAACCTTTATTATTTATATTACATACAAAAACATGCTATGTATTTTTCTTATGTATTTTAATGATATTATTTTTATAGGAAGTCCCATAACACCAATGTCAAAGATCCTTGAACAACTTAAAATTGAAATCTATATCAAGGACTTAGTTGATTTACATTTTTTTTTTTTTGGAATTAAAGTCAAATATTCTACTAATGGTCTTTTTCCCCATTAAGCAAAATTTGCTCATGAAATAATTTTTTTGATCCAAAATGAATGAAGCTTGAATGATATCTACACCATGCATAACAAATCATCTATCATGCATAAGTGATCGTGAACCATACTTAAATCCCACACACTACTATAGTATTGTTGGATCTTTTCAATATTTGACACTTACACAACCTGATATTTCATATGCTATTAATTTTAGGATTAAACAACAATAGTGCAGCACACATGGAAGGAAAAGTGGGTGTTTGTGATACACGCATGACACCACTAAGGCAAATGGTCACCAAGGCAAAGGTGTGCACATGTACCTCACGTGTGTTGTCTTTAACCTTGTGCTTGCAAATTTTTTGTATCTCTATGGATTTTGAACATGCTAGAAAGTGATTAAAGTTGCATTTATCATTGTTTCAGTTAGAAGAATATGGTTGGTTTTTGTAACATAAGAAGATAAGAAGAATCATCATTTTATTTAATGTGTTTTTGGTTCAAAGGATCAAATGGTTTGTATTCTATGTATTTACTAATTTTAGGAGAGATTCATGGATGAATTAATTTCCATAAATCTCTCTATCTTCTTTTTAGTTTGAGTTATGACTACTATAAAAGGGTCATTTGATTGTACATAAGAATTATTGAATTCAAAGCTTTTTTCTAAAGTTCCTCATATTGTTCTTCAAGTTTCTTTTTGTGCTTTTTTTTTTCTTTACAAAATCTTCTATAGTATTTTGTAGACAATCTTGTTCTAACTTAGTTTTAGTTTAGCCTTTTGGTGAAAAATATTCAATCCTTTCTTTTTCATTTCTCCAACGGCTTCCAACAACAACATTCATGTTGCTACTCATGCTTTGTTACTGCCTAATGTGCACATGTTCTTCAAGTTTCTTTTTGTGCTCTTTTTTCTATACAAAATTTTCTATAGGATTTTGTAGAAAATCTTGTTCTAACTTAACTTTAGTTTAGCCTTTTGGTGAAAGCTATTTCGATCCTTTCTTTTTTCATGTTTCCAATGGCTTCCAACAATAATAACATTCATGTTGCTACTCATGCTTTGTCTCCAATGCGCACATGTAACTCACATGTGTTGTCTTTAACCTTATGCCTGCATATTTTTTGTATCTCCAAGGATTTGGAACATTCTAGAAAGTGATTAAAATTGGATTCATTTCTGTTTCAATTAGAATAATATGGTCGATTTGTTACATAAAAAGATAAGAAGAATTATCACTTTATTTAATGTATTTTTGGTTTAAAGGATCAAATGGTTTGTATTCTATGTATTTACTAATTTTAGGAGAGATTTATGGATGAATTAATAGTCATAAATCTCTCTATCTTCTTTTTAGTTTGATTTATGAGTACTATAAAAGGGTCATTTGATTGTACACAAGAATTATTGAATTCAAAGTTTCTTTCTCAAGTTCCTCATATTGTTCTTCAAGTTTCTTTTTGTGCTCTTTTTTTTTTTCTACACAAAATCTTTTATAGTATTTTGTAAAAAATCCTGTTCTAACTTAGCTTTAGTTTAGCCTTTCGGTGAAAGCTATTTCGATCCTTTCTTTTTCATGTCTTCAATGGCTTCCAACAACAACAACAACATTCATGTTGCTACTTATGCTTTGTTGCTGCCTAATCTAAGACCAATCTTCATTCCATTTATTGGTGCTCACTTGAAAGGTCCAAACTTTTTGATTTGAAAGGTTTGCATTGAGCCTTATCTCTAAGTTAGTGGTTTACTCATGGTGGTTGATGGCTCTTATCCTTTTCCTACTAAGTTCATCACTAACATGAATGAAAATGGTACTATAATTCATGATGCCAATCTTATTTATCAAGACTAGCGTTTAAGAGATCAGACTACTTGAGGTTAGATTTTCAACAATAGTATTGACTTTATCGTTATTATTGTCACCAAGTACAAAACTTTGGTGAAAATTTAGAAAGGCCTATCCTTAGAATTTATGGCTCATAGTTCTTCATGAGTCCTTACTTTTTGTCTTCATTTTGTAAACAAAGGTCACTGCCCAATGACTACCTTTCTGTAGGAGATTGATAAGATTATTGACATGTTGTCTCTTGTCCATGAAACAATTTCCAAAAAATGAGTATCTAACTCATGATTTTCAAGGACTTGGCACACATTACACCCTTCTTACTACTACCATGCACTCACATGTTTTTTATATCCCTACAATTTTTGAACATTCTAGAAAGCGATTAAAGCTAGATTCATCATTGTTCTAGTTAGAAGTATATAATTGATATATTACATAAAAAGATGAGAAGAATAATTGCTTCACTTAATATATTTTCAATACAAAGGATCTAAGGGTTGTGTTCTATGCATTTACCAATTTCAAGAGAGATTCATGTACAAAATTAATTGCCATAAATCTCTTTGTATCCTTTTTAATTTGATTGTACACTAAAATTATTAAATTCAAAGATTTTTTCTCAAGTTTCTCATATTGTTCTTCAAGTTTTTTTTTTGTGTTATTTTTTCTATACAATATTTCTATAATATTTCAGAAAATCTTGTTGTAAATACTAACATTTTACATCAATACATGCATGTCCCCATTCTTACTCATTGGGCATTTGTAAAACATATTCTATGATTTCTAGTTAACATACCTTGATTTGACATTTAAAAAATGAAAACATCAACTAATAGCCTCCATGTGTATTATGATGTTGGATGGGTTGGAGATCATAATGATCGCAAATCAACCAAACAATTTTGTATTTTTCTTGGAACAAATATTATTTCTTAGAGTTCTTGAAAAAAAAATTTGTTACTCACTTTAGTTCAGAAGCTGAGCTAAAATGTCTTACTAATAACATTGTAGAACTTTTTTGGATAAAAACTCCGTTACAAGATCTATATGTAAAATGTTGGACTGGTATCAAAACTTGGTGAAAGAAAACAATTTTTGACTGTTATTATGAGGTCTTTGCTTTAGCCTTTTAAACGATTTCTTTTACTCTTGTAACACCTGAACAAGCTAACAAATGTGTAGATGAAACATAAACAAGGTTTATACAACTAAAGAACATTAGTGTATTATGTGGTTCGGCCAAATGTTGCCTACATCCATGGGAAAAGTAGGGAAAATGTCTTTATTGATATGCACAAGGTTTAAGTACATTTCATCATCTGTACAACACAAAAAATACACATCTTCTCATATACAAAAGTGTTTTTCTAATGCTTGACTATAGAATCATACAAGAAACAGATTTTTCTCACCACACAAAGCCATTTTCACAAACTCTGCACTGTTCTTCTTTTACTTTTCTATAGAATTTTGTTCCTTTTTCAGTTCTAATCCTTTATGGTTTTACTCATTTTTCTGGCTTCCTTGTTGTCCAGTTCTCTCCTTCTATATGTTAATTGTAAACTAGAAAGATCTGAAGCAACCACCAATCAGAGAATAACATCTGCTATGACAAAACAATAACACAATAGAGAATAGAGACAACTATTTACAGTAAGAACTTGTTGACTGTCCATGCCATGCTACTGCATCAACAAGTTGACTAGTTAGAAACTTCTCTCATAAATGATCAGAACACGTCAATAGTACAAAAATTATGAGTCATACTACAACATAAAATAATATAATCCTCTCACACTTTGGTGTGAAAATTTATTAGCATTATATTTAACAACAATCTTGCTTTCCATGTAAGAAAATAACGTATTGAAATTGATTTTCACTTTATTCATGAGAGAATCAAAAGAAAGAAACTTTTTGTATATTTCATTTCTTATGTTGACCAAATAGCTGATACCTTTACAAAAGGTCTTTCAACCACTCAATTCTAGCCATTTTAGAATAAGCTCATAGATTAAAATGAAACAGTAGCTTGCAAGGAATTGTTAAGATAGGCAATTACATGCAATACATGCACCACACCAAAATAGGTGAG
Source organism: Casuarina cunninghamiana (assembly GCA_028551485.1). NCBI lineage: Eukaryota > Viridiplantae > Streptophyta > Magnoliopsida > Fagales > Casuarinaceae > Casuarina > Casuarina cunninghamiana. The sequence goes on along the minus strand of CM052366.1, from coordinate 22,164,257 downwards.
TTCATGTACTATACACACCACACCAAAATAGCTCGGTGCATGCAGTACATGTGTGACACTATAATAGGCTATCTCAAAGATGAGGATGTGTACAACATGCACACTTCATCTTCAACCTCCATCATGATCTCTTCTTCTTTCTTTTTTAATTTTAAATGTTTTAGTAAACATTTTAAGATGATTTAAGAGACATTTAACTTAGAATAGAACAACCAATTGATTGCAATGAAAAACAAAAAGAATAATCAACTCTATTAATGAAATTTCAACTTAAAAAGTTTAAGCATTTTTTTGAGTTTTTATACCAAATGTTTTCAAAATAAGTTTTGCATCAACTACTTATAATTATGAGTTGATTTACACTTAGTTTTTGATCATTATAAGAAGGTGATTCAATTGTGGTCTCAATTTATCCAAAAATACTCTTTTTTTTATTGTTCTTTATATTGTTATTTGTGTTCTTCATATTTTATTTTCCTGTGTTGTTATTCTCATACGTAAATTTCTATAATATTTTGTAGAAATTATTGTTTAATTCAATGTGTATGCTTACTACTATTTATATAGAAGTAATCTTAAAATTCTTTACATGATATCTAATTATATAAGAAAAATATACACTTAAGTATATAAGAAAATATAATGTATATTTCAAGAAAGGCTAATATCTAATTCACCAACCTTAGAATGTCTCATCTTTCCTTAATATTTTTCCTCAAGCATGAAATTTAAATAAATCAAATACTATGAGCTTGGAGAAAAGATACCAACATTGACTATTGCAAAATGCTTTTGTCTCTAATTATATAAGGAAAATATACACCTAATTATATATATATATATATAATATATATATATATATATATATAACATATCTTCCAAGAAAGGCTAATATCTAATTCACCAACCTTAGAATGTTGCAACTTCCCTTAATATTCTTCCTCAAACACGAGATTCAAATAAATCACTCTAATGTTATTTGCTACAAAATGCTTTTGTCACTAATTATACAAGGAAAATATACACTTAAGTATATACAAAAATATAACATATATTCAAGGAAAGGTTAATGTCTAATTCACCAACCATGGAATGTTACATCTTCTTTTAATACTTTCCCTCAAGCTTAAAATTTAAATAAATCAAATATTATGAGCTTGAAAAAAAGATACCAACGTTGTTTGTTGTAACATGCTTTTGTCAATAAATCCATAAGCTACTCTTTTGTTAAGATATTTCATGTCTCAATGATTCCTTCTTATATCTTGTCTTATGTGAAATGAAAATATACTTCCACATGCTTGTTTCTTTCATGATTAGTGGAACTAGCTGCTAACTTTTTTGCCATTTCATCACCATAAAACAAAATATTTTGTTGTTTAATAATTATGCCAAAGTCCCTAAGCAATCTCATAATCCAAATTATCTTTTCTGCTATATTGGCCATTGCATTATATTTTACTTCAATAGACGATAATGAGATTATGGACCGCTTCTTAGTTCTTTAAGAAATTAAAGAATCCTCAAGCTTTATGCAAAAATCTATAATGAACCTCCTCATCATGAGACATGCATTATAATTAGAACCATAATAAGCTATTAATTTTAACTTGGAAGATGATAGAAACATCAAACGAATGCCAAGACAATTCTTAAGGCACTTAATCACTTTCATAGCTATTCCCATATAAGATTTTTTCAGCACATGCATGAACTGATTGAGAATTGCACTAAAAAAATATATATAAGGCCATGTTAGTGTGAGATAAACTAATCTCTCAATCAATCTTTGATTCTTTGAGATACCTTCAAGTAACAGATCATTAATCTTCTCTTTTACTCCCTTATTATACTTCATAATGGTGAATTTTTTGTTTTGCTATATGGGAATCAATGTGCCATTGATATAAGTTCCAAAGTATACTTGTATTGACTAAGGAAGATCCCTTTAGGAGAATGTGTAATCTCAATGCCAAGAAAGAACTTTGATTATCTCAAGTTCTTTATAAGAAAAATGGAATGAAGGTATTGTTTTTTAAGTCTAAGGTGGCAATCTCATTACTCCTTCTAATCATAATGTCATCAACATGAATTATCAAAGCAACAAAAGAACTCCCCTAAGACTTTGTGAAGAAGGAGTAGTTATGGTAGGATTGAAGAAAACCATGAGTGATGAGAGCCTTTGTAAATTTTGCATTCCACTAGTAAAGACTTGCTTCAACCCACAAAGGAATTTTCGTAGTTAACATACCAAAGTTTCCTCCTAATTGCAAAATTAATTAGGAAGTGTAATATACACTTCTTAGGAGAGGTTGCCATAAAAGAAGGCATTATGAACGTTCAAGCAATAAAGAGCCCAATTATGAATGGCTACAACTATAATAATCAAATGAGTAGTAACATGCTTAGTAGGGGGAGAAAAAATATCCTGATAATCAATCCTTCTTATGGATTATATTTTTTAGTCACTAATCTAGCTTTATAATGCTTAGTTTCATCAACTCAATATTTAACCTTATATATCAACTTACAACCAACAAGATGTTATTTAGAAGGTAATGAAATCATATCCCATGTGTGATTCATCTCTAGAGCTACAAGTTCTTTTTCTAGAGATGGAAGCAACAAAATGGCGATGGTGAAGGTTGCATTGGTCAATGGAGATATACTATGAGATAAGGTAAAGGGAGGCTAACGGCAAGGTGGGACATATCTAATCAGAAGTCCATATAGGAGGGCAAGTTGCATGACAAGAGTAGTGACATGGTTGTGTGGAAGCTTAGGGCTCATTAGATGAGCCAACTAGTTAGTCATTCAGAGGATTTAGATTAGATAAGTCATTTATGGAAACTAGGTAAAGTGAGTCATCTATGGAGTCTAAGAGGTCACGTATGTTTGGTACATCAATTAGAAAAGGTCCAAGAGAGTATCTATTTGGCACATTGATTGGAAAAGATCCTAAAAGTGTATTATCTTTGGATGGCATGATTGGAGTTAATGGAGTAGGCAGGCTATTCAAGTCCATAGGCAAAATGACTTGAGTAAAAGAAAGTTATCCTCATGAAAGATGACATCTTAACATAAAAATTTCTTAGTGGCAGGATCAAGAAGATGATATTCCTTTTATGAGAGAAGATAACCTATGAAAATACAAAGGACAAAGCAAGGAGTAAGCTTTTCTAGTACACGTAATGTCATGACATAATAGCAAAATCCAAAAACACAAAGGTGCTTTATGATTGGGGGTTTGCCTAGTAGCCCTTGAAAAAGGCATGACACCACTTAAAGTTGGGGTGGGTACATGGTTGATGAGGTAGGTGGTAGTGAGAAGACACTCACCTCAATAATAAGAAGAGATATAAGCTTGGAACATTAAGGCTTGCACCATATTTAGTGAGTAGCGATATTTGTGCTTAATTACTTCATTTTGTTATGAAGTATGAACATAAGAGCTTTCATAAAATGTACCTTTACTTGAAAGAAATGAGGTACACTGAGGAGAAAAAAATTTAGTTTCATTGTCAAAGTGAATAAGCTTTATGATTATATGAAATTGACTTTGTATTACAAAATTAAAAAAAAAATTTTTTTTTGAGAAAACTTAGCTTTTATAATGAAGAAGAAAAGTCTATGTATGAGAAAAATAATGAAAAATGATTAAAAAATAACGTTCATGGCCATGCGTAGGCATCTTGGAGGATCTTAAAAATCCATGTAAACAAAGTAAAAAATAGTTGTAGTCGCAATATGACCAATAAGAAAAGTAGTAGGCATTTGCTTCACCAATGGAACAAGCAAAATAATGTAGACATAAAGCCATTTTCCATTAGCAAAATAAGATTTCAAAGAAGAATAACTAAGCCTTTGATGCTAAATGTCATGACTATTATGAGAATTGAAATTGCAAATAGGTTCCTATTTGGGTATACAAAAGAGATTCCTTATTAAGTTGAAAAAGTTCAACACAATAGACTTAAAATTTTTACAAAAAGGAAAAAGAGATAAATAGTACAACTTATCTTTAATTATGCCTAGTTGGATAGATCCCTAGTCAAATGGTCATGAAAGTTACAAAAAATATCCCAAAAATATACAACATAATTATTATCCTTGCAAAGTTGATGCATAAATATAGGTATCTAAACTAAGGAACATAGAAAATATGGTAAAGTTTGATTCTTAGATTAGGTTTACAAGCTCCACGTGTTTGACAATTTTGTGTGACTCATCAAGAAATTTTATGGAAAAATATTATGCATATGGATAATGAAAGTGTGAAAGAAAAATCACAAGTGATATAATTACTTGCTCTTGAGTCAATAATACTAGTTGTGTCTAAGGTAGAAGTAGTTGGGGCCTATTGATAAAACTAGTTATGATATGATTCACATTTTGACCAATAAAACTCATGTATTGCTAAACCTAATCTAGACTTAAGGTGCGCCTCCAAAATCCTCCATACATGCTACTTGTTGGAGGAGGCAACAAACCTATGTTAGTAATAGTAGTCTTATAAGAAGTAGGGTTTCCTGGGGCCTATTGATAAGTGATGGGACCTTTTTTAAGCATGCTTATAACTAGTGTGATATGATCCATTATCATTTGTAGTTGCATTATAAGTTGTAGGCCAATTATCTCTTGGTTTTTCACTGTATCCTTTAGGCTTGGGCTTCCATTCTAGGGAATAATCCACTAAAGAATAGCGAACTTCTTTGGTATGACCTTTCTCTTTGCAATGTAAATATATTGGTTTCTGTGATGGGCTAAAAGTAATTTTTTTTTTCTTTTTGGAAAGCAATGTTCACTGGGCCTAAAATAGGCTAACTCGTTGGCCTAATTATGAGCCCAATCACTAGGTCCATCTTGTTGTGTAACCCGACCCAATGCAAATCAAGCTTCCTTGCATTCCATTCAAATTTCCAAATGGAACCACATTGTTGCTGCTCAACTGTGCTTGCTTATGACAAAAAGATGTTGCAAATGCTAAGCCATCTTTACTTATATTGTTGCTGAGCCCATGTGCATGCTAGTGAGAATCCTATTTGGCTAGAGCATAGGTTTTCTCAAGCAACAATATTTTCTTTTGTAGTAACATGCTGTTTCCAAGATTTTGGTAGTCTTACAACAACCCAAGAAGAAATTTTCACGTTTTGTTAGCTTGATCTCACTCTTAAAATTAGGTTTTCCTAGGTTTCAAGATGCCCCACAAATCTTTCAATTTGACATAAAATTCTGTTAAATCCCTTCTCATTGCAAGCTTGGGATCATTAAGGGCTTGTTTTAGATTGAAAATCTAAGTTCATGTGACCTTATTGAACAATTCTTGCAAAATTTCCCAAATTTTAGTTACATTTGGGATTCAAGAAACAAGTGCTTCAAGACTTGGGTTGACGCTACCAATTAATGAAGTCTTTATGGAAACATGACATTGGTCTCACTAGTAAGAAAGCTTGGTGTCGTTAGTTGGTCGAGGAAGGTTGTTGTTGTCAATAAATCCAAGCTTGTTTTGGGAGAGGAAGCTTATGCGAATTCGGTCCCCCCAAAGTTCATAATTTGACTTGTTGGTGAATTTTTTTAAAATAAGATTGCCAATTTGGAGGTTTGTGGCAGTTAGAATGTGTGAGTTTTCGTAAAAGGCATCAACATCAATACCAATGATTCAAACATGCTGTATGGAGCCTAGGTTTGGTTGGCAATTTCATAATTTTCTAGAAAGTATAAGGGCAAAGTAATAATTTAATGGTTAAGGGTATTTTAGAAAATTTAGGATGACAATAAAGATATGAATCGGTTTTAGGGTAACAAGGAATTGTGGTTTTGACAGGATCTTTATAATACTATTGTTCTCACAATTTGGATGGGATAATATAGATTTGAATCTCAACTTTGACTTGTATGGTCTTTCAATGTGGAAGCAAATGTCTAGAGATTGAAAACTCTCCTTGACCATATGTCAAAAACTAAAAGAGAGGAAAAGTCTAATAAGTTGAAGGAATTCAATTGTATTGAATTTACTTTGTATTACAATGTGTATTGCTACTATTATCTATACAAAACTAATCCTATAAATCCTTGTATGAAAACTAATTATATAAGAAAAATATATGCTTAAGTACACATGATAATATAATATAATGTATACTCTAAAAAAGACTAATATATAATTCACCAATCTTGAAATATTGCATCTTCTCTTAAGAAATGCAATCGAAGTGCACAATAAGTTTGATGGGAAGCATTTTCTAAAAAAATATTTTGTTTTTGATTCATACAAAAAAAATATATTTCTTGATGGAAAATTGTTTCTACTTTCTTTGAAAAACATTCACAATGACATTTAAATTTTAGAAAAAATGGATTTAACTTCAATTCTTCTAAAAAACATTTCTACTTTAGATATATTAGTTTGGAAAATATTTATATTAATTTTTTTTTACAATCAATGCGCAGATTATTAAAATAAATATATTAAGTTGTTGATAAGCATTATCAATTCCCCTAATTTGTGTCTTGTTGACATGGGAGGGGCGGGCCGAGGCGTGGTGATTGAAAGGCCTTTGGCCCAAATCCAATTATTCATGATTGATATCCACTCACGCAATAAAGGCAAAGGAAATCCAGTAGTTCCGTGAAATATCCATTTTCCATATTACTTCCATTATCAAATTCCGTAAAATTGATTGAAAAAAGGAAAAAATGTTAGCTTCTTCGGCCTTAACCCTCCCGAAGCTACGAGCTGCGGCCACCGCGTCCAACCAAGCCCCTCCCGAACCTGAGCCGGAGCCTCAGGTTCGGAAGCTCAAGGGCAGCGGTCAGCTGAAGGGCAGCGGTCAGCTGAACCGGTGGTCGAGGGCTCGGGCCATACGTTCGGGCCGCAAGCTGGACCGCTCGGCCCACCGAGCCCCGGTAGTGGAAGCCACCGCTCCGGTTCAACTGAGGGACGTGTTCCTACAGCCTCCTCCCGTGGCGGAAAGTGACAGCGATGAAGACGTGTACATGTCTGCTGCCAAGTCGATATACATGATCTCCGACGGAACTGGATGGACGGTGGAGCATTCCGTCGGCGCGGCGTTGGGGCAGTTCGACCACTGCTTAGTGGATCGTGGCTGCCCTGTGAATACCCATTTGTTTTCCGGGGTAAGGAGTGTATTATCCTCTTTCTGTTTAGCTTAATTCTTTAATCTAAAAGTAGTAATTGAGTTTTAGGGAAATAACCATTTGTACGTTCATTTTACAAGAATTGAGAAGATATTTATATTTGGTTGGCCATTTTGCTAATTAGAAAACCGAATGTAAGTGGTGGCTTAGGCATGCTTCAGTGAAGGGGTTAATAGTTGGGGAAATGCAGAGAATTTGGGGATGAATAGGTGAAGCCATAGCTGTGTAATTTGAGAATGAGGCAGCTAGCAAACAGGAAGCATTTTTCTCAGCTTTAGCTTATCAATTGGTTTGATGGTTAGTTTTCAAAAAGGAACAGCATTATGCAGATATGCGCATCCCTGCTATGGTGTTTATTGGGAGTTTCCAGTGGAGCTTACTTTACTGCCTCGTTGTTCATTTCATGCTATCCCATTTTCAGGAACTTTTTTCAGTTTAAAAAACTATGCTAAAATCTGAACATGTTGAAGTTGTGGATGTCTTATATCGATAAGCTCTTTACTTATAAGTAATGAGATTTTTTCATCTGTGTCTTATGGTTTTGGAATAGACTCTTACACTCTAATATAGTATTGAAACCAAGGAATGAGCTTCCATTTTGTTATCTTCCATGCAGATCTCAATTGTGGGATTGTTCGTTTACATATGATGCTTTTGTCAGCCTGCACATGAAGGAGAATATTAAAGATGTGGACGTCCTACATCCATTGTGAGAGGATGAACCCTTGAGTTTATAAGTGATAAAATTTTCTCACTTAATGATTTAAGGTTTTAAGATTGATTCTTACGCTCTAATAGAACCCAATATGAATAGGTGAACTTCAATATGCAGTCTTTTCAAACATTGTATGTGGTAGGCGGCACCTGGTCCATGAATTTGTAGGAGGGTGACAATGATCAAAGCTTCAAGCATCCCAAGTCTTCTATCTATTTGTTAGATGGACATAGTACGCATTCTTATGTAGTTATTATGCATTCAGCATTCTCATCTTGAATTCCTTCAACAACTGCAATTGGTTGATAGTCATGAATAATATGGCCCCCCTTGGAACCTGGACTGCTGAACCTCTTAATTTTGGAAATCCTGCTTCTTGTGTCAAGAAACAATTAAATCCTGTTGTCTGAAATTTCAAGACTTGTGCTGATTTTTGTGCCAGATTGATGATGTAGAGCGGGTACTGGAGATTATTAAGCAAGCAGCCAAAGAGGATGCTTTGGTCGTGTATACTTTAGCTGACCCATTAATGGCTGATTCTGCCAAGCAGGCCTGCAAGTTATGGGGTATACCCTCAACAGACATACTCGGTCCGATCACGGAAGCCATTGCTTCTCATCTTGGGGTCTTACCATCTGGTCTTCCCCGCGGGGCTCCTGGCAGGAGTATTGCCCTTTCTGAGGACTACTTCCGTCGGATTGAAGCAATTGAGTTTACCATCAAGCAAGATGATGGGGCACTACCCCAAAATCTTTACAAAGCAGATATTGTTCTTGCTGGAGTCTCTCGTACTGGAAAGACACCGTTATCGATTTATATAGCACAGAAAGGATATAAAGTGGCTAATGTGCCTATCGTGAAGGGTATTGAATTACCAAAAAGTCTCTTTGAGATTGATCCAGAGAAGGTCTTTGGTTTGACTATAAATCCTGTAGTATTGCAAACAATCAGAAAAGCAAGAGCTAAAACTCTAGGTTTCGGCGACGAAACAAGGAATAATTATTCAGAGATGGACTATGTTAGAGCTGAGCTGGAATTCGCTGGTAGTATTTTCTCACAAAATCCAGTCTGGCCTGTAATTGGTAAGAATTTAATTATATTCATTACTCCAAAAAATGCTTGAAAGATTCTGATACTCTCAGCTAACGAATCCTGCATCTTGTATTACCTCCTGCTATGTCAGAGGTGACAGGAAAAGCGATAGAAGAAACTGCTGCGGTTGTATTGAGGCTTTACCATGACAGGAAAAACAGGTGTTCGATGCCAAGAATTTCAAAACGCTACTAGAGGCGTCAAGTTGTTTCCGATGTGTGTATCTGATGCCGATGCAACGGCAGGGAGTTCTTATCTTATACCCAATCCTCTGCAATGTCTAGAAAGGAATGAACTCAATCAACTTTGAAATTTTTTTGGGATATTCAAAGTTTCCTGAAATAACCTACGAATTTTGGGGAGATCGACATGTTTGCATTTGCCATGCCTTACAGAAAGTTGTCCATTTTGTAATCATAACCAGCAAATCATAATGCTAGCCGATGCGTCCCTCTCCCTTGCTCATTTCTGGAAAAGGTTGAAGTTTTAGTTGTTAGGCTTGCTTCTATGCACATTGAGCATGTTTTATTTCTGACAAATCTAATGGTTGTTCTCATCTCTTTGCCCGCTCACATGGAAGCCACATACAACAAAAAGAGCCAGTTAAACTAGGAGTGCCAAAAGAGCATGAGGTACAGAAGGCATGGGAAGGGAAAAAGGAGCAGGAAAGAGAGCAAAAAGTAACTTTGTATCATCCACTAAGCTTTACAGAGATGGCAAATTTACAAAAGAAAAATGTCTTTGCATTACGTCTCTGCCATTAATATATTTGAAAGGAAAAAAAGATACTTTTTCTTTGTCAGAATGCACTATATCATTGTCTTCTTCTTTAAATTTTCCGAACGCATACAAAAAAGCTGGAATTGTCAATTGTGAAGCCAGTATAAAAATTCTCGGCCTGCTCTGTCTGCTTTTTGTCCCAGAACACCATCAAAACAAGCTCGGACATGCGATATGGACTTCTATCTTAAGCTGTTTACACCCTTCTGTTTATTTCCAGATTCAGCTCCCAATATCACTCATTAAAGGCGCTGCTTATGGTCGTTGCTGCCAATCCAAACCATCTTCATCTGCATTTACCCTTCCGATTGAAAGAGTTAAGTATATTAGTAAGATTGTCCCCACGCTTGACCTGTCGCCACAGAGAGAAAAAAAGACAAACATCTTGTAAGCGTGAACACAAAGAAAAAGTGTCTGTAGAAAGCCGAGGCAAATGGTAGGCTTACAGGGTGGCAAAGAAGAGAAGCATCTTCTTAGGATCAAAGGCCCATGGAGAGCGCCTGAAACTATTCCTTCGAGTTATGCCTTTGCTTTCGGTGGAAGTGGTGATGTTGCCGGTGGTAATAGTGATCTGGTGATGAACTTGTGGGCTGCTTGCATTATCCATGGTCCCTACTGCCAACACCGGGGACTTTTCAGGCGTGCTTGATCCTAACATAGCAGCTGCAGATTAATAATTTCATACCCCATGTAGAGCTAGAATATTTTAACCATGAAGACTTCCCTATGGACTTTCCAATAATGCAAGTGCACATGGCTCCAGAAAATGCCAATACCAACAGAAGGAATGATAATCTGTCATCTACCTTCTACCAAACTAAAGCAAAAGAAAAGGAACCAACTGGTTCTTAGTTTTGAATTCGAATGCCTTGCACTACATGGGGACCCAGCAATCTGGTAATACTTGGCTTTTCATTATCGCAATCTACTTACCCATTGACCCAATGAAAATCATTTAAGAGTTGGTTTACTTGCCTTACATGATATTCCGAACTAGTTTCACCCCCAATTGGCCAAGTGTGGCTCCACCACGCTTAAGTGGAGGTGAGAGCTAGACAAAAAGAACACCAAAACAACCAAAATGTTGTGTACCAAACTAAAAATCATGTTCTAAGCATGACAGAGGGTGATGATAATTGGATAATGACAAAGTGAGGAGCCACGAAGGACTTGTGAGTCACCCACCTCGGTGTAAGAGGCTGGTGGAAGTTGGTAATGACAAATGATCTATATCAGAAAAATAACAGGACAAAGTTAATCCCAAGTCTTAGATATTCTTCAGATTTAGGTGCAAAGGCTTCAACCTTCTTGGTGAGGGTTGGAACAGGACAAAGCAACTCATGAAATCTGTAAAGGCAAGTTTGTAAAAAGGAAATGGTACCTCTGGGTGAGGATGTGGCGACAACGGTATCTCTATCGTTAAGAGAACCACCAGGACCAATCTTTTTCTCGCCGCCACGCTGAGGCCCTTTTCGTGAAAGGCTTCTCTGCAACTTTTTCATGTGGAAAAGATTATATCAAACCCAAAGAACAGCTACTGATAATCACCCTTATCCAATAAGATCAAATGGGGTGGAGAGAAAGAAAGAGAAAAAGGTAGAAGAGTGATTCGATTTGCTTCTTTGGTTCGCTTCATGTGCCATTAAAGAAGATAAAGGGCATTGGAAAGGGTGGCAGATGTTCATGCTTGACATAGACATTCCCCTTGGAATTCAAGCAAATGTTAACGTTGTTTCCTCCATTTCAAGAATGTCAGCAAGTGATTGAGAAATTAACAAATATAAAAAGATGTAGAAACTCAAAGTTGAATAGTAAGAGAAGATTCAGAATATAGAACACATGTGCCTGGGAGTCAACGAAGTTGAAAATTCAGCTACCCCACCCTAAAAAAGAAAGGGAAGACATGAGAAACCTTCAAAGGAAAGAAAAGCTTACAGTAATTCTTGAATTTGGCGTAGCCTCTTTATTGTTGCCACGAGAGACGCTTTCCATGTCGATGACAAAGCTGTCGGAATTATCGGCGGTGTACTGGAAGCCGTTGATGTTATCCGAAACCGAGATTTTCTGTCCATCGTTTTCCATCTTCTCTTCCGAGCCACACACCTGACAAGAATTCTCCATACCTGAGAGCTAATTCAACAATCGAAGAAACATCGTGCGAGTGATCGAGAGAATAGGGAGGCTGTTCCGTTGGAAGGAGATGATATGAACCAGCGAATTCATGGATGAATGAGGAAAAGATGCGAAGCCGATGCGTGAAACAAAAGTCTATTATCCCAAATGTTTTGAGAAAGCTAAGGAAAAAACCAAACGGAGAAAACTGATGCTCACCAACTTTGGATGGTCCGGCATATCCATCACTTTCTAGGAAAACGAAGTCGAAAATGAGAAACGCAGAGAAAGACAGAGAGAGAAGGTGGACGTCTATCTACAGCGCCACCGTTGCGTGCCAAATGGGTCTGTCGCTATTAATCTCCTGATTGGAATAAAAGGAAATGGAAGGGACCCCAATAAGTCAATATCAAGACGGAAAATTTCTCGGTGAAACAGCTCGTCGTAAATGCCAAGAAAGAAACTTAACCAATAAATCTTCTTGTCCTTCAACTGCTCCAAATTCCGTAGCTTGAAGATTTCAGGCTTCAACCGAGACAGGATTTACTGTCCCAGAACAGCCCTTGTTCTTCTTTCCTCCTCAACCTGTCACCAGGGACAAACAAACAACGTTAACAAAAACAAATCTTTTATTCTTTTTTCAGGAGGAAGCATTGTAGATGGACTGACTTACAACCACACCTTTTTGGTCTGATTGAGAAGATAAAGAAAGTGATGGAGAGATTGCCCGGAGCAGTTCCGATCAGCGAAAGACGATCGGCGATCGGAAGGGAAGAGAGAACGATCATGTGTGGGCGTCTGCAGAACTAGTAACAGTCGAAGCTGGCAATTCCTTAGGACTCTGCCTTTTGAAACGGTGACGAGTTGTTTATGCCAGCCTTCTAGCGTTTATTTATATGCCCAGATTGTTTAAGATGTACGTGGGTGGAGATCACGCAGGGCTACCCCATCTTAAAGTCTCCTGGACCAATCGTCCAGTTGCGGCCATGGACAGCAATGTTCCTTGATCCTTAGTTAGGCTGATAGATTTTATTTATTTATTCCTCTTTTATGGGTGCCTTGTGAAAAGAGAGTTTGTTGAGGTGTAGATAAGATGAAATCAAAGTGTCTCAATCTTGCTTCATTGAGCTGCAACATACGTTGATTACATACCCGTGGCATTCAATCTCGTCTACAGGGTAAAGCGAGCCTGTAACAAAGACCAGAGAACTAACCCAACTAGAAATTGACTAAGAATAGTGAGCTTCCAGCATTGATCAGTTTGATGTCATATACAAAAACGAAAACACTGGCATGTTCTCCTGTGGGTCTCAGAAACCGGACCGCTATCGACTTGATCGGCGCTACTTTGATAAATATTTACATTTTTCGAAGCCCTGTGCTGTCTCGATTCTCTACCTATCTTTCTTCCCCCGCCTTAATTCGCCTACCCTGCTCTACCTTTTATTGCCTCTAACCACAACGCATTGAAAATTGCCCCCACAACATAAAAAACCGACATATAAAGAAAGAAAAACGTAGTCCACATATTAGTCTACAAACAAAGAAGTATTAATTTGATATTTAAATATTAATAATATGCCAAAAGATCTTCTTTTTTTTTAAAAAAAAAAATTAAAATGTATAATAAGACATAATATTTGGAACGTGCCTCAAACTACAATACACCGAAAACTCTGATCACTATTACCATGTGTGTTTAGTCAGAAGTTATGGAATATTTTGACTTCATTCACTAAAAGTTGTTCCATACAAACAAGATATGAAACATTAGGCTTGTGATTGTGGTTTGGCAGCCACGGGAGGCATCACAAGAAGAGAATCAAGCATGTGGATGTGAGTGTGATAGTGATGGGAGGGCTTCGGCTTCGGCCTGTGTAGATTTTATTTGGTAGGGACTCTTGTACTTTTGGTTCTTTGTGTTGGAAACATCGTGAATCGCTATTCATTCAAAACACAGAAAAAAATCTTGAGACAGCCTAGTAATCTTGTTTTATCCTTGGATTTGACGGGATACTAATCTTGTGTTGTACCTAAATTCAAGATAATCAGCACACAGTTTTCAAAAATGACTTAACAACAACATTGATGGGGAAAATTTGTTTGTTAGTCTTTTTCTATATAAAAAAAACATTATCCTAATTGATCCTTTTGGTTCCCAACGTCACTAACTAGTTAATGGAACTTTTAGGAGTTGAGATTAAAATCTTACTCTAACTATGATTTGATCACATAAACTATTAGTTTTTGTTTCATCATTGTTGATGTGCTATACTCAGAATAAAAAAAAAAATAGTAATACATACAGGTATGAAAAGGATCTGTCAAGGTCCTATACACCTTCTGGGGATGAGTCATCCAAATTCTCCGAGTGGTTGCAATCCCGTTTTGATTCATCGAGTACGGAGGCTCCACACTCGATGCAACCACCCACATAATTGGATAAAATACTGCAGCTTTTGAGGCCCGGAAGGAACATTAGACAAAGATCAGATAATGCAATGGCATCATGCTTTTTGGAATCAAGCTCCACCGGCAAGGAGCCTGAAATGTTGATTGTATGGCCATTATAATACTATTAATCAAACACCCCAAAGAACATGATTAACTAACATAATATTGAATAACTTGATTGCAATTTTTTTAAGCAATAGATAATCCAGGACCGCACATGAAAAGCAGAAGGCGTAGTGCGGCGCATGTCATGGAGGTAGTGCTTGCTTCCGCCGAATCCCGCTCCCGCCATTGCGTGGAAAGCCACCGCGACCCTCTATGTCTCTTCCCGTAACAAGCTTAGTCAAGGAATTAAAGTAAAACAGCCATGATTATATAATGAAGTGATTGTTCATGTTTAACAACTTGGATTAGTCATCTATGGCTCTTCATTTCATGTTTGGTGATCCAGTCCAATCCAGTTCATCAATAACTGTCAACTAATACAAAGTTTTTGGCAAATGGCATTCGTTTGAAACTAGAATTATTATACAAATATGTCAAAAGTTTAAATTAAAATTTCATTCAGATTTAAATATTATTTAAGAATTGCTTCTTTGTTTAATGAGACTTTTATTTTCAATATTTTCTTGTTAAGCTTAAAAACGCTGAAATAGACACGTTCTGGTTAGTAATATACAGAAATTGTCGAGTTGCAGAAGTTGACTTGTATTACCACTCTGGGGGAAAGAAGCATCAATTGCTATCGTACTTGTCTGCTAAAATTAAATTTCCTCGTAGTTTTTCTCCAACTTGGAGCGAAGTGGAGACGCTATACTTCCAAAGCAAATAATGGTGAGATCAAATAAAACAAAACATGGAATGATTCCCCTATCCTCTCTTGGCATTTGAGCCAGTGAAGTTGAACTCCTGGAGAATCGAATGAAACAAAATCATTAATATCCGGACTAACATGTACGTAGAAGTCATGAAGATAAGATTGGACAATCATGCAACCAAATGGTTTTTTGCAAGTATCATCTACGGCTGCGATTGGCTGCGCCAAAAAAGCATTTTGTCCTACCAAACTGATGATATCTGAAGGAATAAGGAGCAATTTATCCCAACATTTCTGGAGAAAGTATCAAACAATTGCTTTCGATCCGAATTTAATTTGAGAAAAAGAGAGAAGAATATTCTATTATAGTTTGTCGTGCAAATGTATATCCATTCACACTTTATCTATATGGGAAATGTAGTAGGGTCTCTTGTTGGGTTGGGTTAAACCGACCAGCCCGTTTGGCTTTGGTCCTAACAATGAGATTGTGTCAGATAAACTTAACCTACTAACTAAAAGAAAATTTACCTAATTACTTTAGCCTAACAAGAAAGGATCTTCTTAGTCGATGCACTTACTATTATTTTTTTCTTCTCATTTTCTTTTCTATTTCGAACCCATGTTTTCAAGGTAAGCTTCTCAAACAGAACTTATAAACAACCAGTCAATGGTGTCCAAAAGTTAAACAAGTTTAGGACTCAAAGCTGATAAGCCCAAAGCTTCATGTTTAGGTCAGTTAATGGGCCAAACCAAGCAGCTACCAATCAATGGGAGTTGTTTCAATTTGGTCCTTGGTCAGTTGCCTTATTTTTTTAATGGGTCATCCTTGATCAGTTCAGTGGTTATAAAAATAGATAATTAGTGATTATATGGAATGTTGTAAATCTATACTCACCTTGAAGTATTAAGGCAATGAAGGAAAATATCTTTTTATATTCAAATGGGATTCTCAATATATTCTTTAGTAATGTAAAATAATGACTTTATTTAACTTGTAAGAGTTGAGTTGACTATAAAGGATTGATGTTTAACTTTAATACCAATGACAAGGACAGATTCTTAATGTTTCAAATATCGTGAGAGGTTGGTGCATTTCTTAAAAAGAAAAAGGGGGAAAGTGCAGAAAGGAAAATGTTACGATCCTCCCGCTGACTGATGGCGTTGTGGTTTTCATAGTAAAGAAGGTGGTTTGCAGGAACGCACGAAGTAGCACTAACTCGAGTTCATGTTTGATCTCCTCTTCACAGCTTGATATAATCACTTTGAGAGCTTGGTTGATTCTCTAAAAATGAAAAAGGATCAAGGAAGTAATTGGCCTTAGCTGTTGCAAGCATTCTTCACCGTAGACTACCCTCTACAAATTTGGCATCTTTGTGAACAAAAGTAAGATTCTCTATAATCTTAAAACACAAGGCCGACTATTTGATAATATGATGAAATCTTCTCCAATCCTACCAAGGCTTGACACATGAATAGTTATCACTTTATGTCAACTTTCTTCAGTGCTGCCTGATGCACAAGGAAAGTAAACAGAAAAAAAAAAAAAAGTGTTGGCTTTATTACCTTCCCCACTTAAAGCAGATCTATCATGACAATAAGATAGGGATAATATATGTGCTGTTCAGCCACCAAATTATGCGGATGGTGATAAAAGAGTGCTTTCCAGATGCTGTCGTGGTTGCATGATCCGGAGCTAAGTTGCATAATCAAGAAGTAATTCTGAATATGTGGATGATGGTGAACCTTCATAATCATCACCAAACCCATTTGTCTCCTTCAATTTATCATTTTCCTCTGAAAGGAATCAGGACTTAAAAGTTCAATCCAAAATCGGAAAGAAGGGAACATCTACATAATGTTAGCAGCTAAATAGTTCATGTTTTTTGCAGTTCCAATAGACAATGGCCTCTTAAAGCACTCAACATAACCTTCAGTTGAAGGGGTAACCAACAAGAGACTTTGCTAGCGTGATCCACCACATAGAACAAAAAACAGATAAGGTTGGTCTTGTCGCCTGGTCATCAAAGAACAACAGCACTGAGCTCTAGATCTCCAGCAGGCCTTGCCCCAAAAGTTCAGAAGCTTAAACCACAGATCAGAACAAGTTTCAAGACAATAGAATCTTTAATTGGTCCATTTCATGAAGGCTTAAGACAAACATATTTAGAATGTTCGTACCAAATCTCTGGTACGTATCAGGAACGAAAGCCTATGTAGTAGGCTCTCTTGTGATTGCCCTGGGCATTGACTTGATGTGCGTCTTGTCTATTCATCGCAGCAGCTGAATACTTCCACTTAATATTTTAGTCTTGACTCCCAACTTCGCTCTGGCAAATGTAGAATGACATGCTAAGCTGAATGCCTGCCGTCCACTTAATATTTTCTTAGGATTTTATGTACATTCACGTTTTGTATTTTATCATTTTAGTTCTTGTATTGACTATTATTATATTGAGTAACTTGGGATTAAACTTATATATATAACAACAACTTTATTTATATCAAAGTTCTTGGCACACATGAAAATTTGGATAAATTCTTGTTTATTGATGAACAAGAAAAACTATTACAAGATGGTAGAAGGTAATCCCATAATAAAGATTTACAATTGTACAAAATTGTGGTCTTATAGAACAAGATTCAAAACTACTTGGCAGGAGAACTACTATTCGTGTCTCAAGAGTTGTCAATGTCTTGCTACTATGTTTAGTTGAAGAGAGCCTTTGTGAGGTTGAGTCAAGGAAAGCATTCACAAGCTTGCCAAGAACAACAATGTGCTTAATGTATTGATGAATCCTAGGATTCATTGCCAATTTCATTGTGTCTTTGTTGTGGCAAATTAGAGTTATAGGATGAGGTGTGTCAAGCTTCATATCTCCTAGAAGGCCTAGTAACCAAATAATTCACAAGTGACTATCATAGCTTTATCTTTGGCTTCAATGGAGGACCTTGAGACACTTCTTTGTTTCTTGCTCTTGCAAGAAATCAATGCATCTTTTAGCATAACACAAAAGTCTGTGAGTGACTTTCTGCCTATTTTGCATGTGGCATAGTCAAAACCACAATATGCATACATATGCTACCATCCTATGGAAGGGATGAATAAACTTATAGTTAAGACAACTCTTCAAGTGCTTCACGAATCTTATTGCAATTTCCTAATGAGATGAATGTATGAATTGAGTTAGATTGTGTATTGTGTAAAAAATGTCTAGTTTTGTCACATTGAAGTAGTTTAGCTTACTCAACAGTTGTTGATACATCAGAGAATCCTTTGATGATGGATTATCATCTTAAGGTACTGAGCCTACTTCTTGTGCTTAATTGTGTGCTAGCTCTAAATTGGTCTCCATGGAATTCTCTAGTGGTTTAGCCTCACTAAGTCTCACCTTATCTATCAATTCTTGGATGCACTAACCATGATTTAGATGGATAACCTTGTCATCTCATAGGACCTTAATTCTAAGAAAAAACTTGAGATTTTTCAAGTCTTTGATGTGAAATGAAGAATGCAAATGTTTCTTTAGCTCTTTAATACCACTAGTGTTGCTACTTATAATAAGGATGTCATTGACATAAATTATAAGAATTATTATAAAATTACCTTATTTCTTGATAAATAATGAGGTGTTATGCATTAGATTTTAATATCCAACTACTAGTAAAGCCTTTGTAAATTTGGTATACTACTGTCAAATAGCTTGCTTTAACCCATATAATAACTTCTTCAATCTAAATACTTTTCCACTTTTTTTCATTTAGATCTCTAAGTGAAAGGTGAATTAAACTTCATCATTTAAATCTTCTTATAAAAATGCATTACTAACATCCATATAATAGATCTCCCACTAATTTTATGCCGCTAGTGAAAGGCAGACTTTGATTGTAATGTGCTTGATCACAAGTGTGAAAATCTTATAATAATTCACTCATTCTTTCTAATTACATCCCTTTATCACTAGTTTAACCTTGGACCTTTTAACTATTCCATCAACATTAGTCTTGATCTTGTAAACTCATTTACACTCAATGGGTTTTCTCTTAGGTGATAAGTCCACAATCTTCCTAGTGTCATTAGCCTCCAATGCTTTGATCTACTGTGACATAGTATTTTGCCATCTATGATCACCAATAGTCTAATGATGATAAACTGGTTCCACTTCAATAGAAATAAATGCAATAAAGTGCTAACTATCAGTTGAAAGGAGATAGTAAGCAATATAGGCTAAGAGAGAGGAATATGACATATTGCTCTCTAAGGCATTAATGATAAGGCAAATATAATCACTCGACCAAAGTGGTGGTTAGGTTTTCCCAGTGGATTGTTTAAGAGGTACTAGAACGGGTGTGTTAGATGAATTTTTGGGTGATGGTATGATGCCCTTTATTTTGTCTTTAGAAAATACATTATAAGAATCTGTTTAGGGTGATAAAAGCCTTAGATTAAGGTTAGGTTATGATGTGCTAGCTAGCTCAAGAGTGTGGCTAGTATGCATAGTGGTAGGTGGCTATAAGGGAATTCAATAGTGATCTTTAGGTGATGATGTATGTTAAAGACCATTTCAACAAGTTTAGTCAAAGGGATCTATAGTGAAGGATGTGACCTAGGCCTTACTTGTGAAGAAAAAAAAAATGTTTTCATGAAAATATACATTTTAACTAACAAAGAAACAATGTTGTTTGGGATCATAGGGTTTATGCCCCTTCTGTCCTTGAGCATATCCCATGAATACACTAGGGGTTGCTTGTGTATCAAATTTGTCTTCGTGCCTTATCATGGTGGCATAGCAAGGTTAACCAAAAACTTTAAGTTGAGAAATCTTTGGTGATTTACCAAAAAGTTTCTCAAATAGTGTGATACCATGCAAAACTAAGGTAGGTTGTTATGAGTATACATTTTCCCTAGAACTTAATAGACATTTGACTATGAAATTTTAATGTTTGTGTAACACCCAAAATGTGACGGTGTTTGTATTCTAGAAAACGACTTTATAGGATAGCATGCATGCATGAGCTCTTATGTGTGATTCCCCATAATAAAGATAATTATTTGACATCATGACTAAAAAATTAAGTGCATCATCTATTCTAACATGTTTGACTATGGTGTTAAACCAATTTCTCACTGTGTTGAGAAACTCCTCCAATCATGAATACGTCTCTCTTGACTTTCATAAGGAATATCCATGTTCCTTTAGAAAAGTCATTTACAATTGTGAGAAAGTACCGTGACTTGTCATGATTGGATATTTTATACGATTCCTAGACATCTACATGTATTAGGTCAAAAGGTCATTTCATTGTATCATCATGCAAGCTAAAAGAATTGTAAGTTTGTTTTGTAAGTGAACAAATGAAGCAATACACATTGTGAGGAACATTTTCAAAATTCAATTCATTAATAAATCTAAACTTGGTATTAAATAGATGCCCAAGCCTATAATGCCAAAATTTGAAATTTAAAATATTACAACTTGATAAAACATGAATAGAAGATGTGCCATGCCTAGAATAATGTGCAACAATTTTCCTATTAGGATGTGAGACAAAATAGTAAAACTCATTTTTCACCTTACCTAGCTCCTTGACTTCATTCATTGAAAGTTCTTAAAATATACAAAAATTGGCATATAATATGATACAAAATATTTTTATGGTAGAATTTTGACACAAATAAAGGTTGAATTTGAAATTTGGTGAATATAAAATTATGCACAATTTTAGGTGTTTAGATATGTAAGTGTTGCCAATGTGTGTAATAGTAGTATTATCACCATTTGAAAATTTAGCTTTCCTAGATCTTAGATGTACATGTAGTAGTTGATTCTAAGCAATTGAAATTAGTAGTAATATGATCCTTTGCACCATAGTTAATTATCCAACATAAAATCAAGAACACTTGCTACATATGCATAACTCCATGCACTTCATGAAGCATTAGTGATTAGTTTTGTTGATGAAAACTTGATTTGAATTTTCTACTACTAGGTTTATATTTTTTTCCTCGTGATTTTTGTGCCTTAGTAGATAACTATTTAACTTGTAGCATCCCTTATGCTCATGCTCGTATATTGTATAGTAGTCAAATTGTGGGCTTGTTAGGTGATAGCATTCTTCCTTTTAATGCCTTTTTTTCCACAAAAATTATATTTTTTGACCTACCTTGGCCTAAAGGATTGATCATTTTGCATTACCTTCAGTATAAACAGTGTGTTGTTTTCAATAATTTGGCCAGTAGTCATTCCCAAGCATGATGTTGGTGCAATAGACCCTATGGGTTGAGGAAAGCTTGTTATGTTAACCTTGTGTTTTGCCATAGCAAATCTAACTTCTTTGGCCATCTTCCCCATAATGCTTCAGTGACATTCCACCTTCTAGAACATTGAGTAGGTCTTCATTAGGTTTTGGAGTGGTTGCATTATTAGAATTTGGTCATAGAGGGTTGAATAGCAGTCATCCAAACCCTTAAGTAGCTGAGAAAACTTCATTATTTCCTTATGTTCGATCTATGGTAGGTAAATTGCCATCTTTGATAATGTGAGCTCCATCTGAGACCTAAATTCATCCTAGAGTTGTTGGATGTGTCCAAAATAGGTCAAGATTGGCTTGTCATCTTGTCAAATGATATAGAGTTCATTGATCAAATTGTAAACCCTAGACAAAGTATCGAGCCCAAAAGTTTACCAACATGGCAAACATATCTTTGGTGTATACGAGACTATTATGAAGATGGTTGGTGATGGAATTCAAGATCTAGGCACAACGAATGGAGTTGTATCATTCCCAAAGAGGTCGAAGAGATCTATATTCCACATTTGGGCTTTAGGTAAGACTTGTTGATGAAGGCAAGCTTACTATTGACAATGCAATTGTCATCGTCTCACACCACACAGCATAATTCAAGGCCCTTGTGAACTTAATTGATAACAAGGCTATTGGATTCATATCTCTGATCGGCATATAGAGTGGGTTTGCTGGATTTAGGGTTTGTGGAGTTTTGTTTTCGGTCTCTAGTGACTACTACAGAGGCATGTGAAGTAGTGTGTAGGCAATTTGCTAATGAGTTTGGCCATGATTTCCACTTCTATGTAGTGGAACGTAAGGTGGGATGCCGTTGGAGTAGCTGTCGGAGGGGAGCAAGTGGTTGTTGGCCTTTAGAGCAAAGAGGGGCGAATGATGTCATTTGAATGAGACTGAGGCAAAGTTGTGTTGTCAGCAAAAATGTGTGAGAAACGCATCATCTATGTTGTAGGGAGAAATGTCGTCGTTTGAGTAGAGAGACATCACTACGTTGTAAGGCAAAATGACATCGTTGAAGTGAGGAGATGTTGTTTCGTTGTAACGCAATATGGTGTCGTTGCCTTTATTGGTAGAAGATGGCGTCGTTTCAAAAAACTCGTCGTCTTGTGAAAGCCAAAAATTTGGACAAGTTTATGGCTTTTGCAGAAATGGGAAATGGGAGAAAAAAAAAAAGAAAGATCGTAGATCCCTTTGCCTAGAGTGAGAACAAAACGACCTTATTTTGGGATTAAGTAGAAGCGGTTTAGGATCAAGAAATTTTTTGCCGGAAATCTAAAAGAAGAAATGGAAAACAAAAAAAGGGACAAAAAGCTTCAAAACAAAGTTGAACCTACTCTTGATGTCATGTCAAAATACTTGGAAACACAGATAAAAATCTGGATAAATTCTTGTTTATTAATGAACAAGATAAACCATTACAAGATGATAGAAGGTAATCCCATGATAAAGATTTAAAATGTACAAAACCATGTTCTTGTAGAACAAGATTCAAAACTACTCGGGCGGAGAACTACTATCCGTGTCTCAGGAGCTATTGGCATCCTGCTGCTGGGTTTAGTTGAAGAGAGCCTTTGCGAGGTTGAGTTGTGGAAAGCATTCACCAGCTTGCCAAGAACAGTAAGTTGGTGCAGTGCTACTGGGGGCAGTTCCCATTTTTAGAATTGCCCGTTGACCATACATCGTGGCATCCAGATGGATGCCATGTCATCTCCAAACAAGATAATTCCATTCATCATAACAAAACCAATACAATAAAATTTGTCTATCTCGTTTGTTTTTTTCTCTTTTGTCTTTCCCTTTCATCATATCTCGTGACTGAAAACTTTTAAAGCACTCAACATGGCCTTCAGTTAAAGGGGTAACCGACAAGAGACTTGGCTAGCGTGATCCACCACATAGAACAAAAAACAGATAAGGGTCGTGTCGCCTGGTCATCAAGGAACAACAGCACTGAGCTTTAGATCTCCAGCAGGCCTTGTCCCAAGAGTCCAAAGCTTAAACCACAGATCAGAACAAGTTTCAAAACAATAGAATCTTTCGGTGGTCCATTTCACGAAGGCTTAAGAAAAACATATTTAGAATGTATGTACTAAATCTCCGATACGTATCAGGAACGAAAGCCTATGTAGTAGGCTCTCTTGTGCTTGCCTTGGGATTGGCTTGATCTGCATCTTGCCTATTCACCCCAGCAGCTGCATACTTCCACTTGATATTTTAGTCTTGATCTCGCTTTACCAAATGTAGAATGACGTGCTAAGCTGAATGATTCCTGCCGACCACTCCAATTGCCGATCATGACAAGGGAAGCAATTTGGTGAATCGCGTTGGTTACATGCTTTCTATTTGGAAGTACCTTTCCCTGTATGTCACAAAATGTTGACTCCGGAGTTTATAAAGTAAGAAAATAATTGTAATTATCATGCCAATGAAACCAATTTACAGCTAACAACTTGGGTGTTCATTGTAAAATAACTGTAATTATCATACCAATAAAACAAATTCACAGCCAACAACTTGGGTGTCCATTATCATTATCACTGCTGAAACATCGCAGGGGAAAGCAAAATGTTGGTTCAGCAGTCTAAAGGAATAAAATAATTGTAGTTGTCGTACTAATAAAACAATCGTACAACTAATAACTTGAGCTTTCATTGTCGATGTCAATGCATAATTATTGGCAGAAACATCGCAGGAGAAAAGCAAGGGATTACCACTAACCTAAACCAAGCAAGCCCCATCAAACCGGGTGCAAATCAATCACCGACAATTTACGTTTCCCTAACTCACCCGTAGCGTAAGTGACTTTGCCTTTTTGAGATATATACAGCTGAAAGTAGGTTTGTTGTTTCAAATAGCTATAGAAGGCCTTCATTATTGAAAATGAACTTTGAATGAAACAAATTTAGTGCAAAACATTCCTATACATCTTGTTTTTCCTTGATTGTATTCAGTATATTAATACTAAATTATTCTAGATCTTTCAGAATAAGACAAATAGAACAAGTCATCTGCAATGCAATGATGGCTTCGATGAGCAATAGACAATGGCAAGGTAGCTTAAGTGTCGAAGGTTAAGGGAAAGCCACTTTCGATTAAGACAAAATAAAAATAAATGGACAAACTGTGGAAACATTTGGATGAAACGAAGAGGTCCGATAAGGTTAGGATTATTTAATCTCTCAAATTCTGCAGGTAGGTTTAAATGTAAATAGGTAGTCCAACCATGTAAATAATTCAGATGGGATTAAAATATTATAGTGATTAGCTGATATGCAAGTTAGACAAACTAACCACATCATATCAGTTTGGTTGGAGTTGTTGGTTAAGTAAAAATATAGTTTACACTTTATGTAGTTTCTAAGGAATTTTGACCAGAATATAGTACACTAGCCTTTAGCATCAATCCAGACATCAGGACAAATGAAAGAACAGTATTTAGTACGTGTTGCCATCCAATGAATTTCCTCTTCCCAATGCCTATTATCTCAAAAGAAGATCAAATGACAAGAGAACCTTCATCCCCGCATCACAAAAGATCCCACTGCTGGAACAAGATGGTCATATTCATATCCCTTTTACAAATATAGACTGCTATATTAATTAAAGGCTTCAAAATCTTCCTTTGACTTCAGCATGTGGCTGGAGAGGGTATCCCGTCTCCAAGGTAAAACTCTCCAATGGCCACATGGATTGAAGAGGGGGCTTGACAAGTGTTCACGCATCAAACCACGTACTTTTGCACATGCTGTTCGCTTTCGGAGCAAGGGGATTCAGGAGACTTTTGACCAGAGTGCAGCATTATCAGCAATTTAAGTTCGGTTCTAGATAAGCCCTTTGCTGTACTCTATGCTCCGGGAATCGTGTTCAGGACCTGTCTTGCTCATAATCGAACGAAATTTGAGCCGTCCTGTACTCTCTGTCCTGGTCTTTGATTTTGACGAGGCATAGGTATCCAACACGGCCGACCCCAAACGGATAACCTTGGGATGCTGATCTACAGGATGCAAGACACGGACATGAAATGCTTTTCCCAGTTTCTTGCGTGGAGAAACTTGGCAGGAAAAATTAAAATTCGGTCAATAAATTATGTCAACAGATGTAAGAGCAATAGTTTGAATATGTAAAACTTCTTCTAATTAACTAAAGATGAAAATGTCAACTATTCCATTATAGGCACAAAAAAAAAAGATATCATGGCGGTTGGATACCTTATTAAACCTAAAGGAGGGGGTAAACAATAAACTATAAATAAAAAAAGGTAGTCGGGAGCTAATTAGAAAAAAAAGATGCTGATACAAGTTTATTAAGGGAATTTGTATGAAGGTTTTATTTAGCAAGGGGCTGCTATCTCCTAGACGAGTTTTTTTCCTATATCTGTAACCTTTCCGTGGAAAAGAAAGAAAAACGAAAAAGGGAAACAAAAAGAAGAGGGAGGCAAGTTAATTTCATTCTGATCCTAAGCAGCATGTGCTACCAATTGAGTCACATGCCTATTGACTAGAGGCAAGTTAATTTGCATAGGTTAGACTTCTAACTATATTCTGAAACAATTAGAAAAAATAAATTTGGAATAGGGCAAGGTTCAGCCATGCTTTCTCATGACTTATTCATTTGCAAAGACATTACTTGACCGCTTTGTTTTTGCTTTTACTAGAAACATTGGAATCAAATGTATGACCCAGTGTTCAAATTTGTGATCGTAGGAGAGCAAGAGAATTCCCTAGAAACTGAAACTTGCTTGTCAAGGTCCATTGATAAATTAAAGAGGAACGTCATACAGATCAGTGTGGTATTCTGTGGGCGAAGTGTCAGCATCGTGTAACAAAACAACTTTCTCCATATTTTTTTTGTTAGGTAACTCTCCATTTTCTTTTTATCATACTCTAAACATATACTTAGCAACTGGCCATGTGCTATTTGGATGCGATAAAAAGAAAGATTTATGTAATAGTTGCTACAAGCAGATTGCAGAGAAAGAACGACCGAAAATAGCTGTAAACAATCATTATAGGCGAAGTCAAAGCCTTAAGCACAGTTTTGAACTTCAATTTTTGCTTTCCTGTGCAACAAATCAATATTTTCCGACAAAAATATAGGTGATCCAAGGGGCACATTGCTGCCACGGAACCTTTGCATTATTCGAAACTAGTTGGTACCTTCTTTTGTATTTATACTCCTGATGGAACAGAATTTTCTGGTGTCTTATTCTTTCGCAGGAAGAGCCGATTGGAATGGCCGCATGCATACCGCCGGCTGTCTTTAGAGCTTTCCAAACTGTAACCTGCTTTAAAAAATGAATCCCTGTAGCTAACACATGCAACCTTCCTTCGCTATAGCAAGGTCAACTTAGAGCGTACGTGCTGGAGAGTGTACAGTTCATATGAGTTGCTTTTGCTTGTAAGGGTTTCTTTCTGTCGGTAGGGGAGGGCCATCACAATACGTTGTGCCGATTAACAATGACTCCATAGCAATCACGGGGAGATTCAACTACTGAATTCAATGAAAACAAATCAGAATCAGTTTTATAATGCATTTGATTCCTTCCGATTTGGAGCTTCGAATACCGATTGGATCGAATCGAGAAAAATTATGGTTATAGAGGGTGGTCCACATGACCCGTTCACTAGCGTAAGAACGTGTTAAATTTCATATTAAATTACATGTGATTACAGCCTTTCTACTAATCTCGCTGTGTTTTGCTTCACTATAAATTCCCATTGCCACAAACTTAAGAGCATCTCATAGCAAGATCAAAGTTGTTAACTTCTCCTTGCGCTATGGCTTCTTCCTCAAATCTCTCCTTGTTTTTACTTCTCCAGTTGGTGTTTGTGCTGTTTCTCCTTGAAACCGCAAATGCGCAGGGACTTAAAGTAGGGTTTTATGCAAAGACATGTCCAAAAGTGGAGGACATAGTGAAGAAGGTTTCTAAAGAAACATTTTCAGTAGCACCTTCACTTGCTGGGCCTCTATTGAGAATGCATTTTCATGATTGTTTCGTCAGGGTACGAATCTGGATGTCTCATTTTCAAGGGCTGTTTCGTTGGGTTTTTGTTATTCGTTTTTTCAACTCACTGGTTTCGTTAATTTGCAGGGTTGTGATGGCTCAGTCCTGCTGAACTCTTCAACCAATCAAGCTGAGAAGAATGCTATTCCGAATCTAAGTCTTCGGGGGTTTCAAATCATCGACAAGGCAAAGTCTGCGTTAGAAAAGGCGTGTCCTGGTGTGGTATCATGCGCGGATATCGTAGCTCTCGTAGCTAGGGATGCGGTTTCCATGGTAAGGAAAAGAAAGATCCTTTTTCCAGTTTTATAAAGATTTTTTTTACTTGCGAAGCACTGATTAGACGAACTCTTATGATCATCTCAGTCGTACGGACCATCCTGGGAAGTCGAGACAGGGCGTAGAGACGGAAGGGTTTCAAACATAATAGAGGCCTTACAAAATCTACCACCACCAACAGCTAACATTTCCACTTTGAAAAGTGATTTTCAAGCAAAGGGTCTAAGCGTTAAGGACCTTGTAGTTCTATCTGGTAGTAAATCGCTTATAATGCTCTTACCGAAATGAAGACAGGAAAAAAGGGTTGATTTGGTTCCGTTGTTATTGATTCAGGTGGTCACACAATCGGGACTTCTCACTGCCCCCCCTTCACCAATCGTCTATACAACTTCACTGGAAAGAGCGACGCCGATCCGACATTGGATTCCAACTATGCAGTAAGGTTGAAGAGCAAATGCAGCGCAACTGATACTACCACGCTTGCAGAGATGGATCCTGGAAGCTTCAAGACATTTGATAACGGCTACTACAAGCTTGTGGCAAAGAGAAGGGGTCTCTTCCAATCAGATACGGCTCTCCTTAATGATCCCGAGACAAAAGCGTATGTCCTACAACAACTTGGTGGTGCTGAAGGATCAACCTTCTTTAAGGACTTCGGAGTATCAATGGTCAACATGGGTCGGATTGGAGTGCTCACCGGCACCAATGGCGAAATCAGGAAGCAATGCGGCAGGGTTAACTAGTAAGGAACCGGAGTAGTATGTCGTCGAAGCCTTAAGAGTTAGTATTCAACAGTTAAAAAGCTTTAAGTTGTCTGTAAAATAAAGACTGAGATCGATGCAGAAGCAACCACCCCTGAATGAGCGCCTAATGGCTCACTAATCGAGAGCTCTTTGGGTCAATCATCATCACCCACGACCGGAAGTGACAAGACCCCGCTTCCTCATCGTTGTAACTTATGAGTAAATTTGTGTTCTCCCTGTTTGTTCTATTCATTTGTCCTGAATAAACGTTTGATTCGGTTTGAAGTGTTCGAATTGCTGGCTCTTCAAATGTGGGTTTGTCGACTACCCTCAGTCCATCGCCTGGTGACATAAAGGGTTTCCTTTTCTCATACAACGATTTATTTAGTACGTGGTGCGTGTGTAATGCCAGACAATTAAAGGATTAATTTTTGTCCGTCAATAGTTTATCACAACTTGAACATCACGAAGTAAGTGTCTTAACTCGAACGTACGATTTCATTGGAGAAAAACATATGAAGAACTCCAGAAAAATCCAGACCAATAAATCACGGAAACACACCTCAACAAGCGCTTCCACAAATCAAATGACATCTTTTCCTGGGGAGTACATTATAGGGAGTTGAACAACCCGTCCAGCCCACTTTAAATAAGATGTTATCTCTATCATGTTCTAGAATTTGAAAGAAGAAAAGGCCCCCACAAATAAAATACAACCTTTTCTTAATGGGATATATTATAGGGAGTCGCACGGCCTGTCTCAATCCAACTTAATAAGGAGATTTTATCTCTTAATGAAAGAAAAAAAAAGCACACAATCGTTATTTTACAAAACTGCAAGATTCTCGCCCGGAGAGCCTGTAGGTTCTGCTTGAAGCTGCAGGTTCAGATCCTTTAGACCAGTCTTCTATTAGCATGTCAAATCGTGTGGCTTGGATTCCGAGGTACAGGTTAAGGTATTGCTATAATAGTAAGCACATAATGACTTTCCGAGAGATAATTATATCTTGAAAACTTAGGTTAAAAAAATGATAAACTTGGTTTTGCATCCTCGAACTTCGCTTGAGCACGATATTATTGCACGTTCCAACACTGTTCACGAGCAAAAGCACATGCGTAGCCCGTTAACCTAAAATGCTATTGTTTGGGAACTGTAACGAGAAAATTATCCATTAGCTTCTGCCAGCCCCTTGTCTGTTTTTGTAACTTCCTTGTTATGCAATGAAGGTTCCAATAATTGCCTTGTTTACACAAAACTGTCCCACACACACTTCTATAATGTCATTGGGCCAAAGCTACTATAAACAAAGATTTTGTTAATAAAAGACCACCTGTTAAAAACTTTTTAAGACCCGACTTAAAAATTGACTTAGAGATTAGAGAATTTTTATTTATTTTTCATTTATCTTACTTCTTGGTATGAGATTTTTATCCCACACACTCTCTTATATACCAAGTTTATGTGAGATGAAACAAAGTTAGCTTAAGTTTTAGTACTATATTAATGGACTTAAAATTTAATTTAAAAATTAGTTTAAAAGTTAAAAAAAAAATCCTCTTCTTATATAAGTTTCACCTTGATGATCTTATTTTTTTAGTATGAATTTTCTTTTTGCACATAAAGCCCATCCTTAACTTGCACTTAATGAGCATCCAAACTACACCTCTCCCATAGCCTTTTAGGAAGCATGCTGCCAACCCTTTTTAGCATACTGAGTTTCACCATACATGTTTCTTAGGATGAGATAAGTTGAGAGTACCATATACGGGTGCATGCAAGTAGGAAATATTTAAATAAAAAGCTTGCAAAGCAATGCTTACATTGGCTGCAGGTCCACGAAACTATATTCTCGTCTGTATACTTTCCACCCTACGTAGGAAATCTTTATACCTTATTCTCATACAGAAATAAGGCTGCCATTACAAATTAAAAGCAAAAGAGAATAAACAGAGAACAAGGATACCTAACGTACCTTCTTCAACTACAAGATTCATCCAATTCTGCAAAAAGATAAGTAATCAACATTAATATCAAACATTATTAACATTATTGATATAAAAATGTTATATCAAACATTATTGATAGATTTCTCTAGATGTTATATTAAACTATGGAAAGTAAAAAGTGTATCTTTCCCTTGCGTGCACATGAAATGTAGAGAACCATATAGCAAAAGGTGATCCACTGTAGAACAACTTCCTTATTCCTTCCTTCTCCATGCAGAAAGACCTCCGACGTAGGGCCTCACTCTCTTCCGTCCCCTTTGTACTTAAGCACCCAAATGGCTACCTCTTTTCATCAACATCTCCCCCGTAAACCTCTCCCCATTTCTGGCCGGCAAGAAAAATGTACAGCCCCAGCGGCTTACCCACCAAGACCACCCCGGGGCGCTACCCAGGTGGAAGCCAACCTACAGAACACCGCCACCGGTCCGCCCGTCAAATTGCCCACCGGGTCCGAGAAAGCCTCACAACCCGGATCGTCAAAATGGTATGTGCCGTTTTCTTGGGGCTTCTACTGGTTGTTGGTATCATAAGCTTCATACTATGGCTTAGTTTACGCCCACACCGCCCAAGATTTCATATCCAGGACTTTTCGATTCCGGGTTTGGGGGAAGCAGCCGGTTTGCAAAATGCCCAGATATCGTTTAATGTGACGATCCGGAACTCGAACCAGAACATTGGAATTTACTATGATTCCATGGACGCGTCGGTTTACTATGTGGAGCAGCGGATCGGAGGTAAACCGTTATCGTACCCGTCTTATCAGGGACCGAAGACTACTATTGTGGAGGCAGATACACTGACCGGAGACACGTTGACGGTGAACAACCAGCGTTGGGCAGAATTCACACGTGATCGTGCGGATGGGACGGTGAATTTTCGTCTAGAAATTGTCGCAACCATAAGATTTAAGATCTCCACCTGGGAATCCAAGCACCATCGTGCTCACGCCAGTTGTGAGTTTCCGGTGGGATCCGACGGTAAGATGTCACCCATTTTCAAAGACAGGAGATGCCCCGTTTATTTCACTTGATGTGTATAAAGAATGTGGTAAGTTGATTTACACGATAGGTTTTCTTGTAATTTCTTTTCTCTTTTCTAATATTCTTTCCTTATTTGTATTCTCAAGTTTCCTTTGGTTTCTAAGAGTAAATTAAATTTGTGATTCATTATGAGATAATAATAAAGAAGTGAAGTAATAGATGTTTGTGTTTCTTCGTTTTTTTTTTTTTGCTATATTGTGTTAATATGTAGACAATGAATCCTATATTATTAAAAAAAAATAAGAATTTTGCTTAATAAATCCTATTGTCTCTTAAATTAACTTTTAAATTAGATAATAATTCTATCAACATATTATTCTTCAAAAGTATATAATGAATACTATATGGTTTTACTTAACTCTTAATTGGGAGAAATGGAAAAATATTAAATTGGGTAAAGAAAATTCTCATTGAAAGAAATTTAAACAAAATAGGCATGTTAGATCTGCAAATTGTAACACTTGCGACATCCATTTAAGTACTTATTTTGTATCTTATACAACATGTTATATTCACAGTAGTAAAATATTAAAATTATATTTCTACAAATGTGTAGTTTGTTAGGATTTTGGTCCAAGAAAAATATAAATGGAGAAGCAAAATCAATCTTTTAGGCTGTAGTCAAGATCGTAAGAAAAATTACTCCATCATTATCCATTGGTTATCAAGGCATATTCTCAAAATACCTTTACCTATGGCAACAAGTGCATGATTGGGTAATAAGCCAATTTGTCCACTCTGGTGGATTCAAGTCATTTTGACTATATTGAACTTGAGTATATTTTGGTGTAAGTTACTACTTCTTAATTTAAGCTATCAAGCAAAATTTGGTAGGTTTTTGAATCATTAAAAAAAAAGAGAGAGAGAGAAGTGAAATTTCCTATAGTTGTATACAATAATGTGATCTTAAAAGATTATATAAAATAAACTTGTGATTTGACATCAATTTCGATGATTAAAATGGATACCAAATTTTGGAACAACTTGTGCAATAGAAAAGCCTTGAAATCTCTAGAAACCCAAGGCAACCAGTTCAAACATGAAATATATGACATTTCTTTTTCTATGGATAACATGTCTAATGAAAAGGAAGACAAAAACATCATAGGCGTTTTTATGAGTGGTAATTGGATTAAGAAAACGTAGCCCCAAAGGTATCTCTACTAGTGTGATCCACTATAGAAAGGCTGATTTAGGATAACTGATTAAGGAGGACTGCTTAAAGCAGTCTAAAAGGACGGGGGTAAAGTGCTTCTTTCTTTTACTTTCTATGCTTCTTCTCCTTCCTAAAATCGCTTTTCGTGTTTCATAATTCGCACTGTTAAACAGCATTCTTCGCGATGAAGTAAAACTAAAATAATCATCTACCGACAAGCAAACTATATTGTGGCTGAAAAGGTTAGTTCTTCCACCAGGAAACTGCCTACAAAAAGTGACAAAAATTCGCTTCTTATTTTCCATGTTTTAGTGGCCACGCATTGGATGCATCAGCAGAGCTTTTTATCCGTAATAAAGCGCTACAAAAGAAGTTTTACTCACCGCCATTTGGTTATGCAACTTTTAGAGCTATAGAAAGTTCCACTCCTTAAATCCAGACCAAGTTTTGGTGGTGTAGGCATATATTTCCACTCATCTTTTCACTGCGAAGTGAATTCATTTGTATACTCATATCCTCAGAACAGCAGTTTTCCAACATGACTGATCTCAAGAGTCCCTCTGAATCTCTACCTATTCTCAGACGATCCCGTGAACCTAAGTATTCTTTGTTCTTATGGTTTCTCCAAGTTATAATCGTGTTAGGATTATGCACGGTGACGCTATGGCTGGTTCTAACTCCGAAGAGTCCCATTTACGTCATCACCGACGCCTATATTCCGACCTTAGATGGTAGGAATTCTACATCACTTCACACCCCAAACAGCTCTGTTGTCTTGTATCTCGAATTCTCAAACCCCAACAAGAAGATGGGCATCGACTATACTGATATCAATATCACCTTATATTACAGAGGCGCCATCGTCGGGTCCAAATCCCTGCCGGGTTTCTACCAAGGATACAAAAGCAGTGCAGTATATGAAGTGCAAGTGAATGCATACGAACAGTCATGGCAAGGAATTACAAATACGACAACAGGGATGAGGGTTTCCCTGGAAAATGCTGTCAAATATAAGATATTGAGCTTCATGACGAAGCATCACCGGATATGTAATGAAGCTTATGTGATAATCGGCTCAGATGGGCGGATTTCAGGACAGAAGACTGTGCTACACCATCCTAAGCTGACAAAAAATTGTAGTGAAAGGTACTGAGGAACACAAGACCTTCTTCCCTTTTAGCTCTTGTAGTACAGTTTCTTCAATGTCTCCTTTGTTCCCAAGTCTTTTTTCTTTTTCTTTTTTTGTAAGTAAATAGGTTTAGATCACATACAACATCAAGCCAAATAAAGAATAGCCTTATTTAACTTTCAAACATGTAGAATATATAATTTTTCAGATGTTTTGACAATCTTTTTTTCGTTAATAAATTTATCTCTAATAAGTTTCTCAATAGCTTCAAGAATAAAAACTTAAGAACTAACAATGTATACAAAAATGTTGTCATTCCAAATAACGCAAAAAAAATAAGCGAAAACTAATTTAGAGATACTGCTGGTTTTGATTTTCTAACAGTGGAAAAAACAATATCTGTAAAAACCGTAGGAACATTCCTGCACTTTCTCTGTAAAAACCGCTATTGGGGACGATGTTAGTTTTATCGTTTTTTGTAGGAAGAAATTGAATGTATGGTCTTTTGATGAAAAACTTCTATTCAGAGAAGTAATCGGAAATGTTGCCAACAGTTGATGCAGTGTTCGTTACCCAAACCACCTTAAATCTGTGTTTCTGAGGTGTACTTGATGTTCGCGTAGGTGTTCGTTAATAATACGAACCTAGAAGTACAGGAAGGCTGTGGATTTACATCCAAAGAGACTGTCTCATATATTCCCCGCTAAAAAATTCATATAGCGTCTTAGGTCAGAAAGGAAGCTTGAGAGTTCCCTTCAAGTTCCCTTCGAAGTAAAAAATTCCTTCAGTGTAATACATTCTAGGCACAAATAGGGTAGCTTCCACATAGCTTTTTCCACGTGGGAACTATGAGGCCTTCAAGGCCCACTTGTGCCAATGATGAGGAAACAAGTAATCAAGCACCTAAGAAGAAAAGAATAATTCCGTCCTTAAAACTTGAACAACATGCACCAACTGATTGACATCCATTGTTTTTGAATCATACCATACTTTAAATCCGAAATGGGATGTGATTCCTCTCTTTCTCCTCATCTCTTCCATACCACATTTAGTCCCTAAAAATGTGTGAAACCAAGAACTTGTATTTATGGCTTCTGCAATTTGTGGTCCTTGTAGGAATCCTAGCCATTTGTCTATGGCTACTCTTACGTCCAAGAACTCCCAACTATACCATCGTTGACTTCTCCATCCCACAATCCTCTTTACTCAGTAAGGAGGGTCAAAATGGCACCATCATCTACAATCTTGAAATCAAAAATCCGAACAGCGACTCCGTTATATACTATGATGAAAGTTTTCTAACATTTGTTTTTGTACAGGATATAGTAGTTGAGAAAAGAATCCCTTCTTTCCGTCAAGGAACAGGCAGAACTACTCAACTTATTGATTATGGAGTTGCCAATCCACGAGTGTGGAAACCTTTTGTCACTGCAGTGTCGAACGCAACAGCCGAATTGCTGGTGGGTTTGAAAAGTACGATTCAATTTAAGACATGGGGACGGAGGAGTAAGCACCATACATTAGACTTTCAGGGGCATTTTCCAGTTGGTTCGGATGGGAAAATTTCAGGGAAGAAGAAGAAGACTAAGCTACACCGTACTTCCAAGGACAGGATGAGGTATAAGTTCAAGCATTTTTTGTAGGAATATAAGGCATTGAATGTTCTTGTATAATTAGAAATAGAAAAAGGGTGGTGAACTTCTCTGAATTTCTAGGTGATCTGCTGTTTGCTCTCTCATATTTGTGTAGGTTTTTACATAGTAATGAATGGTGCTTTTCAGAAGAAACTGGCCGAAGCTAGGCGTACTTAAAAGAGTAAAATAAGTGCCAATCATGATTTCGTCACAACCTGACCATATCTAAGTAAATGAAGGGAAACATATATAATTCTAGTTAGCCATAAAAATTGTCAAAATGGGACTCCAAGAAAAGTTATTGACCACTTTTCTACAAGAAAATAATGCATAGCCGAAAAGAATAAGTGAACTTTTTTAATTGTCTAGAGCACCATCCGTGAGGCTGATGTGTGGTAGATGCCCCCCAGCAAACCAGATAGTGCTGAAGATACGCAAGTCTATTACACCATGGCCAGTGCCGTTCTCTGATGGTAAGGCAAGTTGGGGCGCCTGGCAAGCTCAGAATCCTTTAGAAGTTGGCACATCATTTGACTCTTAAGCCGGTACATAGCACTTTATGAGTCTTAAGAAACCCTTTTCTTTGACATCTGAAATTGCGTAGCAACTTGTCTTCGCCACTCATGTATTGGCACCTGCAAAAGCACCAAAGGACATGTAAACAATATCATGTTATATTAGGTCCAATTTTCCTTTCTATGAAAAAATGTTAGTCACAATTTAAAAAAAAAAAAAGAAGACAAATGTGAAGAATTTGATAAACTCTTGTATGTTTGGAAGAAAAGCTTGTTTATTAATCAAGCAAAACCAAAACTAGTTACAAGAGAATCCAAAGCCGTAGAGAAAAGAACTCTTAGTATGCGGCTAGGTTATTTTCAATGTTAACCTAAGAGGCTATATATAAACAAGAATAAAGCTTATACAAGGAAAACCCTAGTATCTTACAATATAGGAAAATATATTAGGCCTTATTCTAGGCCCAATATATGGTAACATAGAGATAAAATCATCAACCTTCAACACCCCCCTTCAAGCTGAGGGTCGAAAGAAGTCCAAGACCCCAAGCTTGGTCAGAATATTTGCAGGTTGATCACCACTCCTAACATGTGCTGTGCTAATTAGACCATGACGTATTTTTTCTCGAATAAAATGACAAGAAACATCTATGTGCTTGGTCTTCTGATGAAAGACTGGGTTTTTTGCCAATTTTTGTGCTGCTTCATTATCACAATATAACAGCACTGGCTGTGAAACATTAATTCCCATATCTTTTAATAGACCAACCACCCAAACGATCTCACAAGTGGTGGTCGCCATGGCCCTGTATTCGGCCTCTGTTGAAGAAAGAGTCACAACTGGTTGCTTTTTACTTTTCCAAGAAATTACTGAATGTCCAAGTGTAAGACAAAAGCCAGTAGTAGATCGACGTGTCATAGGGCATTTTGCATAGCTAGTATCACAGAAAGCTTGCAAGAGAAAATCACCATCTGAAGGAAAGAATAAACCAAGCCCTATTGTTCCTTTGAGATACTTAACAATGCGGAGAGCTGCCTCCCAGTGGGATCGCTTGGGAGTATGCATGAACTGACTTAAGAGATGTACTGGAAAAGCTATGTCAGGGTGTGTCATATCAAGATAATTCAGCTTACTAATCAATTGCTGATAACTCAAGATGTTCTCAAATGGTGGATCATCTATTTGTGGACAAACTCGCTCATCATATTTCAAGCTAGTAAATAAGACATTTGTCTCCATGGGATTTCCAACAGGCTTGACAGCGGATAGTCCCAATTCAGAAATCAATTCTAAGATATACTTACGTTGATTGAGATGCATGCCATTTGAATCTCGAAGGATCTCAATTCCAAGAAAATATTTGAGTTCTCCCAAATCCTTGATTCGAAATGTAGAATGAAGATAAGTTTGTAAAGCCTCAATTTCTTGTATGTCATCACCAGTAATTAAGATGTCATCCACATATATGAGCACTAAAACAATATTACCATCCTATCCTTTAGTGAAAAGAGAATAGTCATACAGTGACTGTCGATAGCCAGAAGTTACTAAAGCTTATGTAAACTTCTCATTCCACTGTCATGAAGCTTGCTTTAACCCATATAAAGATTTCTTCAACCGACATACTTTGGACCCCCCTTCAAAAGAACTCCCGGGTGGTGGTTTCATATATACTTCCTCATTTAAGTCTCCCTGTAGAAATGCATTATGGACATCCATTTGTCGAATAGTCCATTTATGTTGTGAAGCAATAGATAATGCACTTCTAACCGTCACAGATTTTACTGTAGGAGAGAAAGTCTCATGATAATCGATACCTTCTGTCTGACTATAACCCTTCGCTACTAGACGAGCCTTAAACCGCTCAATACTCCCATAAGCATGATACTTAATCTTGTATACCCATTTACACCCTATGAGTTTTCTCTGTGGTGGTAGGTCTACCAGTTCCCATGTTCCATTCGATTCTAATGCTTTCATTTCCTGATCCATGGCATCTCGCCATCTAGAATCCTTAACTGCCTCATGGTAGAACAGGGGTTCTATCTCAGGTAAAATGGCTGCTATGAAATGTTGATGTGGAATGGGTAAATGTGTATAAGATACATAGTCAGATATGGGGTATTGTATGGATGAGCTAACATTATTGCAAACATAATCTTGAGTCCATATGGGTGGCCTGGAAATTCTAGTAGAGCGTCTAGGAGGTGATGAAGGGACTGTGGGATTATGCATGGTTGGTGAGAAAGGATCATCCTCTATCTCATCATAAGTGAAAACATGAGGTGATGGAGAAGGAGGATCTATAATCTCCAAGGTAGAATCATTGGGTTGGTTACCTGATATATTGGAAGTGGTAATATCTGGTGTAGTATGAATGGTTGGATTAGGAATGGAATTTGATTGGGTAGGAGAGATTAACTAAGTATCTGAATTAGGGTTAACTCTGATAACTTGTTGTGCAGGCTCCTCATCTTTAGATGACATCATAGGGAATTCTGAAGAATGGGACCCAGTCTCTATGTTTGTAACATGGAAAACATTTTCATGAAAATGAACATCACGGCGCACAAAAAAATTCTTTTTTTCAATATCATAAAGTTTATACCCTTTTTGCCCAAAAAGGTATCCCATGAAATGCTAGGAATAGCTCGAGGGGCAAATTTGTCTTTATGCCCCACCACTGAAGCATAGCAAAGACAACCAAAGACTCGAAGTCTAGAAAGGTCAGGAGCTTTCCCATGAATCATCTCATAAGGAGATTTTCCATGTACGACTAAAGAAGGAATGCGATTGATAATGTGTGTAGCAGTGAGTATACACTCACCCCAAAAACATGTAGGCATGTGACTTTGAAATTTTAATGCCCGTGCAACATCTAATAAGTGACGATGTTTACGTTCTACCACACCATTCTGTTGTGGGGTATATACATATGAACTTTCATGCATTATACCCCTCGATGAAAACAATTTATCACATGAGGAATTAAAGAAATCAGTTGCATTATCAGAATGAATGCGCTTGATTCCAATGCTAAAATGATTTTGAATTTTGTTAAAGAAACGCTCCAAATGTGATACTGTTTCAGTCTTATGTTTCATGAGGAAAGTCCAAGTCCCTCGTGAAAAATCATCAACAATGGTTAGGAAATATTTCGAACCATCATAATTTGGGGCATGATATGGTCCCCAAATGTCCACATGAATTAAATCAAAAAGATTTTTAACACTCTCAGTGCGAACAATGAATGGATCACGTGTTTTCTTAGCAAGAGGGCAAACTGAGCAATGAAAATCAAAAGATGGAAAATCTTTGAAATCATTTAAAAATTTAAATTTAGATAAAGACATGTGACCAAGTCTTGAATGCCATAAATGAAAATTAAGGTCATTACATGTTGAAGTAATTGAAAGGGCCGGTGCAGTACCGGAAAATTTGCTAACATGCTTATTCCTAGGGTGCAAGAAAAAATAAAGTCCATGTTGCATTCTACCAATTCCCTTGATGTCACCCGTCGAGAGGTCCTGAAACACACACAAATCAGCATAGAAAACCACTAAACAGTTATTCTCGGCAGTGAATTTAGTTACAGACAACAAATTATATTTGAAATCACGAGAATAAAGAACGGTATGTAATTTTAAACTGTTAGCTAGGGTTATGGAACCAGTGTGGGTGACTTGGGTTAGTTCCCCATTTGGTAGTTTAACAGATCTAGACTTAGACATGCATTTAACAGGAAATTCTAAGCAATTAAAATCGGCAGTAATATGATCATTGGCCCCACTATCTATAATCCAAATGTAAGGAAAAGATTATGAAATACCTGCTCCATTAGCATAAGAGGTCCTACCATAGTCTTCCTTGATCAGATGGATAATGCGATCATATTGCTCTGGTGTAAAAGTGCAGTGACTAGGCTCAACAGTAGCCAAATTGACAGTAGAATTACTACTAAAATTCTTGTGACTCAGGGGATAGCCATTAAGCTTGTAACAAGCTTCCTTCTTGTGTCCAAAAAGCTGACAATGCTCACATTGAGGCCCCTTAAGACGATAACAACTTTCCTTGCGGTGCCCTTTGCGTCCACAATGCTCACATTTGGGTTTGCCAGAAACCCTAGACGACACATCATTTTGCCCTGCTTTGAGCGAAAACGATGTGTCATTTTCATTATGCAGAGATGTTGTCCCAGATGATCGCTTAGGCCCTGGTGCCACAATAAGTGGCTCAAATGCAGACCAGCTTGTTGCGTCGGTCCCATATGTCGTCGTAAAAGCCTGAGAATCACTAGTCGTCTTTTCTGGTCCTCCATACCGGTATTCAGCATTGTTGGCGATAGAGTAAGCTTGCAAAACGTTAGGAAATGGTTTCATGAGCAGAATTTGGTCTCTGAGATGAGAAAAACGATCATCTAGTCCTTTCAAAAATTGATAAAACTTCATGCGTTCTTAATGAAGTTTCCAACCGTCAGTTTTGGACATTTCCGGTGAATCCAAAGCCATCAATGCGGCATATTCGTCCCATAATGCTCTCAATCAATGAAAATAAGAAGCAATTGATCCACCAGATTGCTTTGTGGAGCTCAATTCATTTAGAAGGTCGTAGATCCGAGTCGGGTCAACTTGGCTATAACGAGTACAAAGCTCCTTCCAGAGATCGGCAACATTGACTGTGTAGATAAGGCCTTCATGGAGCTGTCCAGATAATGAATTGAGGATCCAAGAAAGACAAATTGCATTACAACGCTCCCAGATAGGCAAATATGGCGAATTTTTAGCCGGAGCGGGGTATTTACCATCCACAAATACCAACTTGTTCTTGGAGAGAAGGGCAAATTTCATAGCATGACTCCAAACAACATAATTACTGGAGCCATTAAGTTTGAAACCAACCAAAGGAGCTCCACTGGTGTCACCAGGTGGTAGATATAGGGGATCGTTCGGGTCTATGATGATCGGAATTGGGGAAACATAACCCTCATGATGATCCGATTTAGAACCTGATTGATCCCCCTTCTCTTGGTGAGTTTTCCGAGCATGAGGAGTAACATATGGAGTAACCGGTGGTTGAAAAGGATCCGACTTAGTAGCCATGACAAAATCAAAAAAATCTCCAAACTACTCGTACCAAGAAATATCCAAGAAAAAGTACCAGGAAATATCCAAAAAATAATTATTTGACAAAATATCCAAACCACAATAGCAAACCACAATAGCAAACCAAAATAGTCACAAAGTGCGGAAGCAAGAAGAAATACCAAGGATCGTGTGGCTGGTTGGTGTAGTCGACAAAGTCAAAACCGTATGATTTGATGCCGTGCCAAAGAAAACCCACAAAACAAAGGATAAAGCTAACGGCAAAGGGAACCTTTTTCTTTAATTCGGAGAGAGAAAGCCCATTGCCGCACCTTGTTTTGGAATTCGGAGAGAGAAAAGCATGCACCTTTTTGCTTGGAAGAGAGAGAAAACCACCTTTACGTTTGAAAAAGCCAAAAGAAAACACTTAGCCGAGTGTTTTACAAACACACTGCACCTTTCTTTTTAGTTTGGAGAAAGAAAGCCGTCCTCGTTATGCGCAACCAAAGACGAAAAAGCTTGGATTGGCCGAATCACAAGAAGAAATCCCAAATTGTCGGCTCAACAACGTGAACAAAAAACTAACCAAAGAATCCAACAAAATCGTTGGCTCTCGATACCATGAAGAATTTGATAAACTCTTGTATGTTTGGAAGAAAAGCTTGTTTATTAATCAAGCAAAACCAAAACTAGTTACAAGAGAATCCAAAGCTGTAGAGAAAAGAACTCTTAGTATGCGGCTAGGTTATTTTCAATGTTAACCTAAGAGGCTATATATAAACAAGAATAAAGCTTATACAAGGAAAACTCTAGTATCTTACAATATAGGAAAATATATTAGGCCTTATTCTAGGCCCAATATATGGTAACATAGAGATAAAATCATCAACC
Organism: Casuarina cunninghamiana; assembly: GCA_028551485.1. Classification (NCBI taxonomy): domain Eukaryota; kingdom Viridiplantae; phylum Streptophyta; class Magnoliopsida; order Fagales; family Casuarinaceae; genus Casuarina; species Casuarina cunninghamiana. The sequence continues at coordinate 22,122,352 of CM052366.1, read as the reverse complement.
TTCAACAAAATGCAATCCTTACAGCAGGAAAGCCACCATCCCCTGGTTCTTTGATGTCCTTGGTTACACAGCTAGTGGCAGCAAGCCGCACCTGCGACTCCTTTTAATTAGACATCTTATTTTCAACCCAGTATTCTTTCACTATAGTGACAGACACCAATAATCCTATATATGGTGATCAAAGCCCATGTGTATTCTTTATGGCCAATGGCATAAGCATCAACATGCAAACATTCAAGTATGCAGACAAAAGACTAATACTTTGTGGTCATATGGGCATATGAATCTGCTTCAGATGGGTGCAGAAAAGAGAGTAACACATTTGGTGAATCGTAAGTAGATCGCTGCTTGTAATCTTAAAGCCTGATCAGAAACATGCTTTAAGAATGGAAAGAAAAGAAGGTTGCGCAGTTTCAATCTTTCTGATTCAGGCTACATTGAAACAGTTTGGTACACATAAAGCCAGTGAACACTTTCAGGGGTTTTTGAAACTCATAATTAATCTTTCTGGGCTCTTTTTATTTGATTTTGTATATATATATATATTTAATAATTTAATAAGATATAAATTTTGTACAAGTCCTTCATTCTTGTTAACTTGGCTACCTAGTTCAAATTGTGATCTCAGTGATACTTTTTCTGAGAATTCTAATGTCAAACTTCCACTGCCAGCCCTTTCCTACCCAATTTGTCCACTCCTATCAAAGCTTCGGATGATGGAAACTCAATCATTTTCAAAAGTAAAGTGATCAAGCTAGATAGCTTTCAAAACTGAAGTAGTCTTGACTTTCTGGGTGATTGGAGAATTGAAAATTAGACCTCCAAAAGTAAACATTGAGAAAAAAATATATAACGGGAAATTGAGGATGAAGAAAAAATGAAAGTTGAATGGACAGGCTTTTTTTATCATCATCTGTTTCAACGTGGAATTTCTTAAAACTCTTCTATTCAAGGAAGAACCAAATAAACTATATCTTACGTAAATAAAATATTCTAAGATGAAAGATTAAAATGAAGTCATTAAGGAAAAAACATAAAAAGAAGGCATAATACCACTGAGTAGAAGAACAAGAAAGATGAAGCTAAAAAAGTAAAGATTTCATGCTTCATGGCAATTCGTTACTATCTCATACAAAGAAAATAGTCCTCTTTTTCCAAAATAAAGCAATCTTTTTTTTAATCTTTTTCTTTTTTATATACATTAAAGCAATCATCACATATTTGATTTCTGTTTTCAGAGGTCCATCAAGACTTTCTAGAATGCCTCACAATCTAAATTCTCTACCGAAATACAGAAAGTCCTGATGCAACAAGTGAAACAACAAACAAAACATTGCTCCAAAACGATCTCTGGAAGCAGAAAGGCCACCCAAAAGAAAAGGGTAGCTCAAACTGACACTTCCAACACAAAAGCACAGAGCAAAGAAAAGTAAATGCAATATCTCTGGGATTTCCAATGAAATCAGAAGTGAAAATAGTCTACAATTCTCTGGGACAAGACACGGCAGAATTATGCTATAACTGCACAGCCTTCTTACTATACCAAATTAATACCTTTGACACAATGGTAACATGATCCCGAACTGCTACCCTTCCTCCCATTGTTACATAGTCTCCTATCCTGAAAAAAAGAGAGTGTAAAGTTAGAACTCGAAGAAAACTAGCTTCACCAAGTACTTATAAAGTGAAAGTTGTATAAAAAATGGAACCTAAACTTCATGACGGTAAAGAATAATCAGAAATAACATACGTTACAGAACCCGCAATCCCAACTTGTCCACAAAGCATGCAACTGCTCCCAATAACAACATTATGAGCAATCTGCAAAGCCAGCCAGACTGATCACCCGTTCAGTATAATTTGCCTTCCAATTAAGAAAGTAAAGACCGACATGAACCAAATTATCTATCTTTGAATGATCGCCTATAGTTGTATCTCTGCAGCTGCATAAACAAATAGATGGTAATATTAACACTTCTGCTTGGACAGCTTTGAGTGCAAACTCATTTAGAAAAAAATTTAATACAGTGAAAGAAAGAAAAAATTCTAAAACATATCACGTATCTCACCTTCCCCTGTCAATGCATGTATTTGCACCAATCTCCACATGGTTCCCTATCCTAGCATTCAACAGCTGAGGAAAAAAACAAACATGATATCTTACATAGTGTAGTCTATTGCTGATCCAAATCAGATCAATAATGTCAAAGAAGACAGCATACGGTTAAATTCAATTGAGAAAAATAAAATATCACCAACTTGAGGCTTCTTCATCATGTTCCCCTTCTCATCCACAAAAAACCCAAACCCTGAAGTAAAGATATGCAGCAACTAAAATCAGAAGACACCAAAAGATTTATCAAAAAAGTACATTTCCAGTTGCAAACAGGGCTGCTAATCACAAGAGTAAACCTATAATATACAGTTGCAAAAAGTATTGGTACGTTGGGAATTCAAAGCTGGACCATATGTGCATTGAAGATCAAGTTACAATCTAGAAGCATTACCGGAAGCATCTGCAGCAAGAGCTGATTAACAGATCAGCAACTGACAGACCAAAGGAAAATCTAATATGTAGAAAACAACGTTTCCAGGCTACATAGATAAATATCAAAACCATGAATTAGAATAACTAACTTGATATGTACTGGTATTGGTAATAAGAAAGGAGACAAGTATCAGTCAATAAACAAGATTTCCATGACATTGATCCCTAAATAACACGAGTGTCCACTAGGATCAAATCCAATTTCTGTAACTATCCAATGCCTGTCACTTGCAATAAATGTGTAGTTTGTTAGGATTTTGGTCCAAGAAAAATATAAATGGAGAAGCAAAATAAATCTTTTAGGCTGTAGTCAAGATCGTAAGAAAAATTACTCCATCATTATCCATTGGTTATCAAGGCATATTCTCAAAATACCTTTACCTATGGCAACAAGTGCATGATTGGGTAATAAGCCAATTTGTCCACTCTGGTGGATTCAAGTCATTTTGACTATATTGAACTTGAGTATATTTTGGTGTAAGTTACTACTTCTTAACTTAAGTTCTCAAGCAAAATTTGGTAGGTTTTTGAATCATTAAAAAAAAAAAAGAGAGACAGAAGTGAAATTTCCTATAGTTGTATACAATAATGTGATCTTAAAAGATTATATAAAATAAACTTGTGATTTGACATCAATTTCGATGATTAAAATGGATACCAAATTTTGGAACAACTTGTGCAATAGAAAAGCCTTGAAATCTCTAGAAACCCAAGGCAACCAGTTCAAACATGAAATATATGACATTTCTTTTTCTATGGATAACATGTCTAATGAAAAGGAAGACAAAAACATCATAGGCGTTTTTATGAGTGGTAATTGGATTAAGAAAACGTAGCCCCAAAGGTATCTCTACTAGTGTGATCCACTATAGAAAGGCTGATTTAGGATAACTGATTAAGGAGGACTGCTTAAAGCAGTCTAAAAGGACGGGGGTAAAGTGCTTCTTTCTTTTACTTTCTATGCTTCTTCTCCTTCCTAAAATCGCTTTTCGTGTTTCATAATTCGCACTGTTAAACAGCATTCTTCGCGATGAAGTAAAACTAAAATAATCATCTACCGACAAGCAAACTATATTGTGGCTGAAAAGGTTAGTTCTTCCACCAGGAAACTGCCTACAAAAAGTGACAAAAATTCGCTTCTTATTTTCCATGTTTTAGTGGCCACGCATTGGATGCATCAGCAGAGCTTTTTATCCGTAATAAAGCGCTACAAAAGAAGTTTTACTCACCGCCATTTGGTTATGCAACTTTTAGAGCTATAGAAAGTTCCACTCCTTAAATCCAGACCAAGTTTTGGTGGTGTAGGCATATATTTCCACTCATCTTTTCACTGCGAAGTGAATTCATTTGTATACTCATATCCTCAGAACAGCAGTTTTCCAACATGACTGATCTCAAGAGTCCCTCTGAATCTCTACCTATTCTCAGACGATCCCGTGAACCTAAGTATTCTTTGTTCTTATGGTTTCTCCAAGTTATAATCGTGTTAGGATTATGCACGGTGACGCTATGGCTGGTTCTAACTCCGAAGAGTCCCATTTACGTCATCACCGACGCCTATATTCCGACCTTAGATGGTAGGAATTCTACATCACTTCACACCCCAAACAGCTCTGTTGTCTTGTATCTCGAATTCTCAAACCCCAACAAGAAGATGGGCATCGACTATACTGATATCAATATCACCTTATATTACAGAGACACCATCGTCGGGTCCAAATCCCTGCCGGGTTTCTACCAAGGATACAAAAGCAGTGCAATATATAAAGTGCAAGTGAATGCATACGAACAGTCATGGCAGGGAATTACAAATACGACAACAGGGATGAGGGTTTCCTTGGAAAATGCTGTCAAATATAAGATATTGAGATTCATGACAAAGCATCACCGGATATGTAATGAAGCTTATGTGAAAATCGGCTCAGATGGGCGGATTTCAGGACAGAAGACTGTGCTACACCATCCTAAGCTGACAAAAAATTGTAGTGAAAGGTACTGAGGAACACAATACCTTCTTCCCTTTTAGATCTTGTAGTATAGTTTCTTCAATGTGTCCTTTGTTCCCAAGTCTTTTTTCTTTTTCTTTTTTTGTAAGTAAATAGGTTAAGATCACATACAACATCAAGCCAAATAAAGAATAGCCTTATTTAACTTTCAAACATATAGAATATATAATTTTTCTGTTGTTTTGACAATCTTCTTTTCGTTAATAAATTTATCTCTAATAAGTTTCTCAATAGCTTCAAGAATAAAAACTTAAGAACTAACAATGTATACAAAAATGTTGTCATTCCAAATAACGCAAAAAAAAAAAAAAAAAAGCAAAAACTAATTTAGAGATACTGCTGGTTTTGATTTTCTAACAGTGGAAAAAACCATATCATTATGTCCTGTAAGACATGTCTGGAATTTTTTTATAGCCGTAGGAACATTCCTGCACTTTCTCTGTAAAAACCGCTATTTGGGACGATGTTAGTTTTATCGTTTTTTGTAGGAAGAAATTGAATGTATGGTCTTTTGATGAAAAACTTCTATTCAGAGAAGTAATCGGAAATGTTGCCAACAGTTGATGCAGTGTTCGTTACCCAAACCACCTTAAATCTGTGTTTCTGAGGTGTACTTGATGTTCGCGTAGGTGTTCGTTACTAATACGAACCTATAAGTACAGGAAGGCTGTGGATATACATCCAGAGACTTTGTCTCATATATTCCCCGCTAGAAAGTTCATATAGCGTCCTAGGTCAGAAAGGAAGCTTGAGAGTTCCCTTCAAGTTCCCTTCGAAGTAAAAAATTCCTTCAGTGTAATACATTCTAGGCACAAATAGCTTTTTCCATGTGGGAACTATGAGGCCTTCAAGGCCCACATGTGCCAATGATGAGGGAAGCAAGTAATCAAGCACCTAAGAAGAAAAGAATAATTCCGTCCTTAAAACTTGAATAACATGCACCAACTGATTGACATCCTTTGTTTTTGAATCATACCATATTTTAAATCCAAAATGGGATGTGATTCCCCTCTTCCTCCTCTTCTCTTCCATACCACATTTAGTCCCTAAAAATGTGTGAAACCAAGAACTTGTATTTATGGCTTCTGCAGTTTTTGGTCCTTGTAGGAATCCTAGCCATTTGCCTATGGCTACTCTTACGTCCAAGAACTCCCAACTATACCATCGTTGACTTCTCCATCCCACAATCCTCTTTACTCAGTAAGGAGGGTCAAAATGGCACCATCATCTACAATCTTGAAATCAAAAATCCGAACAGCGACTCCGTTATATACTATGATGAAAGTTTTCTAACATTTGTTTTTGTACAGGATATAGTAGTTGAGAAAAGAATCCCTTCTTTCCGTCAAGGAACAGGCAGAACTACTCAACTTATTGATTATGGAGTTGCCAATCCACGAGTGTGGAAACCTTTTGTCACTGCAGTGTCGAACGCAACAGCCGAATTGCTGGTGGGTTTGAAAAGTACGATTCAATTTAAGACATGGGGACGGAGGAGTAAGCACCATACATTAGACTTTCAGGGGCATTTTCCAGTTGGTTCGGATGGGAAAATTTCAGGGAAGAAGAAGAAGACTAAGCTACACCGTACTTCCAAGGACAGGATGAGGTATAAGTTCAAGCATTTTTTGTAGGAATATAAGGCATTGAATGTTCTTGTATAATTAGAAATAGAAAAAGGGTGGTGAACTTCTCTGAATTTCTAGGTGATCTGCTGTTTGATCTCTCATATTTGTGTAGGTTTTTACATAGTAATGAATGGTGCTTTTCAGAAGAAACTGGCCGAAGCTAGGCGTACTTAAAAGAGTAAAATAAGTGCCAATCATAATTTCGTCCAACCTGACCATATCTAAGTAAATGAAGGGAAACATATATAATTCTAGTTAGCCATAAAAATTGTCAAAGAAAAGTTATTGACCCCTTTTCTACAAGAAAATAATGCATAACCGAAAAGAATAAGTGAACTTTTTTAATTATCTAGGGCACCTTACATAAGGCTGATATGTGGTAGATGCCCCCCAGCAAACCATATAGTGCTGAAGATACCTTGTGACAAAGTCTATTACTCTATGGCTACTGCCGTTCTCTGATGGTAAGGCAAGTTGGGGCGCCTGGCAAGTTCAGAATCCTTCAGAAGTTGGCACATCATTTGACTCTTAAGTCGGTACTCTTAAGAAACCCTTTTCTTTGACATCTGAAATTGGGTAGCAACTTGTCTTCGCCACTCATGTATTGGCACCTGCAAAGCACCGAAGGACATGTAAACAATATCATGTTATATTAGGTCCAATTTCCCTTTCTGTGGAAAAATGTTAGTCACAACTAAAAAAAAAGAAAAAAGAAAAAAAAAAGACAAATGCAATCCTTACAGCAGGAAAGCCGCCATAATCCCCTGGTTCTTTGATGTCCTTGGTTACACAGCTAGTGGCAGCAAGCCGGACCTGCGACTCCTTTTAATTAGGTATCTTATTTTCAACCCAGTATTCTTTCACTCTAGTGAGAGACACCAATAATCCTATATATGGCAATCAAAGCCCATGTGTATTCTTTATGGCCAATGGCATAAGCATCAACATGCAAACATTCAAGTATGAAGACAAAAGACTAATACTTTGTGGTCATATGGGCATATGAATCTGCTTCAGATGGGTGCAGAAAAGAGAGTAACACATTTGGTGAATCGTAAGTAGATCGCTGCTTGTAATCTTAAAGCCTGATCAGAAACATGCTTTAAGAATGGAAAGAAAAGAAGGTTGCGCAGTTTCAATCTTTCTGATAACAGACAAAGGAAGTCATAGAGGTCAGGCTACATTGAAATAGTTTGGTACACTAAAAGCCAATGAACACTGTCAGGGGTTTTTGAAACGCATAATTAATCTTTCTGGGCTCTTTTTATTTGATTTCGTATATATACATATATATTTAATAATTTAATAAGATATAAATTTTGTGCAAGTCCTTCATTTTTGTTAACTTGGCTACCTAGTTCAAATAGTGATCTCATTGATACTTTTTCTGAGAATGCTAATGTCAAACTTCCATTGCCAGCCCTTTCCTACCCAATTTGTCCACTCCTATCAAAGCTTCGGATGGTGGAAACTCAATCTTTTTCAAAAGTAAAGTGATCAAGCTAGATAGCTTTCAAAACTGAAGTAGTTTTGACTTTCTGGGTGATTAAAGAATTGAAAATTAGACCTCCAAAAGTAAACATTGAGAAGAAAATATAGAACGCGAAATTTTGAGGATGAAGTAAAAATGAAAATTGAATGGACAGGCTTTTTTTATCATGTGTTTCAACGTGGAATTTCTTAAAACTCTTTCTATTCAAGGAAGAACCAAATAACTATATCTTACGTAAATAAAATATTCTAAGATGAAAGATCAAAATGAAGTCATTAAGGAAAAAGCATAAAAAGAAGGCATAATACTACTGAATAGAAGAACAAGAAAGATGAAGCTAAAAAATTAAAGATTTCATGCTTCATGGCAATTCATATCTATCTCATACCAAGAAAATAGTCCTCTTTTTCCACAATAAAGCAATCTTTTTTTTTTTAATTTTTTATCTTTTTCTTTTTTATATACAATAAAGCAATCATCACATATTTGATTTCTGTTTTCAGAGGTCCATCAAGACTTTCTAGAATGCCTCACAATCTAAATTCTCTACCGAAATACGCAAAGTCCTGACGCAACAAGTGAAACAACAAACAAAACACTGCTCCAAAAGGATCTCTGGAGCAGAAAGGCCACCCAAAAGAAAAGGGTAGCTCAAACTGACACTTCCAACACAAAAGCACAGAGCAAAGAAAAGTAAATGCAATATCTCTGGGATTTCCAATGAAATCAGAAGTGAAAATAGTCTACAATTCTCTGTGACAAGACACGGCAGAATTATGCTATAACTGCACAGCCTTCTTACTATACCAAATTAATACCTTTGACACAATGGTAACATGATCCCGAACTGCTACCCTTCCTCCCATTGTTACATAGTCTCCTATCCTGAAAAAAAGAGAGTGTAAAGTTAGAACTCGAAGAAAACTAGCTTCACCAAGTACTTATAAAGTGAAAGTTGTATAAAAAATGGAACCTAAACTTCATGACGGTAAAGAATAATCAGAAATAACATACGTTACAGAACCCGCAATCCCAACTTGTCCACAAAGCATGCAACTGCTCCCAATAACAACATTATGAGCAATCTGCAAAGCCAGCCAGACTGATCACCCGTTCAGTATAATTTGCCTTCCAATTAAGAAAGTAAAGACCGACCTGAACTAAATTATCTATCTTTGAATGATCGCCTATAGTTGTATCTCTCCAGCTGCATAAACAAATAGATGGTAACATTAACACTTCTGCTTGGACAGCTTTGAGTGCAAACTCATTTAGAAAAAAATTTAATACAGTGAAAGAAAGAAAAAAAGTCTAAAACATATCACGTATCTCACCTTCCCCTGTCAATGCATGTATTTGCACCAATCTCCACATGGTTCCCTATCCTAGCATTCAACAGCTGAGGAAAAAAACAAACATGATATCTTACATAGTGTAGTCTATTGCTGATCCAAATCAGATCAATAATGTCAAAGAAGACAGCATACGGTTAAATTCAATTGAGAAAAATAAAATATCACCAACTTGAGGCTTCTTCATCATGTTCCCTTTCTCATCCACAAAAAACCCAAACCCTGAAGTAAAGATATGCAGCAACTAAAATCAGCAGACACTAAAAGATTTATCAAAAAATCACATTTTCAGTTGCAAACAGGGCTGCTAATCACAAGAGTAAACCTATAATATACAGTGTGGAGAGCGAAGGAAAAAAGTATTGGTACGTTGGGAGTTCAAAGCTGGACCATATGTGCATTGAAGATCAAGTTACAATCTAGAAGCATTACCGCAAGCATCTGCAGCAAGAGCTGATTAACAGATCAGCAACTGACAGACCAAAGGAAAATCTAATATGTAGAAAACAACGTTTCCAGGCTACATAGATAAATATCAAAACCATGAATTAGAATAACTAACTTGATATGTACTGGTATTGGTAATAAGAAAGGAGACAAGCATCAGTCAATAAACAAGATTTCCATGACATTGATCCCTAAATAACACGAGTGTCCACTAGGATCAAATCCAATTTCTGTAACTATCCAATGCCTGTCACTTGCAATAAATAAACTGAGCTCATAATTACCAACCCTCACCATCTTGACCAATGCAAACTCCATTGTGAATTACACATGAATCACCAATAGCACAATTACTGAGCGCAACATTGTACCTGACAAATACAGTAGTTCCAAAACCATATCAGTATAATGTTATAAATATTACTATGGCGGCGTAGGGAGGAAATTTCACCCTATTTTTGTCGATTGGCCAATAATCACGGAAGGTCCAACGACAGTTCCTGATCCAATATGAACATTTCCACTGACAACAGATTGGGGATGAACGATAGCACCAGTCTCTATTAGCGCTGTTGGGTCAATGGAAGCTGACTTGTGGAAAATCCCACCTCCATTATGCCATCTCTGAAATTCTCTGTGGCATAATCCAGCACCATCCTCTAATTTTGAAGTTAAAGGCAGGTGGCAAATGTTAGTTAGTGCATGATTGAAGTGAAACAATGAGAACTTCAATAGTTTTTCTTAAATGAAAATACTAAGCCCAAAAAGACAGGCAAGATTCCAATGGACAGTTAACCAGCTGAAACTAACCAAGCGCAGGTTGGCTTCAAAACCATGTCGCAAATGCATCAATGTCTTCAATGTATTTTGAAATTTAGTAAAATAAACCCCAAGCTAATTATCTCACTATATACATTTGCATTTACTGGGGAGGTTTCCAACAAAAAGAATAAATGTGGTCACTACCTAGCCTCAAATGCTAATTGTTTGACATGCCAACTAGAACTACGCACACAGCAATACTAGACTGTGTGCTTAAAATGTAGAACAGTTGTGACGCATGTATTCATGGTGCTGAATGTCATGAACAGTTGGTAACAGGGTATTGTTTCACAGACATTTTCTCAAACAATCCTACAACAAAACAACTTCAAACTCCCCTAGCCCATGTCACGAACCAGACGTCTCGGAGGCAGCACTAGATCCAGTTCGACCAGGCTCTGCTGAGAAATCATGAAGAAAACTACCACCCTGGGGAGAAAAAGCACGAACGCCTTGTATATACGCCTTATGCCTACTAGACATGAGGTAAGAAAGTGAAGTAGAGAAGCCCAAGTTGGCTAATTTTCTCGCAGCGATCGCCATGGCCAAGATAAAGGAAGGCAGCGAGTTGTACCGTCAGGATCTATAGGGAGTTGAAAAACAGTTTCTGCTTGGGAAATGACAGCGAAATTGCCTCGGCTGTGTCTGATTCCAAAGGCCGGTTTGGGACCAAGGAGGGGCACACCTGTTATTTCGACCTAATTGGTGAGGGTAAATGGTCACTCAACAATACTGTAGATGGGCTTGTCCCGAGCCTGGGTACATAGGCTCCAATTGCAAGCCCAAGACCTAAAACTTGTCTATTCCAGTTGCACGTGGTTCTCACGATGCTGTTCCCTCTTTAACACAAAGAGCGCATCACAAATTTTGGGATTAATTTTTTCCTACCATTATATTGTGAAAACTTTTTGGCCCGTATAAAAAATCTATACGAGGTTCATGACCACTTTTAAGTTTTTCAAATTAAGAATATTTTTTAGTCTTTCCGTGAATTATGATTTTTTAAAAATATTTGTTTCTAAGAGAAAATAAAGGGGAAGCAATGTTAAAGGAAAGGAAACTTGGAAAATTCTGTATTAGATTGCTTGAAAAAAAAAGCATTATAAGACTTTGTACTTATAATACAAGAAATGGACTGATAAAGGAAAAAAAAAAAATTACAACTCAATGAAAGAATAGTGCCATGTCATCGTTAACACTTGGTTGATAATCTCGGTTGATCCTTCCTTGGAGAATCTAGTTTCTTGGTTCCCATGGGTGATGGAAATCTGGGCCGTTTTGAAGGATTCCTTCAACAAAATTACTAGCATTCAAAAGTGTGGCTTAAAGCAAGCCATCATGACCTCAAGCTCATCGGTAAATGCAATAATAACAACCTTACCACCTTCTTTGTTTGCTTGAAGGATTTGTGGGACGAATTAGAAACGATTCAACCCCATGTTTACTGCTTATGCGGTAAGTGCTCGTGCAAGGCGAACAAGCAACTCCAGGATTCTAAGCAAGAAGATTAATCCATGAAATTCTTGCTCGGTTTGTCAGATGATTTCCAGAATATTTGCACCATTGTCTTGGCTCGCGGCACCTATCATTGTTGGAACGAACCTATGCTCTATCATGGGCCCCCAGTAATAGAAGGAAGGCCAATGGGAATGGGCCTACAACCTATAACACTGCAACTGAGGGACATGAGCCCCAGAATCCCCTTTGTTTCACACCCTAGTACCTTGATCAATTCTATGTTGTTAGTGTCTATAATGGGCCCCCACTACATCCTAGTCTGGGCTTATGAGGCCCAATATCATGTAGCCTAGGCAATATCTATAAGGGCTTTATTGGTCTCACCTTGACTCTTGATTCACAATAGAAGTAGGTGACTATGTAATTAGATAAGCTTATTTGATCCAAGTGCCAACTTCACAAATACAATTTCTAACCTTAAACATCTTACTTTTACATGGATTATAGATTTGGTGGCTAGCAATCAAATTACTTGTGATCTCCATATTTTAGATTCTTCATTTCCATGTGTATCTCATATATTTATTCATTTGCTTGATGAAACTTGTAGTTTAGTCACTCATATAGGAAATTTTAGGCCAAATCCAAAATTTCACCTTTGTCACATCTTGTTTGCACCTTATTTTCAACATAAGTAAACTAATTCGTGACAATAACACACCATTTGTAAACTTATCTGTAACAATAATTGTGTGGTCTTGTTTTTTGATAATTTATGTATTTTTCAAGACTGAATGAGTAAGGTGTTATCAGGCTCAACAAGGTTAAAAAAAGGCCTTACTATCTCCATTCCAACATTGGAAAAAATTTTAATTTTATTTTCTAATTTCTTGTTTTTTGCTTAAAACAATAATTACAACAAACAATTAACTGCTTGTAATTTAGTTTTTTAGTAATGATTATTTTCTTTGGCATAAGTGGCTTCATTGTTCATTTCTAAAATCCTATTTTACCCATGGAAAGCATAAATTATGTTTAGACTCTTTTCCTTGTTCAATTTGCCCTTTTACAAAATAAACTCATTTACCTTTTCCTCTTAGCTATATAACGATTATATTTGTTTTTGAACTTGTTCATATGGATGTTTGGAAACCCTAGAAACATCCTACACATGGTGTAGCTCATTATTTTTAAATCATGTGAACTATTTCTCCTATGGTACTTGGACTTTTCTTCTTCATTTTAAAAGACAATTTTTTTCCAAAAGTCAAGCCTTTCTCTCCATGGTACATACTTAGTTTAAAACCTTCATCAAGTAAATATGCTTTAGTACCAATGTTGAATTTTTCTCATTTGAGTTTCTTCTTTTCTTTATCCTAAAGACATCCTCCATGGAAGCTTTTGTATTTATGCTTAACAATAAAATGGGGTTGTTAAATATAAACATTGTTACTTATTGAAAGTAACATGAGCTTTACATTTTCAAGCTCATCTTCCCCTATGGTTTTGGGTTAAATCATTTTAATTGCTATCTACCTAATCAATCGTTTACTTTCCTCTCTTTTGGGAGAGATCTTTGCCTATGAGAGACTTTTTGGCAAGCTACCTTTTCTTAAGCATTTACATATTTTTGGTTGCAAATATTATGCCAACACCTTGGGCACGCATGAAACATTTAATCTTAGGGCATTTCTTTGCATTTGTTTAAGCTATCTTTCATACCAAAAAGGGTACAAACTTTATGACCTTGTCATAAGGAAACTTTTTATTAGTCAGAATGTCATTTTTTGGGAAGATGTTTTTCCTTTTGCACTTTAGCCTTCACCCTTATCCCCTAATAGTTTGGTCACCTTGTTAGCTCTCATCATACTACTTAAGGAATCATAGTCTCCATCTTTGCTTCTAGTTGATGATCCTTATCTTCCTAACCTAGCACTCCATCCTTCGTTTGACACTAGCTTGCCATTTACATCTATTGACCTTAATCCTTTACAACTTGTACGTGAGCCTTATGCATTCATTGATCCACCTATCAATACTATTGACTTAAACACATATATTCCACCATCCCTTGAAGTGTGTTCTTCCAATTGAGCCATGAAACCCCTTATTTGGAATGCTAATTACTTGTGTCTTACTATGCCCTCTGCTTCCTCCACTTTCATATACCCTTTATCCAATTATCTCTCCTTTGACTATAGCTAAGCTCATTACTCCACTTTATTGCCTCCATCTTAGTCACTTAAGAACCTTACTCTTTCCAAGAGGCCTTTCAAGATCCTAATTGGGTTGATGCCATGGATAGTGAGCTTGTGGCCCTTAAGGCTAATCACACTTAGGATGTGATCCCTTGGCCTCTTAATCAATATTCAGTTGGTTGTAAATGAGTCCACAAGGTTAAGTACTATGTCGATAGCTCTATTAAGAGTTATAAAGCCTAATTAGTGGCCAAATGCATTAGTTATTAGGATACTTTTTTTACCTAAAACCAAACATGTCACTGTTTGACATATAATCATTACTGCTATAGCTCATCATTGGACTTTATTTTAAATGGATGTCCATAATGCCTTTTTTCATATTAATCTCTCCAAGAAGGTTTATATGGAGCTTCCTTTTGGATTTTGTAATCAAGTAGAGGAAGTAGTTTGTTGATTGTGCAAATTCCTACATAGGTTAAAGTAAGCCTCTTATTAGTGGAATGCAAAGTTTATAGTTGCTTTCCTTATGTATGGATTTCGACAATCCTAACATGATTACTTCATTTTCACTAAATCTCAAGACAAGTCCTTTGTTGTGTTGGTCATTTATATCAATGATATTTTAATTATAGGGAATAATCTTCATGCCATCTTAGACTTAAAAGGATACTTGAACTCCACCTTCTTTATGAAAATCTCATATAGTCAAAGTTTTTCCTTAGAATAGAGATTGCACACTCTCCAGAAGAGATTTCTTTGAGTTAGCGTAAGTACACCTTGGAACTTATCTTAGAAATTGGGTAAGCAAGTTCCAAACTCTCATTAGTTCCAATTGAGCAAAATAAGAAATTTACAAGTGTTGAATCTAACATTAGTTCAAAGGAAGAATATAATGATCCACCGCTAAAAGATCCCTTCACTTATCAAAGACTAGCTCCATGCATGAATTGGCTCTCACTTTTTGTGATGCTACATCTAGGAGACCTACAAACGCAAGTCCAACTTCCAACCTTTTGTACGGGTGGTAGCCATGCTGAAGACGCTGCCTCTTTCATTTAGGAACTCAGTATGTGAACACAACCTGCAACTATTATGGGAACTTTGTCCTCCATCGTGCATATAATCCACGTCAGACTTCAAGTGGACATCCATTATGGCTTTCACCATGCCACATGTATCCATCTTCTCCAACACCATACGTACCAAGAACCTTCCTTGAAAGTCTACGGCTCCCAACAACCTTTAATTGATTAATCTTGCTGCAACCCACTTACAAGAAAATAGTCTCAACAGCTTGAGAATTTTCCTGTCTGTCATGTCGCATCCCAGAAGCTACACACTACAAACACAACAGAATAATCTAATATGTGAAGGGCTTTACTTCACGTGGTATTGTTAAGTTGTGCTCCTTCCTTTGCAGAAGTCAATACTGCAAATGGTTTTGGTAATATATTGTTTTCCATGAAGTTGATCTGAGAATAACGGTTGACTTGAATTTGTCCAAAGAACGATTTGAAGAAACTACCGTTAGTTGAATAATTAAAGACTCCAAGAACGGAACAAAAACTCCTTCAGCTACTATATAGAGAGATTTCTCCATTAACATAGCACAAGTAGTCAGATGGCTCTTTGCCGTATTGGTCCAGCTGTTATTCGACCACTTATGCTTTGTGTTTTCACTTTTTGTCAATACTTCCTTTGTTCGAACACTAGCAACTAAGCAGATAATAGTACATTCCAAAAGAATCTCAATGGTGTCCTCATACTTTGTCCTTCAATACTTCTGTTTTCAAACTCTATAATACCTCCGTAGGAAATGACCCAGATAGAGTTTATAGTTTTTGCGTGTGCCTCGGCTATGTTACAAACGAAGACTGCGGGAACCTTGAAAGTCTACGGCTCCCAACAACCTTTCTCTAATTGATTAATCTTGCCGCAACCCTCTTATAAGAAAATAGTTTTCAACAGCTTGAGAATTTTCCTTTTGCCATGGCATCCCAGGAGCTATACAGCACAAACACAACAGAATAATCTAATATGTAAAGGGCTTTATTTCACATGGTATTGTCAAGTTGTGCTCCTTCCTTTAAAGAAGTCAATACTGCAGATTGTTTTGGTAATAGATTGTTTTCCATGAAGTTGAATCCGAGAATAACGGTTGACTTGAATTTGGCCAAGGAACCATTCAAAGAAACTACAGTTAGTTGAATAATTAAAGACTTCAAGAAAGGAACAAAAACTCCTTCAGCTACCATATAGAGAGATTTCTCCATTATCATAGCACAAGCGATCAGAAAGTAAGATATGGCTCCTTGCCGTATTGTTCCGGATGTCACTCGACCACTTGTTCTTTTTGTTTTCCTTGCCTTCCTCTGCAAGCTGGCCTATGCCGATCCTCCGTATTACCTTTGTTCAAATACTAGCAAGAACGCTGATAATAGTACATTCCAAAAGAATCTCAACGGCGTCCTCCATACTTTGTCCACCAATGCTTCTGTTTCCAAATTCTATAATACCTCCGTAGGAGATGACCCAGATAGAGTTTATGGTCTTTACATGTGCCTCGGCTATGTTACAAACGAAGATTGCAGGACCTGCATAACAACCGCTTCAAAAGACATTATGAATCTTTGTCCAAACACAACAGAAGCAGTTGTATGGGAGGAGGTATGCCAGTTGCGGTACTCCAGCAAAAATTTCTTCGGCCAATTGAATGTCACGGGGAACGTTCTGGGCTTAGATAACAAGAAGAACATTTCGCAACCAGAGGAGTTCAAATCTTCAGTGAGGGAGGCGCTGAATAATCTTACTAAGAGGGCAGCTTTCAATCTTTCAGCTAACATGTATGCTACGGGTGAAGTACCCTTTCGAGAGGACACAATATATGCTCTAGTGCAGTGCACCAGGGACTTATCCGCTGATGGGTGTAATTCGTGCCTCCAGCGGGCCATAACAGATGTTTTAACTTGCTGCTATTTCTCTGTTGGTGCAAGACTTCCTAGTCGTAGTTGCTACTTGAGGTATGAGTTATACAACTTTTATGGGAACGCGTCTGCAGCTCCCAGTTCACCAGGAAGTAAGGATTCGTCAACAACACTATTCTCTTACACAGATGACTTTTCTTTTAGTATTGATTTGTGATAATCAATAACGAATCTCAAACGGCTGCTTTCCAATGCAGGCAGTGGAGAAAAAAATTGGATGATCATAATCCTCACAGTTGTGTCATGCTTGGTGATAGTACTTTTGGGTTCCTTTGTTTTGTTTCTCTTGATTAGTAAAAAGGCTAAAAAACGTAAGGATGCTTATAACTAAGATTGCCTTTCAATTTTCACTTCTGTTTTCACTATTCAGACTGCCATTCTTTTCAGGGGAAAGTAGAATTAATGGTCTACAAGGAAATATTAGTGATCCTTGTATTTTGAACTTCCACCAGCCTGATTTTCAAGGATACCACACGAAAGCTCAGGAATCCCCTCATATTGATTTGGCATCTATACTAGCAGCTACAAACAACTTCTCTGATTCAAATAAGCTTGGAGAAGGTGGCTTTGGCCCAGTTTTCAAGGTGATGTCCTATGAAGTAATAATTGTGTTAGTAGCGAAGTCGATAGTGATGTGAAGAAAAAAAAGTTTTTCAATTGATTCTACAGCATATAAGCTCATAAGTTTGATTTTTATTTTATAATTAATCAAGAAAGTCGAATGAATTTTTGCAGGGCATTCTCAATTATGGAAAGGAAGTAGCAATTAAAAGGCTCTCTTATTGGTCGGAGCAAGGTCTAGAAGAATTTACAAACGAAGTTCTACTGATAATGAAGCTTCAACATAAAAATCTTGTGAAGCTATTGGGGTTCTGCGTAGAAGGAGAAGAACGGATGCTTGTTTATGAACTCATGCCCAATGGCAGCTTGGATGTTTTTCTTTTCGGTTGGTTAATTTCTTCTTTATGCATATTTTTTTCTTTTTTCTTTAAGGGACTTGAATCAACTTTTAAAAAACTTAAGCAATAGGAGAAGGGTGGATTTTGTTAAGTTTCAATAATGAACTGAATAACTTTCAACTTTTGGTGGCTAGATTCAAGGAAAGGTGCACAACTCAGCTGGAGCAAACGAGTTAATATAATAAGTGGAATTGCAAAGGGAACTCTTTATCTACACGAAGATTCTCCACTTAAAATTATTCACAGAGACCTAAAAGCTAGTAATATATTATTGGATTGTAACATGAATCCTAAAATTTCTGATTTTGGAATGGCAAGAATCTTTGCAACAAGTGAGAGTGAAGCCAATACTGCTAAAATAGTTGGGACATAGTAAGTACCATGTTTTCTTATTCTCATTTTTATTTAATTATATATTTCAAATATCTCATATCAATACAAATTGATGTCACTATGCATAAATGTATTCTTAGAAATTTATGTCAATCATACCAATTTTCATTTCTAGTAATATAAAGAGATCAAGCAAGCCACAAAAGGAAAGACCTTGTTACATATATATACAATCTATATGATAGTTGTGCCTTAATCATTAAAATTATTTAATGTGCTAAAATTTTCAATTTTGCTTTGATGTATTTGGAACAGTGGATATATGGCTCCAGAATATGCTATGGAAGGAATATATTCCACTAAGTCTGATGTTTATAGTTTTGGAGTACTTGTACTTGAGATCATAACAGGGAAAAGAAATGCTGGCTTCCATAAGTCAAAACGTGCTGCAAGCCTACTAGCATATGTAAGATTTGTTGGAAAAAATCGTTACTTGAAAAGTTGATGCTGGTGTCAAGATTTTCTTAGACGCATTAAATTGTGGTGCAGGCATGGCAATTATGGAACGAAGGGAATGCGTTAGAGTTGATGGACCCTTTGTTGATTGGTTCATGCTGTCCAGACGAATTTCTAAGATATATTCATATTGGATTGTTGTGTGTTCAAGAAGATGCAAATTATAGACCAACCATGTCGTCTGTCGGATTAATGCTGAAAAGTGAAACAGTAACTCTTTGCCACCCTAAACGACCAGCCTTTTGTGTGGGAAGGTTAACCGATCACTTTGATGCAAGTCCTGACAGCCTCTCTGCCAATGTCTCGTTGGTTTCCGATCTTGACCCGCGGTAATAGAGGCCATAAACTGATTTTAAATTCCACTGAAGCCCCATTGCGTGTGCAGTACGGTTGTTGAAGTTTACATTTGCTTGTAATTGACCTCGTTTGTATTTGCAAGTGATCTGTAATTGTATATTCCATGTCCCAGACGCATTGCTTAATGAAGGTGATTTTAAATTCTGTGTTCTCCCTAAATTCCAAAACTAAGGCTGTTTATATTCTACGTCAACTCTCAAAATTGAGTACCTAATTAAATTCTTGGAACAGGTTATAAATTTTTGAGGGTTTTTTCTTTTTAACAAAATAACAAAGCAGCAGTCAATGAAATCATAATAGCACATGATTCTGAAAGTCATACGCGTAAGGGCTAAACATAGCAGAAAAAATATGTAACCACTGTCTCAAGGTTAGAAAAAGGAACAAATAAGTAAGCAGATCCTCCGTCTTAAATGGCACATGTTAATGCCTCGCTACTCATCAGTTTAATAAAGAGTAAACATTTCGTATTCACGATTCAGTCGGTAACTTTTGCCTTGACGCGGTGACTGATCTCAACTCCAAGGATAGGCACTGACGCGTGAGAGATTCCAAAGTTCAAACTGGACCTAGAAGACGGTATTTAAGGCGCATTTCAGTCGTTGTTTATCACAAGTAGATTATGAAACACTTAACCTCGGTCATATAAAGAAACTCTTAACTAGGAGCCACTCGTTTAACGAGAGAATTCCTTAGACAAAGTCAACTAGCAATTACAATATTCGAGATGGTCCGCAAACAGAAGTAGCTAGTTTCAAGTGCATAAGCGGTTAACGCGGTTTGTTGGCTGCTGTTATGAAGAACGCCGTTGGCTAATGAATAGAGGACAAAAGGACTAGATAGACGTGGTCGTTTTGTTTGTTCAAAATCCAGGAACCTACAGGAAAATTTCCCCCAAAGTCTATCCGAAAGCCGAAGCATTTTCTCTAAGCATCCAGCTAGAGCGTGGAAAGTTTCTTCCCATATGCAGCAGTTCAACCTTACTCGGTTTGGTTGTCAAAGTTTGCTGTTAAGGGATGAATTGTCATGGGGGCTGAGCGTATAACGACCGAATTATTCTTGATCAAAAGTCAAGCCATCTTTCCTCTCTTCACCACTTATTGCCTTAGCAATCATCCACTGTGCTACCCCAATCTGGAAGATGGATCGGGGTGTACTTTCAGCTGTGCTTTTCCTAATCATACTACTTTTTGTGGGGCCAATCCTTGCTAGTGGAGATCCTCTCGCTATCTTATGTGAACCTACTTACAGAAATTACACGCTCAACGGCCCATTTGAAAACAATCTCAAGTTTCTCCTTGATTCCTTGCCCTCCAATACTTCGGTATCTGGTTTCTACGGCGCCTCTAATGGGGAGGGCCAAAACCAAGTTTACGGTCAAGCGCTTTGTAGAGGGGATGTCGACTCAATAGTTTGCAGGTATTGCATAAAGAGTGCCAGCCAGGAACTCTTAAAGCAGTGCAGAAGTGAATACGCAATGATTTGGTTTGAACTCTGTCAAGTTCGATACTCCATCCAGATGTTCTTTTCCATGAATGTTTATACTGGAAAGTATCCAGAGCAGAATAATCTGGAGAAGAATCTGTCCAGTCCAGTTCCAATTGACAAGGTATTATTGTACTTGATGAATAAAATCTCAGGTGAGGCAGCGTCTGATCCTTCTAAACGCATGTTTGCCACGGGGGAAATTCAATTTTCTGGGAAGAACACAATTTATGGTCTTGTACAATGTACAAGGGACATCTCTGGAGATTCCTGTAATCAGTGTCTGGTGTCTGCCTTGGGAGATCTTCGTACATGCTGCTCATCACGCGAAGGCGGAACAATCGTTAGTAGGAATTGTAATATGAGGTTTGAGCTGCACCGATTCTACAACGCCTCAAGTTTCTTCTTAACCTACCCAAGTTCCAAAGGTAAGGATGTAAGAATTTTTAATTGGTTTTCTGTCAATGCATTATAATGCTGCACTATGCTTCAAAAGCAAGAACAATGGATGAGGCAGGACATAGAACAGTGCATATTTTTGCGGGTAGGCCTTCTCCAACCCTCACATAATCATAGCTAGACAGGTACCGTAGAAATCGCCAAGATAGGTCCATGCTCGGCCATGTCGCAGGCATGGCCGTCACCTGACAGAGCAAAAGTAATAAGTTTGTCAGATCAACTTAAATCGACTAAGATTTATTTCTGAAACGGCATAAACTTGATTGTATACCTCAGAGAGAGTTCCTAGAGCGCTGAAAATCGACTAAGATTCATCTCGAAGCTAGTTACTAGAGCGCTGAAAATTGTTTACGTCAGAGAAAGAGTTTTGTTCCATTGAAATTGACACAGTTTCTTTATCAAAAAGCAGGGACCAAATGGAAGATATGGATGTTTGTGATGGTTACATGTATATCAATATCAGTTCTGGGGATTCTCATTGGGTCATGTGCAGTTTACCATAGGCGGAAGAAGAAAGCACATGGAGGTGAATTTATCTAAATGCCTAACGACGACAAGTTTGTTTTAGAATTACCAGCAACCAGGTGTCATAATCATAAATAATGCAGATGATGAGAGAAGCCGGAACGCACTGTCACATGAGTTGACACCCACCCCCGGAGTAGCCCTCTCGCAAGATGGTAAATTGGTGAGTTCTGAAGAACTGCCGTTCATGGATCTATCCACAATTTTGGCAGCTACTGATGACTTTTCAGATTCAAATAAGCTCGGACAAGGCGGGTTTGGCGCAGTGTTCAAGGTCATAACAACTTTTCTATTTTCTTTGTAGTCCTTTATTTGCGCCTGAACTTGTCGGTTGATTCCGAATGTTCTTCCCAGGGTGTGCTACCAGATGGGAAGGAAGTAGCTGTCAAAAGGCTGTCAAGGAAGTCATGGCAAGGCTTAGAAGAGTTTAAAAACGAGGTCATACTTATAGCACAACTTCGACACAGAAACCTCGTGAAACTCATTGGGTTGTGGCATGGAGGGAGAGGAAAAACTGCTCGTCTACGAATTCATGCCCAATAGAAGCCTTGACTTCTTCATCTTTGGTTTGATCCTTGAGCCCCTTTGCATTCTAACTTTATTATATTCATAACTACTTAGGCATTACATGATGACCTTCAAATGTGAAGTCATGCGTTAACTTTCTTCTTGCACTGCATTTCAGATTTAGAGAAACGCACTCAACTCCACTGGAATACCCGCTATAATATTATTGTTGGTATTGCTAGAGGACTTCTTTATCTTCATGTCTTAAAATCATTCATTGAGATCTAAAGCCCAACAACATATTATTGAATGATGAAATGGAAGCCAAAATATCATATTTTGGTATGGCAAGAATCTTTGGTAAAGACCAATATTCAGCTAAAACTTGAAGAATTGTTGGAACATAGTGAGATTACATGTTTTCTTTTTTGAATCAATTTGTTTTTAGATGAAAAATACAATGATGCTATGCTCCAAAACAGTGGATACATGGCTCCGGAATATGCAATGGAGGGGTTATTTTCTACAAAATCTGATGTTTTCAGCTTTGGGGTCATAGTGCTTGAGATTATTAGTGGAAGAAAAAGTAGCGGCTTCTACCTCACGAATCATGGTCAAACACTCTTGGCATCTGTATGTTTCCTTCTTCTTCTTCTTCTTCTTTTTTTTTGGCTTGAATTAAGTATATTTTAGTTGAAAATGTACAATTTTTGTTGAATGATTACAATATGTTTACTTTGAACGTGTATTGATAGGCATGGAGACTATGGAACGAAGGAAAAGAATTGGAATTCATAGACCCTTCGTTGATGAAGACTGGCCTGACTTTAGAAGTTCTAAAATGCATGCATATCGGGCTATTGTGTGTGCAAGAGGATCCAGCAGATAGGCTTACAATGTCGTCCGTCCTAGCTCAGTTGGGAAATGAATCAGCATGTCTCCCTCAACCAACACAACCTGTATTTGTTGCCACTAGAGTTGTTCGGAACGACCAGTTTCCTACAGCAAATCCTTCTGTAAATGAGCTTACAATTTCCAGTTTCTCACCACGAAGACTGTTAACAAAGAAATGTGAATTCATCCTTCTGTAATCATGCACATGTTCTCCTTTCGTATAGCATGGTAATAAATAGAAGTTCTATCATTGTGAATGTACTATAGGAAATGTGACTTCCTATATATGACTCATCTAGTCCTTCATTATAATCGGGATCTTTGTCCAAACGTAGTCTATTTGTAGAGTGAAATGCCTTCAAACTAAACCATGAAGCCCGTACCATATAAATTGACCATTCTACTCCCCATCTTGTGTGGAGCATCCACTTTTTATTTTCTCTTTATTAGAGTGTAAGGGCATATTCCAAAACCTTAAGGTCTTAGGTAGGAAAATTTCTTCATTTATAATCTCAAGGGTCCATCTTCATGCTTTTACTATGGGACACCATCTAAAAGCACCTTCTTCTCATCATTTTGCAATTCCCCAAGATTCTTCAAGGAACTCTTCAAATTTGAAAGCTACCGATCATCAACCATGGGGTTATTTTCTAGGTATTCCACAATATCCTACAACCACTAAATTGCCAATCTACAATTGTCCTCTAGAAACTTTAATGCCTTCTCCAAGCATTTCAAAACTAACAAGTAACTAGGTAGATTAGTCCTGAAGTCCAATAGTAGTGAATTTTCAAGTCCATGAGCAGTATCAAAACCCTTAAGCACTATAGCAGTAGAGCTCACAACATGGTTAATATGGCTCCTAACCATGACAAGGGTATCCTTGTCCACACAAATGGGTTGGACAAAAACCCTAGGGAAGATGAGTTTCAACATTTTTTGATTGAAAGTAGTGTGCCATTGCCAATATCATTGTCATCCTCACTTGGGGTGCAAGCTTGCATTGCACCTTCACTTTTACTAGTTATTGTTATGCGGAAGTTACAGGTGATTCTTTGAAGATTACTTGCCAATAATAGACTTGAGAAGTGCATATTGATTTATGTTCAAGTTCGTAGCTCAAATGTTAAAGCAAGCCTACGAGCTTGATTTGGGCTACCTTGATATCTCTGTGTTTGAGTCCAATGATATGCAAAACATAGAGGGGTATATAGCACAGTGGGGTAAGCATTTGGAGTTTGTAGTGAATCATTTGTTTGAGGTAGAATATAAGCTTTATTGATGTTTCCAAAAGGATGCAATTGAACATATGGATGCATTGCTTTGCAAAGATAGTTGCCCAGGCTAGTATTCTTCCATTTTTTCATTTTGGTATGGTTGTTAAAGAGAGTAGGAAGGATCTTTATAAGCTTTTAAAGTTGTTGGATATATTTGCTTCCTTGAACAATTTGAAACTAGAATTCAATCCGCTGTTTAGAGGAGTAGCATGTGCTGAAATCCATAACTTGACAAGGGATCTCATTCGAAGAGTGATTGATGGAATGGTAGAGTTGTTTTCGGAGCTTCTAGGCTAGGGTGAGTTCCAAAGGCAAATGGCACCACCTTTAGATTATAGTGTTCTTAGAATGCTAAGCATTATTATTGACTACAAACCAATCCTAACATTGGTTTTGGCCATTCATTGAGACATGGAATGGTACCTCTTCATAGACGTGTAGTTGTGTGATAAGTAAAAGGTTGTCATGTTATAATGGCTATAGTAGGTGATGTATTAGAATCTTATGATGTTGATGAATTTGATGTTGTGGTATTTGTAGTTTTTGTAACACAATATGCATGGTAACACATTAATTTGAAAGAAAGTTAGATGTAGCATGGAATGCAAAGGCTAAGCCAATATGAGAAAATATGTTTAGGATTCAATAAATTGTATGTATAAGAATAGATCTTATTTATGGTGGTGTAGAAGATCTTTAACTAAGGAAAGAAAATAAAGAAATAAATAATAGTTGACAATTACAATTTAAGAAGGCAGTTGAAACTATAAATTTAAAGTCATCCAAGTTTGGAGAGATTAGGAAAATATTATGATTCAAAATTTGAATTTTGAATAGAACTTCCTTTTGGGTTCCTTTAATTTAGGCATGAGAATGATTGATTGCAATTCCTATTGATTTAGTAGTTAATGGTGAGACTTTATTCTTAGAAGGTTTGACATATTTGCTTAAGGCAAAATCAATAGGTCTAACTTTGGTTGTAAGGCTATCATGGCAAGAATACGAAGAATGTGATCTTAACATCCCTCACAAGGTGATTGGTTGGTGTAAATAGTCAACTTGTCTTGCAATTGCTTGAAATGTGTGGAGGAGGGGCCTTTTGTGAGAATATCAACCATATGGTCTATAAAGGAAATAAAATGGATGGAAAATTTTTTCATCTTAATGCATTCTTGAAGAAAATGAAAGTCATTCTTGATATGTTTTGTGCAGACATGAAACATTAGATTGGTGGACATATAGAGAGTTGATAAGTTGTCACATCAAAATTTTGGTGGTTTTTGGGGTTGAACATGGAGGTCTTGGAGTTGTGCTTTAATTCATATAAGTTGAGTAGTAGTATTTGCAAGGCTTTTAAATTTAGTCTCAGTACTTGAGCAAGCAATAGTTTTCTATTTGTAGTAGCTCTAAGAAATGATATTAAGACTAAAGAAATTGCAATAACCACCCATTGAGTAACAATCATCACAATCATTAACCCATCCTACATTGGAGTAAGTGTTAAGGAAATAGGTTGGAATTTTGGTAAATTAAAAAGGAGTGTTAGTTAGAAACTACAAGATACATTTGACAAAGGTCTAATGAACCATTGTTGGGGGCATGCATGTATTGATAGGTAGTATTTACTATATAAGATATGCAAAGTCATGTAAGTATCAAATATTGAAGTGATCCTACAATGTTACGGTTGTAAGTAGGATTGTGTATGGTTCACTGTCATTTATGAATGGTGGATAATTAGAAGCAAATGGTGTAGAAATACTGCATGGATCTAAAATTTTAGCACGATGAAGAATATCATGGGTGAGTTTTGCTTGGTGTCGTAAAAGAACACTTTTGGTGTGTTGAGCTTTAATGCCAAAAAAATATTGTAGATGACTAGGATATTTAATCTCAAATTCATTTTAAAGTTGAGATAAGATATGAAAGAATGTATTTTACTACCCATAGAAATTATGTTGTTCACAAAGACCAAAATAAAAACACTATAACTGGGTTTGTGTAAAGTAAATAAGGAAGAGTTAGCCTTTGAAATTGTAAACCCAATTTAATGGAGAAATTTGCTAAATTTATGATTCCATGCATGTGGGGCTTATTTTAAGCCATATAAAGATTTTTTTAGATTACAAACAAAGTTTGGATTTGTGGAATTTATAAGACCTGGAGGTTGAGACATATATACTTTTTCATCTAGATGACTATGAAGAAATGCATTTTTAACATTTAATTATTTTATTGTCTACCTGTGTGTATAAGTAAGAGAAATTACAATATGAATTGTAACTGGTTTGGCTATTGGATTGAATGTTTAGTGTAGTCTAGACTAGAATTTTCTTTTATTCAATCTTCATGACAAAACTTGCATTTTCTTCTTTTACTCGATCTTCTACCAAAATGATAACATGTGGGCCTTAAGATAATATAAAATTAAAACTTCTCTTTGTTTAGGCCATTTATTAAGGTCCTTCACATTTCATGATAAGATATTCATTGATTTGGAGGCTTTTTTTATCTTCTCCATTATCCCATAGTTATCAAGAAGATTTAGAAGCTCTTTACAAGTGGGCTAGATATCATTAACAAGCTAAGCAAACTTGTTTTTCGACAATGTTACATGATCATTGTCCTTTTCCTTTCTAAGAGTTTTCCTTTTTCTAGTAATAGAAATAAATTTTGAGTTGTATTAAGGTTATTTTCTTGAATGGTACAAGTAGCAACACAAAGCTTGATAGTACTTAAATCAATAGGCTCAATAACACCATTTTCCCTAACTACATGTGTATTAACTTAAATCCTTACAACTATAAATGGATCTTGACCCTTTTCTTTTTTATTTACCAATGCTATTGGAAATTGGGAAAGGCTACATTCTTCTTGAGAATCCATACATCTTTCTTAATAAAGCAATATTTATGACCAAAACAATTACATTTCTTACATTTTGGAAGAATCCAACCATACTTCAATAGTAACCTCAAATACCTAATTATTATCTTGATCAACATTAAAATTTTGAAGGAATTCATTATTAATATCCATTAAAATATAGAGTTTAGCATATATAATAATGGAAGCTTTTGTTCAAAAATTTTGTTCATATATAAAGGTTTACCAAGTGCACTACTAACATGGCTTATATCAATCTTGTTTCATAATGTATAAAGGACATTAAACAATTTAACTCAAATAGGAACAATAGATATCTTGACCTTCTCCAATATGATACAAGGGTATCATATTTGAAAACAAATAAAGGTTTACCAACTATCTCCCATACTCCAATTTTCATTACTTTTTTGGCTTTTAAACATTAGAAAACTGAAAGAAAAAAATCCATCCCTAATAGTAGTAACATATAATAAGTTGACTTTTCAACCATTCGTTTCACTACATAACACAAAGTATTAGCATCCAAAAAATACCCACAACATAGTTAGCAAAATGACTTTTACATCTTTATTTGCCAAGCAGAGTTTTGCAACAATCCTATACCTTTTTTTTTATTTTTTATTTTTATCTAGGTGGAGTTAATCTAATTTAGCAATTTGATTAATTGTCCTCATGGCTACCAAATTCTAAGGCATTCTAACACTACTAGTAGATGCAACAAATTTTAAGCAATTCACAATAGGTATAGAGGCCAAATCCTACTTTTAACTATTTTCAACTTTATCTACTTCATCATTTGTGGCCATCTAAGAGGCAGTTTCATCAATAACTACCTCACACAAATTATTGAAATGGGAAAAGTTATCAAGAGTACCTTATTTTAGTATGTCTAATAGTTCCTGTATAGCTCATACATTGCATAATTAGAGTGTACCCATTCTAATTTCCTCCCTGGATTTTGAAGATGCAATTCGTGATTTTCTACTCTTAGTACAAGACACTAAACTTAAGCCAAGGAAGCTAAGGGCTTGTCTTTGAGTAGTTATAGGTTTTGGACAAGTTCGGCTTATAAATTTTATCCTATGCTAGGA
Organism: Casuarina cunninghamiana; assembly: GCA_028551485.1. NCBI lineage: Eukaryota > Viridiplantae > Streptophyta > Magnoliopsida > Fagales > Casuarinaceae > Casuarina > Casuarina cunninghamiana. Next base: position 22,094,122 of record CM052366.1, on the reverse strand, counting down.
CCTTTAGAAAGTCTAACTAATGGTTGAAGGTGAGAGCAATAGACCCTTCTTTCATTGTCTCCCACATAAAAGGCCATTAGCAAAATTGATTAAATCAAGCTAATACATAGTCAACAAGGGAAATAAGAGAGAGGAAGGAAGACATTACAATAGGGGTGGTAGGACATAGGGAGGGCTTTCTTCTTCTTCTTCTTTTTTTTTTTTTTTTTTTTTTTTTTAGGGGGTGTGGAGTAGGCCTTGGAAAAAGAAAAAAAAAAAAAAAGGAAAGGAAAGGAAAAAAGAAAAGGGGGTCAGTTGGCAAAGGGAAATATGGTGTGAGGTTGGTGTTGGGGTATGGAAGAAGAGGTGGAGGGTAGAGAGATAGAGGGTCTAAGGGATGCAGAAAGGATCTAGGGGTGCTAGAGGCATAGGATTCTGGAGGAAGAAGTTCCACCCAAACCCTTAGTTAATAAATACAATTTCTTGGCTTCTTACTAGCTTGGCATTACCTCCACTTTAACCTTCTCTTAATCAGGTTTTTCTTACCATTAGTCTTGTGACATGGTATTAGAAAAGATTTTTTAAATAAGGCATTCTTTCCCTTATAGATTTGGTTGAGTCCTCATGAAAAGTATTTATCCGTATTATATATTTGGATGATGAAATGTGCTAGAATCTAGTGTATTACATGTTGTCAATATACTAACCTATTATATTCTTTATATGTGGAGTTATTCCCTTCATTTACAAGCCAAGTTTAATGGAAAGTAACTTAAGCTTTCACAACCTTGATTGTTTACCTTACTTTTGTCATCAATAGTTCTCTAAATGTCTATAAAATTTTAGTACTTAGGTGAGATAATTAGAAACCAAAAGCATAATTAAAGCTAAAATTTTCCAAATACAACCCATGTACAAATAGCCTTACCTCTAACTTACAACTTACTAATGTCCTATCAAAAAATCATGCCAAAATAAGTACAATCTAGGTCCTCCAAGCAATAAGATAGGGAGATTTGTTTGCACTAAACCCACATTAATTGAATTTGACTTTGGATTCAAAAGTTGTAGGTTTAAATTTTGATATCGAACCAAACCCAAAATTGAGTTTGAGGCTAAAACTGTTCTCATTTTGGTTCAAATCATGAGATAATCCATCTTACCTATCAAGAATTTGATTGATTGTTCATAAGAAAGCATAAAATTTTGCCAACTATTGCATTATTCCAAGTATGTAAGTCCATCAATTTCAATCCTTTAGAAATTTCAAAGTAATAGATTTCTTTCCAAGCTACTTTTGCTACACATTCCCCATTAGATGTACTTGTCCATAAGAAGACTTTAATTAATTTATTTTGTTTTTCAATTTCATAAGTGTTTGATTAGGTAGAAGAAAGATTTGCAACCAATACGTTTGTATAGAAAATAAGATAGCTTTTGCTAGTTGTAGTTGTCCCATATAGCTAATATGCTTAGTCTCCCAACTTTTAATTTTCCTTAACACTTTTTCATTCAAAAGTTTGCAATCTAGATTTATGAGCCTTTGGAGGTTAGGGGTACTACTAGGTATTTAATTGGTAGTCAAGCCTTCTAGATAGGAATATAGTAAAATATCAACGTATTATCTACCTTATACATGCTTAAGAAGAAAATTTCACATTTATGAGGGTACATCTTTAATCTTATGAGTTTTGCAAATTACATAACATTTAACTAAGACAATTTAGACCAATACTTCTATTAGCAAACAAGAAAATGTCATCAGCAAGGCACAAATAGGTAATCTTTTCCTTTGAGCACTTCCAAAAAAATTTGAAACCATTATTAGGACAAATAGGTTGGGTGAGAAGGAGTTCCCTTTCCTAAGGCCCTTAGCCCCATTAAAAAAAAAATAAACATGTATGAAAGCCCAAGCTTGTTATGAGAGCAATATTTGAAGATGTCTTGTAAATCATTTGTAATGTCTTTGTAGCTAAACGAAACAATTCTTGTATATCTTGAGTCTAGCTTGTATTCAAGGTATTTGAACTCAAATTTGTGATCATATGAGTAATCCATTGTAATTAGACTAGTTTTCTCTTGTCGAAGAGCAAATTCCTTGTGGTTGGGTGTGTGACACCTAGATTATAAGTCACATAGACTTATTGTCACAAGGTGTGTGTAAAAAAAAAGTCTTATAGTTTGTGGTTGCTTTGGTTCTAAGGATTTGTGGGTTGATGGTGTATATTGTTGTAAACGAGATGGACCATGAGGTATTCGATTGTAGAGTTTGCATATGTAGGGAGCCAATTCTTTCATTCTTTCTCTTGTAACTGATAAACACTTCTGTATTCTTCATAAGCTCATTAATAGATTACAAAGATTCAACAATCACTTATGTTTAAATAGTCTTGTACATAAATAACTCTGGAGGAGCACAGGTAGACTAATTTTATCACAGTGATTGCTAATGACCTAGAGAATAGCCATTAGTGCATCAAGCTTTCAAAGGATATTGAAAACAATTTCAATTTAGGATACGCTAGCGGAAGTGCCTTATATAGAACACATAAGAGAGGGATTGGAAAAAGACCTCATAGCCTAGACCTTGCAGAAAAATGTGGGCAACTTTAGTTAGAAATGGAACTTGAGTGGAACGGTGTTGGTGCTTTATTTCATACCCTTCTCTTGCTAGTGAGTTCCTTCTTACATTCCTTCTTTTCCGTTTAAGGAGTTCAAGTTAGCTTCAATGTTGTTGTGTGAAGCTTAGCTTGCTTTAGCAACCACATGATGACTTAACTTCATCATTGGCATAGGAGCTGGGCCAAGTGGTACTGAAACTTAGGTGGTGATGCAAGTCATGGTGAGCATAATAGCCCTCTCAGGCATGCTACTTGTACAACCAAGTGAAGAGCGGTTTAATTATGAGGTTGTATATCTCTTATTGGTGGCAACGGAGTGCCCTTAGTATTTCAAATAGCTAACAAGGATGTTCTATTGTCACATAAATAACAATCAGTTAGATAAGCTTATGCTGAGCTTGTTTGATATATCTAATGGTTTAAATTAGAAGCCCAAGATCTTTCAAGAATTGTTAAATTGTACCATCATGCATGTATGGATCAAACACACAACAAATGGAACACATACACCTAAACATAACATATTTAAGAAGGTTCAAATAAGTGCAATGTCCTATGTCCTCCACATACACTTCTTGGTTTTCTTCTACTTTTTTTCTCATTAAATGTGCAATATTTCATAAAATTCTATCATCACCTAAAAAGCCATGAAATATTTTTTACAAGCCTATGGAGCTTTATAGCTAGGCCCAATGGGGGCCCTCTTATCTTAACAATCCATCTAGGATCCTCCACCTCCCTTCTTTTTATGAAGATGACTTAAACATCTCAATTTTCAACTATGCCCCTACTTAAATCAAGATATTACAATCATGTTCTTGACCTAATTTTTCTCCTAAACCTAACAATATCTCAACATTCCTTAATACTTTTTGTTAAGATATAAGTAATAAATCTTATAATGTTAAGAAATATATTAAGAATCTTCTTATAAGATAATGAATTTTACCATTTATTGAGCCAACTTTTGGACTAAATAATAGGTCTCTTAACTTGGTACCGCTAAAATTCCCTTAGCAACCCTATAGGGTCCCATTGACTTGTGCTTATGTATTGCAAATGTAATGTGATATTGTGGTGATTCAATAATTTAATTATTATAGTAAAAAGATGTATTAAGATATAGCTAATGAAGTATTATGTTACTAAGAGATATCTTAAAAATCTTACTCATAAGATAATGGACTCCACCATTTCCTAAGTCAACTTTTGAGTTGGATAATGGATTTCTTAACACGTTTTGTCTTATTTTCAATAATGGTTATTGGAGATTGCAACAAAGAGGACAATTGAAGATCTTGAATTGGGTCAAGTGTCCTTGAGGGTAATTCTCTTGGTGCTTTTTCTGCACCTTTTCACTAATCGGAGGACTTTTTTTGTTTTTCATTTACTATTCTTGTGAACATGAGTAGCTAGTGGGAAGGGATCACAATCTTATACCCTTTCATCGTTTCTAAGAACAACAAGAAGTCAACAGTTCTTTGTACGTTAACCAATGAGATATTCATTGTTTTCATGAGCACTTTTTAGCTACCAATCAGTCAAATATCTTTACATGGTAAGGTCTTTTTTTTTTTTTTTTCTCAATTGCCCTCGTTTCTGTACAATAATTTTGATCAAATTTGAATTATATTGCAGATAATATTTGATATTTCTAAAGAAATTGACAACTTCCATGAAAAGAACTAGGGACTCGATTGTCTCATCAGTCTCTTTTATCATCTAAGGCCGCAACGACATGCTAACCATATGCGGGGTCAGATGATGACTTGGAAGATCCCTTTCCATTCCGTTCCCTAAATCAAACTTCGTTAGAGCTGAAAGGTAGGAGAATTTTGACTAATAAAGCCTGTGTTTCCCTTTTTTATTTTTTTATAATCAGAAAACTTGTATAACCTCCCTACAGGTAAGGAAAAATACGAGGCATTTTTGTTTTCGAGAAACCATTTTCTGCCCAGTAAAGTCTGTGACTTACACTATAGATGCAGTCTTACAGCCATAATTTATGATTGAGTACAGATCGTAATAGATATCCTTTTGCCAAGCCAAAGTCTCTCTCAAGGTAAGTTCAGATAATGGTCACTAAACACTTAGATGATAATTGATTCACTGTATTATAATTACTTTCAAAGCCACCTAATCCTTAAGTCTTGCTTTCATACTCTATATATTTGAAGATTAGGCTTGATTGATACCCGGGAAACAGATGGCCAAAAGAATAATGATCGAAGTGAACTAAACATCGCTGTTTCAATGGCGAAAGGGAAGGAAGAGAACAAACAGATAACATTGCAGGCGGCTTCTTATGGAATCTCTGTGTTTGCATTGGTGGTCAAAGTAAACTCTGCCACCGGACAAACTCTCCATCAATTTTCAGTTGCTTTTTATGCACGCAGTACTGCTTTCCGCGAAGTCTCACATACTATGGGCCCCTCATTCAATTTAAGCTGAAATGTTCCGAACCCTTTCCTTGCAACTCCTTAGCTCCCACCAACATTTCAATCATTGACTACTATTTTTTTTACTCACCCACTTTGAATAGATTTTTCTTTAATAACTGAAATTTTCCCTTGACTGCCACATTACATCCCACAAGCTACCTAGGGACACACACAGGGAATAAGCCAATATACGAGGGCCCTTAATTAATACAGAATTGTAACTCTAATAGCGATAGATTTATGTAGACTTCTGCTCCACCACGTAAGTCAATGGTGCCTTTCTTTTTCTGCGACACAATACCTTCCACGAAGTTGAATCTGGCGTAAGGATTCCTCCCAGAAACTATCTTCAATTGTATAATTGAAGGACTGCAAGAGAGGAATTTGTTCACTTATCCCCTTAGGTGCAAAGAGAAACACAAACTCCTTCAACTACCATATAGGAAATTTAGCCATTATCATAGCAGAAGCACTCAGAGTAAGAGATGGCACTTCCCCATATCGTTCCAGAAGTCAGTCGACCGCTTCTGCTTTATGTTTTCCTTGCCTCCCTCTGCAATCTTGCATATGCAGACCCTCCATATAACCTTTGTTCAAACACTAGCACTTATGCAGATAACAGTACGTTTCAAGAGAATCTTAACGATGTCCTCCAATCTTTACCCTCGAATGCATCTGTTTCCAAATTCTATAATACCTCCAAAGGAAATGACGCAGATAGGGTTTTCAGTCTTTACATGTGCCTCAACTATGCTACGTATGACACCTGCAGGGACTGCATAACAACCGCTGCACAAGACATTTTGAATCTTTGCCCCTACACAACAGAAGCGATTGTATGGGAGGAGAATTGCCAGTTGCGGTACTCAAACAAAAATTTCTTTGGCCAATTGGATGTCACAGGGAACGTTCTCAACTTGGATAACAACAAGAACATTTCGCAACCGCAAGAGTTCAAATCTGTTGTGAGGGAGACACTTAATGATCTTGCTAAGAAGGCAGCTTTCTATCTTTCGGCTAATATGTATTCTACGGGGGAGGTATCCTTTCAAGACGAGACAATATATGCTCTAGTTCAGTGCACCAGAGACTTATCTGCTGATCAGTGTAGTTCCTGCCTCCAGAGCGCCATAACAGATGTTTTAACTTGCTGCTATTTTTCTATTGGTGCAAGACTTCCTAGTCGGAGTTGCTTCTTGAGGTATGAGTTATATGACTTTTATGGAAAGCCGTCCGAAGCTCCCAGTTCGTCGAGGAGAAGTAAGTATTTTTCCCGACAAGAATACTCTAGCGCAAATTCCTCTTAGTATAATGTTTATTTGAGATAAATAATAACTAATCGGCAAATGATTGCTTACAAATTCAGGCAGGGAAGGGAGAAAATGGATGATGCTAATTCTCATAGTCGGGTCTAGCTTGGCGATAGTACTTCTGGTTTCCTGTATCTTTTGCCTGGTGATTTCTAAAAGGGCTAAAAAATGTAAAGAAGCCTGCTACAAAGATTGCTTTTTCAATTTTGTACTGGTTTTCACAATTGATATACAATTCTTTTCCGTTCAGGGGAAAGAGACATCATTAATCAACAAGCAAATAGCAGTGATCCTGGTATCTTAAACTTCAGTCATCCCAGTTTTCAAGGAAAGTGTGACGAGAAAGCTCAGGAATCCCCCCACATTGATTTGGCATATATACTAACATCTACCAAGAACTTCTCTGATGCAAATAAACTTGGACAAGGTGGTTTTGGCGCAGTTTACAAGGTGATTGCTCTTTTATCTTGTTATGTTTATAGTACAAAAGGCATCAGCTTGTCTCTTTTCTTTTCTTTTTCTTTTTTTCTTTTCTTTTTCTTTTTTTCTTTTCTTAATGTTACTGAAAAGAATTAAACTTTTGCAGGGTACATTTAGTGATGGAAGAGAAGTAGCAGTCAAGAGACTTTCTTACTATTCCGAACAGGGTACAGAGGAATTCACAAATGAGGTTTTGTTAATCATGAAGCTTCAACATAAAAATCTTGTTAAGCTATTGGGGTTTTGTACGGAAAGAGATGAAAAGCTGCTTGTTTACGAATTCATGCCAAACAGCAACTTGGAGGCCTTTCTTATTGGTTTGTTTAGACTTCCAACATTTTCGTTTTTTTGTTTTACTTTCTTTGTTTGTTTGTTTGAAATTTTGTTAAGTTTCAACAATAAATTGAATTACTTTTTAACTTTTGATTTTTAGATCCAAGGCGGCGTGCGCAACTCAATTGGAGCCAAAGACATGCAATTATAAGTGGAATTGCAAAGGGAATTCTTTATTTACATGAGGACTCCCGGCTTAGAATTATTCATAGAGATTTAAAAGCTAATAATATATTATTAGACTATGATATGAATCCCAAAATTTCTGATTTTGGAATGGCAAGAATTTTTTCAGGAAGTGAAAGTGAAGCTAATACTGCTAAAATAGTTGGGACACAGTAAGTTCTACTGTTTTCTTGATCTTCTTTTATATTTGGTTCAATATTTATTATGATATAATTTTTCTCGAATTATTTCATACACGCCATAGATGATCTTGATTGCTTTATTTGGGAAGTTAAAATTATCATTCGTTTTTGTCAAAAGTCTACATCGTCCATAGATTTTAGAGTTCCAGAAAGCAAAAAGGCACTCCACTCATAGATCTGGCATTCCAATGATTAGTGTTTAATAAAATGTGAATTCACCTTTTTTTTTTTTTCAGTGGATATATGGCTCCAGAATTTGCCATGGAAGGATTGTATTCTATTAAGTCTGATGTCTTTAGTTTTGGAGTACTCTTGCTTGAGATTATAACTGGGAAAAAGAATGCTGGTTTCCATCGATCAAAACGTGCTTCGAGCCTCCTGGCATATGTAAGAAATCCTGGCTATATCTACCTTTCTGAAGTTCATACTAGGCTCAAAAATTGTCTAAAACGTGCTAAATGATGGTGCAGGCGTGGCAATTATGGAATGAAGGGAACACGTTGGAGTTAATGGATCCTTTATTGATTGGTTCATGCTGTCCAGACGAATTTCGTAGATATACTCATATTGGATTATTGTGTGTTCAAGAAGATCCAAATGACAGACCAACCATGTCATTCGTGGTAGTAATGTTGAGAAGTGAAACTATAGCTCTTTGCCAGCCTCAACGTCCTGCCTTTTCTGTGGGGAGATTCACTGATCACTGGGAAACAGGTCCCAATGGCCACTCTGTCAATGAACTATCGGTTTCCACCATTGGCCCGCGGTAATGAAACCCGTCAGCGGATTTGAAACTCCATTGATGCCTCCACTTGCGTGCAGTGCAGTAGATGAAGTTTGTATTTGCTTGTAATTGACCTCTATAGTTAGTAATGTGATTAGTATTACTGATATTTAACATCTCAGACACCATGGTCAATGAAAGTGATTTTCAATTCCGTGTTCAACTTGAATTCCCAAGAAAAAACCAATCCTTATATTCCATATCAATAGGTCAAGCGTGGTGAGGGGGGTTACTCGAACACTCGACCCACGTGGTTGGTGGTTGATTGCCAACTATCAAGCTTAGTACGTAAGCACCATGTACAAACACGCCTTAGACTTCAAGTTTTTCCCGTTTCTTTCTAAGTTTTTCCTGTTCCTTTCTTGAATATCAAAGCGGCAGTTAACTGAAAGTGACAAGCGGAGACCTGATATCTTAAAATATCCACCATATTTGATGCATCGCTATAGTCATGACTGGAACTTTCCGCTCTTCCCTCGGTAAAGCCAATTAGAAGTTCTACAATTAAAAGTGGACCCGGAAGCTCGGATGGTAGCTCATTTTATATGTTATCTATAATGAACGAACATGTCAGCCACATACTCATATATCCTGTGCCTCCAAAAGGCTCAAATCCTTTTCTCAAAATCTTGTGGCGCATATAACTAAGTTGAGTGCTGGAACGCCAAAGCTCGGTCATATGACTCAACTCCCAACGAAGGAGGCTCTTGTTTTGTTAGAAAGTCAGACAAAATCAACCGTCAGCCGAGATAGTTTTTCTTTTTATGAAGGGATCAAGATAATGTTCACAACTGCCTCCAAACGAAATTAGTAAGTTACATAGAAATTTAATAATGTTGGTCAGTGCTTGAATTATATGGGCGAAGAGTGATGTTGGCTGTGACCTGAGTCCAGGAAACTACGGATAAATTTGTTTTCGCCATCGCCCTCCCTAAACCGGATATTCCCCATCAGTCAGCAGACTGGTAAAGAATGGAAATTTCCATGCAATCTTCAATAGCTACAACTTGGAGGACTAAATGTCAGCCGGGTAGAGCACTATAAGAGAGCGTTATAGCAAGCATTCAATGTACTACCACATTTGGGAGATGGATAAAGGTGTGATTTCAGCTATAATTTTTTTAGCCATACAGCTTTATATGCGCCCAATCCATGCTAGTGAAGATCCTCTCTATATCGCTTGTGAACCCAGTTCCAGAAATTACACGCTTAACAGCTCATTTGAAAATAATCTCAAGCTCCTTCTCGAGTGGTTGCCCTCCAATGCCTCGCTAACAGGTTTCTACAACACCTCTACTGGGAGGAACCCAGACAAAGTCCACGGTCAAGCGCTTTGTAGAGGGGATGTGAACTCCACAGTTTGTGCTGATTGCATAGAGAACGCAAGCCAGGAAATCTTAAAGCGGTGCAGAAGTGAAGATGCAATGATTTGGTTTGACCATTGTCAAGTTCGCTACTCCTTCCAGATGTTCTTTTCCTTGAGTGTTTATACTGGAAAGTATCCACCCCGGAATAATCTGGGGAAGAAACTATCAAATCCAGTTCCATTTGATGAGGAATTATCCTATTTAGTGAATAGCATCTCAAGAAAGGCTGCTTTTGATCCATCTGAAAGCATGTTTGCCACGGGGGAAATTGAATTTTCGAGGAAGAGAACCATCTATGGTCTTGTGCAATGTACAAGGGACATGACCGCAGATTCCTGTAGTTCTTGTCTGAGGTCTGCCTTCGGAGATCTTCGTGCATGCTGCTCATCACTGGAAGGCGGAGCTATTGTTAGTAGGAATTGTAATATAAGATTTGAGCTTTACCGATTCTACAACACCTCAAGTTTGCTCCTAACCTACCCAGGTTCCAAAGGTATGGAAGCAAGAATTTTAGTCCTGCGCGATATTTCAAATTGCAAGAACAAAAACAAAGAAAGAACCCCAGAACACCTGGGTTAATATTAGTTCATCAGTCAGTATTTGATAACTATTCCTGTGCGGTTGACGAATTCTTGCGTTTGATACAATTCCCTGTCGTGGTAGGAATAATTCTAATTCTATCAAATTTAGTGTGGAAAATATCAACTTCATGTTTTGCTTTTCTATTTAGGACATATGTAAAAGGATATGATAGGACATGATGGAATCTTTACATAACACTAAACATCGGCCATATGGCCGGCATGGCCCTAACCAAACCCAGTGCAGACAGTAAGAAGTTTGTCAGATCCTTTATGGCAGAACATCTATAAAATTCATACAAAGAAATTAAAATGAATTGAATCTGAAGTCTGTTCGTTTTGTCAAAAGCAGGGACATGGAAGATTTTGGTTGTTGTGTTGGGCACGTGTGTACCAATTTCAGTGCTAGCCGTCCTCGGGTCTTTCGCAGTTTATCATCGGCGGAAGAAGAGAAAACAAAGAGGTTAGTTAATCTAGATAGCTTGCTACCATAGATTTGTTTCAGAATTGCCAGCAACGAGGTTTATGTTTAGTTGTAGATGATGAGAACGGCCAGAAGGATCTATTGCATGAATTGACAACTACCCCCGGAGTTGCCCTTACGCAAGACGGGGAATTAGTGAGTACTGACGAACTGCCTTTCATGGATCTATCCACTATATTGGCAGCTACAGATGACTTTTCAGATTCAAACAAGCTCGGGCAAGGCGGCTTTGGCTCCGTCTTCAAGGTCACATCAATTGTTCTATCTTCTTTCGAACTTATATTGCGTTGGGCCTGAACCTTTTTCCTGGTTCCGAATATTCTTCTCAGGGTGTGCTACCAGATGGTAAGGAAGTAGCAGTCAAAAGGTTGTCTCGGAAGTCATGGCAAGGCTTGGAGGAGTTCAAAAACGAGATCATACTTATTGCAAAACTTCAGCACCGAAACCTTGTGAAACTCTTGGGATGTGGCATAGAGGGAGAGGAAAAGTTGCTTGTCTATGAATTCATGCCCAATAAAAGCCTTGACTTCTTCATCTTTGGTTTGCTCCTTCGACCCTTCTTCGTTCTAACTTTATTACATTCCAAACTACTTCTTCATTACACTATTGATTTTCAAACCTGAAGTCATGCCTTAACTTTCTTCTACTACTGCATTTTAGATTCAGAAAAACGCACTCAGCTTGATTGGAAGACATGTTACAATATTATTGTTGGTATAGCCAGGGGACTTATCTATCTTCACGAGGATTCTCGTCTTAAAATCATTCATCGGGATCTAAAACCAAGTAATATATTATTAGATGATGAAATGGTTGTTAAAATATCAGATTTTGGCATGGCAAGAATCTTTTGTGAAAACCAATGTTCTGCCAATACCCGAAAGATTGTTGGAACATAGTAAGTCTTCTTCCTTTTGTTTTTGTCTTTTTTTTTTCCTATTAATATAAAACTATGAAGACATTGATTGGCATAATGTTCAAAAACAGCGGATACATGGCTCCAGAATATGCAATGGAAGGAATATTTTCTGTTAAATCTGATATTTTCAGCTTTGGCATAATATTACTTGAAATTATAAGTGGAAAGAAAAATAGCGGTTTCCATCTCAAAGTTCATTCCCAAAGACTTCTTGCATATGTATGTTTCTTCTTTCCGTTTGAATTAAGTCTCATTGAGTTAAAACTGAATTTAACCTTTCTCAAAGCGTGCCCATTCGTGGATGAAAGATATATTTTCTATAAATGAATATTGACAGGCATGGAGACTCTGGAATGAAGGAAAAGGGTCGGAATTTGTGGACCCTTTGTTGATGGAGGCTACCCAGATTACAGACGTCTTAAAATGCATGCACGTCGGGCTTTTGTGTGTGCAAGAGGATCCAGCGGATCGGCCCACAATGTCATCCGTCCTAGTTCTGCTGGGGAACGAATCAGTATCTCTTCCTCACCCGAAACAACCTGCATTTGTTGTGGCTAGAGTCATTCAGAATGATCTGTTTCCCACAACAAATCTTTCTGTAAATGAGCTTACTGTTTCCAGTATCTCACCTAGATGACCACTGAAAAGATTGTGTCCTTCCTTCTCACATCGTGGCAATAAACTGAACTCGTATCATATCTCCGTAAGGCTAGAATGTCACATGTAATATGTAGAACATATAGCCTTTCAACTCCATAAGTTTTCAAATGAACCTTTTTCTATTTTAATGTGGGTTGTTTGTCTAAACATAGTCCATAGGTAACGTAAACAGAGGAACACCTAGAAAACGGAGTGGTCAGATGACAAAGAAAATACTGTGAGCCTTTTTCAAACAACTTTCCTTCGTCGAATGCGAAACAAGAAGGAAGAGGAAGGGTGCACCGTCGAAATTGACCCACGTAGGTCCATCCTGTGGCAAACATCCACCTTTTTCTTTTGTTGAAGCTCAGGACAATTGGGGTCCACGCCCACGTTATTGAACAAGAGGACAGAGGCACGTGAGACACGTCAGATATTGAAAAGTCAACTGCACCGCCAAGACATCCTCTAGAACAAGATTGCTATCCGACTTATATAGCTGCAACCCTACTGTGCTGCAAGAACAATCCCGCAAGAAACTCAAATCCTGCAACACTCAAACTCGGAAAAGCTGATCATAAACCCGAAAGCATGCTATATCTGTAATCATTTTCTGAAACTCATAATTCTCAACACAAGATATTTTCTTTCTCCTAATTTTTACCTCGCGCCAATTCTTGCGCTTTGCTTTCTCCTGCAATCCAACCCAAGTAAGTTGCGGCATGTTCCCCTTGTTCTCTAAAAGTCATATCTTTCGGCATTGAGATTTTTATCCCAACTTAGAACAAATACACATGTAAAATCTGGATATGTTTGTACAATCTCCCTCTAAACATTCCAAGAAAAATCAACGATAGCAATTTTTTTTCTATGAAGCCAAACATATAAAAATTTCTCTAACCATGAGGATAAAATCACCTTTATCAAAGGCTCCCTACCATTGCCGCACGGCGGCCTCCGACAGGCCCTACAATGGGATTGATGTCCCGCCAACATCCTCAGATGGCTTACAAACTCAGTAGAACTGGACATTGCTCCTCTAATTACTCGAGCCACAAACACGGTGTAGGTCTGGGAACTGTTCAAGAGATGATTTAAGAAGGCGTTGGGAACTGAAACAACAGAAACTGTTCCATAATATGCATTCAAACTAGTAGGACTTTGGGCGAACCTGAAACTCAGGGTGAATCAGATTTGTGCGATTGTGGAAAATGTATTTTGGCTATCTCGGCCAACTGCAACCTTAAAGGGATGAAGAACGGCTTATGAAATTCCTTAGGAGGATGAACATTACATATCAGAATCTGCGGGACAACATTCTTTCGTACTCTTCCGTGCTGAATCTCGGCGAGTAGCAGTTATTTAGTAGAGACAGCCATCCCAGGATGCCGTCGTGTTCGTGTCCTCAACCAATGGTCACCCAGTTGGGAGTTCCAACGTCTTCGTCGGCTCAACTCCAAAGATCAGGTGCTGTATCCTTGGGCAAACTCGTGTGCCTCCATTTTAAGCGGGCAGGCCACACCTGTGACCAATGTTATTGGATAATGGGCTTCCTACCCAATGGTTGGATAATACCTCCAACCCACGAACAGTAGCCCAATTTGCCCATCATCAAAAGTTTCCCATTTTTCAGCCCCAACAACGGACATTGAGTTGGTCAAGGCCAATCTACCCAGCCATACTTCCGTTATCTCTTGCAACGGGGAGGAGTTTAGGCTCATCATTATAGCCTGCCGGATCCCCCGATAATGTAACGGGTCTATGTAATTGTTAGGAATTTTTTTATAAATGTCTAGGCTAATAGTTGTTTTATTTTTAGCATAGAATAAGTAGCCTTCAACTGATGAGAAAAGCCATTCCTCAATACTTTCAGATTCAATTCATTCATGAAGATTGAGGGTTCAGTTGGGAAAATGACAACGCCTGGAAGACTAGGAGTCGTGAAAGTTAAATAGGTTTCGTTTGTGGCTTTTGTTGGAGTGGCCAGCTCAATGGGTAGGCAAGCTTCAACCCATTGCCCGTTGCTTCTGCAGGAAGGCTTGAATTGAGAAGTAGTGGGCGTCAGTTGCTCATTTCTTCGTGGAAAGCAAGAGTTGCGGGTGTGCTGTTGGGAAATTAGTGAAGATCCTCAAGGATCCGTGTGCTGTGGGAGTGGCTTGCGAGTCATGCGGCCAAGTTATGTTAGTTAGTTTTGCTTGAAGTATCATCATCTTCTTTTGTAGTGGGATTGTGAGTTGGTGGGTCTTAGTAGTTTGTTTTGGTAGTTGCTTCGGTTAAGTGTTACCTAGTTAGTAGGATCTTATTTAACGATCAAGTATTTAAGAATAAGTCTCTCTCAAGTTATTAACACATCATGGCGTCCCTACACCACACAAACATACTTTTTGTGTCATATTCTCAGTTAAACCGTTCGTCCATTAGTACGCTTACTAGACATAACACTTGTTATGTTCCTTATTATCCTTGTTTTTATGTCTTTCAAGATCATTAGATTGACCCTTGACAACCATCCACTTCTAGGATGGGCTTGCCATGCTTAAACCTTGATATGATCCTTTTGGTCGGCTCTATAAAAAATGATTCAATTTCTTCTATAAAACTGATAATTAAGACAGGAGAATAGTTCAAATTATAAAGAAGATATACAATAAAGACATTAGTGATGTACAACAATTATTATTTCCAAATAGTTTGTCATTTTGAATTGAAGAAATGATGAAGAGTTAATTTATGATGATGAAATAATTAGGTAAAATCACATAAACTTAATCCACAAGTAAGAAGGTGTCACATTTGAGCCTGAATTTTAATGGTGTAAATAACTTAATTTTCTCCCTTAGAACAGGTTCTTAAGAGAGAAGAACAAGTTAATTCTTACCACTAGTAGGATTAAGAACATATAATGTCAACGCCAATGTCATTACTTCCATTCTATATATGAATTCTTGGATCCATATAATAAAAATTTTCAGTTAGGAAATCAAGTCATTAGGAGTCTCCATAATGGCTTACTGCTCTTACAGACCAATCCAGCTGACAGACCAATGATGGCCTCCATTGTTCTCATGCTTAAAATTGAAGAAGACCACTTTACCTCGACATGTCAGCAACTTAAAAATAAGAATTTTGAGAAGTCACTCATCGTCTTCACAAAGTAGCTACCCCAAAAGCTATGACCGAAGACAGAGGAGCTCCTATGTGTCATCTCATCTCACCAGACCGTTTCACATCAAGCATGGAAGAATTGACTGGCCGTTAGCATTAATTTCATGGCTGCTAACCGTTGTATTTCTATTGCTGTTCAAACTATAACTCAGACATTATAAATACACAAACAAGTACATTTTTCTATATTCTACAAGTATGATTTTTTGTGCTCTCTATAATCAAATTTTGTTTTAATGAAAATCTTCTTCAACCACAGCACCAAACTCTTGTATCCGTTCCTTTTATTTCATTTGGGTATCAAAGCCGACTTTTTGTGGCTCTTTATTTCCTCTTTCTCACTTACCTAAACTATTTTGGTATATCATATCGATATACCTCCCATGGATTACACAAATTAAATCCCTTATGAGACTAAAAAACTCATGGGATTGCTCATAGATAAAACAGTACTGTTTTAACGAAAGATGGTAAGGAAAAAGATAACCCAACCTATAAAGTTTAGGAACAAAGCAATGACCTTGACAATTCATGGCTAATTAGGACGCTCTATAAGGAAGCCCTATGTCATATTTTTGAAGCTGAAGCTACCTCTAAGGTTTTGGAAATTCTTGCTAACAAATACGCACAAAGGTTAGAGTCTTAAGAATTTACTCTTCTCTTGCAACTGCACAACCTACAAAAAGGAAATTGACACCTTGTAGACCATTCGAATCATTTCCAAGCCATTCTAAGCCAATTTAGTTTGATTGCGAAAACAATCTTGAACTCTAGTAAGACGTTTCAACTATTGCAAAGCCTAGGTAAAATGTATGATTCTTTTAAGCAGGCTATGCTCAAGCCACCTATTCCACCATTTGAAGATGTGATTGACAACTTCAAGTGTGTGAATTTTAGCTCCTCAACTATTCATAGACTCATAGTGACAATGTCATTTTTGTCATTCTACAAAGTCAACAAGGAAAAGTCGGGGCTAGAATAGAGGATGTGGTCGCTCAGTCTCCAACTTCTCTTCACAAGGTAGAAGCTTTGCCCCAATTGCACAAACAATAGAAAGCAGCAAAGAAAGCCTCAGTAAAGGGAAGAAAACTTGCAATAGAACAATCGGTCTCAAAGTATGCAACCCCCTATTATTTGTCAAATCTTTTCTATACTTGGACACGGTTCTTTGTAGTGCTACAGGAGATTAGATTGCAATTACCAACCTTAAGAACTACTTCCTAATTTTGCCTGTCTACAAGTATATTAGCCTTGTGGTAAACAATATTTGTAAATTATAATTAATGGACATGACAAAATCATAGTAGGTAAAGGAAACTTTGTCCCTATAACTCATATCAATAATTTGTCTTAAAACAATGACCCATTTCCCATTAAGTCCGTCCTTTCAGCTCCATATTTGCAAGAAAACCTTATGTCAATTCCCCAATTAAGAGATGACTTGCCTATAACCACGGAATTTGACTCAAATTCTTTCTTTATTAAGGAAAAGAAAACCTACAGCACATCTGACCAAGGGGTTTAAGAAAGGGAAATTGTATGCTTCCAACATCAAATGAATTTATCTCTATCTCCACTCAACAAAAAATGGTTCTATGGGATGTATGGCACTCATAGCTTTGTCATACTAATGAATTAATTTTGAACTAGCTCAAAAGGCAACAGCTAATTTCCATGACTAGGAGCTCTTCATCGAGTTTTCGCTCTAGTTGTCACGAAGGGAAGAGTACTAAGCTTTGTTGGAAAATAAGGGTTTTGTTGTGACAAAATCTATTGTGAATTATTCATTGAAAAATGTTTTTCATATTTAAATGTGCAAAAGAAAATCATAAAAAGTAAAAGGTGTACAAATTATAATATCAATCAATGATATTATAAAGTAGTTGAGTTCCTACATTTCTTAATATAATATATTCATATAGTGACTTTTAGAAATGACTTATTTGAATGATATTAAATATATGATTTATCATATTTGAGAAATATGATACTTGCTTTTATTTGGATGAAGGTACTTAATGATCTAAAAGCAAAGATCATTTTGAGGAGTGATGATTTAGTGATTAACTCTAGCTGAATTATCTTGTTGATTCAAGATCATACAAGTTGAGTTACCTAGACTGCTTCTTAGAGCAAATCATGGCTTACTTGTTCATGGCTTGTCTACTAAGGGTTCATGGCCTCACGGTCATCTATTAAAAGTTCACAACCTACTTACTCTCAGTCTCATGATCAGACTATTAAGGCCTCACAACCTGCTTGCTCTCAACCTCATGGCTTGTTGTTACCATCTACATGAAACACACCGTTTCATTTAGAGAGACTTACTCTTAAGTTGCTTGACTACAAAGCCTTAACTCCATTCGAACATATGATGGCTGAGAAAAAGAGAAAGAGAGAAGCCAAGCTTCTCAGGCAATCGAATCCCCAACAAGAGGATTTTGGAATAGACCGGTGTCAAAACAATTAGATTTGTAATTAAGAGTGAAGATGTGAAGCTAATTTGAAAGGTGATTCACTGTTTTAATGGGAAGAAGGCCACGGTTGAGGTTTGAATGTCCAAAATCCTAGTTCTACTATTTCTATTTAAGAAGAACTAATCTTTGAAGAAAACATTGACGATTTATAAGCATTTGAAGTTCTCTTTCTATCAAGAATCATTCTTTGAGTTCACCTGATTATTCATTCAAGTTTGTTTACTCTCGGTGGCTTATAAGGTTACAGTGATATTGTGATTAAACCATTTATTCTTTGGTTTTATCATCTATTATACCTTGTATGACTTTGTTTATGTGCTAATTACATTCAAAATACATATTGCACATAAATATTGTGAGAAATCCGAAACCTTAATTTGTCCTAATTTGGGGGTTTCATGATAGGAGCTTCAATATTCATTATTCATACTTGAATAGCTCATTTGATTAGCAATATCTCATAAACTATCATATTATTAGGGGATTTGCACTTGCACATGATCTTTTGATCATATCTTGTAACCGGATTTGGAAATTCCTTCAAGGAGGAGTTTGTTGGATTAGGGAGACATTTTCTCCTAATCGAGATTGAGTAAAGGAGACTTTAATCAATTGGATTGAAGGAAAAGAGGGTGGACATAAGGCTCAAGGTTTGAATGCCAAACCATCGTGGTAAATTTAGTGTCTTACTTACCTTTGTTTACTCTCATTTGTTTGTTGTTTTGTTGTGACTTACATGATTATTTTATAACATAGTTTAGAACAGGCTTCCTTTAAAGGATAAAAGAGGCTGACCAAATCTTAGCTTAACCAATTCAACCCCTTTTCTTGTTAAGCCATAAAACCCAACAGGCTTCCTTTCAGTTTGAAACAAAAAATTGTGCCTTAACTCCACTTAAAAAAATTCATTCTAACTTATGGAGACTGGCCCCTAAATTTCTTCAAATTAGGATTTCTCTTATTATGTGTTGTTTGTTAATGACTACAGTAAATTTACATGGTTATATCCTTTGCAAAGAAAATCAAATTTATTCCAAACATTTGTTCTTTTTGGCACCATGATTGAAAAAACAATTGGATTTTTTGATTAAAGTCCTAAATTGTGACAATGAGGGAGACTTTGTAAATCAGCAACTTTCTCAAATGATAGATTACTTGGCAAAACATGAGATTTTACAAAAACTTTCATGTCCTTAAATGCCTAAACAAAATGGGTTGGTTGAAAGAAAACATAGAAATGTAACAAAACTTACAAGAACTCTTTTGATTCAATCAATTGCCCTAAAAATCTCTAGTTGGAAGCTTTTTCTACAATGGTATTTCTAATTAATAGACTGCTTATCAATACACTAAAAGGATGTTCTCATTTTAAGAAAATATATAATAGAAAACCTAATTACTTGATGCTTCATATGGGATTATGTAAACTAATAATTTTTATGTTGATTCAATGGGCATATATTTGTTGATTCAATTCTTATATGACATTATGTGAGTACTATGCTTATTGGTAAAGTTATTATTTCCATGGTCTTGTACTTATTTTATGCAATATTCCCTTAGTGATAAATGATTTGATTTAAGGAATACCATTTTGATTGCTCATGGAATGACAATGGTTGAAATATTTTCATGGCCTTTGTTCTCATTTAAATGGACCTTGTATTTTGAAGGACTTTACCTTTATTGTCTAGATTTAATAAGGCTTAAAATTAAGCTTAAATGAAGAAAAAAGGAGAAAGGTCCAAAAGAAATTAAGGGCTAAACTACACTTGCCTACAAGCAAGAAGAAGAGGCATGTGCATAAAAAGATAGAGCCCAACTTATGCCTACTTTAATGATAAAGCCAAAAACAATGTCATGTTGCATAGGCAAAAATACAAAGAGAAAGAAGGAACGGGGAGGTGGATTAATATGATTTAATTTAAACTAGTGTGATCTACAAATATGACATTACTTCTGGCTCCCTCATTAAAGTAGGCATAGGTTGGGCTCTATCTTTTTATGCACATACCTAATTTCATTGGATAGTAGGAAGTAGGCATAGTAGGCATAGTGTGATTTATAAACATAATTTCATTGGATCACTAATTTGTTATGATCTACTTCCTATAATGTAATGAATTGTACTATGGCTACTTTAATTAACTTATAATGTAACTTCCATCAGTCCCAAATTGAAAAAATGAGTTATCTCTTGTTTAAATGTATATGAATAAGGATGATTTGGAAGGTTATCCTCACTTAAAATGCAACCGAATATAATATTGGATGATAGAATGAAAAATTGTAATAGATGATCAAAATAACCCAAAAAAGAAATTTGACTACAAAACTTCTTAAACTATCCTTTTTAGCTTATATTTATTGTATATAAGTTGAACCTAACATAAGAAAATAGAATAAAATAATTGACATCCTGATCTTATTTGCTAAAATAAAGAAAATTGTATAAGGAATAGCTTCTTTATTTTGAAATATAAAATTCTCAAAAGAAAATATCATTTTAAATGAGATTTGGATATTTTCAATCTCTATCTTTTCCTAGCTTTTACAATTCTTATAATGTTAGGGTATACTTTATGTTTCTATACACTAATTTTTATTACTGTGAATTTACCTTTCCATAAAAATAAATAAATAAAAAGAATAAAAGAAGAAAAAATCAAAAAATAAAAATAAAAAAATAATAAAAAAAGGAAAAAAGAAAAAAGAAAAAAGAAAAAGAAGGAATGGAGAAGGCGGCCGCACAAGGAGAATAGAGAGAAGGGGAGGTGCTATCATGGAAGAAAAATCCATATGTTTGAATCTGCAAGGATAGTGGACCGTTCTGTAATTAGATTGACAAAAACGTTGATGTGTGCCGGTCATTGAGTATGAGTCTGGTCTTTCAAGTCATTTGAAAAACAGAGAGGATTTGAAGACTGATTGAGAAGCTGAAGCAAGTAGTAATGAGACTGATCTTTCTAGTCATTCAATGCTTTCAATTCTCATCTTACTCATTGATTTTTGCGCATCAAGCATAGAAGAATCAACTAGCCACTCGAAGCTTTAATTTCACGTTGTTGACCATTGTATTTTGTTGTTCTCCAAATTACAACTTAGATACTATAAATACACAAACTCGTGCATTTCTTTGCTCTTTTCTGCAACTATGATTTCTTGGGCACTCTAAAATCAAACTCTATTTTAATGAAATCTTCTTCAACCATACCATCAAACTCGTCTCTGCTCCTTTAATCTCATTTATGCTCAACAATCACTCTATTTCTTGGCCATAGTCTTTTTAACAACTAATATTATTCTTATGGGTTCGAATAGGTGCAAAAGCCATGGAAGGAGCTGGAGGTCTATCAGTGTAACATTGAAATTGAAATATAGTGTAAGAGGTAAGGGCAACATCACAATTAGTTAATGTTTAGTAAGTCATGCTATTTGAATTCCTAGGTCATATATTAGTATTGATAAAGAATCTAGCATTCATGAACAGTAGTAAGCTTGCGATGGAATATAGTTCACAAGGGAGAAACGATGATCAGAAGACTAACTTGTATTACAAATCGTAGTATCTAAAATAAAATGTCTCTTTGCATTACGGTCGCCTTGGTTGAAATAGAGCACCATATGGAGTAATTGCTATTAACTCATAATGGCCAATACGACTCTAATGGTTGTACTCTAGCCTAACCCTAGTAACCCTTACCTAGGTAACCCTTTTGATAGGTTCTCTTTTTGGAGTTTGAAATTGGGATATGGAACTAGTTTCAACATCATTTGTTTTGTATCTCAATCACTTTATCAAACCATCCAATCTAAAAGATTAATCTTAGTACATTTCATTTAAATGTCATCACTAACTCTCTATAAGCCTAAGCCTATCATGATTCCCATTAGCCCATAATATAAAATATGGAAAAGGGAGAGCTAAGAGTATAAAAAGACAAGAAAAGGAGGCTTCATGAACGGAAGTATAATTAATTCATTATATTAAATGTAATATACCTCCAAGCAACTAAAACAAAACTTTCCAAAATTATATGTTGATAATTAAAAATTCGAGTGGAATTAGATATCGGTAATATATAATCTTGTATTAACTCAGTTCGTAAAAAGCTGATATAATTAGGTCGATATTGATTGATTACATCTTGATAACCTCCAACGAAATTTTGACCATAGGTAAGTGAAGTGTCGTTTTCAGAATAAAGATAAGAAAAAACATCGGACAAATACTAGCGAGACAAAAAAGAAAACGACCGGGAAGCCATTGCCCACAAGATTTTTAGGAAACTTCGTTGTTGGTCGGAGAACCCCCGTGATTCCGTCACAGTCTCAGTTGGACCCATCGTTCGTGACATCGACGTCCTCATTTTATTCCTCCGTCTTTTCTTTCAACACTTTGACCGGAATCTTCTCTCTTTTTCGCCCTTTTCATTCCATCTTCCCTCCCAGAAGGGCTGTCCTATCGTCGCGTCTGCACCGCACATGTCCTCCTTCCTCTCTCTTGATACCCTCTTATGTCTTCGTCACGTCCTTCTTACATCCACTGTTATCGGATATGTGTGAAGCCTCTTTGTTCCTTGCCTGTAAACTTACTGAAGGCGTTAAGAATTTTCATATCCGTAAACCCTAACTTTAGTTGCTTAATTAATATCTTGATGCGGTTAGACGTAAATTTGATTTCTATTCTTATAAGTGAGATGTAACACCTAAATTAACTTTTCATATCATAAAAGAGAAAAAGTAGGTTGAGAATTCTTGAAACAGAAGGTGGAATTTTTTGCCATCAAAATGTAGTCCTGCTCACGATTTCGATATAAACCAAAATCTTGCTCTGTTCCGCAACGGAAGAGACTGATTTATCAAAATGACTTCCTTCAGTCTCTCCGTAACCCTCGTGTTCCTTTCCATACTAAGCTTTCTCAGCCTGACAACTAAAGCAGCCGACCCAATTCCCCTATTCCACACTTGTGAAAATACTACTTTCGCCCAAAATAGCATCTATGGTTCCAGGATCAACTCCCTCCTCTCTTCAATCTCCTCCAACGCCACCCACAACAACGAATTCTACAACACTACCACCGGAGAAGCAACCTCCAGCCCCGTCTATGGCCTCTTCCTCTGCCGTGGAGATGTCGCCGCTGATATGTGTCGAAGATGCGTGGTCAACGCAACCCAAGAGCTTAACAGAAAGTGTTCAAGGGAAAAGGTTGCTATCATTTGGTACGACGAGTGCTTGGTGCGATACTCCAACGAGTCTATCTTCTCCACCGTGGCCACAAAACCTAGAGTCGCCTTGTTGAATACCCAGAACATTACCGAGCAGGAGCGGTTTAACCGGCTAGTGAACACAACGATGACCGGACTAGCTCGAGAAGCCTCGAACTTTTCGGTCGGTTTCAAGAAGTTTGGGGTTAAAAAGGTGCCGTTTTCTGATTTTCAAAACCTGTACAGCCTTGTACAGTGCACACCGGACCTGTCCAGCACCGACTGCAATAGTTGTCTTCAGGCAGCTATAAACCGTCTTCCTTGGTGTTGTGATGGAAAGCAAGGGGGAAGAGTTCTATTCCCTAGTTGTAACGTTAGGTACGAGTTATACGCTTTTTACCGCACAGAAACCGCAACTCCCACACCACTAGCTGGTCTTCCACCTCCACCTGCAGGTCCCATATCTCGACTTTTACTGCCTTTTCCGCCTCTGTTATCCTTATGCAGTTATGGTTTCAATGTTAAATTAGTGATACTCTTGTTATACTTCAAGTTCTGCTCGAAGTTTCTTGGTTGTGGAGTATCCCGTCCATTTTCAACAGTAGGCTGTAGAATTCGGCGAAAAGCTAATAGGATGATAAATAAGAACTGATTAACTAAGATATACTGATGAAAGGGTAATTCTTTTTACCATGCCAACGAAACATGATATCGTTTCTGCAGGAAAAAGCAAAATCTCAACCACAACGATAATTGCCATTGTCGCTCCAATTGCTGCCTCCGTGGTGCTATTGGTTTTGGCGTACTGTTTCCTAATTAGATGGACAAGAAAGAAGTCCGATGCTGAAAAGGAAGAAAAATCCAAGGAATTCGATCGTGTTCAAACTCAGCAAGGTATGAACGTGGTCATGTGTCCAAATTATGTCTCACTCTTTCTATTTAAAGTCAAAAAGTGATTGCGACTGAAAGAAATGAAGGCGATATAAAGAATTTAGGCATTGAGTTTCTCACCATCTAAAGTTAATCTTCAAGATTTTTAGCGGTATCCTGAAAAGAGAATGAATTGATTCTATGTATACTTTCTCGTCCGTATGTCTGCAAAAATTTATGTTTGCGTTGTAATCTCATACATTCATTTTCTCTTATGGGTTGTAGCCGCAAAAGAAATTTCAAAGGAAGTAACTGCGGCAGAATCCCTGCAGTTTGATTTTGTAACCATCGAGACCGCCACAAAGAAATTCTCAAATGAAAACAAGCTAGGTGAAGGTGGATTTGGAGAAGTTTTTAAGGTAGGCGATTGACATTCATTTCATGAGTTTTCCGTAGTACTTAAAAGTAATATTTAGTGAACTTACTGCATTTAGATTTGGAGAAAAGAGTAAGAAATTTCAAGATCTTTTGGACTTGGGATATTTTTAGTCCTAAAGACAAATAATTTTGAATTTAATTAGATTGCACACATTGTCAGGGTATACTTCCCAACGGACAAGAAATAGCTATAAAGAGATTACGGAATAGATCTGGAGAGGGCGTGGAACATTTCAAGAATGAGGTTATATTGGCTGCAACTCTTCAACACAAAAATTTAGCAAAGCTTTTGGGATTTTGCTTAGAAGGAAAAGATAAGATGCTTATCTATGAATATGTATCCAACAAAAGCCTTGACAATTTTCTATTTGGTATGTTTATTAGAATCACCCCTCCCACTCCAATTTTATGGCTTATAATAAAAAATTCTTATCTATTCTTCGATTTGCATTTGCAACTAATTTTTTATTTATTTTATATATGTCTTATTTGAATCTTCTTTCATGGATTTATAGATCCAAAGGAGAAGGGACAATTGGATTGGATGCAAAGATATAAGATAATTGGAGGGATTGCACGAGGAATACAATATCTTCATGAAAATTCTAAGTATAAAGTTATACACCGTGATCTAAAACCCAACAGTATCTTGTTGGATAAAAATATGAACCCAAAAATTTCAGATTTTGGCATGGCAAGGATTCTTGAAGTTGACCAAAATCAAGGAGATACAAGTAAAATTGTTGGGACTTTGTAAGTTTTTAAATTCTTGCTTTTCTCTTGTATCATAAAATCACTCAATAGAAATAAAATATAACAAAGTCATTTCTAACACTTTGAACTTAAATATTATATGTCAATATTGTTTCTTATTCATAATAATGTTGTTTATATATTCTATTATGTGTTGGTTTTCAGTGGTTATATGTCTCCAGAATATGCAATGTACGGAGAATTTTCAGAGAAATCAGATGTTTATAGTTTTGGCATTCTAATCTTAGAAATTATTAGTGGCAAGAAGAACAATAACTTTGAATCAGAAGGTTCTGAAGACCTCACGAGTATTGTAAGTAGAAACTAGAACATAGCCCCTTCTCCCTTCTTAATTTCAATCATCATCTTTGAGTGCAACATGGAATCTAGACATCATTTCATAAATGTGCAGGCTTGGGTACATTGGAGGGAGGGAAGGACCCTGGAATTGCTGGATCCAGCTCTGGGAGATTCTTATTCAAGAGAGGAAGCCACTACATGCATCCAGATTGGTTTATTATGTGTTCAGAAAGATCCAGCTGACAGACCAAACATGACTACAATAGTTCATACGCTTAATAGCTCCTCTCTCACTTTGGGAGCCCCTGAACAGCCGGCGTTCTTCGTTCGCCCTCAACCAGACCCAAACACGCCTGCCGGGGACACGGCGTGTAATCAGTCAACTAGCGTGTCTATGCCGTGGTCTGTCAATGACGCCTCCGTTACCGAACCACACCCTCGCTAGTGTAGGAAGCAAGTAAAATACCAAGTATTTTGTAAATAAGGGTGGGCAGAATGTAATGATATTAGATTATCTGGGATTATAAAGTAAGAAACTGCCTGCCGGAGGATGAATAATTCTCGTTAGCAATTCAAGAACACATTTAGGACTTGGAGTTCCTTGTATGGTGTATAATGGATGAATAATGAAAATTACCAAGTTCGGTTCTATTTTAATAACTCTCAATTTTATCAAATAGTCCGATGTTAGATTTACTCTTGGAGAAAGGGGGTGGATCCCGGTGGGATGAGTCACCTCTTTCACAAGCACGATTCCACTACCGGCGGATTTTCCTTTCTGTCGTTTCCAATTTCAAGTGTACCTAGAATTTTATGATATGAATCGTGGTTGTAAAAGGAAGAATCCGCTGGATAATCTATTCAATCACGCTCCAAAAAGCAAAGAGTTATAAATATAAAAGGTCAATTGATAAGGTTGTTTGGACCTTATCTAATGCTTTCTTCATAGTGGATTCCGTAGTGGAAGGCTATCTAAGTAATGATCTGCAAGCTCCCATTTTCAAAGCGATTATGGTCCATAAGCTTAATAATATCTTCAGATTTTTCAAACTTGTTATCATAATTGCAGCCATATTTGAACTTTATTGCCCACTTGGTGTTTGATAGTTGCAGTAGTTTGTATAATTGGTTGCTTTTTGGCTGTCAGACCAATTAGAGTAATTATCAAGGACACTGCAGGCACTGTGCTTTCCAGCTCCCACTACGCCATTTAAAGGGCGAAGAAAATGCCGTGTGTTTAAGCACCGTGTATTGAAAAAATCAGTGGAGATAAGGATAAGTACAGTTCCACAAGATTACAAACGCTTCAACTACAAGACCTTTCAACAGAGGAGGAGCGGGGCTGCTGGTTTGGCAACGAATGTTAGGTAAATGTCGTGACCTGAAAACAACTACCACGAGGTTAAATGAGTCCTTGCGAAGACTTCCACTTCTTCCTGGTCTTCAATATCAATTATTTAATTTCAGTTGCTTGAGCACCTTTTTTTCAGGCTAAACTTCTAAAGATATCATGACTTTAGAATAACTACAACTAGATCAACCAATCCCTTCCTTAAAATTCTCACACTTTCCTACCCCAAATCCTTAGTGGACTTGATGATAACTTAAACAGTCAATATCTACTTTTGAAAAACTAAGATGTTGAAGCAAACGTAAGAAAAAACCCAAAGAAAGATAATTAGGGAAAACAATTTATTTGGCTTTCTGAATTTTTGCAATAAATTTATGGTTTCCTAATTACTTCTCACAAATTTTGGCAGAAACGATCGTGGCAGAATTGGCTGATGAAATCTTCTTTCAGTGGCATCTTCTCAATCAAAATAAATGTTACGACAATAACTTATCTAAAATTTTCCTCTTACTAGCAACGTGTTTGAATTTCATTGTGTACAAAAATTGGATACTATATTTCTTAGGTTTAATTTTAAATGCATCTTGGGACTTGAAGCTGGCATCACTGAATGTTACCCGCTGTACAATTTATTTGACTTCTTCAACCTTAGCCAGAGCAAACGTTGGGTCGAAGCCAAGTCTTTTCATATGCTCGACTATTCCGTCGAACGTAGCACAGTCGGGCTTGGGTATCTTAGATTGCTAATTTTTCTGTGGCAGTAGAGCTTCCGTGAATGATTTTGACAGTGAAGGTGATAATTATAATGGGGCGACGCCATGGTAAAGCTGTGAGTTTGAAACAGACAAGGAAGCTGTTCCAGAAAAATTCAGACTCCAGAAAGAAGATACAGAACGACGTAGTCAAAATAATCCGCTAATTAGAGAGAGGTTTTCCACCTGTCCATTCTCACGTCAGGACTCTTCCATCCCCCTTCTTGGTCTACTTTTCTTCCCTTTCCCCAACCCTTTGCGTGATTTGCCCCCCAACAAGGACAGATAGCGTTAAAGTCGTTTGACTCGTCTGGTTGACTCGTGACGAACGGGCATCCCGTCAAGACGGCAAGTCTCTGCTTCTTCACCACCAATAGCGGCCTCCGCTAATCCAAATCCCCGTTCATAACCAAACCAAGAAATTGGAGTACAATACTGAAAATTCTGGCATAGTTGTAAAGGGGAGGGGTTGGTTCATCGGAATGTCTTTCTTCAATCCCTTCTTTCTTCCCATCGTGTTCCTTTCTTTGCTTAGCTTCCTCAGCCTAACAACTAATGCAGTTTACCTCTTTCATAGCTGTGAAAACACTACTTACGCCCAAAATAGCCTCTACAGTTCCAATATCAACTCCCTGCTCTCCTCACTCTCCTCCAACGCCACCCGTAACGTTGAATTCTACAACACCACTGTCGGCCAAAATACCCGCGACCCTGTCTACGGTGTCTACCTCTGCCGTGGAGATGTAACTGCTGATATGTGCCGAAGATGCGTGGCCAACGCTACCGACGAGCTCGCCGGTAAGTGTAAAAGCCAAAAGGTTGCTATTATTTGGTACGACGAGTGCTTGGTGCGATACTCCAACGAGTCTATCTTCTCCACCGTGGCCACAAGACCTAAAGTCGGCTTGTTGAACACCCAGAGCATCAGCGACCAGGTACGGTTTAACCAGCTAGTGAACAGGACGACCACCGAACTAGCACGAGAAGCATCGAACTCTTCGGTCGGTGTCAAGAAGTTTCGGGTTAAGGAGGTGCCGTTTAACTCTTTTCAAAACCTGTTCAGCCTTGTGCAGTGCACACCGGACCTGTCCAGCACCGACTGCAATAGTTGTCTTCAGGCAGCTATAAACCTTCTTCCTTGGTGCTGTGATGGAAAGCAAGGGGGAAGAGTTCTATTCCCTAGTTGTAATGTTAGGTATGAATTATACCAGTTCTACAGTCTACCTACAGCACCCGCCCCTGCACCAGGGCCTGCAACTCCACCGCCAGCCTCAAAAGGTAAAGTCGGATTATCGTGTGACTACTTTTCATTCTTCAATAACTCAGACGGTATGGTTTAGAAAGCTTTTTGTACAATAAACACTCACGCCAGAGTCACCATCCGTAAAATATTGGAAAATTCAGGCAACAAGTCAAAAAGTCATGCCCTCCATTATGAATGATTGAAATGTAAGTCCTTGCATAAACAATGAACCACAGGAACTACGACTACCTAGATTGCTTCATATGACCGTTGTTTCTCTATAGGTAGGTAGTGTTTGATCAAATCAGATGTTCAGTTCTTTTGTCAGTCCTGTAATTCTTTGAGGAGGATGAACTAGTTTAGCCATGACAATCTATTTCATGATGCGTAGTACAGGAGTAATAAAATGTTTTTATAATTCAGTTTTAAATATGAAATAAGTTTCGTAATATGGTTCTAAAATCCTTTGCCAGGTGTTTTATTCTTTTATTTGTTAGCGAATAATAACAAGAGCAATGTTTTTCCATATATAGAATGATGAGCTGTTTTAAAAGTGATGTCTTTCTAACATTATTTAGATATTGCGTTGACATTCCTTTTAAAATGAGAAAATGTTTAAATTTGATTTTATAAAAATGGAGATAGCTGCTGAAAGTGGATTTAAAAAGTCTCTCCAACCCTATTGTTGAGGACCATTGCACTGTTGACGTTTATGCAGGCAAAAACAAAATCTCAACAGCGACAGTAGTCGCCATTGCTGTTCCAATTGCTACCTCTGTAGTGCTATTCATTGTAGGCTACTGTTTCCTAATAAGGAGAAGAAAGAAACTCGGTGCCGTCAAAGGAGAAATTGGTAAGAACAAGTAGATATGTTCTCACGATGTTTTAAGTCTCGTTCCGGCAATCTTTGTAGTGCAATCTCTTAAGTCTACGGTTTACGTTTGTAGGTGCAGATGACATTACGAATGCAGAGTCTTTGCAATTTGATTTTGCTACTATTGAGACTGCCACAAACAAATTCTCGAATGATAAGAAGCTAGGTGAAGGTGGATTTGGTGCTGTTTACAAGGTAAGTACAACGAGCTTTAACTCATGCATTTTCAAGGATTCTATGAAAACTAAAAAATGAATTGTCCTAAAGGTGTTGCTATATATTTTTAGGGTGTACTTCCTAGTGGACAAGAAATAGCTGTAAAAAGGCTTTCAAAGAACTCTGGACAAGGTGCAGAACAATTTAAGAATGAAGTTGTATTAGTAGCCAAACTTCAGCATAGAAATTTAACAAGATTATTAGGATTTTGCTTGGAAGGAGAGGAAAAGTTACTCATCTATGAATTTGTGCCCAACAAAAGTCTTGACTACTTTCTATATGGTTTGTCTCTTACACATATATTTATGACTCTTTATAATTGTGATTTTATAATAGTAATTTCTAATCAATTCTAAATTGTATCTACATTTTATTTATCAATTTGTAGATCCAACAAAAAACAAAGATTTGAATTGGTCAAGACGTTTCAAGATAATAGGTGAAACTGCTCGAGGGGTACAATATCTTCATGAAGATTCTCAATTACGAGTCATACATCGTGATCTTAAAGCTAGTAATGTATTGCTTGATAGAGATATGACCCCAAAAATTTCGGATTTTGGCATGGCACGAATCTTTGGAATTGATCAAACACAAGGAAACACAAGTAAAATTGTGGGGACTTAGTAAGTATTGAATTCTTTTCTCCTTCTCTAGTTTATGAAAATAGTGGATAAACTTATTGTTCAATATATCTTGTAGATCACTAAGATTGAATAACATAGATATCAATATATTAATTGATAGCATGAGCAAATTGTGGGGTTGTATTTTTTTGGAGAGTTCATTATGAATTGTGCTTGACAATTAGAATGATTAAAATAATGTTAATAGGAATATCTATCATCTTTTTAGTAACATTATTATATTTGTTATATTGGCTTGCAGTGGTTATATATCTCCAGAATATGCAATGCATGGAGAATTTTCTGTGAAATCAGATGTATATAGTTTTGGAGTCTTAGTTCTAGAGATGATTAGCGGCAAGAAAAACAGTAATTTTTATGAATCAGATGGTGCTGAAGACCTTTTAAGCTATGTGAGTATAAAACTTGATATTGTAATTTACTTTTAAATCTCTAAAGCCGATGTAATCTACTAAAGAGAAGTTTGATATTTCTGTGTACTAAATTGATAATCTGATGTAGGCTTGGATACATTGGAGGGAGGGTAGGCCCCTGGAATTGTTGGATCCAAGTTTGGGAGATTCTTATTCGAGAGATGAAGTTCTTAGATGCATCCACATTGGCTTATCATGCGTTCAGGAAGATCCAGCAGACAGACCCACCATGGCTACAATACTTCTCACACTGAACAGCGATTCCGTCACACTAGCAGCACCTCAACAGCCGGCATTTTTCCTCCACAGTAAAACGGACATGCCGAGAACAAATCTGGAGTCCGATCAGTCTACGAGCAAGTCAATGCCGTGGTCGGTCAATGAAGCATCCATTACTGAATTACACCCTCGATAGATTTATCTCCAACTTAAGCATCTATCTACCTAGTCATAAAACCAGAGCCCATGTTTGCATGGGAGTTTTGTTTAAGGAATGTTAACTTAAGACCGTATGATAAGAGTTCCTCGTCTTCAGCTCAAAAATCAGTGCAAACCATTTGTATTTTTGGTGCATATTGTAAGCTTTGTCTTATTTAATGTACAAAACTTTCTACAATAATCTTCAAATCAATTCCGGCCAAGTAAAATTTGATTATAAGTTATTATATGGGGTTATAATAGTATAGCTTATTGTCAAAATGACTAAGTGATAAGTAGCTTAAAACTGATACCTTTGAAAGTTCTTAATACAGTAAAAATTTCTTTCCTAATTAAATTGATTATGAATACTTGCAAATATGGTCAAATCCCACTGAGTCGATTGGGGACCTTTGAATCGGAGAGGTTGATTGGAGCTTTTTCTCTGCTTTTTTTTTTCTTTTTTCCAAATCTATTTAATATCCTAATTGAAATTTGCTTGTTTGAAAATTTTAACAACTAAACTGACTTTACAGGACCCAGGGATGCTAAGCCCGTGACAAAAGTCGGAACTTTGGAATTCCGGATGAGGAAAACTGAAAATTGAGCCACTAATCATACAGGGTAGTTTCCTCTTTTTGATTTTTCAATCACCGGGATGCAGAACAGTCAAAGGCGTTGATTGCTACAGGCTCTTCCTGCGCCACTTAATACCCGAGTCATCATCTTATCTGCATCTTATTTATGGGGGCTAAGAAACCAACAAAAGAAACGAGAAGTGGAAGGAACATTGGTAAAGTGATCCTGCGATTTGCAGACTTTGCCCTTAACAGGGTGAATCGGAATGATCCCCATGGCTTCCTTCAGATGTTCCGGATGCCTCGTCACTCTCTCCCTTTTGATCTTTCTTAGCCTCACCAGTGAAGCGGCCCCTACTTTCCTCGATTACTACTGCTCAAATTCAAGCTTTTTCACTGCTAACAGCACCTTCCAGACCAACCGCGACGTCCTCCTAACCGCTCTTTCCTCCAACGCCACCAGCTCGTCTGGATCCTACACAACCAGGGTTGGCCAGGTCCCTCCCGACGAGGTCAGAGGCCTTTTGCTTTGCCGCGCTGATCTTACCCCGGACCTCTGTCAAAACTGCATCTCTACTGCCGTTAATGATATAAAAAACCGCTGTCCCTTGGACAGGGTGGGTCTAATCTGGTACGACCAGTGCACGTTACATTATTCCAACGAGTCCTACCTGAACGCTCAGGTGCCTTTCCAGAACATGGCCACCAACAACCAGACCATCCTAGAAACGGACGAGTTCAACGCTTTGCTGTCCAGCACGATGAAGTCCTTGCAGGAAAAGGTCGTGAATTCTCAATCGGAAAAGAAGTTTGCGACGGCGGAAGTAAATTTTAAGGACTCTAAGACGCTGTACTGCCTGATACAGTGCTCGCCAACTTTGACCAAAGAGGACTGACTGTAGCAGTTGCTTGGACAGCGCCATAGGCTCTCTTCCTCAATGCTGCGACGGAAAACAGGGCGGAACGGTTCTGCTTCCGAGCTCTAACATTAGGTACGAGCTGTACCCTTTTTACAATCAGACAGCATTATCTCCCCAAGTTCCTCCTCTTCACCCAGGTACGTTATTGAAAACACGCCGACCTCAATAGCATCCTTAATTTTCTTGCAAAAAAGATTAAATTTCATATTTGGATCTTCTTGCTGCAAAAAGAGCCTGGCATCTCTGGTTTTCAACCTAGTAAAATAAATACTTTAAAAGAGGAAATCTAAAAAGAAACAAGATTAATTATTGACTCGTCTTACTAATTGTATCCTGGGTTTCATGGTCTGGTAACTTTTGCGGCTGCGGTGGGTTGGTAAACTGCGTTCGCATAGCCATCCCTACCGCTCCAACTACTCCAAAGTCTTTTGAATTCTTGTGTTTCAGTACCAACCCCGTATTCAATATGCTTCCTGTTGAACTACTTTTGCAGCATAAACATGTATGGAAGAGGTTCTTCACGGCAGACTAACAGATAATTAATTTTTGTCTAGCATGTGGATATTGCGGTTCTTTATCGTGGAGGGGAAAAGTACTTCAATTTGCATAGGTGGCCATCATAGTTAGTGGCAATTCCCAATGATGCGTGCTAATTTTTTATGCAGGGAAAAGTAATTCCTCTATAACTATCATTGCCATTACAGTCCCAATTGCTGGTGCTATAGTGCTCTTTTCCGTCGGCTTATACTTCCTGCGGAGAAGAACAAGGAAGATACCCAGTATCTTACTGGACGAAAACGGTAAACAATAAGAGGATTTCGTTGATTATCATTTGTAATTAATGTTTTATCTCCTTGTGGCAAAAACTTTGATACGGTAATCCTTTTCAAGTTTTGATTTCTAGATATTGTCTTGTTTGTGTAGTTGGGGATGAAATTAAATCTGTCGATTCCTTGCAACTTGACTTGGAGACAATTGAAGCTGCCACAAACAACTTCTCTGACGACAACAAGATTGGTAAAGGTGGATTTGGTACGGTTTACAAGGTGGGTATCTGGTTGGAACCGACGTGTTGTCATATATATGGGCACATGCGTGATAATAAGATATTCTGACCTCGTTTCAAGCATACTTTCAGGGTACCCTTTACAATGGACAACACATAGCTGTGAAGAGGCTATCCGAAACCTCGAGGCAGGGTGCAGTAGAATTTAAGAATGAGGTTATGCTGGTTGCCAAACTTCAACACAGGAATTTAGTGAGACTTCTTGGATTTTGCTTGGAAGGAGATGAAAAGATACTTGTTTATGAATATGTTCCCAATAGAAGTCTAGATTACTTCTTATTCGGTATGGCCAATCTAAACTTTTATCTACACCTCTATTCTTTTATTTTATTTTATTTTTATTTTGGATCATTTAGAGATGTAAATGTTCCAAAAAAATTAACTTCTAATGAACTTTTCCAGATGTTGAATGACAACTGATTAATGGCTGAAATTAATTGAGGCTTATTTGTACTTGAAAATTATATTTGAGTTGCCATAATCTGTCATTCACTTTAGTTTATCTACTTCTAATGCAAATTAATTTCAAAATTATAGATCCTAAAAGACAAAGACAATTGGATTGGTCAACTCGATATAAGATTATAAAAGGGATTGCTCGTGGTCTTCTCTATCTTCATGAAGATTCTCAACTTAGAATCATTCATCGTGATCTCAAAGTTAGCAATATCTTACTCGATGATTATATGAATCCAAAGATTTCAGATTTTGGCATGGCAAGAATATTTGTGATGGATCAAACTCAAGGGAATACTAGCAGAATTGTCGGAACATTGTAAGTGTTTGATTTTTACATTTGTATTTAGATTTTGTCAACAAATTGCTAATTTTTTTATACATATAGCACGTGAAATCATTAAACAAAAAATTGGTGCTACTTGAGGCTTTTATCTAAACTCAAATAACATAGATAATTAGTTGATTAACTTCATTATATTGTCAATCAATGCCCAACCTAGATTCATTAGCTTGAAACATTTAAAATGTTATTTTTGGTTCATTTACCAAGTATTGATATGTTCTGTTGTTGGTTTGTAGTGGATATATGTCTCCAGAATATGCAATGCATGGACGATTCTCTGTGAAATCTGATGTATTTAGTTTTGGTGTCTTACTTCTGGAGATTATAAGTAGTAAGAAGAACAACCACTTCTACCAATCTGAACGTGATGAGGACCTCTTAAGCTATGTGAGTAAAGAATATATACTTTAATTTGGTGTTGTTTAGGACAAACAATCCTGCAAAAGGGAAAAAAGAGTTAAGTTTTTTAATATTGTGTAAATGAATCACTACAGGCCTGGAAACAATGGAAGAATGGAACACCCTTGGCGTTCCTAGATCCAACTATAAAGGATTCTTTTTCCAAAAATGAAGTCATTAGATGCATCCATATTGGCTTATTGTGTGTTCAAGAAGACCCAGCCAACAGACCAACAATGGCAACTATAGTCCTTATGCTTGACAGTCACTCTGTTACCCTCCAACTGCCTCAACAGCCAGCATTTTTACTTCGGAGTAAGGTTAAGAAGGTCATGCCAGGAAAGGAAGATATGACAAGCCATTCAGTGCCATGGTCTGTCGATGAAGCACCAGTCACTGAAGTGCACCCGCGATAGTCTGAGGAAGCGAGGTGTTGCAAAACCAAGTAGCTGCCACCAAGTCTTGAAACTAATTATCGTACGTATGGCTTTTGTTTATATGGAATCTAAACTTAGGACGAATATTTCTATATTCCAAGTCGTTTACTGTTGTCATGACATCTGCTAAGAGTAGACCACTGTGTAAAGGGTACATAGCTAGCATTTAATAAGATCATGTCTCTTTTTCATGCTTGGGTTTGTCCCTATCCACCGAAACATAAGTAGCGATACATGATACAGTTTAATAATAATAAAGTAAAAGTCTTTAAGGTGTTTAGGGAACTTCGTTTTTTCTTAAAAGTGATTTGTAGAAAAAGGTATGTTTTTCTTTTCAAATAGACTTTCAATAATAATAGATTACTCCCTTTTTAATACACATCATCTCTTTCTTCTCTGGCCTTTAAGATATCTGTAAAAAGAAGAAGAAATAGTTTCGAGAGGACGGGACCTCTGTCTCTTTCCTTGCACCTTCAAACGTCGGTTCCAAGAGCAATTGGTACATCCTATGCGCGTCTTCTTCCTCCTATGCTTCTTCGCTTGGATGAACAACAAAACGCTTCTGGAAACAAAGGTTCTCCACCTGCTTTTGTTGACCGCGTCAAGAGGGCCCAGCAGCACAACTCACCACTCTTGTCTACTTGTAATTGATATATCTTTGGTCTAGCTTTGGAAAATGAATAAACTTAAACTCTTATCATTGTAATATCCCTGTAACTTATTTTTCTCTTGAAGAGAAAAAAAAATGTATTTGAACTTTCGTGTAATTGCCACCCATTTGGACTAGGTCATGTAGATATGTTGTCAGAGGACACAGTGGCTATGATGTGAAATATCTTGAGTTGTAAGGAATTCGTGTTTGTGAGCATATATTCGTGTAGTACTTTATGGAAATAGGATTTCTCTCATTAGTGTTGATTAAGAAAGGTGTGGAGTTAGACTCTAGGCGAGTCAACATCCTTAAACCAATTGTGTGCAACTATCTCTCTATCTCTTTTCTTTTTCTTTTTTGCATTCTACATTTTATTAATTGTTCATTTGATTGAGGTAGTTTATTAGGTACAATTATGTTGCAACATTATATAAACATGGTTGGCATTTAAGAGAACCAAAGAGATAATAAAAGATCTCACCCAATTCAAACCCCCTTTCTTATAGGTGGTATCAAAAAATTGGTGCTTTATTAGAAGGTCTAACCATCTAAAGGAAATCCTAGGCTTGCAACTAAAGACTTGGATACATATAAGTCTCTCTTCTTTGATGGATCAAATTATGAAGGTTTGAAATCCTTGATGAAAAATCTCGTAATAGAAAGAGATATTAACACTTCAAACTCAATAGACTATAAGGTACAAGTATCCAAACGGATAATTGGATTGAACAAGAAACATTAGATAGCAGTATAAGTTGTAGACTACGTACATGAAATTTGTGCATTAGTCAAATTGACATTAATAGAGTAGTCACTTGTAAAATAGGTCAACAAATATGATTGACATTGGACAATTTTTATATAGAATAAAGTGCTTCTAGAGATAATCTTTATTATGAGTATAAGAATTCTAAACAACAAGAGGCAACAAAAATATGCTTTATGGCTCACACTAAGGAAGAACATTAAGGAAGAACATTAAGGAAGATAAGAGATTGAGAAACCTATTCATACTGAAAGGGAAGAAACTAGGAAAATCAATGAATGGTGCTTTATAGTTGTAACCAAGAAGTAAGAGTAGGTCCAGTTGCTTACCGCCTTAAACTTCCTCCTTTAGCCCGTATTCATCCTGCCTTCCACATTTCTCACCTTAAAAAGTTTGTACCTCCCACCACTTAAGTCAGTCTTAGCCTCCCTCTACCAGAACAACAGCTTATGGATTGCGTCACCTAACTCAAAGTGCTAGACAAACGGGCGATAGAGGGGACCCCACATGTCTTGGTACAGTGGCAAGGCTGTCTAGCTTAAGATGCCACATAGGAAGAGTTAGACGCCGTGAAACAGTGTTTCCCCAACATCGACCCTGGGGGCAAGGTCTCAAATAAAGGGAAAGGTCTTTTATGTGTCCAAAAGAGGCCTTGTTCTACCTCCACTTCGTGTGTGGCAACCTTAAGTTCCTTGGATGAGGGTGGTGCTTCAAATGACCATGTGGCTTCCTAAGAGCTGGCCATAAGCCTTTTTACTACCACCAAGCAAAAAGTAATATAGCGTAAAGGCATGTGACTACATGCCTAGTTTTGTGATCTGATGCATGCATCAGGATTCTGGCAAACCCACAGAAGTAATGATGTGCACTAGCCAAACTGTGGGTGGGCTAGCATAATGGTGAATAAGTGATGATGAAGGATTAGGGGAGGATCTAGGCTAGGGTTCTTTTCTGTTAGGATGGCTTGTTGCATGGGGAAAGGTCTTGGCCTGTAGCGTGAGTTTGGAAACCCGATACAGGGGATGTAGTTTAAAATGCTAGAGAGAAAATTATTATATTCTTATACTCGTGAATGAAAGTCCCCTTCATCTCCAATTCTTCCTTGTTCTCTTTTAGTTGACACCATAGGGAAGAAACAACACTTCTCACCTCTAATCTTTCACGATCAACCAATCTATAAATAGATTACTCGATCCATATCGGGAAGTCATAACACTTTTAAAGGATATTGAAAACAATTTCAATTTGGGATACACCAGTAGAAGTGCCTTAGCTAGAATGCATAAGAGAGGGATTGGAAAAGGACCTCGTAGCCTAGACCTTGCAGAAAAACGTGGGCAACTTTAGTTAGAAGTGGAACTTAAGTGGAATGGTGTTAGTGCTTTATTTCATACCCTTCTCTTGCTAGTGAGTTCCCATTTACATTCCTTCTTTTCTATTTGAGGAGTTCAAGTTAGCTTTAATGTTGCCGTGTGAAGCTTAGCTTGCTTTAGCAGCCATGTGATGATTCAACTTCATCATTGGCGTAGGTGCCAGGCCAAGTGGTAGTGAAACTTAAGTGGTGATGTAAGTGCATGGTAAGCATAGTAGCCCCCTCGAGCATGCTACTTGTACAACCAAGTGAAGAGCGGGTTTGATTCTAAGGTTGTATATCTCTTTGGTGGCAAAGGAGTGCCTTTAGTATTCCAAATAGCTAACAAGGATGTTCTATTGTCACACAAATAACAATCAATTAGATAAGTGTATACTGAGCTTGTTTGATATATCTAATGGTTCA
Organism: Casuarina cunninghamiana; assembly: GCA_028551485.1. Taxonomy (NCBI): domain Eukaryota; kingdom Viridiplantae; phylum Streptophyta; class Magnoliopsida; order Fagales; family Casuarinaceae; genus Casuarina; species Casuarina cunninghamiana. The sequence goes on along the minus strand of CM052366.1, from coordinate 22,055,295 downwards.
AATTAGAAGCCTAAGATCTCTTAAGAATTGTTAGATTGTACCATCATGCATGTATGGATCAAACACACAATGAATGGAACATATACACCTAAACATAACATATTTAAGAAGGTTCGAATAAATGCAATGTCCTATGTCCTTTACATACACTTCTTGGTTTTCTCCTACTTTCTTTCTCATTAAATGGGCAATATTTCATAAAATTCTATCATAACCTAAAAGCCATGAAATATTTTTTGCAAGCCTATAGACCTTTATAGCCATGCCTAATGGGGGCCCTCTTATCTTACCAATCCATCTAGGATCCTCCACCTCCCTTATTTTTATAAAGGTGACTTAAACATCTCAATTTGCAACTATGCCCTTACTTAAATCAAGATATTACAATCATGTTCTTGACCTAATTTTTCTCCTAACGCTAACAATATCTCAACATTCCTTAATACTTTTTGTTAAGATATGAGCAATAAATCTTATATTGTTAAGAAATATATTAAGAACTTTCTTATAAGATAATGAATTTTACCACCCATTGAGTCAACTTTTAGACTAAATAATAAGTCTTTTAACTTGGTACTAGAAGCTAAGATTTCCTTAGCAACCTAATGGGGTCCCATTGACTTGTGCTCATGTATTGCCAATGTAATATGATATTATGGTGATTCAATAATTTAATTATTACAATAAAAGGATGTTTTAAGATCTAGGTAATGAAGTATTATGTTACTAAGAGATATCTTAAAAATCTTACTCAAGATACTGGACTCCACCATTTCCTAAGTCAACTTTTGAGTTGGATAATGGATTTCTTAACACTTTTTGTCTTATTTTCAATAATGGTTATTGGGGATTGCAACAAAGAGGACAATTGAAGATCTTGAATTGGGTAAGTGTCCTTGAGGGTAATTCTCTTGGTGCTTTTTCTGCACCTTTTCACTAATCGGAGGACTTTTTTTTTTTTTTTTTTTTTGTTTACTATTCTTGTGAACATGAGTAGCTAGTGAGAAGGGATCACAATCTTATACCCTTTCATCGTTTCTAAAAACAACAAGAAGTCAATAGTTCTTTGTACATAAACCAATGAGATTTCATTGTTTTCATGAGCACTTTTTAGTTACCAATCAATCAAATATCTTTACATGGTCAGTTCTTTTTTTTTTTTTTTTTAAATGCCCTCGTTTCTGTACAATAATTTTGACCAAATTTGAATTATATTGCAGATAATATTTGATATTTCTAAAGAAATTGAAAACTTCCAGGAAAAGAACTAGGGACTCGATTGTCTCATCAGTCTCTTTTATCATCTGAGGCCGCAAGGACATGCTAACCATATGCGGGGTCAGATGATGACTTGGAAGATCCCTTTCCATTCCATTCCCTAAGTCAAACTTCCTTAGAGCTGAAAGGTAGGAGAATTTTGATTAGTAAAGCCTGTGTTTCGCTTTTTATTTTTATTTTTAATCAGAAAAACTTGTATAACCTCCCTACGGGTAAGGAAAAATACGAGGCATTTTTGTTTTCTAGAAAGCATTTTCTGCCCAATAAAGTCTATGACTTACACTATAGATGCACTCTTACAGCCATAATTTATGATTGAGTACAGATCCTAATAGATATCATTTTGCCAAGCTAAAGTCTCTCTCAAGGTAAGTTCAGATAATGGTCAATAAACACTTAGATGAAAATTGATTCACTTTATTATAATTACTTTCAAAGCGACCTAATACTTAAGTCTTGCTTTCATAATCTATATATTTGAAGATTAGGCTTGATCGATACCCGGGAAACAGATGGCCAAAAGAATAATGATCGGAGTGAACTAAACATCGCTGTTTCAATGGCGAAAGGGAAGGAAGAGAACGAACAGATAACATTGCAGGCGGCTTCTTGTGGAATCCGTGTGTTTGCATTGGTGGTCAAAGTAAACTCTGCCACCGGACAAACTCTCCATCAATTTTCAGTTGCTTTTTATGCACGCAGTATTGCTTTCCGCCAAGTCTCACAAACTATGGGCCCTTCAGTTAATTTAAGCTGCAATGTTCCGAACCCTTTCCTCGCAACTCCTTAGCTCCCACTAACATTTCAATCATTGACTACATTTTTTTTCCTCACCCACTTAGAATAGATTTTTTTTTTTTTCAATAACTGAAATTTTCCCTTGACTGCCACATCACATCCCAGAAGCTACCTAGGACACACACAGGGAATAAGCCAATATACAGAATTGTAACTCTAATAGCGATAGATTTATGTAGACTTCTGCCCCTCCACGTAAGTCAAGGACTCCTCTCAGAAACTATTTTCAATTGTATAACTGAATGACGACAAGAGAGGAATTTGTTCACTTATCTCCTTAGGTGCAAAGAGAAACACAAACTCCTTCAACTACCATATAGGAAATTTAGCCATTATCATAGCAGAAGCACTCAGAGTAAGAGATGGCACTTCCCCATATCGTTCCACAAGTCAGTCGACCGCTTCTGCTTTATGTTTTCCTTGCCTCCCTCTGCAATCTTGCATATGCAGACCCTCCATATAACCTTTGTTCAAACACTAGCAATTATGCAGATAACAGTACGTTTCAAGAGAATCTTAACTACATCCTCCAATCTTTACCCTCGAATGCATCTGTTTCCAAATTCTATAATACCTCCAAAGGAAATGACCCAGATAGGGTTTTCAGTCTTTACATGTGCCTCAACTATGCTACGTATGACACCTGCAGGGACTGCATAACAACCGCTGCACAAGACATTTTGAATCTTTGCCCAAACACAACAGAAGCGATTGTATGGGAGGAGAATTGCCAGTTGCGGTACTCAAACAAAAATTTCTTTGGCCAATTGGATGTCACAGGGAACGTTCTCAACTTGGATAACAACAAGAACATTTAGCAACCGCAAGAGTTCAAATCTGTTGTGAGGGAGACACTTAATGATCTTGCTAAGGAGGCAGCTTTCAATCTTTCGGCTAATATGTATTCTACGGGAGAGGTATCCTTTCAAGACGAGGCAATATATGCTCTAGTTCAGTGCACCAGAGACTTATCTGCTGATGAGTGTAGTTCCTGCCTCCAGAGGGCCATAACAGATGTTTTAACTTGCTGCTATTTTTCTATTGGTGCAAGACTTCCTAGCCGGAGTTGCTTCTTGAGGTATGAGTTATATGACTTTTATGGAAAGCCGTCTGAAGCTCCCAGTTCGTCGGGGAGAAGTAAGTATTTTTCCCGACTAGAATACTCTAGCGCAAATTCCTCTTAGTATAATGTTTATTTGAGATGAATAATAACTAATCGGCAAATGATTGCTTACAAATTCAGGCAGGGAAGGGAGAAAATGGATGATGTTAATTCTCATAGTCGGTTCTAGCTTGGCGATAGTACTTCTGGGTTCCTGTATCTTTTGCCTGGCGATTTCTAGAAGGGCTAAAAAATGTAAAGAAGCCTGCTACAAAGATTGCTTTTTTCAATTTTGTACTGGTTTTCACAATTGATAATACAATTCTTTTCCGACAGGGGAAAGAGACATCATTAATCAACAAGCAAATATCAGTGGTCCTGGTATCTTAAACTTCAATCATCCCAGTTTTCAAGGAAGGTGTGACGAGAAAGCTCAGGAATCTCCCCATATTGATTTGGCATATATACTAACAGCTACCAAGAACTTCTCTGATGCAAATAAACTTGGACAAGGTGGTTTTGGCTCAGTTTACAAGGTGATTGCTCTTTTATCATCTTATGTTTATAGTACAAAAGGTATCAGCTTGTCTTGGTTTTTTTTTTTTTTTTTTTTTTCTTTTCTTTTCTTAATGTTGCTGAAAAGAATTAAAATTTTGCAGGGTACATTTAGTGATGGAAGAGAAGTAGCAGTCAAGAGACCTTCTTACTATTCCGTCAAAAGCAGGAACATGGAAGATTTTGGTGGTTGTGTTGGGCACGTGTGTACCAATTTCAGTGCTAGCCGTCCTCGGGTCTTTCGCAGTTTATCATCGGCGGAAGAAGAGAAAACAAAGAGGTTAGTTAATCTAGATAGCTTGCAACCATAGATTTGTTTCAGAATTGCCAGTAACGAGGTTTATATTTAGTTGTAGATAATGAGAACGGCCAGAAGGATCTATTACATGAATTGACAACCACCCCCGGAGTTGCCCCTACGCAAGACGGGGAATTAGTGAGTACTGACGAACTGCCTTTCATGAATTTATCCACTATATTGGTGGCTACAGATGACTTTTCAGATTCAAACAAGCTCGGGCAAGGCGGCTTTGGCTCCGTCTTCAAGGTCACATCAATTGTTCTATTTTCTTTCGATCTTATATTGCGTTGGGCCTGAACTTTTTTCCTGCTTCCGAATATTCTTCTCAGGGTGTGCTACCAGATGATAAGGAAGTAGCAGTCAAAAGGTTGTCTTGGAAGTCATGGCAAGGCTTGGAGGAGTTCGAAAACGAGATCATACTTATTGCAAAACTTCAGCACCGAAACCTTGTGAAACTCTTGGGATGTGGCATAGAGGGAGAGGAAAAACTGCTTGTCTATGAATTCATGCCCAATAAAAGCCTTGACTTCTTCATCTTTGGTTTGCTCCTTCGACCCTTCTTCGTTCTAACTTTATTACATTCCAAACTACTTGGTCATTACACTATTGATTTTCAAACCTGAAGTCATGCCTTTACTTTCTTCTACTACTGCATTTTAGATTCAGAAAAACGCACTCAGCTTGATTGGAAGACATGTTACAATATTATTGTTGGTATAGGCAGGGGACTTCTCTATCTTCATGAGGATTCTCATCTTAAAATCATTCATTGGGATCTAAAGCCAAGTAATATATTATTAGATGATGAAATGGTTGTTAAAATATCATATTTTGGCATGGCAAGAATCTTTTGTGAAAACCAATGTCCTGCCAACACTTGAAGGATTGTTGGAACATAATAAGTCTTCTTACTTTTATGTTTTTTTTTTTTCCTTTTAATATAAAACTACGAAAACATTTATTGGCATAATGTTCAAAAACAGCAGATATATGGCTCCAGAATATGCAATGGAATGAATATTTTCTGTTAAATATGATGTTTTTAGCTTTGGCGTGGTGTTACTTGAGATTATCAGTGGAAAGAAAAACAACGACTTCTACCTCAAAGTTCATTCCCAAAGACTTCTTGCATATGTATGTTTCTTCCTTCCGTTTGAATTATCTCTCATTGAGTTAAAACTGAATTTAGCCTTTCTCAAAGCGTGCCCATTAGTGGACGAAAGATATATTTTCTATAAATGAATATTGACAGGCATGGAGACTCTGGAATGAAGGAAAATGGTTGGAATTTGTGAACCCTTTGTTGATGGAGGCGACCCAGATTACAGACGTCTTAAAATGCATGCACGTCGGGCTTTTGTGTGTGCAAGAGGATCCAACGGATCGGCCTACAATGTCATCCGTCCTAGTTCTGCTGGGGAATGAATCAGTATCTCTTCCTCACCCGAAACAACCTGCATTTGTTATGGCTAGAGTCATTCAGAATGATCAGTTTCCCACAACAAATCCTTCTGTAAATGAGCTTACTGTTTCCAGTATCTCACCTAGATGACCACTGAAAAGATTGTGTCCGTCCTTCTCACAGCGTGGCAATAAACTGAACTCGTATCATATCTCCGTAAGGCTAGAATGTCACATGTAATATGTAGAACATATAGCCTTTCAACTCCATAAGTTTTCAAATGAACCTTTTTCTATTTTAACGTGGGTTGTTTGTCTAAACATAGTCCATAGGTAAAGGCATTTTTGCTTAATTTTATATTAGGCTTACTTAAGTGAGTTATATTAAGTTGGTCCATAAGTTCTAATATATGGACTGATTGATATGGGCCATGGCTAATCAAATAAGGTCGTGATAAGTAGGCCTATTGAGTTGTACATAAAATTAAGGTTAAGTCTTATCCTCTAGCTCATACTATAAATTCATGTTATTCTTAGGGTTACATACAGCTGTTTTTTATAAAGAAATGTAAACCTAGGTTCTCTCATTGAGCCAATAATTCTTATGAAAATAGAGGATATTCACCTAAGTCCGGATTCTAATTCGCATTATTATGTTTACGACACCAAAAAAATGAATCCCAAGAACGGTATGTTTCTAACTATTTTCTTTGTGTTTATTGGTAAAGCAAAATTATAAAATAGTGTTTTAGATCTGTCTATATAAATCCTATAAGGTTTATTTTCTAACATGGCAAACAGAGGAACCCCTAAAAAACGGAATGGTTAGATGACAAAGAAAATACTGTCAGCCTTTTTCGAACAACTTTCCTTCGTCGAAGGCGAAACAAGAAGGAAGAGGAAGCGTGCACCGTCGAAATTGACCCACGTAGCTCCGTCCTGTGGCAAACATCCACCTTTTTCTTCTGTTGAGGCTCAAGACAATTGGGGGTCCACGCCCACTTATTCAAGAAGAGGACAAAGGCCCGTGAGACACGTCAGATATTGAAAAGTCAAGTGCAGCGCCCAAGCCATCCTCTAGAACAAGATTGCTATCCGACCTATATAGCTGCAACCCTACTGTGCTGCAAGAACAATCCCGAAAGAAACTCAGATCCTGCAACATTCGAACTTGGAAAAGCTGATCATAAACCCGAAAGCATGCTATATCTGTAATCGTTTTCTGAAACTCATAATTCTTAACATAAGATATTTTCCCTCTCCTAATTTTTACCTCTCGCCCAATTCTGGCTCTTTGCTGTCTCCTGCAATCCAACGTAACTGAGTTGCGGCTTGTTTACCTTGTTCTCTAAAAGTCATATCTCACGGCATTGAGATTTTTATCCCAACTTAGAACAAACACACATGTAAAATCTGGATATGCCTGTACAATCTCCCTCTAAACATTACAAGAAAAACCAACGATAGCAATTTCTTTTTTATGAAACCAATATGTGACAATTTCTCTAAACACGAGGATAAAATTACCTTTATCAATGGCTCCCTACCATTGCCGCACGGCGGCCCTCTACGGGCCCTACAATGGGATTGATGTCCCGCCAACACCCTCAGATGGCTTACAAACTCTGTAGAACTGGACATTACTATTTCAATTACTGGCGCCCAAAACACGGTGTAGGTGTGGGAACTGTTCAAGAGGTGATTTGAGAAGGTGTTGGGGACTGAAACAACAAAAACTGTTCCATAATATGCATTCAAATTAGCAGAACTTCGGGGGAACCTGAAACTCAGGGTGAATGAATTTTTAGCTGTTGTGGAAAATGTGTTTGTGCTATCTCGGCCAACTACATTCAAACACGAATGTGTTTCTTCTTAGTGGCCTGCACGCACATAAGGGTGTTAGAGACTGTTGCACATCAATTTCAAATGTCAAATTCTTCAGTTTTATTAATAGTAATATCCTTGCTCCTTCCAAAACCTTATAGAACTCTTCGGTGATGAATCTTGGCAAGTAGCAGTTATTTAGTAGAGACAGCCGCCCCTCGACGCCGTCGTGTTCGTGTCCTCAACCAATGGTCACCCAATTGGGAGTTCCAACATCTTCATCGGCTCAACTCCAAAGATCAGGTGGTGTATCCTTGGGCAAACCCGTGTGCCTCCATTGTAAGTGGGCGGGCCACACCTATGACCAATGTTATTGGAACATGGGCTTCCTACCCAATGGTTGAAAAATACCTCAACCAACGAATAGTAGCCCATTTTGCCCATCATCAAAAGTTTCCATTTTTCAGCCCCAACAACGGAGATGTGTTGGTCAAGCCCAATCTACCCAGCCATACTCCCGTTTTACCTCTTGCAACGCGCGAGGAGTTTAGGCTCATCATTATAGCCTGTTGGATCCCCCGATAATGTAACGGGTCTACATAATTGTTAGGGATTTTTATAAATGTCTAGGCTAATAGTTGTTTTATTTCTAGCATAGAATAAATAAAGTAGCCTTCAACTGATGGAAAAAGCCATTCCTCAGTACTTGCAGATTCAGTTCATTGATGAAGATTGCGGGTTCAGTTGGGAAAGTGACAACGCCGGGAAAACTAGGTGTTGTAAAAGTTAAGTAGGTTTCGTCTGTGGCTTTTGTGGGAGTGGCCAGCTCAATGGTTAGTCAAGCTTCAACCGATTGCTCGTTGCTTCCGCAGGAAGGTTTGAATTGAGAAGTAGTGGGCGTCAGTTGCTCATTTCTTCGTGGAAAGCAAGACTAGCGGGTGTGCTGTTGGGAAAATAGTGAAGATCTTCAAGGATCCGTGTGTTGTGGAAGTGGCTTGAGTCATGCGGCCAAGTCATGTTAATTAGTTAGTTTTGCTTGTAAGTGTAGTCGTCTTCTTTTGTAGTGGGATTGTGAGTTGGTTAAGAGTGTAGAGATTTAAGCACTCGTAGTGGGTCTTAGTAGTTTGTTTTGGGACTTACTTCGGTTAAGTGTTACCTAGTAACTAGGATCTTAGTTAACGATCAAGTATTTAAGAATAAGTCTCTCTCAAGTTATTTACACATCATGGCGTCCCCACACCACACAAACATACTTTTTGTGTCATATTCTCAGTTAAACCGTTCGTCCATTAGTACGCTTACTAGACATAACAATTGTTTTGTTCCTTATTATCCTTGTTTTTATGTCTTTCAAGATCATTAGATTGACCCTTGACAACCGTCCACTTCTAGGATGGGCTCGCCATGCTTAAACTTCAATATGAACCTTTTGGTCGGCTCTATAAAAAATGATTTACATTCTTCTATAAAATTGATAATTAAGCTAGGAGAATAGTTCAAAATATAAAGAAGATCTATAACAAAGATATTAGTGATGTACAACAATTATTATTTTTAAATAGTCTCTCATTTCGAATTGAAGAAATGATGAAGAGTTAATTTATGATGATGAAATAATAAGGTAAAATCACATAAACTTAATCCACAAGTAAGCAGGTGTCGCATTTGAGCCTAAATTCTAATGGTAGAAATAACTTCATTTTCTCCCTTAAAATAGGTTCTTAAGAGAGAAGAACAAGTTAATTCTTATCACTATCAGGATTAAGAACATATAATGTCAACGCGAATGTCATTACTTCCATTCTATATATGAATTCTTGGATCCATATTATTAAACTTTTCAGTTAGGAAATCAAGTCATCAGGAGTCTCCGTAATGGTTTACTGTCCGTACAGGACAATCCAGCTGACAGACCAATGATGGCCTCCATTGTTCTCATGCTTAAAAATGAAGAAGACCATTCTAATGTCAGCAACTAAAAAATAAAAATTTTGAGAAGTCACTCATCGTCTGCTCCGTGTAACTACCCGAAAAGCTATGACCGAAGACAGAGGAGCTCCTATGTATCATCCCATCTCACCAGACCGTTTCACATGAAGCATGGAAGAATTGACAGGGCGTTTGAAGCATTAATTTCGTGGTTGCTAACCGTTGTATTTCTATTGCTGCTCAAATTATAACTCAAACAATACAAATACACAAACTGGTGTATTTCTTATATTTTTCTACAACTAAGATTTTTTGTGCTTTCTATAATCAAATTTTGTTTTAATAAAAATCTTCTTCAACCACAGCATCAAACTCTTGTATCCGTTCCTTTAATTTCATTTGGGTATCAAAGCCAACGTTTTGTGGCTCTTTATATCCTCTTTCTCCCTTACCTAAACTATTTTCTATTTTGATATATCATATCGATATACCTCCCATGGATTACACAAATTAAATCCCTTATGAGAACTCAAAAACTCATGGGATTTCTCACAGATAAAACAGCACCCCTAGCCAAGAAAATAACCAAAGATGGTATAAAAAAAGATAACCCAACATATAAAGATTAGGAACAAAGCAATGACCTTGACAATTCATGGCTAATGAGGACGCTCTCTAAGGAAGCCCTATGTCATATTTTTTAAGCTGAAACTACCTCTAAGGTTTTGGAAATTCTTGCTAACAAATACGCACAGAGGTTAGAGTCTTAAGAATTTACTCTTCTCTTGCAACTACACAACCTACAAAAAGGAAATTGACACCTTGTAGACCATTTGAATGATTTCCAAGACATTCTAAACCAATTGTGTTTGATTGGGAAACCAATCTTGAACTCTAGTAAGACGTTTCGACTATTGCAAAGCCTAGGTAAAAGGTATGAATTTTTTAAGTAGACTATGCTCAAGCCACCTATTCCACCATTTGAAGATGTGGTTGGCAACTTCAAGTGTGTAAATTTTAGCTCCTGAACTATTCATAGACTCAGAGTGACGATGCCATTTTTGTCACTCAACAAAATCAACAAGCAAAGGTCGAGGCTAGAATAGAGGATATGGTCACTTAGTATCTAACTTCTCTTCACAAGGTAGAAGCTCTGCCCCAGTTGCACAAACAATAGGATCAGCATAGAAAGCCTCAGTAGAGGGAAGAAAACTTGCGATAGAACAATCAGTCTCAAAGTACACACCCCCCTGTTATTTGTCAAATCTGTTCTAAATGTGGACACGGTGCGTTGTAGTGCCACAGGAGATTAGATTGCAATTACCAACAACAAGAAGTACCTGCTACTTTTGCCTATCTACAGGTATATTAGCCATGTGGTAAACAATATTTGTAAGTTATAATTATTGGACATAACAAAATCATAGTAGGTAAAGGAAACTTTGTCCCTATAACTCATATCAAATTTGTCTTTAAACAGTGACCTATTTCCTATTAAGTCCATCCTTTTAGATCCATATTTGCAGGAAAACCTTATGTCAATTCCCCAATTAAGAGATGACTTGTCTATAACCATGGAATTTGACTCAAATTCTTTCTTTATTAAGGAAAAGAAAACCAGCAACATTTTGACCAAAGGGTTTAAGAGAGGGAAATTGTATCTTGCCAACATCAAATGAATCTGTCTTTATCTCCACTGAGCAACAAATGGTTCTATGGAGTGTATGGCACTCATACTTTGGTCATACCAATGAAGAAATTTTGAACCGGCTCACAAAGTAGTAGCTAATTTCCATGTCTAGGAGCTCTTCATCTATTTTTTTTGTTCTAGTTGTCAGGAAGGGAAGAGTACTAAGCTTCCCTTCACTTTGAAAAAACAACTGTGCCTTAACAAAATTCATTCTAACTTGTGGAGACTGGCCCCCAGTTTCTTCAAATTAGGACTTATTATATATTATTTGTTGATGACTCCAGTAAATTTACATGGTTATATCCTTTGCAAAGAAAATCAAACTTATTCCAAATATTTATTCTTTTTCGCACCATAATTGAAAAAACAATTGGATCTTTTGATTAAAGTCCTAAATTGTGATAACGGAGGGAGACTTTGTAAATCAGCAAGTCTCTAAAATGATAGATTACTTGGCAAAACATGAGATTTTACAACAACTCTAATGTCCTTACATGCCTAATCAAAATGGATTGGTCGAGAGAAAACATAGAAATGTGACAAAACTTACAAGAACTTTTTTAATTCAATCAGTCGCCCCAAAAATCTCTAGTTGGAAGCTTTCTCTACAGCAGTGTTTCTAATTAATAGGTTGCTTGTCGGTGCACTAGAAGGATGTTCTCCTTTTGAGAAAATATATAATAAAAAAGCTAACTACTTGACGCTTCGAGCGGGATTATGTAAACTAATATTTTTAGATGATTCAATGGACATAATATTTGTTGTTTTAATTCTCATATGATACTATGTGAGCAATATGCTTATTGGTAAAGTCATTATTTTCACTAAAGTAATGACTTTACTTTAGTGAAAATAATTGAAAGCAATTGAAGACAATGGAACAAAATAATTGACATCCTAATCCTATTCACTAAAGTAAGAAAATTTGTATAAGGAATTTTTTTTTTGTTTTAAAATTCAAAATCGTCATATAAAAGTATTATTTTAAATGAGATTTAAAGATTTTTAATCTTTATCTTCTCGTAATTTTTGCAATTCCTATAATGTTAGAGCATGACTTATGCTTCTATACACTAATTTTTACTAATGTAAACTTACCTTTTTACCAAAAGGAAAAAGAAAAAGAAAAAGAAGGAATGGAGAAGGTAGCCGCACAAGGAGAAAAGAGAGAAGAGGAGGTGCTATCATGGAAGAAAAATCCGTATGTTTGAATCTGCAACGATAGTGGACCGTTCTGCAATTAGATTGTCAAAAAAGTTGATGCGTAGCGGTCGTCACTAAGTCTCATCTTTCTAGTCATTTGAAAAATAGAAAGGATTTGAAGAAAAATTGAGAAGTTGAAGCAAATAGTAATGAATACTTTCAATTCTTATCTCATCTCATCTAATTGGTTGGTTGTTGCGCATCAAGCATAGAAGAATCAGCTAGGCATTTGAAGCTTTAACTTCACATTGTTGACCGTTGTATTTTCTTTGTCGTTCAAATTACAACTTAGATACTATACATACATAAACTCGTGTATTTCTTTGCTCTTTTCTGCAACCTGATTTCTTGTGCACTCTAAAATCAAACTCTATCTTAATGAAATCTTCTTCAACCATACCATAAAACTCGTCTCCACTCCTTTAATTTCATTTATGTTCAACATTCACTCCATTTCTTGGCCATAGTCTTTTCAACAACTAATATTATTCTTATGGGTTCGAATAGGTGCAAAAGCCATGGAAGGAGCTGGAGGTAAATCAATCTGCAAGCAAACTAGTGCCAAGGTCTATCAATGTAACATTGATAATTGAAATATAGTGTAAGAGGTAAGGGCAACATCACAGTTAGTTAATGTTTAGTAAGTCATGCTATTTGAATTCCTAGGTCATACATTAGTACTGATAAAGAATCTAGCATTCATGAACGGTAGTAAGCTTGCGATGGAATATGTATGGTTCACAAGGGAGAAAAGATGATCATAAGACCAACTTGTATTTCAAATCGTAGTAGCTAAAATAAAATGTCTCTTTGCGTTACGGTTGCCTTGGTTGAAATAGAGCACCATATGGAGGAATTGCTATTAACTCATAATGGTCAACAGGACCTTAATGGTTGTGCTCTAGCCTAACCCTAATAACCCATTTTCTAGGTTGCCTTTATGTAATTTGAACTTAAGATATGGAACTAGTTTTAACATCATTTGTTATGTATCTCAATCACTTCACCAAACCATCCAATCTAAAGATTAATCTTAGTACATTTCATTTAAATACCATCACTCTCCATAAGCCTAAGCCTACTATGATTCCCATAAGCTTGTAATATAAAATATGGAAAAGGGAGAGCTAAGAGTATAAAAAGACTAGAAAAGGAGGCTTCATGAATGGATGTATAATCAATTCATTATATTTAGTGTAATAGGCCTCCAAGCGACTAAAATAAAACTTTCTAAAATTATATGTTGATAATTAAAAATTCGAGTAGAATTAGATATGGGTAATATATAATCTCGTATTAACTCAGTTCGTGAAAAGCTTATATAATTAGGTCGATATCGATTGATATACATCTTGATAACCTCCAACTAAATTCTGACCATAGATAAGTGAAATGTTGTTTTCAGAATAAAGATAAGAAAACACTGGACAAATACTAGCGAGACAAAAATGAAAAACGACTGGGAAGCCACTGCCCACAAGATTTTTAGGAAACTATTATTGACTGGGGAACCCCGGTGGTTCCGTCACGGTCTCAGTTAGACCCATCGTTCGTGACATCGACGTCCTCATTTTAATTCCTCTGTCTTCTCTTTCAACACTTTGACAGGAATCTCCTCTCTTTTTCGTCTTTTTCATTTCCATCTTCCCTCCCAGAAGGGTTGTCCTGTCGTCGCATCTGCACCGCACATGTCCTCCTCCCTCTCTCTTGATACCCTCTTGTGTCTTCGTCACGTCCTTCTTACGTCTACTGTTTGTTTTATCGGATGTGGGAAGCCTCTTTGTCCCTTTACCTATAAACTTATTCAAGGTGTTAATAATTTTCATATCCGTAATCCCTAACTTTAGTTGCTTAATTAATATCTTGATGAGCTTAGACGTAAATTTAATTTCTATTCTAATAAGTGAGATGTAAACAAAAAAAGTATTTTGAGAATTCTTGAAACAGAAGGTGGAATTTTTTGCCGTAAAAGTGTAGTCCTGCTCACGATTTCGATATAAACCGAAACCTTGCTCTGTTCCGCAACGGAAGAGACTGATTTATCAAAATGACTTCCTTCAGTCTCTCCGTGACCCTCGTGTTCCTTTCCATACTAAGCTTTCTCAGCCTGACAACTAATGCAACCGACCCAATTCGCCTCTCCCACACTTGTGGAAATACTACTTTCGCCCAAAATAGCGTCTATGGTTCCAGGATCAACTCCCTCCTCTCTTCACTCTCCTCCAACGCCACCCGCAACATCGAATTCTACAACACTACCGCCGGAGAAGCAACCTCCAGTCCCGTCTATGGCCTCTTCCTCTGCCGTGGAGATGTCTCCGCTGATATGTGCCGAAGATGCGTGGTCAACGCAACCCAGGAGCTTACCCGAAAGTGTTCAAGGGAAAAGGTTGCTATCATTTGGTACGACGAGTGCATGGTGCGGTACTCCAACAAGTCTATCTTCTCCACCGTGGCCACAAAACCTATATTCGTCTTGTTGAACACCCAGAACATCACCGAGCAGAAGCGGTTTAACCGGCTAGTGAACACTACGACGACCGAACTAGCACGAGAAGCCTCGTACTCTTCGGTCGGTTTCAAGAAATTTGGGGTTAAGGAGGTGCCGTTTTCGCCTTTCCAAAACCTGTACAGCCTTGTACAGTGCACACCGGACCTGTCCAGCACCGACTGCAATAGTTGTCTTCAGGCAGCTATAAACCGTCTTCCTTGGTGTTGTGATGGAAAGCAAGGGGGAAGAGTTATATTCCCTAGTTGTAACGTTAGGTACGAGTTATACGCTTTTTACCACACAGAAACCGCGACTCCGACGCCTCTAGCTGCTCTTCCACCTCCACCTGCAGGTCCTTGTCTCGACTTTTATTGCTTTTACCGCCTCTGTTACCCTTATTCAGTTATGGTTTCAATGTTAAATTAGTGGTAATCTTGTTATACTTCAAGTTCTACTCGAAGTTTCTTGGTTGTGTCGTATCCCGTCCGTTTTCAACTGTAGGCTGTAGAATTAGGCGAAAAGCTCATAAGATGATAAATAAGAACTTATTATCTAAGATATAGCGATGAAAGGGTAATTCTTTTTACCATGTGAATGAAACTTGATTCGTTTCTGCAGGGAAAAGCAAAATCTCAACTACAACAATAATTGCCATTGTCGCTCCAATTGCTGCCTCTGTGGTGCTACTGGCTTTGGCGTACTGTTTACTAATTAGAAGGGTAAGAAAGAAGTCGGATGCTGAAAAGGAAGAAAAATCTAAGGAACTCGATCGTGTTCAAACTCAGCAAGGTATGAACGTGGTCATATGTCCAAATTATGTCTCACTCTTTCGATTTAAAGTCAAAAAGTGATTGCGACTTAAAGAAATGAAGGTGATATAAAGAATTTAGGCATTGAATTTCTTACCATCTAAAGTTAATCTTCCAGAACTAGCTGTATCCTAAAAAGAGAATGAATTGCTTCTACATATACTTTCTCGTCTGTATGTCAGCAAAAATTTCTGTTTGCGTTGTAATCTCTTACATTCATTTTCTCTTATGGGTCGTAGCTGCAAAAGAAATTTCAAAGGAAGTAACTGCGGCAGAATCCCTGCAATTTGATTTTGTAACCATCGAGACCGCCACGAAGAAATTCTCAAATGAAAACAAGCTAGGTGAAGGTGGATTTGGGGAAGTTTTTAAGGTAGGGGATCGACATTCATTTCATGAGTTTTCCGTAGTACTTAAAAGTAATTTTTAGCGAACTTAATGCATTTAGATTTGGGGAAAAAAAAATTTCAAGAGCTTTTAGACTTGGGATATTTTTAGTCATAAATGAAATAATTTTAAATTTAATTAGAGTGTAAATATTGTTAGGGTATACTTCCCAATAGACAAGAAATAGCTGTGAAGAGATTATGGAAGAGATCTGGAGAAGGTGTAGAACTATTCAAGAATGAGGTTATATTGGCTGCAACTCTTCAACACAAAAATTTAGCAAGGCTTTTGGGATTTTGCTTAGAAGGGAAAGATAAGATGCTTATCTATGAATACATATCCAACAAAAGCCTCGACAATTTTTTGTTCGGTATGTTTATCAAAAGTCCCCCTTCCCCCTCCAATTTTATGGCTTACAATAAAAAAATCCTATTTATTGTTCAATATGCATTTGCAACTAATTTTTTTATATCTTACTTGAATCTTCTTTTGATGGATTTATAGATCCAAAAGAGAAGGGAAGATTGGATTGGATAAGAAGATATAAGATAATTGGAGGGATTGCACGAGGAATACAATATCTTCATGAAAATTCAAAGTATAAAGTTATACATCGTGATCTAAAACCTAGTAGTATCTTATTAGATGAAAATATGAGTCCGAAAATTTCAGATTTTGGCATGGCAAGGATTCTTGAAGTTGACCAAAATCAAGGAGATACAAGTAAAATTGTTGGGACTTTGTAAGTTTTTAAATTCTTGCCTTTGTGTTATATGATAAAATCACTCCATAGAAATAAAATATAAAAAAGTCATTTCCAACATTTTGAACTTGAATAATATATGTTAGTGTTGTTCCTCAATGATAGTAATGTTGTTTATATGGTTTTTTCTGTATTGGTTTTCAGTGGTTATATGTCTCCAGAATATGCAATGTATGGAGAATTTTCAGAGAAATCTGATATTTACAGCTTTGGTGTTCTAATCTTAGAAATTATTAGTGGCAAGAAGAACAATAACTTTGAATCAGAAGGTTCTGAAGACCTCACGAGTATTGTGAGTAGAAACTAAAGCATAGCCTCTTCTTCCTTCTTAATTTCAATCATCATCTTTGAGGACAACATGGTATCTAGACATCATTTTGATAAATGTGCAGGCTTGGGTACATTGGAGGGAGGGAAGGCCGCTGGAATTGCTGGATCCAGCTCTGGGAGATTCTTATTCAAGAGAGGAAGCTACTAGATGCATCCAGATTGGTTTATTATGTGTTCAGAAAGATCCAACTGACAGACCAACCATGAATACAGTAGTTCATACGCTTAATAGCTCCTCCCTCACTCTGGGAGCCCCTGAACAGCCGGCATTCTTCGTTCGCCCTCGACCTGACCCGAACACGCCTGCCGGGGACGTGGCGTCTAATCAGTCAACTAGCGTGTCGATGCCGTGGTCTGTCAATGACGCCTCCGTGACCGAACCACACCCTCGCTAGTGTAGGAAGCAAGTAATATACCAAGTATTTTGTAAATAAGGGTGGGCAGAATGTAATGATATTAGATTATCTAGGATTGTAAAGCAAGAAACTGCCTGCTGGAGGATGAATAATTCTCGTTAGGAATTCAAGAACACATTTAGGACTTGGAGTTCCTTGTATGGTATAATGGATGAATAATGAAAATTTCCAAGTTCGGTTCTAATTTAGTAACTCTCAATTTTATCAAATAGTCCGATGTTAGATTTACTCTTGGAGAAAGGGTTGGATCCCGGTGGGATCAGTTACATCTTTCACAAGAACGATTCCACTACCGGCAGATCTTCTTTCTATTGTTTCCAATTCAGAGTGTATCTAGAATTTTATGATATGAATCGTGGTTGCAGAAGGAAGAATCTGCTGGATAATCTATTCAGTGACGCTCCAAAAGGCAAAGAGTTATAAATATAAAAGGTCAATTGATCAGGTCGTTGGGACCTTATTTAATGCCTTCTCCTTAGTGGATACCGTAGCGGAAAGATATCTAAGTAATGATGTGCAGGCTCCTATTTTCAAAGCCATTATGGTCCATAGGGTTAACAATATCTTCAGATTCTTCGAACTGGTCACCATCGTTCCAGCCGTGTTTGAACTTTATTGCCCACTGAGTGTTTGATGGTTGCCGTAGTTTAATAATTAGTTGCTTTTTGGCAGTCAGTCCAATCAGAGTAATTATCAGGGACATGACAGGCACTGTGCTTTCCAGCTACAACAAGGACCCAAAGGAAACCGGGGCTAAACGATGACCCAACCACTCGATGACTATGGCCGAAGATAACTCAATTACGCCATTTCCGGGGCAGAGAAAATGCTGGGTGTCTAAGCACCGTGCATTGAAAAAATCAGTAGAGATAAGGATAAGTGTAGTCCTACAAGATTCGCGGCAATATTACAAACACTTCAACTACAAGTCCTTTCAACAGAGGAGGAGCGGAGCTGCCACTGGGTTAGGTAACGAGTGTTAGGTAAATGTCGTGACCTGAAAACAACTACCACTAAGTTAGACGAGTCCTTGCCAAGACTTCCACTTGTTCCTGGGCTTCAATATCAATTATTGAAGCTCAGTTGCTTGAGCACCTTTTAGGCCAAACTTCTAAAGATATCATGACTTTAAGACAGCTACAGCTAGATCAACTACTCCCTTCCTTAAAATTCTCACACTTTCCTACCCCAAATCTTTAGTGGACTTGAGGATAACTTAAACAAACAATATCTACTTTTGAAAAATTAAGATGTTGAAAAATAGGCAGGAAACGTAAGAAAAAACCCAAAGAAGATAAGTAGGGAAAACAGTTTATTTAGCTTTTTCAATTTTTTTAATAAATGTATGGTTCCCTAATTATTTTTCAAAAATTTTGGCAGAAAAGATGGTGGTAGAATTGGCTGATGAAATGCAATTCTGCTTCTTTCTCTAGAATCTTCTCAATAAATATAAAATAAAATTTATGAGAATAACTTCTATAAAATCTTTAACATTTTTATCTTTTGTGACAATGCATATATTCTCTAACTTCAAGCGTGTTTAAATTTCATTTTTCACAAAAATTGGATAGTATATTTCTTGGGTTTAATTTTTGACGCATCCAAGATGAAGAAGGGATTTGAAGCTGAATATTATCCGCGGTACTATTTATTTGACTCTTTAAGCTTACCCGGATTACACGATGGGGCGTAGTCTAGTCTTTTCATACTCAGGTCCACTCCGTAGGAACTGTTGACATGATATCTGGCGGAGACGGATTTGGGTATCTTAGATTGCTAATTTTTCTGTCCCAGGAGCGACTTTCGTGATTGATTTTGACAGTGAAGGCGATAATAGTAGTGGGGCGGCACCATAGGAAAGCCGTGAGTTTGAAACAGACAAGGAAGCTGGTCCCATAAAATTTCAGATAACAGAGACAAGCTACAGAACGACATAGTCAAAATGATCCGCTAATTGGAGAGCGGTTGTCCACCTGTCTGTCCCTCCTCACGTCATTAGTCCACTGGTTGTCCACCACGACTCTTCCATCCATCCCTGTTCTTGGTCTAACCTTTACCCAACCCTTTGCGTGATTTCCCCTCCAACAAGGACAGAAAGCCTTAAAGTTGTTTGACTCGTCTGGTTGACTCGTGACGAACGGGCACCCCGTCAATACGGCAAGTCTCTGCTTCGTCACCACCGCTAGCGGCATCCGCTTATCCAAATCCCCGTTCATAATCATACCAAGAAATTGGAAAACGATACTGAAAATTCTGGCATAGTTGCAAATGGGAGGAGGTTGGTTCATCGAAATGCCTTTCTTCAATCCCTTCTTTCTTCCCGTTGTGTTCCTTTCCTTGCTTAGCTTCCTCAACCTAACCACTGCAGCAGACCCAATTAAACTCTCTACTGTCTGTGGAAACACTACTTACGCCCAAAATGGCTTCTACAGTTCCAATATCAACTCCCTGCTCTCTTCACTCTCCTCCAACGCCACCCGTAACGTCGAATTCTACAACACCACTGTCGGCCAAAATACCCGCGACCCTGTCTACGGTCTCTACCTCTGCCGTGGAGATGTACCTGCTGATACGTGCCAAAGATGCGTGGTCAACGCTACGAAGGAGCTCGCCGGTAGGTGTAAAGGACAAAAGGTTGCTATTATTTGGTACGACGAGTGCATGGTTCGCTACTCCAACGAATCTATCTTCTCCATCGTGGCCACGAAACCTATATTCACCTTGGTGAACACCCAGAACATCACCGAACAGGTGCGGTTTAACAAGCTTGTGAACACGACGACGACCGAACTAGCACGAGAAGCCTCGAACTCTTCGGTCGGTGTCAAGAAGTTCAGAGTTAAGGAGGTGCCGTTTTCCGCCTTTCAAAACCTGTACAGCCTTGTACAGTGCACACCGGACCTGTCCAGCATCGACTGCAATAGTTGTCTTCAGGCAGCTATAAACGGTCTTCCTTTGTGCTGTGATGGAAAGCAAGGGGGAAGAGTCGTATTCCCTAGTTGTAATGTTAGGTATGAATTGTACAAGTTCTACAACCTATCCACAGCACCCGCGCCTGCACCAGGGCTTGCAACTCCACCGCTAGGCTCAAAAGGTAAAGTTGGACTGTCATTTTACTACTTTTAATTCTTCAATAACTTGGACGGTATGGTGTAGAAAGCTTTTTTTTTTTTTTTTCAAAATTGTACAATAAACACTTACGCCAGAGTCACCATTCATCTATAAAATATAGGAAAAGTCAGGCAACAGGTCAAAAAGTCATGCCCAAGGGCATCTCCACCATGAATGATTGAAATGTAAGTCCTTGCATAAACAATGAACCACAGGAACTATAACTATCTACATTGGTTGATATGACTGTTGTTTGTCTATACGTAGGTAGTGGTCGATCAAATGAGATGTTCAGTTCTGTTATCAGTCCTGTAACTCTGTGAAGAGGATGAACTAGTTTAGCGATGATAATCTATTTCATGATGCTGAGTACAGGAGTGATAAAATGTCTTTTTGTAATTCAGTTTTAAATATAAAATAGGTTTTCTAATATGGTTATAAGATTCTTGGTCAAGTGTGATATTCTTTTAAAAGTGTCTCTAACCTCTTGTTGAGGACCATCGCATTGTTGACGTTTATGCAGGCAAAACCAAAATCCCAACAGCGACAATAGTCGCCATTGCCCTTCCAATTGCTGCCTCTGTAGTGTTATTCATTGTAGGCTACTGTTTCCTAGTAAGGAAAAGAAAGAAGCACAGAGCTGTCAAAGGAGAAAATGGTAAGAACAGGTACTTGTGTTCTCACGATCTTTTTAAGTCTCGTTCCGGCAATCTTTGTAGTGCAATCTCTTATGTCTGCAGTTTACGTTTGCAGGTGCAAATGAGATTACGAATGCGGAGTCTTTGCAATTTGATTTTGCTACAATTGAGACTGCCACAAACAAATTCTCGAATGATAAGAAGCTAGGTGAAGGTGGATTTGGTGCTGTTTACAAGGTAAGTATAACGAGCTTTAACTAATGCATTTTCAGGTATTAATGAACACTAAGAAATGAATTGTTCTAAAGGTGTTGGTATACATTTTTAGGGTGTACTTCCTAGTGGACAAGAAATAGCTGTGAAAAGGCTTTCAAAAAACTCTGGACAAGGCATAGAACAATTTAAGAACGAAGTTGTATTGGTAGCCAAACTTCAGCACAGAAATTTAACAAGATTATTGGGATTTTGCTTGGAAGGAGAGGAAAAGTTACTCATCTATGAATTTGTGCCCAACAAAAGTCTTGACTACTTTCTATATGGTTTGTTTCTTTCACATATATCTAATTCTCTTCATAATTATGATTTTATAATAATAATTTCTAATCAATATTAAATTGTATCTATATTTTTTTATCAACTAAGTAAGTTTTTTAATTAATTTGTAGATCCAACAAAAAAAGAAGAATTGAATTGGTCAAGACGTTTCAACATAATAGGTGAAATTGCTCGAGGAATTCAATATCTTCATGAAGATTCTCGATTACGAATCATACACCGTGATCTTAAAGCTAGTAATGTATTGCTTGATAAAGATATGAGCCCAAAAATTTCAGATTTTGGAATGGCACGAATCTTTGGAGTTGATCAAACACAAGGAAACACAAGTAAAATTGTGGGAACTTAGTAAGTATTGAATTTTTTTCTCCTCCTCTAGTTTATCAAAATAGTATTTATTGTTCAATATATCTTATAGATAACTGAAATTGAATGGCATAGATATCATGCATATTCGTTGATTAGTGTGAGCAAATTATGGTGTTATATTGTTTCTTGGAAAGTTGTTCATTATGAACTAAAATTTTCAATTGGAATGATTAAAATAATGTTAATAAGAATATTTTTTGTCTTTTTAGTAATACAATTATATTTGTTGTATTGGCTTGTAGTGGTTATATATCTCCAGAATATGCAATGCATGGAGAATTTTCTATGAAATCAGATGTATATAGCTTTGGAGTCTTAGTTTTGGAGATCATCAGTGGCAAGAAAAATAGTAATTTTTATGAATCGGATGGTGCTGAAGACCTTTTAAGCTATGTGAGTATAAAACCACATATTGTAATTTCCTTTTACGATCTTTAAAGCCGATGTCATCTACTAAGGAGAAGCTTGATATTCTGTGTACTAAACTGATAATCTGATGCAGGCCTGGATAAATTGGAGAGATGGTAGGCCCTTGGAATTGTTGGATCCAAGTTTGGGAGATTCTTATTCGAGAGATGAAGTTCTTAGAAGCATCCATATTGGCTTATCATGTGTTCAGGAAGATCCAGCAGACAGACCCACCATGGCTACGATACTTCTCACACTGAACAGCCACTCGGTCACACTAGCAGCACCTCAACAGCCGGCATTTTTCCTCCGCAGTAAAACAGACATGCCGACAACAAATCTGGAGTCCGATCAGTCTACGAGCAAGTCAATGCCGTGCTCGGTCAATGAAGCATCCATTACTGAGTTACACCCTCGATAGATTTATCTCCAACTTAAGCATCTATCTACCTAGTCATAAAACCAGAACCCATGTTTGCATAGGAGTTTTGTTTAAGGAATGTTAACTCAAGACAGTATGATAAGAGTTCCTCGTCTTCAGTTCGAAAGTCACTGCAAACCATTTGTATTTTTGGTGCATGTTTTAAGCTTTATGTTATTTAATTTACAATACTTTCTACAATAATCTTCAAATCGATTCTGGCCTAGTTAAAGTTGATTATAAGTTATTCTATGGGGTTATAATAGTATAGCTTAATCTCAAAATGTCTAAATGATAAGTAACTTAAAACTGATTCCGTTTGAAAGTTCTTAATACAGTGACAAGTTCTTTCCTATTTAAATTGATTATGAATACTTGCAAATATGGTCAAGTCCTACTGGGTCGATTGGGTGCCTTTCAATCGGAGAGGTTGATTGGAGCTCTTTCTCTGCTTTTTTCTTTTTTCCATATCAATTTAATATCCTAATTGAAATTTACTTGTTTGAAAATTTTAATAACTAAAATGACTTTATAGGACCCATAGATGCGAGTTCGTGACAAAAGTCGGAACTTTGGAATTTCGGATGAAGAAAACTGAAAATTGAGCCAATGATAATAAAGGGTAGTTACATCTTTTTGATTTTTCAATCACCGGGATGCAGAATAGTCAAAGGCGTTGATTGTTACAGGCTCTTCCTGCGCCACTCAATACCCGTGTCATCATCTTATCTGCGTCTTATTTATGGGGGCTAACAAAGCAGCAAAAGAAGCAGGAAGTGGAAGTAAGATTGGTAAAGTGATCCTGCGGATTTGCAGACTTTGTCCGTAACAGGGTGAGTCGGAGTGATCACCATGGCTTCCTTCAGATGTTCCGGATGCCTCGTCACTCTGTCCCTCTTGACCTTTCTTACCCTCACCACTGACGCGGCACCTACTTTCGCCAGTAAGTACTGTTCAAATTCCAGCTTTGTCACTGCTAACAGCACCTACCAAACCAACCTCGATCTCCTCCTCTCCGCCCTTTCCTCCAACGCCACCAGCCCGAATGGGTCCTACTCAACCTCGGTCGGCCAGGTCCCTCCCGACGTGGTCAGGGGTCTTTTTTTTTGCCGTGCTGATCTCACCCCGGAACTCTGTCAAAACTGTATCTCTACTGCCACTAACGAAGTAAAAAAAAGTTGTCCCTTAGACAGGGCTGCTGTAATCTGGTACGAAGAGTGCTCGTTATATTATAACAACGAGTCCCGCCTGAAAGTTCAGGTGCCTTTCCAGCCCTTGGCCACCAGCAACCAGACCATCGTGGAGACGGACAGGTTCAACGCGTTGTTGTCCAGCACAATGAACTCGTTGCTGGAAAAGGTCGTGAATTCTCAATTGGCAAAGAAATTTGCGACGGCCGAAGCAAAGTTTACGGACTCTCAGACGCTGTACTGCCTGGCACAGTGCTCGTCGGTGTTGAACAAAGAGGACTGTAGCAGTTCCTTGGAAAGCGCCATAGGCACTCTTCCTCAATGCTGCGCAGGAAAACAAGGCGGAACGGTTCTGCTTCCGAGCTCTAACATTAGGTACGAGCTGTACCCATTTTACAATCAGACAGCATTATCTCCTCGAGTTTCTCCTCTTCAGCCAGGTACGTTATTGAAAACAGGCCGACCTCAACAGCATCCTTAATTTTTTGCAAAAAGATTAAATTTCATATTTGGATCTTCTTGCTGCAAAATAAGCGGAATCTATGGTTTTCAACTTGGTAAAATAAGTATTGGGTGAAGAAAAAAGTCTTATATTGGAAATTAAGATCTATAAATTAAAAAAAAAATCTTCTAACCTCGAGTTAATTTTAGATTAGGTCTTTAGGCCTTTAAATTAATATAGAGCTTAATTTGAATTTATTTCATTTATGTAACTTTGAGTTCAATAATACTTAATGTCCAGAACGTGTATAAAAGATAAGAGAAAATTTAATATTGGATTGGACTTTTAAGCCTTTTAACTAATAGTTAAAATACCTTAAGAGAGGAAATCTAAAAGGAAACAAGATCAATTATTGACTTGTCTTACTAATTGTATACTAGGTTTCGTGGTCTGATAACTTTTGCGGCTGCGGTGGGAAGGTAAATTGCTTTGTACAGTAGCAGAGTTCACTACGCCAAAGCGTTTTGAATTCTTGTGTTTCAGAACCAATCCCGTATTCAATATGCTTCCTGTTGAACTCCTTTTGCAGCATAAACATATATGGTAAAGGTTCTTCACGGCAGACTAACAAATGATTAATTTTTGCCTAGCATGTGGATATTGCGGTTCTTTATCGTGGAAGGGAAAAGTACTTCAATTTGCGTAGGTGGCATCATAGTTAGTGGCAATTCCCAATGATGCGTGCTAATTTTTTGTGCAGGGAAAAGTAATTCCTCTATAACTATCATTGCCATTACAGTCCCAATTGCTGGTGCTATCGTGCTCTTTTCTGTCGGCTTATACTTCCTGCGGAGAAGAACAAGGAAGATACCCAGTATCTTACTGGACGAAAACGGTAAACAATAAGAGGATTTAGTTGATTATTATTCCTAATTAATTTTTTTTATCTCCTTGTGGCAAAAACTTTGATATGGTAATCCTTTTCGAGTTTTGATTTCTAGATATTGTCTACTTGTTTGTGTAGTTGGGGATGAAATTAAATCTGTCGATTCCTTACAACTTGACTTGGAGACAATTGAAGCTGCCACAAACAACTTCTCTGACGACAACAAGATTGGTAAAGGAGGATTTGGTACGGTTTACAAGGTGGGTATCTGGTTGGAACCGACATGGTGTCATATATATGGGCATATGCGTGATAATAAGATATTCTGACCTCGTTTCAAGCTTACTCTCAGGGTACCCTTTACAATGGACAACACATAGCTGTGAAGAGGCTATCCGAAACCTCGAGGCAGGGTGCAGTAGAATTTAAGAATGAGGTTATGCTGGTTGCCAAACTTCAACACAGAAATTTAGTGAGACTTCTTGGATTTTGCTTGGAAGGAGACGAAAAGATACTTATTTATGAATATGTTTCCAATAGAAGTCTAGATTACTTCTTATTCGGTATGGCCCATCTAAACTTTTATCTACACCTCTATTCTTTTATCTATTTTATTTTTATTTTGGGTCATCTAGAGGTGTAAATGTTGCACAAAAGTTAACTTGTAATGAACTTTTCCAAATGCTAAATGACTACTAATAAATGGCTGAAATTAATTGAGGCTTATTTGTACTTTAAAATTATATTTGAGTTGCCATAATTTGTCATTCACTTAAGTTTATCTACTTCTAATGCAAATTAATTTCAAAATTGTAGATCTTGAAAGACAAAGACAATTGGATTGGTCAACTCGTTATAAAATTGTAGGAGGGATTGCTCGTGGTCTTCTCTATCTTCATGAAGATTCTCAACTCAGAATCATTCATCGTGATCTCAAAGTTAGTAATATCTTACTGGATGATTATATGAATCCGAAGATTTCAGATTTTGGTATGGCAAGGATATTTGTGATGGATCAAACTCAAGGGAATACTAGTAGAATTGTCGGAACATTGTAAGTGTTTGATTTTTACACTTGTACTTAGATTTATCAACAAATTGCTAATTTTCTAACATATATAGCACATGAAACCATAAAAAGAAAAAAAAATTGGTGGTACTTGAGACTTTTATCTAAACTCAAATAATAGAGATAATTAGTTGATTAGCTTCATTATATTGTCAATCAACACTCAACTTGGGGTTATATGAAAAATTTTATGCATTATGGTATCTAAAGAAATTTATTAGCTTGAAATATTTAAAATGTTATTTTTGGTTCATTTACCAAGTATTGATATGTTGTGTTATTCATTTGTAGTGGATACATGTCTCCAGAATATGCAATGCATGGACGATTCTCTGTAAAATCTGATGTGTTTAGTTTTGGTGTCTTACTTTTGGAGATTATAAGTAGTAAGAAGAACAACCAATTCTACCAATCTGAACGTGATGAGGACCTCTTAAGCTATGTGAGTAAAGAATATATACTTTGATTTCAAAATATTTAAGACAAATAATCTTGGAAAAGGGAAAAACGAGTTGAGTTTTTGAATATTTTGTAAATGAATCACTACAGGCCTGGAAACAATGGAAGAATGGAACACCCTTGGCATTGCTAGATCCAACTATAAAGGATTCTTTTTCCAAAAACGAAGTCATTAGATGCATCCATATTGGTTTATTGTGTGTTCAAGAAGACCCAGCCAACAGACCAACAATGGCAACTATAGTACTCATGCTTGACAGTCACTCTGTCACCCTCCAACTACCTCAACAGCCAGCATTTTTACTTCGGAGTAAGGTGAAGAAGGTCATGCCAGGAAAGGATGATATGACAAGCCATTCAGTGCCATGGTCTGTCGATGAAGCACCAGTCACTGAAGTGCACCCTCGATAGTCTGAGGAAGCGAGGTGTTGCCAAAACCAAGTAGCTGCCACCAAGTCATGAAACTATTTGTCATAGCGTATGGCTTTTGTTTATATGGAATGTAAACTTAGGACGAATATTTCTATATTCCAAGTCGTTTACTGTTGTCATGACATCTGCGAAGAGTAGACCACTGTCTAAGGGGTGCATAGCTAGCATTTAATAAGATCATGTGCCTTTTCATGCTTAAGTATGTCCTTATCTACCGAAACAAAAGTAATTCTAAGTTGCCAGAAGTAAATATAGTAATAAGTAGCGATGCGCTGATATAGTTTAATAACAATAAAGTAAAAGTCTTTAAGGTGTTTGGGGAACTTCATTTTTTCTTAAAAGTAATTTGTAGAAAAGGTATGTTTTTCTTTTCAAACAGACTTTCAATAAGATTACTCCCTTTTTAATACACATCATCTCTTTCTTCTCTGCATTCAAGATATCTGTAAAAAGAAGAAGAAATAGTTTCGAGAGGACGGGACCTCTTTCTGTTTCCTCGCATCTTGAAACGTCGGTTCCAAGCACAATTGGTACATCCTATGGGCGTCTTCTTCCCGCTATGCTTCTTCGGTCAGATGAACAACAAAAGGCTTCTGGAAACAAACGTTCTGCCCCTGCTGTTTTTTATCGCGTCAAGATGACCCAGCAGCATAACTCACCAGTCGTGTCTACTTGGAATTGATATATCATTAGTTTAGCTTTTGAAAAGGAATAAACTTAAACTCTTATCATTTTAATATCCCTGTAACTTATTTTTTTCTCGAAGAGAAAAAAACGCATTTGAACGTTGGTGTAATTGATACCCATTTGGACTAGGTCTTGTAGGTATGTTGTCATTGGACACATAGTGGCTATGATGTGAAATTTCTTAAGTTGTAAGAAATTCATGTTTGTGGGCATAGTCTTGTGTAGTACTTAGTGCAAATAGGATTTATCTCAATTGGGTTTGATTGAGAAAGGTGTGGAGATAGACTTTGGGTGAGACAACATCCTTAAACCAACTATGTACAACTATCTCTCTCTCTCTCTCTCTCATTCCAAATTTTATTTGTTGTTCATTTGATTGAGGTAGTTTATTAAGTACAATTATGTTGCAACATTATATAAACATGGTTAGTGTTAAAGAGAACCAAAAAAGAAAATAAAAAGACCGTCACCTAATTCAAAGCCCCCTTCTTAAGTTGCCATAGCACATATAGATAGTATTGGGACATTAGTACTTTGTTAGAATGTCTAACCACCTAGAGGATATCCTAGCCTTGCAATTGAAAACTTAGATACATATGAGCCTTCCTTCTTTGATGGATCAAATTATGAAGGTTTGAAATTCTTGATGAAAAATTTCATAATAGAAAGAGAGATTAACACTTGGAACTCATAGGCCATGAGATGCAAGTATCCAAAAGGATGATTGAATTGAACAAGAAACATTAGATAGGAGCATGAGTTGTAGAGTAAGTATATGACATTTGTACATTAAATCAAATTGACATTAATAGAGTTGTCACTTGCAAAATAGCTCAACAAATATGATTGATATTGGACAAATAGTGCTTCTAGAGATAATCTTTGTTATGAGCATGGGAATTCTAAACAAGAAGAGGGAATGAAAATATGTTCTCTGCCTCACACAAAGGAAGAACACTAAGGAAGATGAGAGATTGAGAAACCTATTCATGACTGAAGGGGAGAAACTAGCTAAATCAATAAATGGTGCTTCATAACCGCAATCAAGAAAAAAGAGGAGAACTAAAAGTCTTTGAAGAGCAAATGCAACGATGAAGAGATGAAAATTCTATGAATTCTTTATAGTGGTTGCTCTAGACACATGAATGGAAGAAGAAATATATTCAAAGCCGTGACATTCAAGTTTGAAGGTAGCGTTACATTTGGTGACAACTCAAATTGAAGAACAGAAGGCTTTGGAAGTGTAGGTTACTGTCATACTTCGCTTATAATGGATGTATTTTTTATAGTTGGTTTGAAATAAAAATTTATTAGTAATAGTCAATTCTAACAATAAATATGATGTTTTGTTTAGAACATGTTGTTTGATCACTAATTGTGAATTTAGAGTTATAGCAAAAGGAAAAATATTGAACAATATCTATGTAGTAGACCTAGGAAATATAAAAATTAGAGACATTTGCCTTGTGGCTACAAATAATGATGATGCATGGATATGGCAGAAAAAGATTAGGACATTTTGGTTTCAAATTGATAGAAAAGTTATCTAAGAATGAGTTGGTCATAGGACTGCCAAAAATCAAAATAAATGATAGTAGATCATGTGTGATGCATGCATTTAAGGAAAACAATATGTTAGTTTTAAGCTTCTAAATGAAGCGTAGAGCACAAGACCTTTTAATTAATTCATATGGATCTATTTTATTCTATAAAAGCAACAAGTTTAGGTGAGAAATACTATGTGTTAGTCACTATGGATGACTAATCAAAGAGACACAAGGGTGTTTCTCCTAACTAAGAATGATGAAACTTGTGAAAAGTTCATCAACTTTTGTTAAATAGTCCAAAACTCTAGTAAATTAACAATTTAAAAAATTCAGATTGGCCATGAAGGTGCATTTGAAAATGGTTTGTTTGAAAACTTTTGTGATGAAATTCATCACTCATAAACTTTTAGCCATATGAACTCCCCAAGAAAATGGAGTTGTAGAGAGAGAAAATAAGATACTTCAAGAAATGGCTAAAAATATGTTATTAGATTAAAATTTACCCAAGCATTTTTTGGGAGAAGCCATAAACAAAACATGCTACATATCAAACCATGCATTCATGTGTTTGGGTTATTTTTTTAATAGAAAACCAAATATCTCACACTTTTTTATGTTTGGTAGTAAATATTTTGTATTGAACAACAATAACGAATCACCTAGAAAATTTGCGATCAAGAATGATGAACCAATATTTTTTGAATAAGATCAATCAAATGTTAGAAGAATCAGCTCATATTAAGTATGATGACCACATTTCACATGAAAATGTTGAAATTGAGAATGTCTAGTGCCTAGATGAAACCTAAAAGTAGTATTCCTTTCCAAGAGTAAGAGGAAAAGGAGTTATAGGCAATATCATAAGTGATATGGGTAGAAATGTAGGAACAACATTAGTACTTATCAACCTATGTGAACACTCAGCCTTTATATCTCAAGTAGATCCAAAGAAAGTAGACAAATCTCTTTAAGATGATAGTGGATCTTAGCTATGTAGGAAGAATTAAATTAATTTGAAAAAAGCCAAGAATGAGAACTACTTCCTAGACCTAAGGATCACATAGTCACAAACATTAAATGGGTGTTTAGAAATAAGTTAGATGAACATAGAATCATCATTAGAAACAAGGCTAGACTACTAGTTCAAGGATATAATCAAGAAGATGCAAGTGATTATGTTGAAACATATGCACCTATAGCTAGAATGGAAGCTATTAGAATGTTAATTGCATATGCATGCTTCAAAGGTTTTAAACTATACCACATGGATATTGAAAGTGCTTTCTTAAATGGTTTAGTTGAAGAAGAAGTATACGTTGAACAACCATCCAATTCTGAAAGCATAAATGAACCCAATCATGTTTACAAATTAACCAAAGCATTGTATGGGTTAAAATAATCCTTACAAGCTTGGTATGAGAAATTGAGTTCATTCCTTCAAGGAGAAGGGTTTTGTGAAAAAAAATGTAGACACTACATTGTTAGTTAATATTGTGCAAATCCATGTAGATGAAATTGTATTTGGATCTTCAAATAAAACTATTTGTGATGAATTTGCTACATGCATGCAAAAAGATTTTAAAGTGAGCATGATGGGTGAATTGAAAAAACATACTTTCTTGGTTTGCAAATTAAACAATTACCCATTATAAAGTTTATATCTTAAACAAAATTCATAAAAGAATTATTGAAGAAGTTTACTATTGGTAGTGCTAAGGCATACTCCAATCCTTTTAGTACTAGTGCTATCTTAGAAGACACTACCACACATTGCTTAGTGGATCCAAAACTATATAAAAGCATGATAGGATCATTGCTTTATTTGACAACTTTTAACTTGATATTTTGTTGGATCCTATAGCAATCTGAGAAGGGAATGGGGGGGGGGGGGAGGGGGGAGGTTGAATTAGGTTTCTCAAAAATTCTTTTGTCTTATTTGTTTTAGCTAAGTGAAGTAATTAATAATTATATGGTAGCAAGTAAAGCATTCACACAACACAAAGACAATGATTTTTGGTAGGTAGCTTAAGCCACCTCGGCACCTACTCCACCCCATTCTAGCAACTCACTAGAATCACTTTTCCAATCAATTCAATAATTGATTACAAGGAATATCTAACCCTTTACAAGAGATAACCAATCCCTCAAACCCGGTTCCAAGTTTTTCACTCTAATATTACAAATTTGGAACTATGCTTCTACAAAATATACAAAATTCAATTCAAGAGCCTTAAACAAATACTACAAATTTATTACAGAATGAATTAGACAAAAGCCCCAAATTTCATTTAAGCCCTAGCATTGTTCACTTGTAGAAATTCAACTTAATAACAGTATGTATTGAAACACAAAGTGATTTTCTAACAAGAATATCAAAACAATAATGAGCTCATATTAGAATCACAAAAATGAAGAATGATTTCATGAGTTTGATGAGCTTAAGAAAAGTGTGAGTTTCTTGAATGAAGCTTGCTTTCTCAGATTTTTGTCCTTAACTTCTCTATAAGCTTTCTACTTTAATATAACATCAAATAGACTAATCTTTCACTTCCAAAGAGTTGTTTTGACATCTCTAGAGTAGATCATGTCTTTTTTCCATTGGAGCTCTCTCTTTTCTCATTCTCTGCCTGATTTTATAAGAGAAAAAAGATGGGACTTGCTTTCTCTCTCAATCTTGTTCAAAATGATGCTACAAAACACAATTGTTTCTTCTAGATTTTAAGTTAATAATTTGAAACTTCATGAGGCAAAAACAAGTCATGGGTTAGGTTTATGGGTTTCACTCGAATCCTCCTTAATCTTCTTCAATCTTGAAGTAAATCTTTGTGAGTACTTCATAGATCAAAGAATCGACTTCTTACTTGATAAACCCCTATGATTTCGGCTTTAGAAACACTCTAATCCACTTCCAATGGCTTTTTTAATCAATTAGGCCATGGGTTACAAGTTATGCCTATAGTGTCACAAGTTATATGGACTATAAAGCTAATAGGAAAAACACTAGTAGTGTCCCAGGATACATGTGATAGTACTTTTGATCTTTATGTCTATAGTGATGCAGGCTATAAAGTTGATAGTAAAAGCACTAGTGGTGCTTGTCAATTCCCAAGAAACATGTTAGTGTCATGACACTTAATGAAACAAAATAGTATAGCCATCTCAACCACTAAAGTTGAATATATCTCGGTTGTTAAATGTTATGCACAAATATTATGGATGAAACATTAGCTCTTAAACACCACAACCGTCCCCATTATATGTGACAACAATAGTGCAATAAATCTATCAAAAAATCCTATTCAACATTCCAAAACAAAGCATATTGAGATTCTCCATAATTTTCTATGTCATCATGTTCAAAAGGGCAACATTAAATTAGAATTTGTTGGCACTAAACTACAATTTATCGATATTTTAACAAAGTCATTGTTAAAAGAAAGATTTTATTTTCTTAGGAGAGAACTTGGCATATGCCTCATTTCATGACCTCTATCTTTACATTCATTATTGTACAATCTTTCTATTTTTTGAATACACTATTTATCTTTATCTGTGTACTTTACCTGGCTCTTGGGTGATTGGTATATGTTATCATTGTATATGTGAGGGGTAGCTACCTTGAAAACTGCGTATCTTGAGGCAAATATTATCATTGTTGAGTTTTTATATTCTTTGTTGTTTTGATGTTGTCAAAAAGTGGGAAAAGGTATATATGCTAAATCTTGGCATGAGCACACTCTTGTTCTATTCTAAATCAATGAGAATTGGAACTCGTGCTTACAATAGGACATTATTTTTATATCTTTTATACATAAAGAATTCAAGCAAATATACATCTGTATCTTGCATAAAGATTTCAAAGATCATCTAATGATCGTATTTTCATATACATCATTTTACAAAAGAGTTTTGTCTTCACTAAACAAGTGAAGATTGTTAGGAATATAATATGTATATTCCTTTTTACATTATTTTGATGACTGACAAAAGTTAAATGTTCAAAATGCATAGTGCAAAATAGAAAATAAATAATAGATCTTTTATTTATAATATTTGCTTGTCAAAAGAATATTAAAAATGACCAAGTATTTACATTTGTGAACAAAATCTTTATTCCCTCATTCTTGTAGGTGAAAGTACAATACTCTAGAATGTTTATCCTTGAGCTAAACATTTACATTACAAGGATATGTTTTGCTCTTAGGCTAAATGACTATTTGCAAGAAAAAGTGAGATGGGCCAAAATATGACCCAAGCCTCTTAAGCCTAAACGTTCCTCTCAATGGAAACGTATGTTTCATTTGGTCCCCTACACGCATGAAAAACAGAAGGCTTTGTCCTCTCTTCACGCACACACACGGAATGCCCTAACTTCATCTCTTTCTCTCTCGGGTGAACTCTCTTCAACGGCTCTATTCTAACACTTCTCAACGGGAAAATTAAGTAATGGGAAGATTTTTAAGGGTTTCTTTTCTTCCTCTAATCTTTTCGTTGAACATATTTAGCAGTCAAAAAGAAAACGAGGAACAATGTTCATCGTGGGTTGAAAAATCAGAAAAGAAAAAGCTCTCATTGATCAACGATTACTTACTCTTTTCTCACGATGCTATGCTCAAGGTAACCCTTGAAGAATCAACGTTTGATCTGTACCTTTTTCACTAAATTTCATTTCCATATTTTTACCTTTTTGACAGTTTCGGATACACTCTAACTTAAGCAGATTTACTTGATGATTGTGTGCTTATTCTTTATTATAAATCAAACTTAGCCTAGGACCTGCTCTTTGATTCTTATGAGTTGGTTGCAAAGTTTTGATAAACTATTTGGGTCACAAATGCTCACGGTCTTAAGCAATACATTGAGATTACCCGTGCTAAACTATTTAGTTCTACGTTATTGACTATAAACTGTGTGCACCGTGTTGTGGAACTTTCACTTGTGTGCTTGAACTCATATTGTATGATAATGAAGAGATTGTGAGCCAAAAGGTTTATTGTTGAACATAACTATTATCTTATGTAGCCGAGGGTTGATATTAGTATCTTAGTAATCATCACATGGATTGCATGCTAAACACTACTTTCATATATCCATATGTCTGAGTTGGACTAAATTCATAGCTTATATAAATTGAATTATATACACTTACAATTAGCAAGTTATTTCTTGTACGTTTGTGTTGAATCAATTATATCATTTATCAAACATACTTGATGCAACTAAAATCATTTGATAGACTCTTTCACAGCTATCCAAGAATGAAGGAAGAGGCAATATGTGAAGATATTGTATACATTTTTGTATTGGTAGTTAGCTCGGCACTTGTAATTACATATTATTAGTCTAGCTTTAGTAAAGGAATAAACGTAAACTCCTATTTGGACTAGGTTGTATAGATATGTTGTCAAATGATGCATTGTGGCTAACACCTATTTGGACTAGGTTGTATAGATATGTTGTCAAATGATGCATTGTGGCTGTGACGTAGGATTCCTAGGGTTGTAAGGAATTTGTGTCTTGGTGACAAACACTCGTAGTGCTTTGTGTGAATAAGATTCCTCTCAATGGGTTTGATTGTCAAATGGGTAGAGGTAGACTTTAGGAGAGTCAAACCATCCTTAAACCAATCATGTTCAACTCCCTCTCTTTCTCTCTTTCACGTTTTGCATTTTACTAATTGTTCAATTGATTGAGGTAATTTAATTTGTACAATTATGTTCTATCATTATACAAACCAAGAGAACCAAAAAAGATAATAAAAAGACTATCACCTAATTCAAGGCCCCCTTCTTAGGTTGTCATAGTACTTACAAAGCTCTCATTTTGTCATCCATTGCTACCTTCCAACTTGTGTGTTGAAGAGCGGATTTTACTATGGTAGGAGGTTCTAGTACAACTCTCATTGTGGCAAGTGCATACTTTGGATTGGGCTTAACTATACTTGATTGACCTCTTGTAACCATTGAATGTGTAGGTTGATGGTGTAGATGCAACTGGAGTTGGTTGATTGATTTTAGCAAGTGAATTATTTGTTTTCTTTTGTCTGTTGCCGAGAAGAGAAGAAAGCTAATTTCCTTAACGTTGCTAGCAGATACAATTTTCCTTTCTTAATGCTCTTGGCTAGAATGTTGTTGGCCTTCTTGTCCTTTATAAAGAAATAATTCAAGTCAAATTACATCTTTACAAGTAGATCATCCGTTGAGGAACCAAAAGAAGGTATTTTTTTTGTAAATACAGACTTACAAGAACAAATTATTTTGTGTAAACGTCTTACTAGAGTCCAGAATTGGTTTCTCAAACGAACTCAACTAGTTAAGAATGGCTTGGAAATCATTCAAATGGTCTACAAGGGTCAATTTCCTTTTTGTAGATTGTGCCGTTACGAGAGAGGAGGAAATTCCTAATATTCTGACCTTTGAACATATCTGTTGGCCATAACTTCCAAGACTTAAGCGGCTGTTTCAGCTTAAAAAATATAGCACAGGACTTCCTTAGAAAGTGTCCCAATTAGCCAAGATTTAACGAGGTTGTTACTTTGCTTCTTATCTTCATAGGCTAGTTATCTTCTTCGTTACCTTCTCTAATTTTTTTTCTTGGTTGGAAGTGTTCTTTCACTCGTAAGAAAACCAATGAGCTTTTTGAGTTTTCACAAGAGACTTAACGTGTGTAACCCATGGAAGATAATTCTTACCAGTGAGCTTCACAGCGATGAAGTACATTGATATGGTTAGGAAACGGGTAATGTGATTATCATTCATTTAAAAACAAAGAACAGTTTGGGTAAGGAAGAAAAAGAAAAATAGGGCACAACAAGTTGGCGATGACACCGAAATAAAAATAAAGGAACAGAGACAAGAGTTGGGTGCTGTGGTTCAAAGAGGTTTTGTGAAAACAGAGTTTAATAAACAGAGCACTTGGGTTGCAAGTTGCAGAGTTACATAGGAATACACGATTAATCGCAAAATTAATCGGAAGGACAGCAGCTAAATCGTAAAATTAATATTCAAACGGCTAGTTAATCCGACGTGTAGGAATTTTTCTGTCTTCTGTCACATGTTTTTCGACGGCAATTCGGTGAAGACGATGGAGCTGTTTGACTTTTCAACCATTTTATTCTTCAATTAGTTCCGTGACGAAACTGAGTTGCCATCTTCGTTTTCATGGTCTGCCGTCGCGACTTTTCCATCCTCGTTCTTGGTCTTCTTTTTTTACATTTCCACAACCCTTTCCGTGATCCTCCTCTCCAATAAGAACAGAAAGCATTAAAGTTGTTTGACTCGCCTAGTTGACTAGTGCCGGACGGGCACCCAGTCAATACCGGAAGTCTCTGCTTCTTCACCACCACCATCACCACCGGCCTCCGCTTATCCAAATCCCCGTTCATAACCATAGCAAGAAATTGGAGTACGATACCGAAAATTCTGGCATAGTTGCAAAGGGGAGGAGGTTGGTTCATCGAAATGCCTTTCTTCAATCGCTTCTCTCTTCCCATCGTGTTCCTTTCCTTGCTTAGCTTCCTCAGCCTAACAACTAATGCAGTTTACCTCTTTCATAGCTGTGAAAACACTACTTACGCCCAAAATAGCCTCTACAGTTCCAATATCAACTCCTTGCTCTCCTCACTCTCCTCCAACGCCACCCGTAACGTTGAATTCTACAACACCACTGTCGGCCAAAATACCCGCGACCCTGTCTACGGTCTCTACCTGCCGTGGAGATGTAACTGCTGATATGTGCCGAAGATGCGTGGCCAACGCTACCGACGAGCTCGCCGGTAAGTGTAAAAGCCAAAAGGTTGCTATTATTTGGTACGACGAGTGCTTGGTGCGATACTCCAACGAGTCTATCTTCTCCACCGTGGCCACAAGACCTAGAGTCGGCTTGTTGAACACACAAAACAAGACTGAGCAGGAGCGGTTTAGCTGGCTGGTGAGCAACGCGATGACCGAACTAGCACGGCAAGCCTCGAACTCTTCGGTCGGTGTCAAGAATTTTGGGGTTAAGGAGGTGCGGTTTTACGGTTTCCAAAGCCTGTACAGCCTTGTACAGTGCACACCGACCTGTCCAGCACCGACTGCAATAGTTGTCTTCAGAAGGCTATAAGCAGTCTTCCTTGGTGTTGTGATGCCAAGCAAGGGGGAAGAGTTCTATTCCCTAGTTGTAGTGTTAGGTATGAAGTGTACCGGTTCTACAGTTTATCTACTGCAACCGCGCCTGCACCAGGGCTTGCAACTTCACCGCCAGGCTCCGCCACCGGCCCAAGAGGTAAAGTGGCCTGTCTTTTTTCTACTTTTCAATCTTCAATCACTTCGACGGCACGGTTTAGGAAGCCTTTTTTCTCAATTTTCTTTTTCTTTCAATAAACTCTTGCGCCATAGTCGCAATCCATCTACACAATTTTGTAAAAGCCAGACAAAAGGGGAAAAAGTCATGCCCAAGGTTATCTCCCCTGTCAATGATTGAAATGTAAGTCCTTGAATAAACTATCAACCACAGGAACTACAACTAGCTACATTGCTTCATAAGCTTGTTTGCCTGTACGTAAGTAATGGTCGATCAAATCAAATGTTCAGATATGTTTACAGTCGTCTAACTCCGTGAAGAGAATGAACTAGTTTGGCCATGAGTACAGGAGTAATAAAAGTGTTTTTTATAATTCAGTTTTAAATAAGTTTTCTAATATGATATTAAAATACTTGTTCAATAGCAAATAATAATGTGAGCAATGTTTTCCCATTACTTAGAATGATGGGCTGTATTAAAATTGATGTGTTTCCAACTTTACTTAAATATTGTGTTGACATTCTTTTTGAAATGAGAAATATCTTTAAATTTTATTTTATGAAGATGGAGATAGAAGCTGAAAATGGATTTAAAAACTCTCTCTAACTTCTTGTTGAGGACCGTCGCATTGCTGAACATGAGAGTGAATCATGACGTTTATGCAGGCAAAATCAAAAGCCCAACAGCGACGATAGTCGCCATTGCTGTTCCAATTGCTGTATCTGTAGTGCTATTCATTATAGGCTACTGTTTTCTAGTAAGGAGAAGAAAGCACAGTGCTGTCAAAGGAGAAAATGGTAAGAACAAGTATTTGTGTTCTTACGATCTTAAGTCTCGTTCCTGCACTCTTTGTAGTGAAATCTCTTACGTCTACGGCTTACGTATGTAGGTGCAAATGACATTACGACCGTGGAGTCTTTGCAATTTGATTTTGCAACAATTGAGGCTGCCACAAACAAATTCTCGAATGATAAGAAGCTAGGTGAAGGTGGATTTGGTGCCGTTTACAAGGTAAGTATAACGAACTTAACTCATGCATATATGTTCGCAGTTTATAAACTTCAATGCAGGACTTTTAAGATATGAATTAACTCAAGGAAAATTGGGTTTTTATTAGTAATTTTTATTTTTAAACAGATTATTAGAAACTTTAAAAATTTATTCAACAGAGAATTTGTTCAAGTGTTCAACCTAATACTTTGGGCCTATGTCAATTCCTCCTTACCAAGTAGCAAGGAGGAGGTTTACTAAAATTTGAGAGTACCCTCTTTGATTTAGTACACCTTAATTTCTATTCAATGAACAGAAATTATTACAATAGACGTCATACAACAATTAGCACACTAGGTCCATATACAAAACAATGAAGCCACACTTGGCTTAATCACAACAGACTTTAGCCACACCGCTTAATCACTAAACACTCTTAAGTGCCTCACGGCTTAATCGTAAATACACATTCACTCCAAAAAAAGTTTGCTTCTTGCACAGAAACAACTTGGAACACAGATCATGATTCAATAGTCACAGCACAGGCCACTTGCAAATATCAATGCCCCTAATTTTTCACAAAACTAAATTTTTGGATTTTCAAAACCAAGCAATATAGTTTACTGAATCAAAGAATAATAATAAGGCAAACAATTAGTGTGATCTAAAACAAAAAAGAGGACAATTTCATTCAAGACTATTCTATACCTTCAAACCGCAACACAGTTAAACAATTAGCAACCAGTTTTCCTTTCTCAACTTAGATCTATATGCATAACTATATGATCAGACAATAGGCAATTAATTTTTCACAAAGTAATTTTTAATTTAGTTTATTAGAAAAGGAGATTTAGCAGAGAAGCTCCTTTTAAGTTTGAATATCTCTTCACAAATAACTTTTTAATTGATTTTACCATAATAGGAAATTTAGCACGAGGAGTCCTTTTTAATTTGAATTCTTCCCGAATTAATCCTTTATGATTAGATAAACTATCTTTCTCATTTTTGTGAGATTTGAGAACTTCAAATATTAAGGAATATTTTCAAAAAAGCATTAAAAACATTTTTGAAAAGTGGGAACTTTGTGTCTTGAAAATAATCATCAACATGATTATTGTTCTTCAAATACTTCACATTTTTGTTATCTCAAGATAGATAATAAATTATCTATATATGTAATGTTTTTCAAATATAGTTAACATCAAAATTGATTCAACAAGGGAATCTATGGGCATACAAAATGAACTATCCTAAAAGTGTGGTGTTATATATTTTTAGGGTATACTTCCTAATGGACAAGAAATAGTTGTAAAAAAACTTTCAAAAAATTCGGGACAAGGTGCAGAACAATTCAAGAATGAAGTTGTATTAGTAGCCAAACTTCAACACAGAAATTTAACAAGATTATTGGGATTTTGCTTGTAAGGAGAGGAGAAGATACTTATCTATGAATTTTTGCCCAATAAAAGCCTCGACTACTTTTTATATGGTATGTCCTCTTTAAAATTTATATCTAAAAGTATTCACATTTTTTTTTTCATAATATTAATTTCCTTTCAATATTCTGTTGTATCTACATTTTATTTATATAATATTTTTTCTAATCAATTTCTAGATCCAACATAACGAGGAGAATTGAATTGGGCAAGACGTTTCAACATAATAAGTGGTATTGCTCGAGGAGTTCAATATCTTCATGAAGATTCTCGATTATGAATTATACATCGTGATCTTAAGGCTAGTAATGTATTACTAGATAATGATATGATCCCAAAAATTTCAGATTTTGGCATGGCAAGAACTTTTGGATTTGATCAAACACAAGGAAACACAAGTAAAATTGTAGGAACTTAGTAAGTATTGAATTTTGTTCGTCCTTTCATTTATCAAATTTTTTTAATGAACTTATTATTTAATATATGTTTTCAACACGGAAATGATAACATAGGTTTCAAATATATTCATTGATCAGTATGAGCAAATTTATGTGGGTTATATCTTTATGTAAAGCTGATGGATATAAATTGAATTTTACAATTAGAACTATTCTATTATTAGACTAATTATATGATAATAGTTCATTTTTCTAGTAATATTATTATTTTTGTTATATTGGCTTGTAGTGGTTACATATCTTCAGAATATGTAATACACGGAGATTTTTCTGTGAAATAAGATGTGTATAGTTTTGGAGTTTTAGTTCTCAAGATCATTAGCGGCAAGAAAAATAGTACTTTTTATAAAACAAATGGTGCTGAAGACCTCTTAAGCTATGTGAGTGTAGAGCAGAAGCTGTAATTTTCTTTTACAATCTTTAAAGCCGATGTCATCTACCGAAAAGAAGCTTTGACACTGTGAGTACTAAACTGATAATCTGATGCAGGCTTGGATACATTGGAGGGATGGTAGGCCCGTGGAATTGTTGGATCCAAGCTTAGGAGATTCTTATTCGAGAGATGAAGTACTTAAATGCATCCATATTGGCTTATCATGTGTTCAGGAAGATCCAGCAGACAGGCCCACCATGGATACGATACTTCTCACCCTTAACAGCACTCCGTCACACTAGCAGCACCTCGACAGCCGGCGTTTTTCCTCCACAGTAAGACAGACATGCCGAGAATAAATCTGGAGTCCGATCAATCTACGAGCAAGTCAATGCCGTGGTCGATCAATGAAGCATCCATTACTGAATTAGACCCTCGATAGATTTATCTCTCATCTATCTACCGAAAATGACTTGTAAACCTTATTATGACCGTCCCTCCTTGGTTGTCCTCGAATTCCATTATCAAGAAGTGTATCCACGGCTTCTTGTACCAATTTCTCCTGACACATCACTAATTCCCTTGGCGTAGATCTACTTGTTGTTAATAGATCGATAAGAGTATTGTTCCGATAAATAACTCTTCTATAAAGTTCATTAATATCCGAGCTCATTAGTTTACCCCCATCTATCTGAATGATCGGTCTCAACTCGGGAGGAAGAACTGGTAATAAACATAAAACCATCCATTCTGGTTCTATGTTTGTTCGAATAAAGTGCTTAGCTAATTCCATACGTCTAACCAAAAAATCCTTTCTTCTTCCAACTTTTCGATCTTCCCATTCATTACCCGAGGGCCCTTCGTCCCCTAATTCTTTCCATTCTGCCGACGAAGAATCTATAATAATTTGCAAATCCAGATCGGCTAACTGTTCTCGTATAGCACCAACTCCGGTAGAAATTTCTCGATTTTGAAATGTACCAGAACCCATGGTTGCATAGGAGTTTGATTAAGGAATGTAAACTCACGACAGTATGATAATAGTTCCACGTCGATCGTTCAGCTCGAACATCAGCGCAAGTTCTTTGTACTTTTGGGGCACATTATAAGACTTAAATTATTCATTTACAACGCTTTCTACAAAAATTTTCAAAACGATACCGCACTTAATCTCAAAGCATTGAAATAATAACTATCTTAAAACTGATACAGTGTGAAAGTTCTTCATACAGTACTGAGCTCTTTTTCTAAACAAATTGTTTCCGAAACTCTATTTTTTTCATTCAGATCTATTTAATGTCCAATAAAATTTACTTGTTTGAAAATTTTAACAATGAAAATGACTTTTTAGGACCCAGAGATGCTGAGCTTATGACCAAAGTTGGAATTTTTGAATTTCCGACGAAGAAATCTGAAAAATTGGGCTAATGTTTATAGTGAAGTTTCCTCTTTTTAAATTTTTCAATCCACTGGACGCAGAATAGTTGTTCGGATATGAGAGAGCCACGTCGATCCTTGCATAAGAGGCAACCTGCACGACTGATTTTACTGCCACCAATACCTTCTTTCTTTTCTTGTAAAAAGCAATGTAAATGAACTGGATAATAGCACAGTGGACCAGTCAATATGTTGACAGAGCCAGTCTCACATGGAAAGTCAAGTATCTGCACCTTGTAAGACAAGAAACCCATTCTTACACGATAGGATAGTTCACCATCATCTTTAAACACCCTCATAAAAGGGTTGTTCTTTTATTTTTTGAGAGAGAGAACATACACGGGAATCACTATCTTCCCATCTTATAATGTTGGTTTGCTTAATGCAATAAATCAAGCTTCATCTACTTTGTTGTTCTCATCCAAGCTTTCTAGCTTGGATTTGTTCAATAATCAAACCGTTGATTGCTATAGGCTCTTCCTGCGCCACTCATCACCCCTGTCATCATCTTATCTGCATCTTTTTTATGGGGGCTAAGAAACCCACAGAAGAAGCAGAAAGTGGAAGAAGGATTGGTAAAGTGATCCAGCGGACTTTGCCTGTAACAGCGTGAGTCGAGATAATCTCCATGGCTTCCTTCAGATGTTCCGGACGCCTCGTCACTCTCTGCCTATTGACCTTGCTTAGCCTCACCAATGAAGTGGCACCTACTTTTGCCGATTACACCTGCTCAAATTCAAGCTTTTTCACTGCTAACAGCACCTTCCAGGCCAACCTCAACGTCCTTCTAGCCGCTCTTTCCTCCAATTCCACCAGCCCGTCTGGATTCTACACAACCACGGTCGGCCAGGTCCCTCCCGATGAGGTCAGAGGCCTTTTGCTTTGCCGCGGTGATCTTACCCCGGACCTCTGTCAAAACTGCATCTCTACTGCCGTTAAAGATATAAGAAACCGTTGTCCCTTAGACAGGGTGGGTCTAATCAGGTACGACGGGTGCACATTACATTATAACAACGAGTCCTACCTGAACAATCAGGTACCCTACCAGAGTTTGGCCACCAGCAACCAGACCATCGTAGAGACGGACAGGTTCAACGCGTTGGTGTCCAGCACGATGAAGTCGTTGCAGGAAAAGGTCGTGAATTCTCAATCGGAAAAGAAGTTTGCGACCGCCGAAACAAAGTTTACGCACTCTCAGACGCTGTACTGCATGGTACAGTGCTCGTCGCTGTTGACCAAAGAGGACTGTAACAATTGCTTGGACAGCGCCATAGGCACTCTTCCTCAATGCTGCCTAGGAAAACAAGGCGGAACGGTTCTGCTTCCGAGCGCTAGCATTAGATTTGAGCTGTACCAATTTTACTATCAGACAGGATTATCTCCTTGAGTTCCTCCTCTTCAGCCAGGTACGTTATTGAAAAGACGCCGACGCCAGTAGCATCCTTGATTTTCTTGCAAAAAGATCAAATTTCATATTTGGACCTTCTTGCTGCAAAAAAAGCCGGGCATCTCTTGCTTTTCAACCTGGTAAAATAAATACTTTAAAAGAGGAAATGTAAAAGGAAACAAGATCAATTATTGACTCGTCTTAGTAATTGTAACCTGGGTTTCATTGTCAGATAACTTTTGAAGCTGCGCTGAGAAGGTAAATTGCTATGTGTTCACATATCCATCGCTGCCTTTCTAGCTACGCCAAAGTGTTATGAATTCTTAATTTCCATTCGCTAATTAGCGTTTCAGTACCAACCCCATAGTCAATGTGCTTCCAGTTTGAACTACTTTTGCAGCATAAACAGATATGGAAAAGGTTATCTACGGCAAACTAACAAGTGATTAATTTTTTTCTAGCATGTGGATATAGCGGTTCTTTATTGTGGAGGGGAAACGTACATCTTTTTTTTTCGGCCGGGCATCAGTTTTAAAAAGCTCGATTATTGATAGCTTCATGGAGTTGTCAGTATTAATACTAGTATGTCATCATCTGCTCAGAGCCTCACCTTCCTCCGCCTTCTCAGGGGAAAGGGGAAAAGTACTTGAATTCGCATAAGTGGCCTGCATAGCTAGTGGCAAATCCCAATGATGCGTGCTAATTTTTTATGCAGGGAAAAGCAATTCCTCTACAACCATCATTGGCGTTACAGTCCCAATTGCCGGTGCAATCGTGCTC
The DNA here is from genome assembly GCA_028551485.1 of Casuarina cunninghamiana. Lineage (NCBI taxonomy): Eukaryota > Viridiplantae > Streptophyta > Magnoliopsida > Fagales > Casuarinaceae > Casuarina > Casuarina cunninghamiana. The sequence goes on along the minus strand of CM052366.1, from coordinate 22,010,660 downwards.
TTTTCCGTCGGATTATACTTCCTGCGGAGAAGAACAAGGAAGAAACCCAATATCTTACTGGAAGAAAACGGTAAACAATAAGAGGATTTAGTTGATTATCATTTGTAATTAATTTTTTATCTCCTTGTGGCTAATATTTTGATATGGTAATCCTTTTCGAGTTTTGATTTCTAGATATTGTCTACTTGTTTCTGCAGTTGGGGATGAAATTAAATCTGTCGATTCCTTGCGACTTGACTTGGATACAATTGAAGCTGCCACAAACAACTTCTCCGATGACAACGAGATTGGCCAAGGTGGATTTGGCACGGTTTAAAAGGTGGATATCTGGTTGGAACCGACATCTTGTCATATATATGGGCATGTACGTGGTAATCAGATATTCCGACCTCGTTTCAAACATACTCTCAGGGTAGCCTTTACAATGGACAACAAATAGCAGTGAAGAGGCTATCCGAAACCTCAAGGCAGGATGCAGTAGAATTTAAGAATGAGGTTATGCTGGTTGCCAAACTTCAACACAGAAATGTAGTGCGACTTCTTGGATTTTGCTTGGAAGGAGTGGAGAAGATACTGGTTTATGATTATGTTCCCAACATAAGTCTAGGTCACTTCTTATTCGGTATGGCCGATCTAAACTTTTATCTAGAACTCTATTCTTGATTTTTATTTTTTATTTTGGGTCATCTAGAGGTGTAAATGTTCCACAAAAATTAACTTGTAATGAACTTTTCCAAATGCCGAATGATTACCAATAAATGGTTGAAACCTAATTGAGGCTTAGCTGAAAATTATAGTTGAGTTGCCATATTCTATCATTCACTTAAACTTTTATGTAATTTTAATGCAAATTAGTTTCAAAATTGTAGATCCTAAAAGGCAAAGACAATTGGACTGGTCAACTCATTATAAGATTATAGGAGGAATTGCTCGTGGTCTTCTTTATCTTCATGAAGATTCTCAACTTACAATTATTCATCGTGATCTTAAAGTAAACAATATCGTATTAGATGATTATATGAATCCGACAATTTCTAATTTGGCATAGCAAGGAAATTTGTGATGGATGAAATGCAAGGGAATACTAGCAAAATTGTTGGAACATTGTAAGTGTTTGATTTTTATATTCTCATATATATATATATAGCATGTGAAATCATAAAAAGGAAAAAAAAAACTTTGGTACTTGAGACTTTAATCTAAACTCAAATAACAGAGACAATTTGTTTACTAGCTTCTTCATATTGTCAATCAATGCTTAATCTAGGAGTATATGAAAAATTTTGTGCACTATGTTGCTAAGGAAATTCATTAGCTTGAAATATTTTAAATGTTATTTTTGGTTCATTTATCAAGTATTGATAAATTATATTATTGGTTGTTAGTGGATACATGTTTCCAGAATATGCAATACATGGACGATTCTCCATGAAATCTGATGTATTTAGTTTCGGTGTCTTAGTTTTGGAGATTATAAGTAGTAAGAAGAACAACCATTTCTATCAATGTGAACCTAATGAGGACCTCTTAAGCTATGTGAGTAAAGAATAGATACTTTGATTTCATGTTATTTGGGACAAACAATCCTAGAAAAGGGAAAAAAGAGTTAAGGTTTTGAATATTGTATAAATGAATCACTACAGGCCTGGAAACAGTGGAAGAATGGAACAACTATGGAATTGCTAGATCCAACTATAAAGGATTCTTTTTCCAAAAATGAAGTCATTAGATGCATTCATATTGGCTTATCGTGTGTTCAAGAAGACCCAGCCAACAGACCAACAATGGCAACTATAGTTCTCATGCTTGACAGTCACTCTATTACCCTCCAACTACCTCAACAACCAGCATTTTTACCTCGGAGTAAGGTGAAGAAGGTCATGCCAGGAAAGGATGATATGACAAGCCATTCAGTGCCGTGGTCTGTCGATGAAGCACCAGTCACTGAAGTGCACCCTCGATAGTCTGAGGAAGCAAGGTGTTGCCAAAACCAAGTAGCTGCCACCAAGTCGTGAAACTAGTTATCGTAGCGTATGGCTTTTGTTTATATGGAATCTAAACTTAGGACGAATATTTCTATATTCCAAGTCGTTTACTATTGTCATGACATCTGCTAAGAGTAGACCACTGTGTAAAAGGTACATAGCTAGCATTTAATAAGATCATGTCCCCTTTCATGCTTGAGTTTGTCCCCATCCACCGAAAAAAAAGTAATTCTAAGTTGCCGGAAGTAAATATAGCGATAAAAGGGACATGCTCTTATTAAAGTATCGGCGTCAACAATCAAGAGGGTTTCAACCCAATCTCTGCATCATTCCCTTCCCAAAACTGGGCATGGAAACACGGAGCCACCCCAAACGACATCTCTACCTCAAAGTCTTCTAAGGATGGCTGTACTAACGTGCCTTTTAAAGACAAAGAAGTTGTCACTCCATCGACTACTGAATGAAACTGCTAGCAAATATCTTATGTTAACTGAGGGCCTACTTAACTACTATATAACAAGGTCCTATAAGCCCTGCTTTTGTATGGAAAAAAAAAAAAAAAAGAAGCCTTGAAGCCTTGTTTTGCTTACTATTATTAAAATGTAAAGCTCTCTTTTGCTTCACGAGCTTTATCTTTCAACTATCCATATTTTTCTTTTTATACAAAAAAAATACCTAATAAAGATATTAACAACTTGGAATAGCTGCTGTTAACACTTGACTTCTTGGATGTCTAATATTTAATCTTTTTCTAAGAGTCTCGGCGGCTCCTTTTCTGATCTGATATTTTAAAGTGCTTGTACAGGCCAGAAGCTTTTGAGCTTGGGCCGCCTTGCTCAATAACGATGGCGGAAAGATGTGGTTTGTGACACGGAAAAAAAGAAGAGAGAAAGTCTTAATTGGGCGATGTGAAAACTGGAAAATAGAGCCAGCAAAACTTGGGAACTGGCGACTCCGGGGCAAAGGCTCAGGGTCCAGTTGACTAGTCTAACCAATGGACCGAGTTTCTAATTCTCTAACGTCGACATCACAAGTAAATTTTAGCCACATTTGACTTCCACAAAATACTTTACGAAGTTTTACCATTAAGGTATGTTTCCAACTTTGACTCAGATCTTGGTTATACTTTTATCGGTGATAAAGAAGATAATTTTCAGTTGCAGCCATGCAATTGATAACAATTGACCAAAACGCCTAATATTCTTTTTTAAAACATTAAGAGAGTTAACATATAAAAAGAATATCAATATAAGACAAGAATGATATAGGACAACAAGTGAATTAGTCCACGAGTGATATAATAAAATGATAGGACAAAATTATGGAAATCAAGTCTATGAAATATTATATTAAAAAAGATCAACTTCTCTTTTGCCAATTACAGCTAATACAACAACTAAGTGTTTACGGGACCTTAGTATGCCATTTTTTCTTGCCGTCCCATGTGTATGTGTTCTGATCTTTTGAAGTGTTTGCCCCATCCTATAGTTTTTGAAGTTGGGCTGCCTTGCGCTATAATGACGGCGGATCAGTGATATGGTTTGTGATAGGGTAGGAAAAAGCCGAGAAAGAAAAGTCCTAACCGGCAGGCGTGAAAACTGGAAAATACTGCCAGTGAAACGTGGGAAGCAGGGCCCGGCAACGTGACTTCGGGGCAACGCTTAGGGTCCAGAGGACTAGTCTGATCAAAGGACATAGTTCTGGGGCTCGAATTTAAACCGCACAGATGTTCTTACCGTCAAACGTCGACGGCGCATGTGGACTTCAGGTACGTTTCCTTCCACAAAATGCTTTGGAACTTTTACCGTTTACTTACATTTCCAACTTTGACTGAGATCTTGGTTATATTTTTATCGGGTCACAAAGAAAATATTTTGCAAGAGCTAGACGTTCTTTATAGACGCTTGTATCTTCTGTAACAACGAGTCCTCTCAATCGCCTCCCTCAAAAAATTGTTATCAATTGCATGGCTGCAAAGGCCGAGGGTAAGATGTTAGTCATAGCAATGGGCATTCTGAGATTCAAATTCTGCATGACAGTTTTGGTCCTACCCTTGCTGATCAACTCTCTTAGCCAAACTGGAACTGAAGCTGCTGGGACTTACCTCTACCATACATGCCCAAACACAACCACTTTCACTGCCAACAGCACCTATAAGTCCAACCTTGATCGCCTCCTCGTTTCCCTTTCCTCCAACGCCATCAACAGCACAGGATTCTACAACACCACCGCGTCCACTGGGAACTCGGTTGACACGGTCTACGGCCTCTTCCTCTGCCGGGGTGATATATCCCCCGATGGATGCCGGGACTGCGTTGACGCAGCAAGCAAAGACGTAGTCGATCGCTGCCCCAATGAGAAAGTGGCAGTGGCTTGGTATGACGAATGCATGTTACGCTACTCAAATCAGTATATCTTCTCCACCATGGTGACCGACCCTGCTGCTATCCTGACGAATACAATGAATATATCAGAGCCGGAACGGTTTGACCAGCTGGTGAGAACAACAATGAACGCCTTGGCAACTGAGGTTTCCAATGATTCGACTGGGGCCAAGAAGTTTGGGACAAAAGAAGCGAATTTCACATCTTTGCAGACGCTGTACACCCTTACCCAATGCACGCCGGATTTGTCTGGCTCTGACTGCAACAGGTGTCTCCAACGAGGGATAGAAACTCTACCGGGTTGTTGTGGTGGAAAGTTGGGGGGCAGAGTTCTGTATCCTAGTTGTATCGTTAGGTTTGAAGTGTACCCGTTTTATCAATCAGAAGCATCTGTTCCTTCATCTCCTCTACCTCCTGGACCAGTAACAACATCAGAAGGTAGGCTTTCTTTTTATGAGATGGGAGTAAATACTCGGTTTATAGAAGCTGCTGATTTACTGCTTTTTTCTCCTCACTTTTGACTAAATTTAGGGATTAGATTGAGAATATTCTTTATACTGGTAAGAATATTATGTGATGGCTTCTTCTAGATACCTAAATTTTGTTTAGAAAACTCTCGTAAAACAAAAAATATGTCCTCTTCTTACAAATTAGTTTTATAACAGAAAATAAAATTTATAATGTAATATTATAATATGTTGTATTTTTTTCTAAGTTATGTAAAGGAAAAATTTGGTGGTAAAGGGTGTCAAACTTAAGATCCAAAGGTCCTGCCTTGGCTACTAACTAAGCCAAGGTGAGTTAACATAATATGTTGTCTTATATTGTCTATATTTAAGAATTCTTTTCAAATTTTAAAAAATATCAGATTTAAACAAAATTTCGCATGACAGCAAACTCTAAGATATCCTTTAGTCCTGCAAAATGTGTTGCCTTATTCATTTTAGTTCGGTGCTTTCGGTTCCACGTTTTACAGTATTTGCTTCTTTTCTGCATATTAGTTTGAGTTTGTCACAATTATCAATAAAGGGTATCTACAGTAGGGTATTCTTTCCAAAAACGTTGTAACATTTAGAAAGCAGGTCTAATTATGAATCATTCTGCCCTCCAGCTTATAATAGTAAGTGATTATTGCTTATGTAGGAAAAGGTCAGATCTCAACGACGACAATTATTGCCATTCTCGTTCCGAGTACCATCTTTGTTCTTCTATTCGTTGTGGGATGCTACTTCCTTAGAAGGAGAACAAGAAAAATGTATAATGCTGTGCCTGAAGAACATGGTAAAATAATAAAGTTTGATGTTTTTTATTCTTATACTTTGGAATGTTAAATATAGTTACGGATATGTTTCTTGCATAGTTACGAATGATATCACTACAGTGGAGTCCTTGCAATTTGACCTTGCTACAATTGAAGCTGCCACAAACATGTTTTCAGATGATAACAAGCTAGGTGAAGGCGGATTTGGGGTGGTTTACAAGGTAAAAAATTACTCTTATTATTTATTTACTTTTCTTAAGGGAGATTGGTGGCTTTTTCTAATAACTAATCAAGATACATTTTCAGGGTATACTTCCCAATGGACAAGAAATAGCTATAAAAAGATTATCAATGTTTTCCCAACAAGGAGCAGAAGAATTTAAAAATGAAGTCTTAGTAGTTGCTAAGCTTCAACATAGAAATCTTGTTCGATTACTGGGCTTTTGTTTTGAAGCAAACGAAAAGATTCTCATCTATGAATTTATGCCCAACAAAAGCCTCGACAAGTTTATATATGGTTTGTCTCTTTTACATATGCACATTTATTTTTCCTAGACATCATAGATGAAACAAAATTAATTTAGCTTTCAAGCATTAAGGAAAGGTCATAGTTCAGAATTCACTTAATTTCATTGAAGAGAGAATATAATATTCTCACTAATTATTATAGGTATACTATAAGTTCCTTAATCTTAGAAAGGGATATTGAATATTCTTTTTGGTTTATCATATAGATTATTTTAAACTTTGATAATTGAATAGATTATGTATATTTCTACATTGAATTAATAATTCTATGATTAAAGTTCAATTTTGTTGAATTTGCAGAACCTTCGGAAAAAGGCCAATTAAATTGGGCACAACGTTACAAAATTATTGAAGGCATCACACGAGGGATTGTTTACCTTCATGAAGACACTCAACTTAGAATTATTCATCATGATCTTAAAACAAGTAATATCTTGTTAGATCATAATATGAATCCAAAAATTTCAGATTTTGGTATGGCCAAGATTTTTGGAGTTAAGCAAACTCAAGGAGATGCTAGTAGAATTGTTGGCACATTGTAAGTTCTTAACATTTGGTTATTTTTTAAACAAAGCTATTTTTTAGAGAAAAAAAATAGTTTTGGATATAGTAGTGATACATTCATTTGTTCTACCATTCTAAAAAATTAACTACATAAGATGTGGAAGAAAAGAATTGATCATCCTAATATACTAGACATTCGTTTTGGACAAATTAAAAAAGGCATGGTCAATCAAACTTTCATAGCAAGATAACTAAATTTGTAACTTATATTTCATAAATTAAGTTATTCAAATGAAACATTAGTAGTGCTTATATCTAATGTTGTTGTACTGATGATGTTGGTTTGCAGTGGTTATATGGCTCCAGAATATGCTATGCATGGATAACTTTCTATAAAGTCAGATGTTTATAGTTTTGGAGTACTGGTTCTCGAGATTATTACTGGCCAAAAAATTAGTTCTTTTGATAAATCAAATGGTGATACAGATCTTTTGAGCTATGTAAGTAGTATGAATAAAACATTTAGAATGTGCTTTCTAATGTTAATGTGAATATTAACATATTTATGTAACATAACTTGGTCATTTGATGCAGGCTTGGAAACATTGGAAAGATGGGACACTTTTGGAATTGTTAGATCCTAGTTTAAGAGACTCTTGTAATACCAATGAAGTTGCCATATGTCTCCATATTGGCTTACTGTGCATCCAAGATGATCCAACGGATAGACCCACGATGGCATCCATTGTTTTCATGCTTAATAGTTACTCCGCCACTTTTCCAGCACCTCAAAGACCAGCACTTTTCTTTCGTAGTAGAACACATGAAAGCATGCCAGTAAAGGATTTGGATTCGGATCAATCTAAAAGCAAATCCATACCATTGTCTATCAACGAAGTATCAATTACTGAAGTATACCCTCGATAATGTTTGCATGATGGCCTTCACTAGAACTAGTATATGCTTATGAGTCATGACACTTGTTAAATAAGTTGGAGGTTCAATATGTATAACTGTTGGGAGGTTTTGGGTCATGGCACTTGTTAAATAAATTGGAAGTTCAATATATATAATTGTAGCTAGGTTTTGGGTCATGGCACTTGAACTATGTGCTTAGTATGAGTATTCTATATGACTAAAGATCTATGAAGGTTAATAAACTTGGAATCCAATATTTCAAACTGTTAAGGAGATTTACTCTATACTGTTATGTCAAAGGCTTTAATAAAATTCTATATTTCTAGCATTTTTCCACTTTGATACTTCGTTATTTTCCTCTAAATGGAATTCTTATTCATGGATTATACGTTTAAGAAGTAATTTGAGATTTTAAAGGATTGATAAAGTAAGAAAAGTTCATTACATTATTGCATTTTATTATTACATTTTTATTTAGGAATATTAAATCCTTTTCAAACGAATGTTTTGTTATATTATAATTGAAATATTCTAAACATAATTAGCTCTTAAATGAGCTATAATGATGAAGCATGTTCTTGAACATTTATATTATTTTGTTCTTAGATGAATAACTCACATATTCATAAAACAAAATAAAGAAAAACCACATTATTACTATATATACACGAAAGCAATCTTACTAAACCAAGCTAAATTCTTGTGTTTTTTATTTATTTTTATTTTTATGAATATGTGAGTTTATTTATTGAAGAATAAGAGAATACAAAAGGTTAAGGGTATACCTTAGCATTACAATTCATCTAAGAGAAAATAGAATTTAGAATTCTTTAACTATGATACCATAGAACATTTGCTGAATAGAGTTTAATGTTCCTAAATAAAAATGCTCTTTCACGAACTACTTTCCTAGTTCTAGCCAACAAAATTGGAATATCAATAGTCTTATTTTGACAACATCTACAATTACATTCACACCATATACAATAGAGGTATCCTATGAAAGAAAGTTTAAGAAACTTTGCAGTCAAATCCTTTCCCTTAATTGCTTTAACCATCTATTGCAGTTCAAAATTTCAATTGTCGTTGTTCTTACAAAGGCCTTATGTTAGAATACTTGTCCAAATGTGACTAGTCCAAGTACATTGAAAAAATAATTGTGACCTATTTTCATATTGAGTGCCAAAAAAATTATAATACAGATCAATTAAGGGGAGCCATCGAGAAATCACTTTTGTTATAGGAAGTTTGTCCCTACATATGAGCCAACTAATGAAGTTATATTTGTTGATTCCTCCTGACCATATCAAATCATACCATTCAACCTCAATAGTCATTTGGTGCAATTCCTTGTATGTTTCTTTAAAACAAAAAAAAAAGGTTTTGAAATGGTAGAGATGAGAATTTGTCATATCTTCAGAAGACTTCTCCAAATCCATGCTATATTTCCTTTAATGTCAAGATACATAATTCAAGTTCTCTTGCATTTAGTACTATGAATCCATTTACTCTATAAGGATGAACTTGGACAATTGATGAGATTTTAGAGTAACTGCTCCAACAAAACCTTATTCCACACTTTAAAGTAAACAAACAACTTGTAAGTGAACAAACAACGTGTAAGGTCTACTAGCCCAAGTCCTCCTTTTTTAGTGAGCAAACAACTTACCAAGCAACTTTATGAGTTTTATGTCTGTTTGGTGAAATTTATATGCAAGTGAACATGTCGAAAAAGTAATATAATGATAATAAAAGTATCATCCCACGAAGATTGATGAATACTAAACTAATTAAGTACTAATGATGAATTAATCCTAAAATTTATCTAGCAAGTCAAAATATTGTTGATGATGAATTAAAATTTAAAATTTTCAAAACGAAAACTCAAGACTAATTAAAATTGAATCCAAGTAAGAAAAATCAAGATGAGAAACATGTTAGAGCTTCCGATTTTATCATAGCTACTAGATATGAATTTCCATAGTTTATGCATGCAAGAATGGTATTACCTATGTGATGGCGGAACTTCCTAATTTATTTACTATCCTATGTCTAGGTATAGTAAACCTATTTAGTTTATTAATTCACTATATCTCTATATGTGAATTGAAACAAACCAAATGCATTAGGATCTATGAATATTCCTGGTTTACAATAAATCTTTCGATCATCTTATCACCAAAAGCCACACAAATAACACGGTATATGTCTATCCACATTTAATTCATGGTTATATATTATAATAAGCAATTACATATTATTACCTTTCAGTCTCTAACATGCACATCAAATCATTCAAGTGGTGGCCAATCACTTAAAAGCATTAAGCATAATAATATATAACTCACATAAATAAAATATCTTGCAAAACATAAAAACTTATAAAATTCACATCATCATAGTTAAGCTACATTTTCGCTCTAACAAAAAAAGTTTAGAATATAATGAAATAACAAACCAAAGCAATAGTAGAAATTAAGCAAAACATCTTAAATAAAAAAAAAAACAGGAAAGTTGTCACCACACTGTCTTCTCTTTAAGAATTCTTTACAGAATTCCTACAATTCAAGAATGATAAGAAGTAGAGGGAAGCTTTTGCACCTCTATTTCTCTTTTTCTTCCTTGGTTTTCTTTTTCTTCTCTCACTTTTTCTCTCTTCCTTGGTTGGTTTCGGTGGCAACACACGGCTTCTTCTTCTTTTCTCTCTTTTCTCTCTCTCATTCTCTTGTGCGGCGCCTTCTCCCCCGTTTCAATTCACGTTCCTTTGTCCTTTTATGCTATCTTGGGATGTGTGACCTAAGATTCTCCCTTAGTAATTCACTTTTTTACCCCTTTTCCTTTATTTCCTTTCTTGTCCTTTTTTGTTCTTTTCCTCCTTTTTTTGCTACTTTACACGTTGCCTCCTCTTTTCTTCTTTTGACTTCTTTTTCTTTCCTTTTCTTCTTCATGTGCCTTTTTGTAACTTTCTTTTCCTTTATTTCTCATGTTCTTTTGGAGTTTGCTACATAAATAACACAAATTTACATAAATATATAAAAACTTAAATATTATCTTGTAAAACTTGTATTATTTATATCCTAAAATAGTTAAAATAACTCTATAAAAATAGAGTTATCAATGTCTTCTAAATTTCCTACCCATAAAAAGTGCTTAATCTTTTTCTTAATCTTATAAATGGTCTATTTTGGGAGAAGGAACATTTGCATATAATATAGATAGAAGTAATAACTAATAACTAATTTTGCCAATTGTAACCACCTGACATCTTAGATGTCTCATTCCCCATCCATCAATTCTTGTCATGATTTTTCCTATTAAAACCTTAAAATCAATGTAAGTAAGCCTTTTTGTAATAAGAGGAACACCAAGATACCTAATAGGAAGTTTTCTTTCAAAGAATGGAGTGTGGTCTAATATTAAAAGCTTTTCTTGTTTAGTAAGGCTTGAAAAAGAATATTTAACATTTTTTAAGATTAAAATGTAAACCTATTAAGTGTTACAAAGTCCTCCAAAGTATCAATGAGACATAACACTGAATTAACATCCTCATGTGCAAATAAAAATAAGTCATCAGCAAAGCAAAGGTGAGTGATTTTCTCTCTCTTGCAATGCCAATGATATTTGAAAGTAAAGTAAAAGTAGAAGTTTTCTCAATAATAATCCTATTAAGAATTTCCATGACAAGGACAAGTAAAGAAAGGGACAAAGGATCTCCTTACCTTAACCCATTGGTGCCCTAAAAATAACCAATATGCTTACCATTAAAGTTCATAGAGGATCTAGCAGTAGTAATCCATTGGCTGATCAGATCAAGTAAAGTTTGAGGAGTATGAATAGCTTAGAGAACACCTAATACTGCATCCTATTTAACTATATCATAAGCTTTCATGAGATCAATATTAATGGCAACGCGCTTACCTTTATCTCCTTTGTGATAGTTATGAAGTAATTCTTGATAAAGCATAACAGTTTTAGAAATTTGATGACCCTTGATAAAAGCAGTTTGGTTTTGGCTAATCCCAACAAGAAGAATGAGCCTTATCCTTTTTGCAAGTAGTTTAGAGATCACTTTATATAAAACACTACAGCAAGCAATTGGCCAAAAATCCTTCATGCAACTTAGATTGAAGGTTTTTAGAACTAGTCATAACAAAGTAGCATTAATAGCTTTTAATAATTTCTTGTTTAACACAAGAATATACTTTTAATTCTAATATTTACTCTTTGGATCAATAAGGTAAGGCATTAAATACTTTAACTCTTATGAAATCAATTATTAATTTCTAATTAACATTATGTCTCCATTCCATACGCAATTGTAGATCAAACATTTTCTTCAATGAAATTATAAAATTTCTTTCCGTTTAATTAGTGTAGCTTAAAATTATGTTAAGTTGGTGGAAGTAATGAAGTAGCCTGTTTAGGATTTAATAAGAAGTTTTAATACTAAAATTTAATGTAGATTTTTATGTTAGATCTTGGCTATGTGAAACAACTTATCTTATCCTCAATAAGGCTTTTTGTAACCAATATAAGTAGTGGGCTTCATGTTAAGAATAATGCATACCTCACAAATTATTTTAGGTTGATTTTGTACATTAAGAATACTCTTATGAACCTAAATTTAATACCATGTAAGAAAACATATTTTCTCATTAGAACCAACTTATGATGGCAAAATAAGTTTTATTTTGTGGAAGACTAACAAAAGAGGATTTACAAAGTATGGGACTACCTTTTAAGTGTTTGAACCCAACCATTTCCCCTCCTAATAGCACTTATTAGTATAACTGCAACCACCTGCTCTTTTCCCTTTCCTCTAGTCGCACTCGTGGTAGTAACTTCTATGGCACTAGCACTAGCCAAGACCTCGAGACCTAAACTTATGATCATTTCCTCTGTCGTGGTGACGTTAACACCAACAGCTACCAAGATAGTATGGCAATGGCAATCGAATACAACGAGTTCATGATACGTTACTCAGACCAAAGTTTCTTTGTAAGGATGAGCACCAAGCCTGCTACTTGCACAGCAAGTAGTTCAAATATTTATGTCCAGATCACTTTAGCTTTAACTAGTTATTGATGGCAACATTGAACACGTTGCAAAGCAAAGTTGCAAACGTTGCGAAAAATATTACAAGTGAGACAAAACATCTTACGAATTCTTAAATAATATATGCCTCTGAACATTGTACACTTGACATACCTAGCGCTGTTTGCAATGTATAGTCAAGAAGCCATAGCATCCTTGAAGAGTTGTTGTAGTGGAATAATGTGTGCAACTCTTTTGTTTCTAGCTATAGGTACAATATTTAATGCGGCCACACCAACACCTCCTCAATCCTCAAGTTCGGCACAGACAAGTGGATCGATTTGCCTTTCCCTAGGACCAAATTGTAACGACTGTGTATAAGTGATAGGCTATTGTTGAGCTACATGAACTATCCCATCTTTAGCATGTTGATGAAAGTCTTACATATTCACAGGAAAGCATGGAATAGCATCTCTAGCAATCATAGCTACTCTTATTACTGCCATGGTGGTGTTGTTGCTCCTAGGCTTCTATTTGTTAAGCAGATCTAGAACTACTGCATAGAATCAAATGGGTAAATGTTAACAGACAACTGCCTCACCTAATACATTACCATATTAGTGCCTATGATTAGGCATAATATCATTGTAATTATTGTAAATATTTGGTTTACATTTCCTAGGCTAGGCTATGTCTCTATAAACGTATAGCAAGTATTGTAAAGATTATTACAACAATAGAGAAATCCTTCATGCTCTCTCATAGTTTCTTATTTTCTTACATGGTATCAATCGCTAAACGATCCTAGCTTATGCTCATTTTTTTCTCTTCCAACGAGTTGTAAGCCTCTTGCTATTTTTTTTTCCTTCATTACTTTTCTCTCCCATCAGTTCTTATTAATTGACCACCTTTTATTTTCTCCACCTTAGTCTTGTCATCCTTTCTCCCTTTCTTTGGTCCTTTCTCTCCTCATAATTCTCTTTTCTCTTTCATGTTACTTTTTCCATCCATATACCAAGGTTCTTTCTTTCTCTTTGTCCTTTCTCTTCTTCCTTAACAATTCCCTTTTCTCTTTCCTATCTTTTTCCCACTTCCCGTAGACCCAGTGCTTTCTTTCTCTCCTATTCCTTTTTTCCCCTTCACATTGGTCTTGTGGATCTCTCATCTTCTTCACCTTTGTCTTTTTCCTCTTTCCTTTACATGTAAACCTAGCCACTTTTTTCTTTCCCTTCCTCATTTGTTTTATTTCCTTTTTTATTCACGTCAACCTTAGCCACCTTCTACGTTGTTTTTCTTTTCTCGTCAACCTTAGCCACCTTCACTCTTCCTTTCGTCATTTATGAAATTACCCTTATCCCTAATTCCCTCCTCTGAAACCTTAGCCATCCTTGTTCACCTCCCTAATGGCCACTACAAACAGCTCCATTATCTCTCCTTTTCACGACCTATACCATCTCACTACTGCCAATCTTTAACTGGCATGCATAGTGTCCCAAAAGCTCACCGGTGAGGCCAACTAGCATGTTTAGAATGAGCAAATCCAAATAGTGTTCCTTGCCTGGAATAAGATGGGTTCTCTGACTGGCAAGCTCCCACGACCCACTAGAGACTGTGATGTTGCTGACCACTAAGACCAGTGTCACGTAGTTGTGAAGACCTAGTTAACCCACTCCGTCAATTCCTCATTCAAGCCTATGGTCTCCATCGTTCCCAATGTCGCCGAAGTCTAGCAAATGCTTTGAGATGACTTTGATCCGATTAGCAAGACCCAAAAATTTTCGCTCAAACAGGCCATCGACACCCTCTACTTGTCTCCCAGTGCCTCTAGTGCCGAGCTCACATTGTTCTACCTCCATTTGAAGGAGCTTTGGGGTGCTTTAGATGCCCAACAACCTCTTCTTCATTACTATTATGGCGGCACTTATGACACTAGTAAGCAATTCCGGTGCCATAAGGAGGAGGATCGGTCCTTGTAGCTTCTTTTGGCCTTGCCGGATGAATTCTCTACCCTTCACTCCAACATCATGTCACGTGACGAGTTACTGAACGTGGAGAAGCTTTACTCGCTAGTAAAGCAAGACTTGCTCCAACACGCTATCGCCGATGGCCGTCCATCTCCCGGTGGCAATGCTATTGCATTTCAGATGCAACGTTCTAGTCACACCCCAGTTAGGTCAGGTGTGTTTCTCACTTAGACAGGCTGGACCCAAGATTCGCAATTTGAGGCCCTATCCTCGATGGGCCAAGAGGACCCAACCTGCCTCATGCCTAGTAGGCGCCTCCTAGATTTAGGCCCACTTGTAGTCATTGCAAGCGGCCTAGATACCTGCGCGAGTCCTGCTACCAATTAGTAGGCTACCCCTCTAGCAGCAGGTCTAGGCATCATGGTAATAATAGGCACAGGCCCACTAGCCAAGGGCCTTTAGTCCATAATGTCGCAGCATGTGATTCTCTGCCTTCACCTGGCTATGGCCCAACTCATCTGTTGGATCTTATAGCAACCTAAGAGGGTGGTGAATTAGGTTTATCAAAAATATTTTTAACCTTTTTCATTTTTCTTATGTTAAATGATAAAGGCAACAAGTAAAGTTATCACACAAGACAAAGACAGATTTTTGGAAGGTGGTTCGGCCCAAGCCACCTCGACACCTACTCCACCCCACTCTAGCAACAACCTGTTACAGTCACTCTTCAATCAATTACTCAATTGATTACTAGGGAGAACCAATCCCTCAATCTCACTTACAAAGGATAACCAATCCTTTAATCCTAGTTACAATGGATAACCAATCCTTTAATCCCAGTTACAAATTCTCTCCCCAAGAATTTAAATAATGAGTAACAATTAAATATAATTTCCAAATTCAGCTTTTATAAGATATGAATTTAAGTTCAAAAGCTTCAAACAAGTGCTAGTGACTTAATACAAAATGATATGAACAAAAGCCCTAATTTCTCAAATCGTAGCACTATTCATCCGAATCAAATTAGCTCAAATATGATATCAATTGAGAATCAAATTGATTTCCTAACAAGAATATCAAAGTAGTAATGAACTTAGAATAGAATCACCAAATGATTTCGTTAGCTTGATGAACTTGATGAGCTTGAGAGAAGATTGATGAAATTCCACTTCAAGAACACTTAGCTTCTCTAATTTTCGTTCTCTATCAAACAATCAAACTTCTATCTCTTATATAGCATTAAGAGAACTCACCTTTCTCATTCAAAAGAGCCGTTGATCCAACAATCCTGTTGATTTCCCACCTTCTCTTTTTCTTCCTGTTTTTTCTTTCCATTTGGAGGCCATTTTTGAGATAAGAGTGTTGGGCTGTGATTCTATCTGAGTTTCGTTCAAAACCCTTATCCAAAACGCATCCATTTTAGCTAAGTCATTAATTTTGAAATTCGGATCCTGCGGAGCTAATTTCAAGTTACTGGGTTAGAATATGGGTTTCACTTAAATCTTCCTCAAATCTTTTCAATCTTGAAGTAAATCGTTGTAAGTGCTTCACATATTGATAGATTAACTTCTTCTCTTTAAAAGCCCTATGAAATCGTCTTCTGAAACTCTTTAATCTGTTTTCACTTTCTCTTTTGAGTTGTTAGGGTAAAAACTCAAAGAACTCCTTAATTTCTTCAAATTAATCTTCTCTGAGGAGTGGGTCTTTGATTTGTCTTCATAGAAATGTTCTACTCTTTGTTAGCTTTCAAATGACACCTTTTCCAGCTTGAACGCAGTTGTTTCCAGTGACCTGTTTGAGCTTTAAGTGGTGGCGACGTTGAGTAGGTCGAGCTGGGTTATAGGCACTTAATTCGGATCGGGCATATCGTAGATGAACAGTATTATTCATGAATAGTACTATTTGAATAGTGATTGTTTGGTGAATAGTAACTAAACTTCTATTTCGAACTAATGCTTCTGGGTTTTGTAATTTTTCCTGCATAAAGTTCTAATATTAATTTTCTTATTTAAACCAACAACCAATCAAATAATGATTTTAATTATAATATTCTCATATTATAATTCTTATTTTTCTCATCATCAAAATGTTAATATCTTCTAATTTTATTACAATATATTCCAACATCATCCTTTAGCTATGAACTTCACTAAAGGATCTTCTTTTCAGGGCTCTTCAGGCTATCCCCCCACACCCAGTCTAAGTATCTTAGGTCATCATCCACCTAGCCCAAGTAATGTATATGACAAATCCACTGGGCTTACTTTTACTGCCAATCAAAAGCACAAGCTCTTGAATTTCATTAACCAAATGGGTTCCTCGAACCCATTCTCAGGTATGGTTTCCTCCCTTTCTCCCATTTCATCCCTATGGATTATCGATTCAAGGGCTAGTGATCATATCACTTGCAATTTATCTCTTCTTGATTCATTTTCCCCATGTGTCCCATCCATTATTCGGTGAAATTCTACATGCAAGTGTACATGTCGAACAAGTAATATAAAGATGAATAAGAGTATCATCCTACAAGGATAGTGATTACTATACCAACTAATTACTAACGTTGAACAACTCCTAAAGTTTATCTAGCAAATCAATGTGATAAAACATGGACTAAAGAACTAAATTTAACCTAAACTTTATTAACAAAACATATTAAAGCATCCGTTTTCACTTAATTACTAGACACAAACGTCGATCATCCATGTTAGCAAGATTAATTCTACTCATGTGATGGTGAAATTTCTTAATTTATTCACTATCCTATGTCTAGGTATAGCGAACCTACTTAGCTCATTAACTCACTGTATTTCTACTCATGAATTAAATAAACAAAGTGTATTAAGATTTGTGAATATTCCAGTTTACACCTAAAGCCACACAAATCATATGGTATATGTTTATCTATATTAATCTATGGTTGCATATTACATAAAGCAACTGCATGTTATCTCCTATTGGTTTCTAACATGCAAATCAAGTCATCTAAGTGGTAACTAGTCACCTAAAAGCATTAAACTTAGTAACATGAAAATTCACATTAATAAAATATCTCATAAAACATAAATAATCATAACATTCATACCATTGTAATCAAGTTCACCGTAACTCTAACACAATGAATTAAAACAATATATTTACACAAACAAAAGTTGTGCAAGTAATTAAACAACACATTTTGTAAATTAAAAACATTAAGCTGTCACCAAAAATATTTTCAAATCATAAAAAGGTTGCATAAATCTGCACATTGGGGGGATGAGGAAGTTCTATCTAAAAAACAAGGGAAAAACGAGTAACCACGCACCATCGGACTTTGTAGAAATGACTAGAAAATGTAAATCAAGACGCCTAGGTTGCAGATTTGCTGAGAAATCATGCAAATCCACCTCAACACCTTGTAGATCTAACTAAAAGTTGACTGGAGGCTGCACCAAAAATTGGAAAAATGGGACCTGGATGGTGTTCACATGTTCCAAGGTCCCTTTTTAGCCGAAAATGCCTACAAACTCCAAATAGAAGAGACCGGTTGGCGTTTGCATGGCCGATCTCTCTTTTCTCCCTCTTTCTCACCAGAAAATACACTTAAATGGACTTTCTCTCTCCAGGGTCGGCCGGCTTTCGCATGACTGCCCTTTCTATCACGCTCACCAACTACCTCTTTCGTTTTTTCCCTTCCGTTCTCTTTACCCGACCATTTCATTAATCGGCCTCTGTCCCTCCAAAGGTCCACTGGATGATGGCCCATTAAAAAGACCTCTATTTGGCCTCTCTCTCCTTTACAAGCCCGCACAAGCTTGATAAAAGCTCCTCTTTTTAGCTTTCCTTCTGTTTTCTCATTTTCTTTTGGTTTTGTGCTTCTTTTCTTCATTTTTCTTCTATTTTGAGTTTGTTGCATAAAATTACAAAATATACTAAATACAATTAAATATAATTTAATAAAAAATATATTAAATATTACCTAAAATAATAATAATAACTCTATAGAGTTATCACCCATTACCATTACATTGCCTGATAACTCACTTACCCCTGTCACCCACATTGGTTGTTGTCAACTTTATCCACAATTGCATCTCACCAATATTTTATATGCCCTATGTTTTAAATACAATTTGTTATCTATTCAAAAATTAACCTGTGATAATAATTGTGCGGCTATTTTTTTCAATGCTTTTTGTGTATTTCAAGACCGTACGACTAGGGATCTAATGGGGCTCGGCAAGGTTGATCAAGGACTCTACTTTCTATGTTCTGCTTTTCCAAAAAATTTTAGTTATATGCTTTTTGAATATTTAAATTCCCTAAAGTACACTATTTGTACTTCCAAATAGCGATCTCTTTTACTCTCATTTTTATTAATAATATTATTTATGATCTTTTGCAGCAACGTCTTGGTCATTCTTCTTTAAAACAATTTTCTTCTTTTGGTGTTTCTGTTCCTTTTCCTTCTTCTTTTTCCTACCCTATTTACCCCTTAGCCAAACAAACTTGCCAACCTTTTCCCACTAGTCACACTCTAACTCACTCCATTTTTTAGCTTGTCCACATGGATGTTTGAGGTCCTTATTGAACTCCCACCCATGATGGTGCACACTATTTTTTTACCATTGTGGATGACTTCTTTAGTGCCACTTAGACTTTCTTCCTTCAATTTAAAAGCCAAGTATTTTCCAAATCCAATATTTCATCTCCTTGGTTTATACGCAATTCAATGCCATTGTCTGTCGCATTCTCTCTGACAATGGCTCTAAATTCTTTTATTCTGAGTATTGTTCTTTCCTTTCTATGAAGGGCATTTCCTATAAAACTTCTTGCATTCACACACCTCAACAAAATGGAGTTGTCGAATGCAAACATCGGCACTTCTTAGATGTGGCACGTGCTCTAATGTTTTAGGCCCACATCCCCCCCTCACATTCTGGGGGGGATGCCTTCTCACTGCTACCTGCCTTGTCAATTGACTTCCCTTCTCCTCTTTTCATGGTCTCAGTCCTTTTGAAAAACTATTTGGTAAACCTCCTATCCTTGACCATCTTCGTGTTTTTGGTTGTCGTTGTTACACAACCACCTTGGGCTCTCAAGATAAGTTTAGTCCTCATGCCCTTCCATGCATTTTTATAGGTTACCTTCCTTCTCAAAAAGGTCACCATGTCTATGACCCTTAATCCCATAAATTTTTTGTTAGTCGTGATGTTGTTTTCCAAGAAATTATTTTTCCTTTTTCTTCATCTTCTTCTTTTTCTTCTTCTTCCTTGGATAACTTGGCCCGCTCGTCACCTCCAATTATGCCGGATCTTGACATGTACACTTCCTCATCATTGCCTATGGATCTTTTTAAATCACTTTCTTCAAGTATGATTCCCGTTACCCCACCTCTCCCTTCCAACCTTTCGTCAGACACCCCTAATCTTGCATTGCAACCATCCCTCACCCCACCTCCCTAACCTCTTGATACTACTATCGATCCCTCTACTAAGCCTACCGATCCTTCACTATGTTGATCTAGCCATACCACCCGCCCTTTTATGTGGACTTCCAACTACATATGCCCTACCCTACCTCCCTCTTCCCAAACTTTCCTTTATTCAATATCTAACTATGTCTCCCTCCACCATTGCAACCCCTCCTACCAGCACTTCATAGCCTCTATTTTTGCCATCACCAAACCCACCATGTACCATGAGGCCACCCAAGACCCAAATTGGATTACAGCCATGGATGCTGAACTTACTGCCTTTCAGGCCAATCACACTTAGGATATTGTTCCTTTGCCCCTTGGTCATCATCCTATTAGATGTAAATGGGTTTATAAGGTGAAATATTGTGCTAATAGCTCCATTGAACATTACAAAGCCCGTTTGGTTACCGAGGGCTATAATCAATGTGAGGGCATTGACTACCAGGATACTTTCTCTCCCACAACCAAGCATGTGATGTTCAGCTTATCATTACTATTGCTACCATCCACCATTGGCTCCTTTATCAAATGGATATCTAGAATGCCTTTCTTTATGGTGATCTTTTGAAGGAGGTTTATATGGAGCTTCCCCTCAGATTTCGCAATTAGGGGGAACATCTTGTCTGTCAATTGCAGAAATCCCTCTATGGGTTGAAGCAAGCTTCTTGGTAATGGAATGCCAAGTTCACTGATGCCCTGATTGCACATGGCTTCGGGCAGTCTTACCATGATTACTCCTTGTTCACCAAGAGGAAAGGTAGCTCTTTTATAGCTTTACTCATTTATGTTGACGATATCTTGATTATAGAAAACAGTCAAGCAACCATTTTAGACCTCAAAAAATATTTGCATGGTACATTCTTCATGAAGGATCTTAGTCTCTCAAAGTTTTTCTTAGGGCTTGAAATCACTTGATTTGCATATGGTATTTCATTAAGCCAGCGAAAGTATACATTAGAACTCATTTCTAAAGCAGGCTTAGTTGGTTTGAAGTCATCAATGATTCTCATGGAACAGAACAAAAAATTCACAAGCCTTAAGTATGATGCTAGATCCAAAGAACAATTGAATGATCCTCCTCTTGATGATCCTTCAGTCTATCAGCAACTAGTTAGACGATTGATTTATCTCACACTCACTAGGCCTGACATCACATTTCTAGTCCAACGTCTTAGCTAGTTCATGCATGATCCAAAACAATCTCACATGGAAGCTGCTTTAAAAATGACCAGATATCTGAAGAGTTGCCCAAGCCTTGGTCTCATGTTCCCATCATCTTTGCCATTTGAGTTGCGAGCATATTGCAACTCTGATTACAACATATGTCCCATGACAAGAAGATCCACCACAAGCTTTTGTATAATGTTGGGAAGCCCTTTGATTTCATAGTGCTTCAAAAAACAATCCACTGTGTCCTTATCATCAACCAAAGCAAAGTACAGAGCTATGCAACTTACCACCTGTGAAATAGTCTGGATCATTAGGTTACTTAAAGATTTTGGTTTTTACATGAAGCGTCCATCATTACTATATTATTATAATGAAGCTGCGGAGAAGATTGCAAAAAACCTTATATTTCATGAGCACACAAACCATATTGAAGTTGAATATTATTATGTTAGAGAAAAGCTTTAACAAGGAATCATTATGACATAACATATACCACCAAGCAACATTGACATCTTCTCTTTAAGCTCAGAGTATTTGATTTATTCAAATCTCTGGCTTGAGGGGGAGTGTTAATAGACAGCTAACTCACCTAATACATTACCATATTAGTGCCTGTGATTAGACACAATATCATTGTAATTATTGTAAATATTTGGTTTACCTCTCCTAGGTTAGGCTACGTCTTTATAAATGTATAGCAAGCATTGTAAAGATTTTTATAACAATAGAGAAATCCTTCATGCTTCTTTGCAATTTCTTATTTTCTTATAGTAAAGACAAGCTGATCTTGTACACTGTTCTATTTCCTCATGACCGCCAACTTTTATTCTTGTCGTGTAATCATTTCTTTTTACAGCCATCGATGATGTTTCAACCCCACAGAAACTCGATGAATCCTCGCCAATTTTATTTGGCTACCACTGTAGCTACTATAGAAAATTTCTCTAACAAGAAGAAGGTAGGTGCAAGTGGATTTGGAGAGGTTTACAAGGTAATAGATTAGTATTTGTTTTTCAAAATGATAGTAGCAATTTTATGAAGTATAACAAATTTAATCCATTCAAAATTTTATTCATTTGGTTATTGAAAAGTTATATCTTATGTTTAGTTGGCATACCAAAAAAGTGATTACGTAAGTGTATAGGAATAACTAGCTAAAATATTTAACCAATTTTCTTTCAAAAAATTTCAACATTGACCTAGTACTAAGTAAAATGGAGAGTTACCTATGTAACATCCATGCAAATAAAATTTTCTAAATAGTAAATAATATTTTTTTAAAAAAGTAAGAATGCGTATAAGTATGCAATGATTCATATCAAGAAAGGTAGTTGAAAAAATATGATTAGTCAAATTCTTTAGTAAAATTAATTTTTGGAATATAGATGAGGTACAGGTTGTATGAAACATTATGATGAACCAAAACATTTACAATCTGAAATGTTTGGTACTTGTTTTTCTAGAAATGTTGGTGAATCTCTCTCATAGACAAGTCAGGGAACATTGATGCCTAAAAAACAAAAATCTAATATTTTGTTGAAGTAGCTATAATGACAATGCCGAAATTGGTAATGCAACAAATTCGTCATAGGAAATACCATAATATCTTTTTCATTGATCATTACCTAATTTAGGAAAAATAAACTTTACTTCAAGATTTTTTTACTCTATTTTATTAATTCAAAAAGGCTAAAAAAAAAATTTACATTTTAATTATTAGTACGAATGTTCCTTTGATTCTTTTAACTAGTTATGAAAATTTTAAGATTTGATTACCCTATAACATATATTACCTACTATGTTAATTATGATGAATATTTATTGACTTTTAATGCCAATCCTAAGAGTGTTATCGATTTATTTCCATGCATACTTGTGAGGTGAGAATTAATATCAATTCCTTGTGTGTCTTCCAACCTTATTCTTCGAATAGAAAACTACTTCAGTCTAGGACCTTTGTTCGAAATCCAGGATTTTGAATAGGTATTTCATTATTTATACTTTTGTGTTTGTATTCATATAAAATTTGAAAAGGATGTGACGTGGAAATAGTCAGAACAATATAAAATTAGTTAGATAAGCACAAAGTCACTATTCACCAGTCCAATCTGTTGGATTGAGTATATGCCATCTCTAATCTAGTCCGAGCTTTTGATGTTGGAACTTATATACCTTGTAATTGAATTGTTGAGGCAATTTTAAGGCATACTATCATAGTGCACTTTTAAATGGAGAAGAAATAGTTGTAAAAAGACTATCAAAAGACTTAGGACAAGTTGTACGAGAATTTAAGACCAAAATTGCTCTAATAGCCAAACTTGAACACCCAAACCTTGTGAGACTATTGGGATTTTGCTTGGAAGAAAATGAAAAGATATTCATCTATGAATTTTTGCACAACAAAAGTCTTGACTTTTTTTCTATGTGGTATGTATCCTTGGAACATTTTTATGATTTTTTATTTGTTTTAATTCCTTAAAGAATTTCTTGAGTTTATTTTTTTAACTCTAATTTTGATTTCTATTTTCTTGAATAAATAGATCTTGGAAACAAAAGGCAACTAGGTTAGACTACATGTTACAAAATTATTACAAGAACTGTTCGAGGGATGCTTTATCTTCTTGAAGATTCTTGTATTAAAATAGCACATTTAGATCTCAAAGCTAGTAATATATTATTAGACAAATAGATGAATTCAAAAATTTTAGATTTTGACATTTCAAAGATTTTTAAAGTTGATCAAACTCAAGGGAGCATAGGTTGAATTATGGGGACATAGTAAGTTCTTCACTAAAATGTCTCCACAAATCGTAGATGAATAGTATATATGAACGAAATAAATTTAGTTTCTTAATGAGAAAAAAAAATGAAAACAAAAGAAAAGAGAAGAGAACATTGACACTCACACTTGCACCCACAAAGCTTGTCTTTTTTGTATTGCATAATGTAGATAAATTAATCATTGATTTTCCCAAACAAAAGCTTTCAACATAACAAAAAAGAAAAGAAGAAATTCTAATATCTCAAAATTCACAGCTAGAGATAGTTGCTTAATGGTGAAAGATTAAATATTATATTTCAACTACCTGTAGTATCATAGCCAAAGATAATTGATATAAGTAAAAGTTTCGTTATCTTATAGTTTTAGTTATTAACATCATAATATTAAGTTGTTGTTTATAGTGGTTACATGGCTCCAAATTAATCAACATATGGATAGTTCTTTGTAAAATTTGATGTTAATAGTTTTTGTGTTCTAGTCTTTGAAATTGCAACCGGCATGAGAAGTAGTTCTTCCCACGGAACAAATGATTCTGAGGACCTCATAAGCTATGTAATTATATAATATAATTTATAATTTTAGCTCTTTTTAAATGATAAATATTTTTTTAAGTGATTAATTAAGTAATTGTCTTTGAGTGAAAGGGAATAAAGGTGAGCTCTTGGCCAATCGATTGTAGGTTTGGAGGCATTGGATTGATGGAACACCCTCGGAGTCGTTACATCCAACTTTGAGACTCTTACTCTAGCAATGAAGTTATTAGATGCATTTATATTGATTTAATATGTCTATTAGAAAATCTAGTTGATAGACCCACTATGGCAGCGATACATCTCATGTTAAACATGCACTCCATTTCTCTCCCATCAATTCAAAAACCAATTTGGTCTTTTAGAGAACGGAAAAAGCCAAAAATAAAAAAAGAGGCACAAGGTCTGAAATTCTAGTAATTGAATCTTATAGTATGCTGGTTAAGTGATTTTATAAAACTTGATTTTTGATACTATTCTTGGAAAATCTTGACCTCGCTCTGAGTTACTCATTTGGAACAATTGTTCAAATTTAGATTAAGATATGGTGTATTTAATTGCATTAGGTGCTGAAATTAAAATATAGTAATTTTTCTGGTAACCATTTAAATTAAAAGCTTGATTACTAGGAATAAGTAGAGAGATTTCAATAATTAATTGATTATGCAGATTTCGTATGATAAGCTGATCGATTTTTCATTCTCAAATTATCAAAACCTTTCTATGAATAGCACTTTTGCCATATTTTTTATGTTCAAAATAATATTAACTTTTTGGACTTCTAATTGTTGAGTTATTTAGACAACCAACGAAAGGGGTTAAATTTAGTTTCTTTAAAAATTGGTATTGCTTTTTCATGCTAGAAATTGCTTGCTGCATGCTCTTAAAAGGTTTACTCCAAATTTAAGCTTAGGCAACAATACACAGTACGTATGATCAAATAGTTATAAGCAACTAAGATAAAAACAATACAAGGAAATAATTTAAAGAATATGTAACAAAATGTATAGTGCTTCACTTCACATTTTTCTTAAACCTATGTCAATTTTTCCTTTGCAAAAGATAACTAAAGAAGCTTCTTCACTAATCAAGTCACCAATAAATTTATACAAGATTCAACAATCTCACACACTACAAACACTTTTCTCAACTCTTGAGAAGTATACCCACAGTGACAATGTTATATGCTGAAACACCATAGGATCAGGGATCTTAAGTTTCCAACCACATTAGGGTTTCCCTACCCGAAAAGCCTAAAATGATCTCTTACAAGTTTGGAGTTGTTGAACTTTGATATACACAGGACATAATGAGATTGTACCTACAAGTATGCATAAAAAAAA
Organism: Casuarina cunninghamiana; assembly: GCA_028551485.1. Classification (NCBI taxonomy): domain Eukaryota; kingdom Viridiplantae; phylum Streptophyta; class Magnoliopsida; order Fagales; family Casuarinaceae; genus Casuarina; species Casuarina cunninghamiana. The sequence goes on along the minus strand of CM052366.1, from coordinate 21,984,796 downwards.
GATTGAAAGCTTAACAAAAAAAGAGTACATGATTTCAACTCGCGCTTTTGCTTTTTCTACTAGTCTTTCTCTTGTATTGCTTCCCTCTTTCTGTAGCCCTTCGAAAGCATCAGATTTTCTTGTTGATAATACTCGGAAAATCGACCGGAAGCTACAAATTGTATCGCTTTCGGAACAATTTATTGCAATATATACATATATTTTAACAAAGTTTCCTTCTAAGAGAGGCATTGAACTTCTGTTCGAGTTGCTTTGATTATTGAAGAATAAAATAAGTGGTGCTGCCATATTAGCGCTGTCACGGGCACTGCTAATCTCACTCGGATGTGCCGCGTCAGCCCTCGCGCAGGAGGGCTTACGACATGACACGTCGGCTCTCACAGGAAAGCAATGTCCACCTCGCATGCATCGCCTTCTCCCTCACTGCGCTGCTGTAAGAAACCAGGAAACCCGGGTTTCATTTCTGGTGCGTGCTACAGTGAGAAGCAAGGAAACCAGAGTTTTCCATCAAGTTGCAATGAAAAACTAGGAAACCTGTTTTCCATCAATTGTTCCCCCCCGCTCTTTTGAATTACTAGCATAAATAATTTCTATCAAGAGAAGAATTTACTTTAGAGACGGAAGAATTATGATTTTCCTTATCGTTCATTAAGTTTAGGGCTAAAAGTTATTAGTTAGATTTGCACTACTTTTTCCTTTCAATTAATTATGATTATAAACAGAGTGCAAAGTTATATAAATAATTCATGCCATACAAGTTATTTTCAGAGCCTGCAAATTTCTCCATTTAACTTTAATCACTTTTCTTCGGCAGAATAGATGGAATGGTGGGTATGTGTATTTTATGCAAGGAAAGTTAAAATAAGTGGCGTTCTAACCGGAAATACTAAGTCTTTGGCTGTCCACAAAATCTGTTGGCACTAATCCTTTCAAGGAAGGATCTATTATGTGGCTAAGTGCAACTCGTATGACCAGTGAAAGGGGGATGTGAAAAACTCGTGGCTGTCGCAGAGTGCCAAAGGTCAAGAACTTGCACAAACAAAGTAAAAGTGCCGTGAAGGTAATAATAATAACAGATGAAAAGCCAGTAACATACCCGCTTCCATTGCCATTAATCCCATCCTTGACTTACAAATTCCTAATTTCCATCGTCGGGAATATTTTCCAAGTTATTCCTCCTCTAAAGCGGACGTAAAACCTGTAACATATCCCATCCTTGACTTTGAACTTCCTTATTCCACCCAACTTGTCTGGAATATTTTCCATGTTATTCCTCTTCTAGAGCGGACATAAAACCAGTAAGATACCGCTTCCAACCACTAATCCCATCCTTGACTTAGAACTTCCTTATTTGGCTCAACTTGTCTGGAATATTTTCCATGTTATTCCTCCTTTAGAGTGGACATAAAAGACCAACGGTTTTTGTAATCATTTTTTATACCTCAGGCCTACCGCATTTTACATTGTTTTTAACATTTATGAATTCAGAAAATAATTTTTTTATGAAAAATTAAGTATTATATATCACTAAATAAAATACAAATTATTTAGTTACAATATTCTCATTTTAGGCTCAACAAATTCATGAAAAAAGTTTATAAAGATAAGATGGAGAACCGTATTCCACTCACAGGAGCCAAAAGCAAACAGACACTGCAGAAGATTGATGATCAAAATGGAGATGCCCTCCATGAATCTCTCAACGACTCTGGTGTTCTTCACCTTGCTCTGCTGGGTCAGAGAAGCTGCCGCAGCAGACTATATTTACCATTTCTGTTCGAACCGAGCCACTTTCACTGCCAACAGCACCTACGACTCCAATCTCCATCAACTCCTTTCTTCCCTTTCCTTAAATGCCATAATTCAAAATGGTTTCTACAACAACACCGTGGGCCAAAACGCCACCAACAATGTCCACGGCCTCTTCCTCTGCCGTGGTGATATCAGCGTCCAAGACTGCCAAGATTGCGTTGCAAGTGCAGTCCAAGATCTGACTCAGCGGTTCTGCCCAAAAACAAAAGAGGCCGTCATCTGGTACGAGAAGTGCATGTTACGCTACTCGGATCAATATTTCTTCTCCAAAATGAACACCGGACCTGGTGTTTACCTACCGAGTAGACTCTCCATTCCTGATTCAGATCGCTTTAACAAGCTATTGACGTCGACCATGAAAGACGTTGAACTCCAGATTGCAAATGTTGGACGCAATGCCAAAAAGTTTGCAACGAAGGAAGCTAATTTTACTGGGTCTCAAATACTCTACACCCTTCTACAGTGCACGGCTGACATATCCGGCTCAGCTTGCAGTATGTGTATACTGGAAGCGATGTCGACACTTAGAAAATGTTGTGGTGGAATCCAAGGAGCAAGAGTTATGTTTCCTAGCTGTAGAATCAGGTACGAAATATACCCGTTTTATGGTGTCCTAAATGCAGATACACCAAGCCTAATGACAACGGTTCTTCATCCTCAGCCTTCTTCATCACAGAATTCGGGTTAATAGCTCTTTCCTTTTTACTGGGAATAAAGTAATGAAGAGTCCGATAAAGCAGGGTTTTGTTCTAGATGAACAATATCAAAGAAGTGGTTATTCCTTCTGCACGAAAACCCAAGATACTATTTATAAAAATCACTGTTAGTACTGTTGTTGTTACCACGGTGGTTGTTGGCTTATATTTGCTAGGAAGAGACAGAAATACTGTAAAACATATTCCGATTTGGTGAAGAATTGAATTAATTGAGCTCTTATGCAATGTTTATTTGTTCTCATGTCTAGACACTTTGCTCTTTTTAGGTAAGCCTTTACGTTTATCGTTTGCTTTTGCAACTGCGGATGAGATTCCAGCAGTCGAAACCTGTAAGGTCCTTGCAATTTGACATGGCTACAACAGAAGCTGCCAAAAACAACCTCCCTTCCAGGGCAATCGTCAATTTAATTATGGCAAATGTTGATGTATTCCAAATCAGACCAATCCAAAATGTAGTATCCACTGGGTTTAATTATTATCTTTTGATAATCACTACATGGCAATTTAAGCATATAGTAAGAACACTATTTTGCGTATTTGGAATAATAAAACTAGTTGCTATTTATTTTTTTCCCATGGAAATATTTAATTGCATTATTTAGGACCAGTAAAAAAATAGATTATAATCAGTGAGTGTGAAAAGAAATGTATGCAGAAAAGCAAAATGATGAAAGTAAGTTTAACTAGTAAAACTGAGTCTAGAAACACAGTTAGGAAGAGAGATTAGAGTATAAATCCAAATAGCAAGGAGGATTTGCTCGACATAGATCAAAATGATCTTGAAGAAAAGCTATGATGGAAGGAAGGCATTACAATTTGAAATTGCCGAATTTCAAGAAACAACAATCTGTTCTTTAAACTAGAGAAATACAAAGCACCAAATTTTACATGTAAACATTTCAGTAGGATCATGACAAAAGGACGATAATGGTATATGATTGAAAACAAATTAGTATTCCTTCAACTTACTATTCACACAAAAGGTAATGTTGCAATTTAGAAATAACATACACAGATTTTGAAGTTGGATGTTGTTAAAAGCGAGTTGTAATAGTAAGATTATGTTAATATCTTTTTGTTGGAGTTACCTACTAGCATGTGAACTTGTGGATATGTTTATGCTTAAGAAATATTTTATGATGTACTATCTACCAACCTATTATACTTGATATTGTCTACCTATACACCTGTCATTACTCAATTGGCTATTTTTGTTTACCAAATATTATGTTGAAGAATTTTTCAGAGAACGATTTGATAGATTTTGGACTTTGTTTTTGGGTTTGCAGAAGAATGAGTGACCAACGAAGGTTCCAAGTCAATTGCTGCAAACAAAGGCTCCTATTGAGCAAGCAAAAGCAGCAACAAGGATACAAACGTCTTACAGAACATACAAGGGTTCAGTGATACAACAAGAAGCACTCAGTCTCCCATATTTAACATACAGCAAACTAACAACTTCTTTTCAGTTAAATCAAAAAGGAGTGAGCTATTGCACTTGGCCATATTGCCAGAGACTTTCGTTCATCTTCACGACTTCAATGGCTTCTTACAAGCTTGTGCCTTGTCTTTCTTTAGATATCTTGTTTTACCACTATTGAGTGGTAGACAACCCACGTCACATGATAACTCTATTTTTATAGAGTTACTTGACCTATTTTTTAGGCAATAAGCAATGCAATTCTTATGAGAAAATATTTGAATTCCTCCTTATTTACCTAAATTTATCTTATTTATATAGCACAAGGAGGCAAGGAGAAAAGGAATGAACATGGAGAACCTGATGCTTATTGTGTGGCAAAATCGTAATATCAAGATCAAAAGAGTCAAGATAGGCTTGGGCTTTGGATGATTGTATTTAGATTTTATTGTTATTGGGTTTTCTAAATAATTAGAAAACCTAATCTTATTAGGAGTTCAAAGCCTAATCAAATTAGGAATTCAAAACCTAATTAATTTAGGAGTTCAAAACCCAATTGTTTTAGGTCTCTAAAACCCAATTCTACTAGGATAGGAGATAGGTCTAAACCTAAACCCTATTTAAGAGAAGAGAAGAGGCAAAAGAAGAGAGAGGAGGAGGAAATTGAGCACAACTCAAGAAAGAGGCCAAGAATTCAAGGTTTTCTTGAAGAGAAGACAAAAAGGGTGACAGACTTCTTATTCTTGGATTCAAGATGCATTCTTTATTTCTTATTACCATTCTTCCTCATTATTTCTTTATGTTTTAGTTTATTTTTGTTAGAACTACGATGTAACCTAGTTATGATGGTATGAATCTTATGATTATTATGTTTTGCAAGATATTTTGTTTATATGAAGTTACATATTACGGAGTTTAATGCTTTTAGGTGATTAGCTACCACTTAGATGACTTGATTTGCATGTTAAAGACCGACAGGAAATAGCATGCAGTTGCTTCTTGTAATATGCAACCATAGATTAAATATGGATAGACATATACCATATTGTTTGTGTGGCTTTCGGTGTAAACTGGGAATATTCATAGATCCTAATGCATTTGGTTTGTTTCAATTCACATATAGAGATATAGTGAATTAATGAATTAAGTAGGTTTGCTATACCTAGACATAGGATAGTAAATAAATTAGGAAATTCCGCCATCACATAGATATTATCCCTCTTGCAAGCATAAATAATTAATATTAATACCTAGTAATTATGGTGAAATCATATACTCTAACATATTTCTTGTATTTAGTTTTCTTAGATTTAGTTAGTTAATCTATCATCTATCAATTTGATTTGCTAGATAAATTCTAGGAGTTATTCACAGTTGGTAATTAGTTGGTCTAATAATCACCAATCTCTGTGGGACGATATCTTTCTTATCATTATATTACTTGTTTGACATGTTCACTTGCATTTAGAATTTCACCGAACAAGTTTTTGGCGCCGTTGCCGGGGATTGGTTATTTTACTGCTGATTAATATTAATACCGAATAATTTCTAGGTTTAATCTAGCTTTTATTTTCTTTTAAGAAAAAAATCGCTTTTTTTTAATTCTTGAAAAAAAAAATCGTTTCTTTTAATTCTTGAAAAAAAAAATCGTTTCTTTTAATTCTTGAAAAAAAAATCGTTTCTTTTAATTCTTGAAAAAAAAAATCGTTTCTTTTAATTCTTGAAAAATAAAAAAAAATAGTTTCTTTTTATTCTTGAAAAAAAAAATCTTTTCTTTTAATTTTTGAAAAAAAAAATCGTTTCTTTTAATTCTTGAAAAAAAAATCGTTTCTTTTAATTCTTGAAAAAAAAATCATTTTTTGTTTTATTTTTATTTCACTTTATTTTTTTCTTGAAAAAAGAAAAAAAAAGTCTTTGTTAAGCTGCTATTATAAAAAGATTAAGCAATAAGGATGGAAAGATATGATGGTACACATAGACTTTTACAAGATTATGCTGCACCAACATTTTGGAATGCTTCATCAAACATTAGACTTGCAAATCAGGCAAACTACTTTGAGATCAAGCCTGTGCTCATCAAGATGCTTCAAAACTCCGTGCAATATAGTGGGCTACCAAATGAGGATCCAAAAGCTCACATTGAAGCATTCCTTGAATTCTGTGACATGATTGGAGATCATGGAGTTACAGAGGATGTTATCAGGCTAAGGCTATTTCCATTTTCTCTTAGAGATACAGCTAAAAATTGGTTCTCTTCTCTTTCTGCAGGATCAATTACTACATGGGATGATTTGGCTCAAAAGTTTCTTAGTAAGTTCTTTCCTTTCGCAAGATCTACAAAAATGCGTAACGACATTTTCACTTTTGAGCAGATAGATAATGAATCATTGTATGAAGCTTGGGAGAGATTCAAGGAACTTCTAAGGAGATGTCCAGATCATGGACTACCCATTTGGTTACAAGTACAAACTTTCTATGATGGGTGTAGTACAAATCTTCGTTTTGTAATTGATACAGCTGCAGGAGGTGATTTGCACAGCAAAACAGCAGAAGAGGCATATAACCTTTTGGAGGAAATGTCAGCCAATAGCTATCAATGGTCTACTAAGAGGCTACCAATGCAACAACCAAGTGGAGTTCATGAAGTAGATATCTTCACCATAATGTCTACACAATTAGAAGTGCTCAATGAGAAGATAGACAACCTAAATACTCCAATTGTGAGACATCAAAGTAGATCATGTGAATTTTATAGTAGAGCACATGAGAGCACGAAATGTCAAGTAAGTAACCCTTATGCTCATTATAATGATTATGCTAATTTTGTTGGGATTCCTAGCAGGTCACAAAATGATTATTACTCCAACACGTACAATTCGAGATGACACAACCATCAAACCTTTTCATGGAGTAACCCAAATGAGATGAGACCGCAACCAACATTTGAGCAAAGCGAAAAGGTAAAGCCTAACTTGGAAGACATGATTAACAAGATGTTGCAGAACAATGAAGAGAGATTCCAAAGACAAGAAACTTCAATCAGAAATTTGGAGATGCAAATGGGTCAATTGATTAGCATGATTTCAAAGAGACAAAAGGGTCCTTTGCCTAGCAATATGGAGAAAAGTCCTACAAATACCTCAAAGGCAATAACCTTCACAAGTGGCAACCAAGTGGGAAAAGATGATGTTGACAAAGCCATTTTCAATGAAACAAATAAGAATGTCAGCATACAACTTGAGAAGGCACCTAGGAGTAAGCGTGTTCAAAAAAATCCTATGCCTTTTATGCCTTCAGCTCCATCTCTCCACAAATTCCAGCAACATGAAAGAGATAAGCAATTTTTGGAATTCCTTGATATATCTTTAAAATTGCACATTAACACTCCTTTTGCAGATGCTCCAGTTCAATTGATCAATTATGCAGAACTTTTGGAAGAGATACTAGAGAACAAAAGGAAGCTGAAAATATATGAGACAGTAGCGTTGATTGCAGAATGTTTAACCATTATGCAACATAAGCTGTCTCCGAAACTGTTGGAATTTCATCCTCCTTGAGCAACAACATCCAGGATAGTTTGGCTGAAAACTATAAAGCAAGCGCTTTTTGGGAGGCAACCTAAGCAATTTCGTTTTAGTCTTTTCATTAGAAGTTTTGTCACCACCATTTCCTCAGAGCTCTACGTGAATATAACCTACAATCAAGGGAGTTTTCTCATTCCTATTCCTTCATTATTATTACTTCCTTTTGTTTTTGCATTGAGGACAATGCTTCATTCAAGTTTGAGGGTAGGGAAAGAATCTTTGTGCTAAATCTGATTGAAATTTTTTTTATGTCATGATTACATCCCTTGTTGTGAATTCTTGGTGATTCTTTGGAAGATATAGATTTTGTTCAAACCTGCAATTGTGGTGTGAGTTAAGTGTGATTCCAATTATGTTGATCCACCTATTGAGCACTAAAAGTCCTTCATTTTTGAAATTGTGTGTATCTCTAGAAAACATTCATATGAAGTATGTGATTTTCTTAAATCTCATCTGGATCTTAGAATTTGTTTGATTTCCTCTTGAGGCAAAATCCTAGGCTGCATCTAATTGAGAAAATGATTTAGGCCATTCTTTGGATCGTTTGAGCCTTTCAAGCCAACCCTATTTATTTATCCCCAGTCACCCCGCTGAGCCTTGATTTATATCCATTTTTTTTTTATTTTGACACCCACATATATATACCTTTGAGCCTTTGATAAATTATCTTTTTGTCCCGCACCCTTGAACATGTTGATTTTTAGGATATAAGTCTATTTGAGTGAAAGAGAAGTCGAGGGGAAGGATGTTATATGGGAAGGATATTGATTGCAATGATTATGTAGCATAATATGTTGCTTTTGTGAATGCAAAAAAAAAAAAAAAAAAGAAAAGAAAAGGGAAATGCAACATCTGTCCAAGATTGGAATTTTCTTATTGATTATTGTCAAATCAAGCCACTCAAGGTTCAAAAATTGGCTTTTGCATAGTAGTTGGATATTATCAGCAAGATAATATTATAATGGTTACATTTCTAGTCCTACTACTTACTTTATTATTGCAAGCATGATTGTGACTTTTGTGAGTGTCAAAATCCAAGTGAAATCAAGTATTTTTGGGAAGAAAGGAATGAGAGAAATGGTGATAGAAAGATCATTTGCGAAAAAAAAAAAAAGCAAAGAAAGGAAGTGACAAAAGCTTAAATTAGATCCTAGAAAGCAATGTGTTCATGGGTGAATTAAGCCTAAATGACTTTCATCTTACCCCTAGCCCAACCTTACATTACAAGCTTATAAAAGTCCTATTGATTCTTGGTTAGATGATTGGCCTACATTAGTGGAGAGAGGAATGAAAAGCAAACCTATGAGGTTTGGTTAAAGATTTTGAGAGATTGCATATTAATGTGAATCTATTTGGAGTGCATATAATTGAAAAGATAAGGACTCACACACACACACGTGGTTAACATCACACTTCAACATCTCTCCTTGATTGGGTTTGTCCTGATCCTAGTCAATTGTTGTTGTTGTCTTGGTAGGCCTTTCGTGAACAAATCAGATTTCTGCTCATCACTTGGATAGTACCCAAACTTAACCTCTTTTGTCTCCACTAACTCCTTTATGTTAATGAACTTTGATTGAGATGTGCTTGGTCTTAGAGGTGATGGTTAAGATTTTTGGTCAAGGCAATTGGAGACTTGCTATGAGAACATATTGTTATCTACTCTTCTTGTTTAGTTCTCATCCTTGCAAGTATCTTGAGCCAAACAACTTGACAAGCAGTATAAGAAGCTGCAACATACTTGGATCCTACTATGGATAGTGGCATTGAACTCTATTCTTTTAAAGGCCACGAGAAGATGGTAAAGTCGAGACTAAAAGAATATCAATTAGTGCTTTTGAAATCTTTAGTATTGCTGCCCCATTCACTACCAACATAACAAACAAGAGCAAACCAATCTACATAGCTATAAAACAATCCAAAATCCAATATGCCTTTCTACTACCTGAGAATTTTTTTCAACTTGCTGTAATGAGCCTTTGCTGATTTGTGATAAATCTTGACAACAATGAAATAGCAAATAAAATGTTTGATTGTGTAATAGTTAAGTATAAAAGGCTTCCAATGAGACTTTTGAACTCAATGCCCTTAGTATATCTAGAACCATTAAGATGAATTTTTTTGTTTTGGAACTAGAGGATCAAGACGTGTCTACATCCTAACATATTGTACTTTGCCAAAAGATCTTTTGCAAACTTATATTGGAACTTAAAATTTCCATTCTCTTGCTAACAAATTCCAATCTAAGAAAATATTGCAAAGCTCCCATATCATTCATTTTAAATGCCTCCATCATATATTTCTTGAACTAATTAAGCAAATTTGTGTTATTTCTTGTAAAGATTAAGTTGTCCACATAAATAGATACCAAAAGGATTAAGTTGTTAACTTCTTGCATAAACAAGGTAGGCTTACTAGGACTGTGTGAGAAGCCATGATCCAAGAAATACTAATTGATTTTGCTAAACCATGCTTTTGAAGCTTGTTGAAGTCCATAGAGAGCCTTCTTTAATTTTAGTACCTTATGCTCCAATCCTTTCACTTCATATCCCATCAGTTGCTCTACATACATCTCTTCTTCAATCTCTTCATTTAAGAAATTTGTCTTCACATCTAGCTATAGAAGTTTCCACTTGAGCTAAGTTGCCACTACAATTATCAAGCAAATTCTCTCCAAATGAGCAATAGGAGAGAATTTTTCTGTCAGATCAATACTACGGACTTAAGAGTGTTGGTATGGTTTAACCTAATATAGGGGGGTTGGATTGGGTTAATCTTAATTTTAAGATGTTATTTTTATTCTTTCTTTTTGCTATACAAGAGATAGATACAAGAAATAAACAAACAACAAGAAATGTTTAGGTGGTTCAGCCAAATGCCTTTGGACTTACCAATAGTAAGGAGGACCTTTTACTCAAATTTAAGAACACACTCTCAAATTTAGTATACCTTTAATTTCTATTCGCAGAATATAAATTGTCATAGTTCATATATACACATAAAAGCCCAACATAGCTTTAAACAACAATACACAATTTAGACCACACATGGCTTCAACACACTAGGTCACACATGGCTTTATACATCACAATAAGCCACATGGCCTTGTACATCACAACAAGCCGCACAACCTTATACACCACAATAAGCCACACGGCTCAATTTGTTCCATAAAGATATTCAAAGCAATAGGCTACAACCAATCAAAGTATGCACAACAATCTTGATATATTCTGCATAATGTCACAATCCAAACAAATTCAATAGTCCTTGCACTCAATATTGTAATGTCAATGGATTGAATATAGTAGGTAGAATTTCTGTGCATTATGAGACAATACAAACAATCTAAAATAGATATCCACCAAAAATAAATTATGGTTTAAAAGTAATTCTACAAATTTTCAATAATCAAATTCACATGTTAAGCATAACTCAAACAACAACAAATCAATATTAAAAATAAGCTTTAGAAGAGAAAAATATTACCCAATGTTGTTTTGCAATAGTAATGAGGAGTGAGAATCATGTTTTTTGCTTAAGATAATATGTTCAATAATTTTCTCAAAACCATATTTTTCACCATAACCCTAGCCTATAATATACAGAATCATATACAGTATAAATTTAAGGAAATAACATTCTTACTATTGAGTCATCAAAGCCTTGCAAAATTTCCTTAAAAAAAAAAAAAACTTCTTTTTTTGGCTTGATTGGAAGGAGAATGGAGATTTCGAAATCATGGTCTCAAGAGGAAACGAGGCGGCTTGGAATACAATGAGTGACAACAAAACAAAAAAATAGCCCTAGCCTTATTTCCAATTTTACCCTTATGAGCTTTTCTTTTCCTTTTTTGTTATTTTATTTTATTTTCATTTAGCACTCATATCCCATTTACTCCACTACATCCTTCTATCTTTAACACAAAATTTCAAACAAGATGTTTATTTTTTTTTCAAACAATTTCCACATTTAATTTAATCATAGACATTAAAATTTATCTCTATTTAATCCTCAATTCATGCATTTATGCTTGTCACATGAGCATTTCATTTAATGTCGCGATTCAAAAAGTAAATCACATGAGCACCTTTCCATTATTAATTTGATTCAAAGTATCTTCATTTCTATTTTTCACAAAATGCACCAATGAATGATAAGATATCCAATAATGCACAACCATATATAATTTTTAAATCTTATACCAATTATATATATATGAATATAGTTTTTCAAATATTGTTAATATCAAAATATATTCAACAGAAAGTACCCTTTGGCTACTAACCTTATATTGTTTTACAAGCTTTTCTTTTACATCTATCTTGGTCTTGAAGATCCACTTGAGGCCTATAGTTTTCTTACCTTCTAACATATCAATTAATTCCTAAGTGTTGTTTCTCCTTATATTTTCGATCTCCTCATCCCTTGCAACTTTTCACTCAACTTTTCCCAAAACTTCTTCACATGTTGTAGGCGAAAGGGTTGCCATATTGTAACTTTCACATATGTCTTCCAAATGCCTAATTCTAACTAGAGACATGCTAGATAAATCTCTTTTTATTGCTTGTGATTACCTAGAGGAACCTTCATTATTGAATGTCATTGGTGTACATGGTTTAAATTGTTCTTCACATTGATTACCATTTGAATCTTTTATCTTCTTGAGACTTCCTCACGGTACAGAGGAACTATAGTTTGGTTTCTATTCTTTGTTCCATTCCTAAGTTGCATTTTCATCCACCAACACATCAATTCTTACAACGAGTTTGCTGGTAGACAAATTAAACGCATGATAAGCTTTAAAAACTAGACTATAGCCAAGAATTATACTTTTTCTGCTATTCTTTACAATTTGTAGTTACTGTTATGGAATATGAATGTACCACACTGAGCCAAAAACCTTGGAGTGATCCATTGCAGGTTTCCTTTTGTTTAACCTCATAAGGAGTAAATTTTCTGCAATGTAGTTGTTAGACTCCTATTACGAATGTACACAACTTTATTGACAACCTCACCCTAGAAATTTTGTGAAATATTCTTTTCAAGCCATGTTAAGGATGGTTCGATTCTTTCACTCAACTACTCCATTCCTTCACTCATCTACTCCATTCTTCCTTGAATTATTTTCATCCCTTGCGAGGTCTCTATAGAAACACTTTCCTTTCCCACTATGTCTATGAAATGATCATCACCTAGCCTTACACAAGTCTGAAAGCTCCTATGAAGACTGCTAAATACATTAGCTAATTAAGAGTTCTTAAAGCAACACTTTTCTCCAAATGGCCCAATTTTTTGTAGTTTTGCTAAGAATTTTTTCCTTTATGCCAGCAATATTTCTCTAAATGATTTCTTTTCTTACATACGCCACACGGTGGGTATTTAGCTTTACCACTTCTGGATTTCTCATTTGTAGGTGCACTTTCTACATTGTTCTTATTCTCTATAGAGACGAATAAGGGAG